>JBAMCL010000334.1:97500-837500 GCA_037075165.1 Hirtodrosophila histrioides
ATAATTATTATTATATTAATTAATAATTATAAGTCTTCATACCACTTAAAGTTCATAAAACCGACCCTCTAAGTGTAGGGCATCTAGAAACATGTGTAAGCGACAATTTGATCCTCTGGGTTATCAGAGAGCTTCTGATGACGCTGCTCAGAGCCCAGACGCCGTCCAGCAGTAAGTGACTTTAGAATACTCGTAGAACAGCAGCCGCATAGATAACATAAACAAATTCTCTGTTGATTCCTAAGAAAAGAATAATAAACGGCGTCAACGGATCGCGAGAACGTAACAAAGAAAATCATAAAACACACAATTATACATATGTATGTACATATGTATATGTATGTATATGTGGAGGCGTTCAATTTGGATAGATAGCGGACACGATAACAAGCTGATTCCTATCTAAACTGTAACAGGTGCACAGCAGCGTTGAGAGCGCGACGCTTCGTTTGCGAGATAAATTTTATTGATAAGGGGGGCCCTCGGGAGAACAGGGTGAGTGAATGAGCAAAGCTCGAAGAGAACGAGAGGGAGAGAGCTTAAATGTGACAGGAAAGCTTCGGCTTCGTTTGCTCGTACTCGGCGATGTGCGGCTCGAGTTTCAATTTATTCAATTTACCGTTATAGTTGCAATTGATGAAAGCGACGTCGACGACGACAAATACAACAGCTGAAGCAGCAGCAGCAGCAGCCCCGCCGCTCAGTAATTCGCCATCGCTGCTGTGGAGTAGTAGCCGCGCCACATCCGCCGCCTCATCCTGGCTGCATGAGTTCGCCGTAAGTTATATTTTTCTACCCGCACTCGCTATCAGTTAGCGCTCAGTTGTTGCAGTGCTGCCGGCGTCGACGATCGTCTTCTACTCGCTTCAGTTCCAGTTCGAGTTCCAGTTTCAGTTCCAATTCCAGTCACAATCACTGTCAGTGTCACATACTACAAAACAACATCACGCTATGTGTGTGTGCCTGTGCCTGTGCTTGTATTGTTGTTGTTGCATGTAAACCTCTTTGTCTCCGGCTGTCATGTATCGTAATAATGCGGATAGTTCTTTTTGTTTTATCAATCGATTGAATGGCGGCCTCCATGATGAACTGCAGCAGCCGGGCGATCATGAGCCGACATCGGCACTCCTCAACTACTGCAAACGCAAGGTGTGTATTCCAGGCATTGCCAAGCCCCAATCGCTCTTCATTCACTTGCATCAGAAGATTGCATATACGCGTACAGTGCTCCCTCGATATGGTAAACGTTCCGTGACAATGTGATATAGATATAGAAATAGACAGATGAAAGAGTGAAAACTTCCACTTGCTGGAAGACTACACAGCGAGAAATTGTATACAGTGTTGAATATTTGGAATTCAAGAAAGTATTACATACAGTGCTCGCTATAGGAACGGTCAGATAAAACTTATTGATAACTAATTATAGCGAAAAAATGCACACATCTTTGTTAAGGAATTACAAAGCGAGAAAAGTTTATAAAGGCCAGAATATCTGGAGTTCAAGAAATGAATGCAATAGTAAATAAATGTGTGTGTGCTTAGAGAATCTATGGTTTATATATAATATATATCAAATATAATGCTAGACATAAAATGGGTAAAAGGAGTGTCAGTCTATCAGAATTTCAATTCGATTGATTAATATAAACAAAAGTTATTCAATAAACTAGTTTCAGTACTGCAGAGCGGGGGAAACAACAGCGCAGCCGCCACTTGATATGCACTGCTTGCTTGCACTGCCGCTAAACTGCTTAATGCTTATGTGCTTAGGAGTTTTCAACCTGTGTAGAGGGTGTCTCGTACTCGACTAAAGCATACTTATTAGTTTCTTAATTAATTTAAGAATTTAAAATTTAGAAATATAATCAAGGTATTAGTATTTTGTAGAAGAAGCATCAATCTTCCTCAATGCATTACTATATCATGATATAATATCAGAATCGAGACTTAGCACTAACCAATTCTCATTCCAACATCCACTTAACGAAAGTACGCTATAATTTTTAATAATATTCAATAAACTTGGACAGTTCTTGCGTCCCTATGTGGCCATACTGACGCTGGTCGGGCTCAATCCCATCTCCACGGACATGAGCAATGTGCGCGCCTGCTGCAGCTATGTCCAGGCTCTGATGGTGCTCTGTGTGCTGCTCCTGGGCTATGTGCTACGCTATCTTTGTGGCTATCGGTGGGTAAGCGGACAAGCTGACAACAGCATTAACCAGCTAACGTCTTATCTGGGTCTTTACAGTGGGGATCGTGGCTTCAGCAGTTATCGGGATATACGGCCCGGCGGCTATAGCAATGGCACAGATGTATGCGGCTCCTCCTCCGGCGCCACCACATCCAATACAATTGGCGAGCTGCTCTTTGGCTATGTGGTGCCCAGTATACTGAATTTGCTGAGCTTTGTCTCAGCAGTGCTCGTCTGCAAGGTGATCGAGCACGAGCAGCTGCAGAATCTCATCGAGCGTGTGTTCCTGCTATCCGCCAAGCCGAAGCGTTTGTGCCGCATGCTGTGGCTCTACCTGGGCGTGGCCTTGACGCTTCTCTTGCTGCTCTTTGGCTACGCCTGCTGTGTGGTCATCATGCAGCCGGCACAGATCATCAAGGTCGCCTGGCTGGCAGATGCGCTGCGCAACTGGGAGCTGTGCCTGCGCATTGGCCTGCTGTGCACCATACTGCTGCAGGATCTGGTGGAGATCATCATATTGAGCAGCTACTACATTGAATGCTATTTGCTACGCGTTCATCTAGAGACCTTGTCGCACAAGCTACTGATGCATTCGATTGACTCGCTGGACTGGATGCGCGAGATCCTTGAGTTTCGCAAGCTGCTGGAGCGGGTCAATCAGCATGTATCCGTGCCCGTGTGCTTTCTGATTGTCATGAATCTGGCCTATGCCTTTGCTGGCCTGGTTTATCTGTTCAAGGACTTCGATTTTCACTACTGCGCCCTCAAGCTGGTCCTACTGAACATCGCCAATGTGATGTTGTGGCTCTTTTTGGGCCTCTTGCCCTTTTTTGTGGCTGGCTCCGTGACGCGCGTCTGCCAGAATGCCCAGGCTAATGGGCATCAAATACGCGTGCGTCCCTTTGTTTATCACAATACCTCCGCCGAGGATCTCAATTCAACGCTGCTCTTCGCCTCCTCCCTGGACATGTCCGCCAAGCTATTCCGCATGCCCATCCAGTCCAACTATCTATGCTTTGCCATACTCGTGGTAACCATAGTGGTACTGACGCTCGGCATGTGCCTCAATTTGAGCGCGTTGGGCAAGTTCTAATAGATAACACAGTTTAGAGACATTTTGTACTTAGCTTTAATAAAGGATATATGCATAGTATTTGTTTAGCTTACAACTTTACGACCTGTCTTTTGCTTAGCAATTCTATTTACAATTTACGCTTTGGGCTTATTGGATTATAAATTGCCATTTTTACAATTTAACTACTTAAATCCAGTTCAGTTTCAGTTTCTTTTACATTTCTTAGTTTTCTTCAATTGGTACCAGATTTATCTAGTCCTTCAGATCGTGACAAGGTCTTTTCTTTTTAAATATTTTCATTTCTAGTCAGTCAAGTCTAAATAGCAAAGCTGCAAACACACAAGATTCATTCGACTTTCCAAAAAAAATATATATATATATAAAATATATATTGATAAAATTAAAATATATGTAATAAAGTCAATTAAAAAATAAATAAATGTTATTATAATTTAATAACGCATTCTGAAATTGTATTTTGAGTTTTATGACGCTTTAAAAACTTTTCAAACTATTTTAATTGTTAGGTTTATTTCTTTCCGAATGGAATATAAATAAATCGCATTTTGTATGGGACATATGGAAGATATAGAAGCAGTACTATTCTTGGCTGGTATAAGAACCCGAAACTTATGTTTCAAAGACCAAAATACTATAACTAAGCTATAAACTCAAACAGGAAGTGTAAAAAACATGCAAATAAATAATATTCAGCTATTAAAGTTGATTATACAGTGCGCATTCGATAGTAATACCAAAAGTCGTCACTCTAACGACTGTCAAAGATAAACCTGCATTAGAAAGAATCTCGCATAATGGATGGATATATTTGTATATAAAATATCTCCCTCTAACGAGTTGTTTCTAGTCGATTGTTTGCTATTTCAAGGCGCAATCTTTTCTACAGGGAAGTTTCCCAATATAATGGTTACTAAAATCATAAAAAATAACTGAAAACATAATTAACTTTATCTAACATTAGCCTGCAAAGTGCTTTAATCTAAATTTGCTAACATTTACTGTATTTTTTGGTGCAATGTCTTTAATAAATATATAAAACAAAAAAAGAATTTGCTAAGTAGATCTAAAAGCACTCATAATTTACAATAACAAAATAAATACCTTCCAATGTGTTTTCGAAAAAGTCAAGTGGTTTGCAGCCTTACGAAACTATTACGCTTAAAGTTCAAATAAAGCGCTCTGACTAAGTATGCACTTTGGTTTTAAATTTATACGCTAGTTTTCGCGGGCTTGGTTCCGGTTGTTCCCGGGGCTTTGCTGGCCCTCTCTCACCAGCCCAGCCAGGGCGGATGATTGATTTTTGATGGCGGGGTAAAGGTCAAGTTGACTGGTATATTAATCAATGCGTGCACACGCTTTAGCCGGTGCAGCGTATTGCGTATTATCAGACCATTTTTGGCCAACAAAAAGCCGGCCGGTATTTGCGTATCGCGGTTCGTCTTGTCGTGCAACATCTCAATGTAGTGCTCAAACTCCGGCGAGTTGACATTGTATTGTGTGATGATAGCGCCAACAGCGCCGGCGGCCTCGGCGTGCAGCGTTTTGGTAAGAAACGAGCATTCACTGTTTGGCAGACAAAAAATCATTTCAGTTGAGAGAAAATTGCATCAGGTGGGTGGTGGGTGATTTTTGGGGGCGGGCGAAGTTAAGTTCACTCACCCTCTGTCCATAAGCGCTATGCTGCCCTGCATTTCACGGGCATTTTTAAGCTTTTGGCAAGCCTCGGGTGGATCGGCTAGTACCATAGGCACGCCCTCTAGTTTCTGGGAGAAGGACGCACCGAAGTCCTTGGCGGGTCGCAGTCTGTAGGTGTATTCAAGATCCTGCGGTGATATGATTTCAAAGAACACGTCACCTGCTATTATATCTTGTGTGGTCAGTGGCATGCGTATTGTGGACGTCGCTGTGCATTGGCTCAGTGTGGCAATTGCAACCAAAACAATTAACATTTTGGACACATAACTAGCGCGTATTTATTGTTGGTAAAAAATATGTAAAATGCATTGCACGAATGCAAAATATGGCGGGCTGCCAACTTGTTTTCACAACATATGGCAAGGCTGTAGTCTACTAGATATGGGCAACATTTGCCGTCACTGTCACTTGTCGCAAGTATTTCACATTATAACAAAAATAACAGAACAGCGACAAAATCACTGCCAACGACGTCGGCGCATCTTGTTAATTTTCTTCAAAAGCTTGGATTAAAATATCTGGTCGTATAATGTTTATTATAAGGTAAGAGTCAAGCAATATTTCTTGTATATAAAATCTATATCACTGTGGTAGTCACTGATATTTATTTAGTCGCATTTGTCACTATGACACCAAAAGCGAAATATTGCTCAACTCTACAATCAACCAGTCTGGCAATGATGGCAATGAGCTACGAACAGTGGTGCGAATACAGCAATAACAACAATCAAATTAAGCAACACTTGTTTTATGGATATGTATATATCATATTTATTTATAAATATTTACCAATGGGCAGGACATAGCTATCCTCCAGGTTCGTAAAATTGTCGAGCCGAATGATTGCCAATGATAAGTACTTGAAACAGCAATTTAGCTAATTTGAGCGCTTAACTTCGTGCGGTCAACTCGAACATAACCCAGCTAATTGTTATTATCGATTGCAACCCAATCATCTTAAAATACGAACAAATGTATTTTTACTCAACTAAAAACATATTTGTATATTCTTTTTGACGCTCAGGCGTTTCACATCAAATAAAACTAGTATTTGGGAAACTATGAATTTTTGATATATATTCGCGGTGTTTTGTACCAATGTATACCGCGTGGAGTCGCATTGTTGCAGTACTTTAATCAAAGCAACCCTGTGTTCGCGTTGCACGGTGACTGTCTAGCGGCGTTTTTCAATACTATTTTCTGTCGATACCATTGTACTAGTTTTGTGTGGTAGCCATTTTAATTTTTGGCGTCGAAAAAACTACGGCGAGCGAAATTCGCATATCCTGTAGTTTTGTTTAATTGCATTTAACGCAAGTCAGTTAGCTCGTGAAGGCAGGCAGCAGCAGCTCAGCTCGTGTGTGTTGTGTTACCAGTTATCAGTACACACCGTTAATTAACTCAAGTACAGTACAATGTCGATGTCTGCCACGTGCTACAAGTGCAACCGGCCGGGCCACTTTGCCCGGGACTGCAGTCTCGGCGGTGGACCTGGAGGCGGCGGACCCGGAGGCGGTGGCGGTGGTGGCATGCGCGGTGATGGTGGTGGTGGCGGCGGCGGTGGCATGCGTCGCAATCGTGAAAAGTGCTACAAATGTAATCAATTTGGGCACTTTGCACGCGCGTGCCCGGAGGAAGCGGAGCGCTGCTATCGTTGCAACGGCGTTGGCCACATCTCCAAGGACTGCACTCAGGCCGACAATCCGACCTGCTACAGGTGTAACAAGCCCGGACACTGGGTCCGCAATTGCCCCGAGGCGGTGAACGAGCGTGGTACTGGCGGGGGGGGACCCGCAAATGTCTCATGCTATAAGTGCAACCGCACCGGACACATCTCGAAGAATTGCCCGGAGACGTCAAAGACTTGCTATGGCTGCGGCAAGAGCGGACATCTGAGACGCGAATGCGATGAGAAGGGAGGACGGAACTAGGAGAGAGCAGCGCGAGCGCTCTCTGAGAAATCAACGAAAATGTTTTGTCAAATAAAAAAAAAATGAAAAGAAAAAAAATTTAATGAAAAAAATCAATTGCCAGCCAACAACAACAAGAACAGCAAAAGCAAGCATGAAGAAGAAGCAACCAATCAGTAAAAAAAAAAATCAAGTCAAGATCAACAGACACAAAACAACCCTAAACACTCACACCTACACACATACACACACACACACACACATACAAGCAAGCAAGCAAGCATACCTACATACATACATATATCTAACCATCATCTAAGCAGCACATCTCTAATTCCAAAGCTCTGAGCCTGCGGTTAAAGTAGAAGAAGACCAGTGTACACAACAACAAGGAGAAAGCACAAGGAACAGCAGTCCGGGGGGAGAAGAGGCAGAAGACAACGATGGCGCTGGCAGCGCTGTGCAGCTGCTGGAATCAGTGGAAGAGATGAACGCCGTTGTATTTTAGTAGCCACTACCACAATAGCAACTATATTATGATTATGCTGCAAACGTGTTTGAATTTACTAATTACAATTATAACGAATGGAAGAAAAAAACTATATAAGAATATATAATTTACCTTAAAGAAAACGAAAAATCACAAAAAAAAATATATATAAATATGTATGTACTACAAAGTATCCTATTAGGAGTTCCAACACGCAGAAGATAAATAACAACAAAAGAAGTAGAAGCAAAGAAGCAAGCGATAGAGAAAGAGAGAGAGAGAGAGAGACGTTACTCCACAAAGCTGCGGCCGGCGAGCTTTTGCACTTCATTATCATCAACAAGCAAGATCTCTAGCGGGTTAGCTATGCTAGCTAGCAGCAACAACAGCAGAAACAAGAACAACTCAACAATGGCAGATTGTAGACGACACAAAAGCAACAAAAAAAAAAGAAAAGAAAGAAGAAGCTGCATGAGGATGAAGATGAAGATGAGCAAACAGACAAACTCAGTTGTAATAACTTTTTCACTTGAACGAGACAAGCAACAAGGCGAACTACGAAGATGATGATAAAAATTCAAATATCACTGTGATTGTTTTTTAATTGTAAATTAAAATGCTGGAGCTGCTGATTTGAGACAAAAGAAATAATAATAATAACCCCACAATATATGTGTGTTTCATTCAAATAAGTTTTCTTTTTTTTGCAGATCACTCTATCTCTCTCTCTCTTCCTTAGCACTCTCACGCCCGAGTAACCAGTTTGGCTTCCAGTTCTTGTTCTCTGAGCCGGCAAATGCAGCAGCAGCTGCCCCCTCTGATTTTTGCGCGAACACATGGCGCGGCAGCTGATGGCCCGACCAGCCGGGTCTCTACATATCTCTCTTTTTCCCGCTCTCTGTCACTGAGTCAGCTTAGTGGAGGTGCCGCCACATAAAGCAAAAATTCTGCCATTGTTTCTAGCACGTTTATGTATGTGTGGATTTGTGCGCCGCTTTCTTTGCGTTGCTTCCTTGTGCAACGATACCTACAAGTATACTAACACACATACACGTGGGAATAAAGCATATACTTGTACGTACGTATGTATGTATGTGCTGCTTCTTTAAGCAAAGTACAGTCGACGCCATGCGCTGCTAATGGTGAAAACTTGCAAGCGACACACACACACATGCATATAGTTATGTACATACATATGTATGTATGGAGGTTGCGCTGGCGACGCTTGCGATTTGATGGGGTTGTCGGAAGGAGGGGGGTCTGATAACTTCAACTTGACTGCGTCGATTTGGTTGCTGCACTTGGCAACAAGTTTCGCCCGTCTGGCTGCATGCGCGTCGCGCTCAACTGTTGTCTGGGCTCCGCTGCGCAGCGCTTGCTCTGATTGAGGGTCAAGGTCAGCGAGCATTCGCATCAGCTGCTGCGCATGTGCGCCTTGAGACGCCAACTTGAACGATAAATCCAGGCTGCTGGTGGCACTTTAGTTGCGGCCTGGCTTCTTACTATAATATACCATACCATGCACATACATACATACGCATATATTTTTATATAAATAATATGTACTTCAGTCACGACTCAAAGAAGCAGAAACTACAATATCTTCTATGTATATTTGTATCGAATGTTGCATTGATGCCATAGCCTTAAACTATACGAATTTGAATGCAACATGGTATACATAGCATTCATACATATGTATGTATCTATGTAATTACAGTGTACGCTCGATAGAATGAACAGAAAACCAATGGTTTCCAGCATACCGAAAGTTTTCACTCTAGCGATTGGCGCAGAAAATTGAGTTAGATTCAAAATTGCTGAAATACGTTTTTTTTTCTTACAAAATATATACATACATACTTACATACATAATTTAATTTCTTAACTGGTTGAAATAAGCTGTGGCATTGTTTTTGGTTGATTTTTTTTAGTTTTTAATTAGTAAAAAATATTGGAAAAATATTTAAAAAATAAATGGAGTCATATTTTATAAGTTAAAGCATCAAACTAAAAACCTACGTTTAAATTATTTTGATATCCCTTTTAGTTTAGATTTTATGGATGCCCAAATATTTTTTAAGATGGTGGTTGAAATAAGCTGTGAGCCACTGTATGTATGTAAAATTTCTCAATGTTACCAAAAAATAGAGTTTAGTTTTGAAATTTTATCATAATTTATCTAATATATTAGTCAAAAGTATCAAATTTTTTCCAAACATTTCTATTATTTCTGAAGTAAATGGAATCAGGACTATAAAAATACCACATTATTCTTTCCAAATTCATTTCTACAATTCAATTTAAATAATATATATGTACGTACGTATGTATTCATGTAATTAATAAAATACTATTTCTTAAAAGAGAATTTTATTTAAATTTAGCTCAATTTCCGACAACAAAGACATTTTTACCATGATATTTAAAGATTTATGTTTACGACTATTATATGTAATTTGTAGTATGATATTCATACTACTACAATATATTCAGTAGTTAATGATATTAGCTTTTGGTTAGCCCTTATAAAGGTTTTCAATGTCGCACTTAAACTAACAATATATTTATGATCTGCAAGAAAATAAGTATATAAGTACTCCTATTCATTCTGAAAACGAAAAAAACAAACAAAATTTTAAATCATTTACATAAGTATTTGTTTTTATTTATTTATCAATTATAATGCATTGAATTTAAACTAGATAGATTGATAGTTGAATTTGGTTTTTCATGGTTAGTACTATAGTTGGAGAACCTGGTTGTAGCATAGGACAATTACTTAACGCTAAACGAGCTACGAAATGAATAGTATAAATATTTTCTAGGCAAATTTCCCTGGAACTCGGAACAGAATCACAAACAAAATCGATACATTATTATTAGTATCATCATCATCATTATCATCATTACTATAATATCAGTATTTAATTACAATTTAAGCTAAAAGATGAGGTTTCCATTTGTTAATCTCCGCTTTACACATTGGCCAATTTGAGCACCGAGCAAACTAATTTCAAAACATTCTCGATAGGAATAAGATATACATATAGTACTATATAGTACGTTAATTTGGTAGATGTGCGCTGGCAGGCACTACTTCTCCGACTTGTTGCGCATTTTGGCCTGGCCCAAAGCAGTCGTTGCTTGAGTTTTATCCGCCTTGCGGCTGCTGCTGCTGCGTGGCAAGGTGGTGCAGCTAGCGGACATGGACTTGTCCTGCAAAATATAGAATTCACCAGAGATTAGAATTGATTCGATTGGGTTGGTTCGTTTGGTAATATCAAAAACACATGCTATAAATGCAAATCGGTTGTTAGTAGGCAACACAAGGCTCTGTACATTTGGGGCGAGGACGAGGGGGTCATGAAGTTAAGAGCAGACGAGCGATGCGCATTTAAGAACAAACACTTGGATGAGCTGTTTGGGATTTGAAGCGGCTTCTGGGCTTACATCTGCTTAGATCTGCGTTTCTTTAGCTGCGCTCAACTCCTCATCCACATCATGCGGCGGATTAGCTTTGCTGTTGCTGCTGCGCAGCACATTATCTTTGATACTTTTGAATAGTTGGCCGATACCTGACTTGGTCCGCTGCTCCGAATGCGTGGACGTGTTGGATTTGAGGCTAAGGTTGTCGCCTAATTGCGAGCCTCTTGAATCCTTACGGGGCGGCAATGGCGGCGCCGGGGCACGTCCTTTGCCATGTTGCGGCTTGGGGCGCACCGAAGTTGTTCCCTGCACCGACTCCGGCTCAAGCTGGGCACGAAAACTGTGCTTAATCTCCTCCAGCGTGGCCAGCAGCTCGCGCGGCGATACGGGACTTGCTCTGTTCGCCGTATTAAACGCATCTTCTGTGTTGGCTTGTTCTTCTTGTGCTGCTTCCATTTCCAGTCTTGACTCCGTAACCACCACTAAAAAGGGATCCACATGCGCGGCAAGCTGCCTTAAATCAGCTGTTTTGGTTGCTTCTTCAATGTGGTTCACTTGGCAAGCTGCCGCATCGAGTTCAGCTTCAACGGGTGCTGTGTTCAGGGCTTCCTTGAACGAATCTTCATTCTCACTTAAGTCCTCCGTTTCACGTTTCTTTGCCTGTTCCTCATCTTTACATAAGGTTGATTTCAGCATGTTGTCAGTTGTTTTTGGGGATTTGTTTTCCACATGATCTAGCAACGGCAACGCCTCATAGAAACTATCCTCATCGTCCTCATCATCAAAGTCACGATCATTCTCCTCCTCGCTCTCCACAATCTTTAGCTGCACTTGCCTCGGGACATCCCCTGGTCCTTGTGCTTTATTTACTTGAAAGTAACGCTCGTTTTCCAAATATACCTCAGCTCGCATATCTTCCAGCAGTTGCTAATCGAATCATTATCATCAATATCAAAGGGGAACTCTTTTGGATTTGACATCTAAATTATAAAAGTCCGAGGTGTTCCTTAAAGTCTTTACCAATCTAATTACAAACTAACTTTTGCTGTTAGAAACTAATAAAGGTAATATGACTGTTTAAAATATATCAATAATTATAAAGCTTTCTAGTTTCTAAAAAGAACTGTCTGATTATATCAATAATTCGATCAAATGATCACAACTTTATATCTTCCTACTCAAAATATCTTATTGAAGACTAGAACTGTACATAAAAGTTCATTTATATTTGATTTTATAATGGTTATATATCTACTGAGCTAATCCCAATCCATGGAAAACTTAGGAAACACCTCGGATACAGTCAAGGGCAAACTTACCTCATTACGTTTGGACTTCACACGCGCCTTGGAGGCATTCGTCATGGACGAGGTGCGGCTTAGGCCGCTGCCCAGGGGCGCACTAGCCGGCTCCGCGCTGGAGTAGCCCGAGCTGATGTCATCCGTGCTGCGTATGTTGTAGCTGTGTGTGCGATGTGCATGGAGGTGTGTCAAATTGATGGACCAGAACTGTGCACAGTAGTGTAATAAGACTCACTTGAAATCGCCAGCATGCTTGCCGCCAGTTGCGGCGCCTGAGGGGGCGGATGCGGCTGTGACATCCACCTCCGTGAAGTACATGCCCGTTGAGTGACGTGTGCCGCTGGCGGAACGTCCCACTGGCGTTTGATGACGCTGCCGCAGCAGACGCGCCGCCTGTGGCTGCCGCATCATCACCGACGTGCTCATGATCTCATCCACCTCGTCCTGGGTGCGATGCATATCGGGCTCGCTGAGATCGCTGAGGCTGTAGCTGCGCTTAATGGTCTGCACCAAGTTGCCGCCGCCCTTACGAGAGTGAAAGCGAGAGACTTGTAGCTTGGCATCATTTATAAAAATGGTATTATATGTAAAACTATAACTAATTGACAACTAAGCCATAAATAATCGATTATGGTTTTAATAATAAATATAATAACTACAAATAGTGGCTGATTATGACATGTTGCAGTGTGTGTGTTTGTTGTGTTACTGAGTGTGGAATAAAAAACAGATTCGCTTTAGTTTGTGCTTGTTTTTGCTGAGTATCATGCGATGCTATTGGTTGCTTCGAGGCAGCTAGCTCCAAGCTAATCCCCCTCGACGTCCACATCGGGCGTGGTCTCGCGCAGCTTGCGGCGCCCCCGCACGCCACCATCCGCGGCCGCTATATTGATCTGCTTGCTAGTCGAGGCGCCACGCGTGGAACGCTTGCCAACAGTTGAGGCTGCTGCTGCCGCTGCAGAGCCTGTGGCCGCCCTGGTGGTCGTCTTGGTCTTCCGGACGGGCATGTCGCGCAAACGCGCTGCGCCCGCATCGTTCCCGGTGAGCTCAGCGATGGCAACATCCTCGTTGAACTCGGTTATGATCACACGCTGCTGCTCGGCGTAGGATTCAAAGCCGTTCATCGAGCTGGAGCGCGGTATGAGCTCGCTGGCATCCAGCATGTCGTGATCCCGGGACAACTCATTCGCCGACTGCGAGTTCTGCAGGCCGCGCGACTGCGCTGCCGACAACGTGGCCAGCTGAACGGTCTGGCGTGAGGCATGGAGCGGTGGTTAGTAGTGGCAGGCGGTGCAGGTGTTGGTTTCGTTTTATTTTGTAAGGCAAATGCAAAGAAAAGGTAAGTGAGAAAAAATCAAAAGTAAAGAAAAACGTTAATTATAAATAGGCAACGAAAGAGTTAATTTTAAATTAAATATTTATGGAAGTGCAATTAAAAAGAGGGCAGCAGATACACACACACACACACACACACACACAAACACACATTTATATATATATATATACAATCGAGTTGTCGTAGTCTCATTTAGTCAGCATTTGCCACTCCCGTGTCTATTCTATTTATACCCTAGAGATTTCTACCCTAGAGGCAAAAATATCAAAGTTGCAATCGCTGTTGCGGTTAGAGTGCCGACAGGGCTCGATTTACATATAGAGCCCATATATATATAGCTCCAATATCAGCAGCAATCTAACAAATTAGCTCGTGACTCTTAAACCACATAATACGTTTAGTTGTTATACTTATAGATTGTGGCATAACTAATTATTTAGATTTGAATACTATTTAAGGTAGGTAACGTTACATGTTAAATAATACAATGATGTAATCTGCAATCTCTACAAATATATATAGGAACTGCCTTTTGTTACTAGCGTGGAAATATAAATATAGATACTATAACTGCCTTGCCTGTTCGAAGTCCTCTAAGGATTCAACTCACACTTATAACATTTTATTCATTCTATTGAAAAGAATCTAATAAAAACAATATATAAACATCAAGGAACTAAGCAAATAAATCCTTTATATTATATATTACAAGGATTCAATTATAGATAGTTCAATTAAAAAAGATCAGAGCCACATTAATAATATGAATTAAGGGTTGAAGTTTATACAGATTAGATGAAACTGAAAAGGATGTTTATATAAAACCGAGGAACAAAAATGGGAAGAATCAACTGAAGCATGTTCTTATAGATGGATAAATGGTATCAATCAACTGAATCATGTTCTTATAGATGGATAAATGGGATTAAAAGTTTAGTTCAAGTCACAAAACATATAGTGAAATAGGAGAGATTGAGCAATGAACAAGAAGTAAAGGTTAATATGAAATATAGTTAGAGAACAAAAACATTGCAGCAATATTTAAATATAGAACAGTTAATTGCAAAGACAGCTGTGAAAAACATTCCGTAGATACTTGAAATTAATGGCAAATTGACCCAACAAAGGAATTTCACATATATATATATATATATATATAGTATAACATCTATAAAAGTACTATTTTCTTTGTGCGTGATTACAAAGAACCACAGAATATTTTAACAATGATGAATAAGCCCCTTTGTATGTTACTTAGAAAGAGCTCAGTTGAATGCAATTTGTTGATAAGCCCATTATTATTTATGTACATCTAAGTAACTGTTGAATATTCAGCAGATATGTGTAAGATTATCTTGACCCACATGATTTATACTCCGCCCCATGCAACGTATAAACAAAATTTATTGGAAATGTTTACATAGTACTACTTGAGATTGAAACGGTTGGGCCTAACACAACAATTTGTTTGTTTCGAAAATCTACACATCGGTTTTGGGATGCTGTGGATGTGTTCTATATATAGATGCCTGTGCTGGTTGTATTCATTTTTTTATTATAATACGTATTTCTACATGGCGTTTAAACTGCTATCTCTTAACGTATCTCTATAAAGCGCTGCACACACTGAGTGAAAAAAAACAGAAATAATATGAATACAAATTACAAACTAAAACGAAACAAACACGGCACAGAGAGCATTCTTTCATATTGTTGTTTAAATGATATTTAAAGTTAATGAAAACAATGAAGAAGACGATGACGATGACGACGTCGTCGTCGCGTTTGGCACGCGGCAGCTGCTCAAGATGCGGATGATGAAGATCTGTTGTTAATGATGAGGATGATCACCGAACGGGGGCACTGAGTGAAAACATTTCGCAAACAATTCTATATAGAAATTGAGGCATTGCGAGGCGACTGCTGCTGCTATTGCTGTGGCGGCGGTGGCGGCTGCTGTTGCTGATGTTTGTTGTTGCTCATTTCTCATTTTATGCAACGACGCTGGTGGCAAATTGTTGTAAAAGCAATTGAAAAATGTGCCTTATGAATTGGTTGTGCGTGTGTGTGTGTGTGTGTGAGTGTGACAAAGAGAGAGTGTGTGTTGTGTGTGTGTGTTTTGTAGTTACCTTTATGGCTGTCTGCATGATGACATTTGTGGCATAGTTAACTCCCTTGGAGCCCAGCTGCAATACCGCTGAATAGCCGCGTTCGCGTGCCTGATTCAAATACTCATCGATTTCCTAAAAACATAAAGAGCATGAGATATAGATAGAGAGAGGTATATATGCATGATATATATTATATTATGATCACACCTGTTCACGTCGTGTCAACATGGGATGCACGAACTTGCGATACAATGTGGAACTGCCCTTTGTGGCTGGTGAGAGCAGCCACAAGACAATAACCACTTTGACCTCATAATAGAACGGAAACCAGGATAGAAAAATGTCCGTAAATGTTTCAATGCATGTGAAAAATGCAAAGACAATCCAGTACATCATCCATTTGACCTGTAAAATACAAATACAAATGAGTTAAGATTCGTGTTTGTCATGCATCAAAAGCAATTGCAATTAGCAGAAATTGTAGATTTTCAAAGTGTGAAATTCAATGCAAACTTTTCAAATGTCTCAACGTTATTATATCATTTAATAATGAAATCTTTTATTTATTTATGTATTATTTTATTATATTACTTATATTAGTATGAAATTCATGGCAAACTTTTCAAATGTCTCAACATTTAATATCATTTAATAATGAAACCATTTATTTATTATTTATTTTACTTTTTATTGCTTAATAAAAAGTGTTTATGGATTTTAAAAGCTATTTCATGCACAGATAATGTTTAATTTATGATTTTAAAAGCTATTTCATGCACAGATAATGATTAATTTATGAATATTTAACTTTTTACTACACATTATATTGAGGTTTTAATTTTGTTTATTGTTTATACTTTAATTGAATGGTTTTATTTCTTCCGTTTTTACGCCTACATATGGAAGCTGCTTGTATTTCTTGGAACTTGTTTATTTTGCAAAGTCATTTCTTGAAAAGTAGTTGATATTGTCAACATTTCATGAATTCTTCTTAAACATGAAACTATTTCATGAAATGCTGAGGCGCAGCCAACTTAGCGGCGTACTTTGAAACATTCATTTAAAATGTATATTTATTTGAAGAATTTGTACATTTTTGCCTTGAATTTCGCGAAATTTGAACGCAATATTCTTATAATATTATTTTATGATTTCTTTTTTGAAATACTCACATATTCTTTGACATTCTTTGTGCGTACCGCCTTGTAGGAGGCATAGGCCGGATATAGAGTCCCGAAGAATAATCTGAAAGCGGGAAACAATAAACTCTGTGCACAAGTACGGGGCGCTATAAATATAATGATGAGCGAGCAGAGGCAGGCCGTGTTGAAGGATAGACGGGGCAGTGGCCAACGCTGCAGCAGCTCCAACAAGCGGCCCAGGGCATTGAGATTGCGCACTACATTGGAGGCGCCTGGTGGTGGTGCCGCTGCTGCAGCTGCTGTTGTATGTGGTGGTTGCTCCACAATATAGGGTCCATCATATTCGTAGTCCGTAAAATCGCTATTCAAGGAGTTGAGCGAATCGTGGAGCTCTAGCTGTTGCTGCAGCTGCAACTGCTGCGGCGTTGGATATATAAACTTGGAGTAAACGGGCACAAAGTTGCCCGCTGCAGCTGCTGCCTGTCCCTGGACCTGCTCCTCAAGCGAGTAACTGCGTCCATAAATGGGCAGCGCCTGCTGACGTAGGCGTTTAATATTAGCTGGCCGCTGCTGATAGAGCAGCTGCTCCTGCAGATAGCTAGGCCGGCTCATGGCGATGCATTGCCCAGCATGCGTTGCCGTTCCTAGCTGCTAAAAGACTATTCTGGCACCAGCTGCCGGAGAGCGTCTAATGCTCGCCATAGAATCTTATCTATTAATAGACATTAGAGACAGCGACCGACAAGCTCAGAGCGGGAGAGAGAGAGAAGTAACCAAATTGTGTTTCTATCAGGGATGTCACTGAAATCTATATAGATCTTTTGACTCTGCTGGGTTTCCAAATCGGTCGATAAGCCCATAGCTTCTTGAGATATCATTGGGGAATACCTAATACAATTTGTAACAATGGAATTTTGGAGTATTTGACTGAATACACAAACCTATGTAATATGGATACATAAAATGAGAATAATAGAGAAGAAGAGCGAGAGACTAAGGATTGTATTAGGAATGCCTAAACAATCTTTAGAGATTTGGATTTAAGATTAAGAGATTTCATTTTCTCTATAAAATTTCTCAATTCTCTATAATATATGTCTTGTATTCTCGGTAAATGCAACTTATTGTTGTTTCAAGTGTTTTTTATTGATATAGATCAAAGCATTTAGTACAAATGCGGAATTATTAATTCAAACCAAGTAGGTTTGATATAGAATTCTTCGAAAATTCTTATTGATTCTCTTAGTTTAAATTGAAAACATTCTTTGAAACTATATTAGACTCGAGACTTGAGATCAGCGAGGGATGGAAATATCTCTTAAAGGGACGGGACTGAGTTTGGTCTTAAAATGGGATCACTTTCTAAAGGAACATATTAATGAAAGGGAAAATATGTAGCTTTCCAAATATAATAGTTGACAAGCTGTATCTGTTGAGTAAAAGAACCCCGGATAGTTTGAAAAAAACATCGATATGAGCGGAATCAAGAATGATAGTTTGAAAAAACAGCGATACGGGTGGAATCGGCAAAGATAGTTTGAAAAAACATCGATACGAGCGGAATCGGGAAAGATAGTTTAACAAAAACCTCGATAAGTGCGGGATCGGGAAAGAATATTTTGTTTTTGGAGGAAACTAGCCTAAAGAGATGTATGTGACACCTGCAATTTGGAAAGAGGTTGAAATAACTATCCGTATTTGTTGATCCCCAGCAGTTTTGTGGCTCCGCTGAGCTCAGCGGTGCCTGGGCTGTGTAAACGCTATATATAGTAGAAGCACAAACAATTTGCATGGAGTTTGGCAGGCAAGTGCGGCAAGTGTTTACATGGAACATTAGGCTGGCCTCCAATTGGCGTCTGTTGTATGCCATAAACTGCGGCAAGGCGAGTGCGTCAACCTCGCACACACACACGCACACACATTGCCTTATACGGTGCTTGTTCAATTGACTTTGACGATGCACAACGGGCAACGGTAACGGTAACTTCTGAGGTTGCTGATTAATAAACAAACAATTGACTCGACTCGGCTTGGCTGGCAACAACGAGGCGACGCTCGAGAAATCACAGCGCAACGCCCACACAATTAGGAAACAGAATCAAATAATTAACCAAACTTCGAGGCAAGGCCAAAAGCGGCCAAAAAAAAGAAAGAGTTTTGCTCGCTCACAATTTTTGGGGGTCAGCAACAACAGCAGACTGCCTATGTGTGTGTGTGTTGGTGTTGTTGCTGGCCTCTTATGATACCCTTGCAGTGGGCATTACGATTAGTTCAAGCAATATGTAACAAAGTGACCAACTAGTTACACAACTTGATATGCAATGAAGCTTGTTATATAGTTATAGTTATGTAGTTGCAACAGACCGCATCGGATTACTAGATCAATACTTAGTGTTTTACTTAAAACAGGTTTTTGAAACTATTTAATGGAATTGAAATAAAATACACATCGATCTACAGCTGGCAATTAAATAGCTTGAAATCAATCTTAAAGGTGCGGTCACACGATATGGCATATTGCCACATACATATATGTGATATCGTTATCGAAATCAACCGTATATATATATAGAATATATAAACTTATATGGCATGTTTCTAACAGAAGTCTTTGATTTGCTATATCGTGTAACCGCACCTTAAGAAACAACAAATCTATATACGGCAGAAGCTCTCAAATTAGAATTCTCTGAAATTCGAATCTTTTAGAAATTAGAATTGAAGTTTAGTAAAACATTTAACGCGAATAAACGTGAATCTTTATGTTTAGTACATGTATGGTATTTCGTTTACTTATTTCTATTAACTAAAATAAAGTATAAGATTGAATTCATTTTATAAATAAGTATTTAAGTAAGTTTTCTCCATTTTGTACTTATATGCGATTAAAAAAACTGTCCAGAACTAAGAATTTTGTAGTTCTGCAGTTTGTTTAATCAAATGTAAGTACAAAATGGAGAAATTTTACTTAAATACTTACTTAAAAAATAGATTCGATTACCTTAAAAACAAAGTGGTTCTAATTTGTGAGCGTCAACTGTACTACATACATGTACATACATACATACATATATTTTATAGTATTGATTGAAAGTAAACAAAGAACCTTTGAAATTCTTTGTGTATTTCACAATGCAAGGAGCGTGTTTATAAGAAAAACTTAGCATATTTTAAAGAGTTTTCTTTGAGAGCTTAAAGTTTTGTTGAAAAAACTAGAAACTTGCATTCTAAATGAAATGCAGTCTAGGATGGCACATGAGACCAATTTGAATATAGATAAGATGGCTATATCATAAAGTTGAAGTACATTAAAGTGAAGCAAGTCTGCAAGGGTATTAAAACTTCGGCATGCCAAAGCTTTCTCAAACTTTTCTCATCTCTTTCATACTCACATTATAAGCCGTGAAAATATGCTGCTGATCATATTGAAAGCTTTGCGCGTCCTTTTGTCACGCTTCGCTGCTGTTGTTGTTGCTGCTGCTGCTGCCGCTGCCGCTGAAAATTCAATTACAACTACAGTTAACATGCATTAGCGAGCGTAATTAGCAGCGTTCTGTATATAACTGTAAAATGTAAAACTCACCTTGTTGCTGGAATTTCCTTGCACAACAACTCGCCCAATTTTCAAGTGTTCTACTTCAGCTTGATTTTTATGTGTACTCTTTGAAAGAACAAACAAATTTTGTAACTCGTTGTGCTCTTTTCTTTTGTTGCTTTGATTCTTTGTTGCTTTTGTATCTTTTTTTTATATGCTAATTACAGCGATAACAACAACAAGAACAACAACGCAGTAGCACCGTGTTGCGCAGCACACCTATTATTAATTGCCAAATCGTTTTAACTACATTTTTTGCGTATTTTTGTCTATACTATTTATGCACTTTTTGCTGCATTGCGCGCGCGAACAATGCTTTTTGTTAAACAAAAACGCAGACAGAGACAGACAAACAACAACACAGCTGGAGATGTGTGTATGTCGCGGACCACATATCGAAAAATATAGCAACTGCGCCGTCGATTGTCGATATACATTGTGCAACAGCTGTTGTGTGGCGTTGCCAGCATAAAAAATTATTTGCTTAAAATTTTTGTTAAATAAATATTTATATATTGTTATGCAAATTATGAAATATTTATTATTAAGCTGTAGGGCTTTAATTTATCTATATTCTATCTTCTTGTCTACAATTATGTGCATTCTACTTAAATACAAAAAACCTCATTATCAGCCAAACAGACAAATATATATGTAGCATTGGTCCACACAATTCAAATGCAATTAAATTTACCTTCTATCAAAACTAAATACTTACGTAGCTTTGCACCCCAGTATCGAACGATACTGGATATAATGGATAATATACAAAACATTTGCAAATATTTGCAAAATCTGTATTGTTTGGATTTACTCTTGCCAGAGCTAAAACTGGCGTAAAAATAGCTAAATTGGCAACTCTGGTTGTTATCGAGCTATCGACCGTATCTTATCGATAGCACTCAATTGTTTGCCAATTGAGCACAACGCGAATTTATTTGGTTGGTTATACTAGTTATATTTTATTGTAACATATAGATTGTCATAATATTTTGTGCAGTTTCAGTAGTAGCAAAGATTCATATTAACGTTCATCCATTTGCAGCGTGCCGACAGAAGCCTTGCAACACGTGTCAAGCCAAGAAGCTGCCCACGACAAACTGCAAGCAAAAATGGCGCAAAATGCACAGAGCTGTAGGGACACACAGGTAAGCAGCGCCTATTAAATAACATTTTTAAGCAATGTTGAGTGAATCTCATTTCGTGTGACTCTGTAGGATGTCCAGTTCAAACTGCAAGACAAATTTGTGACCTTTAGAAAGTGCGGCGAGCCACGCAGCAATGTTAAATTGCTTGCCGTTTCCAGCAGTCGCGGCCTGCTGTTTGCCGGCAACCCAACAGCGCCGGAATTGAAAGGTATGTATGTGTGCATGTACAGTATGTATGTGGGCCAATTGTTTATGTGTATGTATTGTGTATGAACCAATCCCGCGTTGCGGACGTTACATTTGAGCTAATAATGTTGGCGCCCCAAATTAACTTTTTGAAACTTACCGACAGTGATAAATATATCTTTGGAAGTAATTTCAAAACACATCAAAGATATCTTTTAACTATTTCATCAATTATGTAATTGAGCGTAAAGTGCCGTTGCGGACGTTACAATTAATTGGTTTAAGCGATTTAAGCAGAATAAGGAAATTAAAACTAATAACAAGATATAACGGCTATCTTCGAAGTGCCGAAGCTATATATCCTAACAGGAATTTATATTTAAATTAATTTGTTGTTTTATATACTTTGGCAGTGTTAATCATCAAAGATGTGGCCGCTGCAAAGACGAGCGGCAAGCAGCCGCTGGCGCGTCAAGTCGCGTTGCCCAGCATCCCGAATTACATGTCCTGCAGCGCCGATGGCAATCTGCTGGCTATTAACTATACGCAGCAGAACGGCACCAGCCTGTTGCTCATCTACGCGGTGCAATCGTTTATGACGCCCGAGGTGCGCACGTTGTACAACATACGCTTGGCGCCTGAGGATTATGTGCATGCCATGCAGCTGCTGTGGAATCCTGTGCTGCCCAATAGCTTGGCTGTCGTCCTCAGCAACGGCGGACTGGCCATGTACGTGCTGAAGGAGGGCGGCAACTTTGAGCTGCACACGCTGGATAAAAGCCAGCAAGTTAAATGTGGCTGCTGGTCGCCCAAGGGCAAGCAGCTGGTGCTGGGCTTTCCCGGCGGCCGTTTGCAGCAGTTCAAGCCGGATCTGACACCTGCCAAGACACTGGCCTGCCCGCCCAATGTGCACACTGCGCCCTTCGACACGATCGCTGTCCATTGGCTATCCACCTTTCAGTTTGCTGTCGTGTTTCTGCAGCACGGCGAGGACTGCAGTCCAGCGTTGTA
Organism: Hirtodrosophila histrioides; assembly: GCA_037075165.1. NCBI lineage: Eukaryota > Metazoa > Arthropoda > Insecta > Diptera > Drosophilidae > Hirtodrosophila > Hirtodrosophila histrioides. The sequence continues at coordinate 120,148 of JBAMCL010000334.1, forward strand.
TATCATAAATGCGCCAAAGGCGGTCGCTCCCACCTATATCAACTACTATGACATTTGCTATAGCCTGAACGGGCCGCGCAATCATCAGTTTCATTTCACCCACGTGCCGCAGTGGAACCTACTGCTGGTTAGCTCGGCAAATGGCGTGGAGGTGGGCGTACTGGGCACCACGGAGACTGGAGATTTGCCCAGCTGGCAACAATTGACGCTGCTGGATGATGCGCGCATTGAGCTGCCGCTCAGCGAAGCCACGCAGGATGAAACCTTTCCCTTGGGCTTTGTCTATGACACATCCAGCCTGCATCAGCTGACTATGAATGAGCGACAGTTGCCTAGCATGCCTATGGTGCATGTGCTGGGCACAGAAGGCACATTGCTGACATTCAATTTTATCAATCTGCAGCCGGGCGTTGCCTCTGTTTGTTCACCGCCGCCGCCCTTGTCGGACACTTCTGGGCAGTTTTGTGCACTGGATACGCTACTGGGCGCTGAGGAGCAGCCACAAGAAACCCCCGCAGCAGCGCCAGCAGCTCCCGTTGAGGCCAGCACACCTGCTCATCAAGAAATCTCCTTTGCCTTTACGCCCAACACGGTGACTTCGACACCAGCGCCAGTCAAGGATAAGCCGCCTTCGTTCTTTACCGGCTTTGGCAACGTGGCCAACAATCCGTCGACCGCCTTTGGTGCACCAAGTGCGCCCTTGAACTTTGCCGCTGCTGCCAAACCAATGGCAGCTTCCAACTTTGGCGGCTTCGGCGCTGCACCGCCCCCAAGTGCATTTGGTTTGCCACCCACCAGCTTTGCCAACCTGGCGCAGGACAAGCCGCCGCCTGTAGCTATCGCGGCTAGCACTGCTGCTGTTACGCAGCCACAGCAATCGACAACAACTGTAGCCAAGGCTAGCAGCAACAACAACACGCCGCTCTATACAGTGCCGCCAACATTTACACCAGTTGCTGCCGCAGCTGCCACAAACCCGCCGCGCTTAGTAGGCGGTAAGAGCTCAGAGTTCAGCGCTCGCGAAGTGGACGATGTGATTGCAGAGATTATGAATGTGCAGATTGGCGCCTTTAGCGATCAAATTGAGCAGCAAAAACAACAAACGAAAGCACTGCTCTCTCAGGTAAGCTTTTATACACAGTTCCCTTCTCAAGCCGCTAACCTGATTGTTGTAATTCCTGTGCAGATTGAAGCGCCCAACTCGATTAAGTTCTATGCCAAGCGACTGGATGATCTGCAGGAGCTAAACGATCAGGCCAACGATGTTGACTTTGAGCTGGATGTCCAGGGACTGCGTCATGCGCTAAGCGAAGCCTACGCAATGATGGCCGAGTGCCGTGCCAAGCTGGAGGTCTACAGGAAACCAGAGTAAGTGCTATTTAGAACCTAACAGAACTATGGGTAGAGTCAGAAATGGGCTGGCAATTGCCTTCGATGGGTATCCAAAACATAACCGATAAAATCATTATCTGTTTGGATAAGAATCGCACTCCTTGTGACCAGAACTGCTGCAGAACTTGTTTCACAATGTTTCCCATTTACAGCATAACCCGGCTTATGAACTCGACCAGCTTCGATGCGGCTGGTCGCCGTTTGCTGGCGCGACTGCAGAGCTACCTGGCCGCCAACGAGGCTCAGCTGCAGCTGGCACAGCAGCATATTGACACACAGTGGGAGCAGTACCAGGACGTGCTGCGACGCAGTTCCAAGTCCAAAATGAATATGCCGTGCCTGGAGGGCATCTATCAGCGTTTGACGCGCCTGCAGAATCTTGCCTCCGATCAGCGCATTGCCCAGAACAACATTAAGACCAGGCTAAAGGAACGCGGACTGCTGCAATCAGCGTTGCTCAGCCAAGAGAACATTCGCAATCGTAACAATGAGGCGTGAGTATATATAGTATTTAACAATTGTAATATCTGAACACAGCTGATCTATACGTTTGCAGAGTGGACACGCTTGCGGACTCCATACTGTCAATGAGCCTGAACCAGGTGGTGGAAACGAATCGCGCCAAGCTGTCGCAGCAGAAGTTGCAAAGCATACGTGCGCTGTTGAAGCACCATAAGATACACATCATCAGTCCACAGCGACCAGATCGTGTGGGCCTCAAATCGGAGGTCATCCTAGAGACCAAATTGAAGGCGGAGCTCAGACAGAAGACAGCGGCAACTGCGGCTGCTGCTGCAGCTGCTGCGAGTGCCAAGCCTGTAATGGCCAACAAGGCCACACAGGCAGCTGCCGTGGCCAAGCCGACAGTCTCCAAGCCCACAGCACAGATGGCGACTGTGGAGAAGTCTTTCAGCATGCCAGTTAGCGTCGCTGCCGCTGCACCTGCCGCTGCCCCCGCCCCGGTATCGACGCCCTTTAACTTCAGCCAGAGCAGTCCATTTGTGAAGACCACAGCGTCCACTGCAACCACGACAACTTTAAGCGCTGGCGAGGCTACCAAGCCCACAATATCCATGTTTGGTGGCACTGCACCCTTCAACTTTGGTCAGATGAGCACCACAAAGCTAGTGGTGCCAATTGGTGGTCTATCAGCACCACAGAAGCCACAAAGCCCAGGAGTAACAGCACCAAATGCGCCCAATCTATTCTCAGGCTTTGGCAGTGCTGGAAAGGACACAGCACAGCCAAAACCCAAGCCGGAGTTGCCCAAGGAGCCGCCTGTAAAGCCCATTGAGCCCAAAAAGGAAGTGCCAGCGCCTGAGGCAGTCGCAGAGCCAATCAAGAGCACGACTGCACCACAAACCAGCACAGCCACCAAAGTGGAGCCAGCTGTCAAGCCGTTTAGCTTTGCCGGCTTTGGCAGTAATGCTGGCACCGCCGTTGGCAGCAGCAGCCCTTTCAGTTTTTCTGGCCTTGGTTCCTCGCTGGGCAACACAGCGGCGCCCCCAGCTACAGTGACAAATGCTCCATTTTCCGCTTTACCTGCGGCTCCAAAAGCTGCTGTCACTGCTGTTACCACAGCTGCAACCACAAGCAGCGTTGACACTGCTGTAAGCAGCAGCATCCCCACCACAGCGTTCAGTTCGGCAGCAGTAGTTGCGACTCCCCCACCTGCAGTAAGCGAGCCAAGCAGCAACGTCAGCAGCTCCAGCACCAAAACCACCGCTGCCGCTGAGTCCATTGAGAGTCCCTTTGCCTCAGTCAACATTTGTAAGCCGCAAGCAAAGGAAAACGCGGCAGGTAAGTCACGAACCAACTGAATAGTTTTGATATTGATAAGTTATTGCTAGTATCCTAATGCAGTGAGCTCTCCTTTACCTACAGGTGCCCCACCGGCTAATATATTTAGCGGCTTTGGCCTAAGCACCACCGGATCCGCTGGCAGTTTTCAATTGGGCGCCGGGGGCGATGCTTCCAAGGGCTTGTTTGGCAGCGGTGTCAGTGTCAGCGTAGCAGACAGCAGCAGCGTCAGCAGCACAACAACATCAGCACCTGCCATAACGACAACATCAACAGCTATAACGACACCAGCAACAGCTTTAACGACACCAGCAACAACGGCAACAGCTGCAACAGCAGCACCAGTCATCACTCCAGCAGCACCACCTGCTGTGGCGGCAACTACAAGCGCAGGTGCCGCGCCAGGCAGCAGCTTTTCGTTTTCCAATGCGTTTAGCAGCCTGAGCACGGCAACCGCTGCGCCAGTTGGCTCGCTGGTAGGCAGCAGCTCCGCAGCGTCCACGGCTAGTAACGCATCCAGCTCAATTTTTGGCGGTGGAAACGCATTTGGATCCGCAACAACGGCCAGCAGTCCCTTCCAGGCAGCTGGCGCAGCTGCCCCGCCCACAGGTAACATTTTTGGCAATGTGCCAAAGCCGGAGGCAAGCGTATTTGGAGGTGCTACTGCAACTGCACCACCCAGCGGCCTCTTTGCGGCAGCTGCTGCTGCCAGTAGCAATCCCTCACCGTTTGGCAGCAGTCCAGCAGCTGCTCCAGCTGCAACTGGCGGCAACATCTTTGCCCAGGCAGCGGCGGCAACTGCAACTACAGCTGTAAAGCCCAGCAGCTTTGGTTCGCCTGCACCCGCAGCCGCTGGTGGCTCAATATTTGGCGGCGGTAGCAGCGGTGCTGGCACGACCTTCGGCACCAGCTCATTTTTCGGCGGTGGCAGCAACAGCGCACAGAGCTCGCCGGCCACTGCGTCCACGGGCTCAATGTTTGCTCCGAGCGTTTTTGGTTCTCCCGCAGCTTCAAGCGGTGGTAATTTATTCGGCAATGCTAGCCCAGCACAGCCACAGGCATCGGCTTTTGGTGGTGGCTCCATTTTTGCTGCCGCTGCTGCAAATACATCGTCGCCAGCTGCCTCTGGCGGCTCCATCTTTGGCGGCGGCAGCTCTGGCGGTTTTGGTTCGTTTGCTCAAACCACACCTGCACCGGGCGGCTTTAGTAGCGGCTTTGCGCAGAACAGCGGTGCTTCGGTAGCTCAGTCCGGATTTGGATCACCTCAGCAGCAGGGAGCACAATCGCCCGCTGGCAGCTTTGGAGCGAAGCCCGTGTTTGGCGGCACTCCGGCCTTCGGCACCAGTCCCACATTTGGCGGAGCTCCCACATTCGGTAGTCCCAAGGGCTTTGGTGGCTTTAGTGCCAATCCGGCAGTCGTTGCACCACCGGCCTTTGGTGGTGCACCAAAACCCCCAGAAGGCAACATCTTTGATACACTGGGCGGCAACGACTCGGGACTTTCATTCGGCAATTTGGCCCAACCTGGCAACACAAATGCCCAGAAGTCCGCTTTTGGCGGGTGAGTAATGTCTGCTTTCAATTAAGATTTCATTCTAATGATTCTTCCTTATTTACAGATCATCTTTTATGAACTATCGCTAAGTATGCTTGTTTGTTTCCGTTAAGTGAATACATGTAAATTAGATTGAAATAAAATTGAATATCTGTATGTAATCTGTGTACGTGGTATAATTGTCCGTCAACAGACAAATAAACCATCGGAATGAGTATGGAAGTCGAGGAAAATAATAAATATATGTTAAGCTTATTGAACCACCCTTTATATTGATAATGTTCTCGATTATTGACAAACCTTTAAAAATCAATTAAAAACGCGAGAGTTTTGAACATAGTATTTGTCATTTTTATTACCAAATAAATATTACACACAGAGAAATCAAAGCATTCGTTTGCCTTTAATGTTAAGCCGAAAATGTTTGATTTTGTTTCTTAAATTTTGTTTGGTATACACCAGAAAAACAATAATAATAATAAAAACTGATAGTTAACTTTTAGCAACAGCTATTACACATTATATTTTCAATTGGTTATACATATACATAATATGCATATAATTAGTGCGCATAGTTATACATAAATAAAAATATATATATATGTATACAAGGACACAACTAAAATATGCTGACAAAAAAGGCGTACGCGTACTTTTACATATATATCGTATATAGTAAATATACTATATATAGCATATAAATAGTGAAAAATAGTCAAAAACATTTTACATATACATATAGAGTTATACATACATACAGCATACATATATATATATAGATTAGTATAAATAATTATATATATATTTATAGGTTTAGGTTTTTAAATGCATTTTGTTTTGTTTTGTTGTTGGTTTTCATCATATTTAATTAATTAGGTCTAACTTAGGTTGGTAATTGTTAATTGTTAGAGATTTACATGCGACTACCCAGCTTAGATGTTTGTTATCCGAATTATGTTTAGGATTTTCATTTAAATGTTAGTTACGTTTAGCACACATTTAGTTTAGTTACCGTTATTATGTTATATTATATTATATTTGTAAACTAATTCTAGGAAAAACACTGCAACAATTGTTGAAAATTCGTTAAGCTTTTGTTTATGTTTTGCTTGTTTGTTTGTTTGTTTCTTTGTTGTTGTTGTTACTATTTCAATTTTGCAACGTTCTTGAGCAACTTACTTAACTTAACTGAATTTCGTTTTGCACTCTTATTATTATTATCTTTTACTCGTTTCTTTGAGAGCACGGCGCGTTTAAAACGACCGTTACAAGTTGTGTGTGCGGCTGTTTGAGTGTTGTTATCGTTTATCGTTATCGTTATCTTTATCGTTATTTGTTATCGTTTCAATCTTTAAACAACTGTTTTCTATCTACAAAAGGAAACTGTTACTACATTCAATTTTCTTTGACGGGGCGCAGACGGGGGAATGTTCTTATATAGTTGATCTTTATCTTTCTTTCTTTCTTTTTGGGCACGGACTTCATGTTTGTGGGCGTGCTTGCGGTGTGGGCGTGGCACATGCAATGACTTGCTTAAAGCTTATACACTTAACCGTTGTGTGAGTGTTACTGTGTGGGTGTGTGTGTGTGTGTGTTAATGTTTTTGAAATTTGTATAAATTGTAGGAAAGAATTGAAATGTTGGAGGAAGGAAAATTTTCATTTTAGTTTTGGCAGGGGCTACAGTTGCGTTCATATACATATAAGTATGGGTTCAGTTATAATGTGCTTTTATATGTACATCGCCTGGGTAGCTTGCTAGTAATATATATGTATATATATAAGGTTATACATATGTATATAAAGAAGCGAAAGTATACGAGAAAGTTAGGGAAAGCAAAGCAGGACCGCTTCTTGATACATAAAAGATAGATATATAGATATATAAGTATTAGCTCTTGATATATGCGTCTGTTTATATATGTGTGTATATAGAGCGTAGAGTTGGAAAACAAAAAATATATATTTTTAATGAATTTTCGTTTGTTATCAAAGCTGCAAATTGTAGCTGAGGATCAGCTGCTAACATTGGCTGCTACTGTTAAGTGTGACGTTAACAGTATGTTGAAATTTCGTCTTGAAGCGATTTGCAGTCTTGTTTTTAATAAGGAAACTTGGAAAAGTGCCAGGGCCAATGAATGTTTTCCAACTCCACTATTAGAGAGTATATATATGTATATATATGTATGGCATATGGTATGAGTATATATGTAAGTATATTATGTATGTGGTGGCTATATAATGAGCAGTAGTAGTAGTAGTAGTTAATGGAAAAGTGTTGCCTCGTGTGCTAGTAGTAGTTAAGAGTTTGTAGTAGATCATACTGACAATGATGGGATCATAATGACGAATGACGCATGATGATGACGAGGCTTCTTGACTTGAGGGATTGGGTTAGGAATTCGAACGATTTCGAATATCCATTGTTGTACTTGTACTACCAGTGCATCAATCGCAGCTGATCCAAAATGCGCTGCTTGAAGAAGGTGCCCAGCATGCCAAAGACCGTGGAGACAGCCGCAATGCCCATCATGACCTGCATGACGCAATGTATGCCGGACAGCTCCTCATCCGATTGCTTATGACGATGCCGGGCCCGATGATGTCGACGGCTGCCGATGCCGCTGCTCTCGTGCAGGCGCTGCAAACGCTCCATATCCTCATCGAACTGCGGCATTATGGCCAAGTTGATGACCTCCGTTTTGGACAACAGCTGCTCATTGGCAATTGTATGGGCCTCCGTGCCGCCACCGCCGCCCTTGCTGGTCGCCTCGTTATGCTCCCGTTCACGTTCCCGCTGCTGCTCCAGCTCACGCACCCGAGACCTCTCATCCAGCATGGTATTGTCACGGCTAAAGTCAAAGTCCCGACCGCCGGGCAGCTGCTGCTGCTGCAGCTGCTGCTTGCTTGTGGGATACTCGGCCAGATTGACCTTGGTGAGAAAGTGTAGGGTGCTGCTGGGCTTCTGATCGGGCTGCTGTGCCGGCTGGCCGAGCAGGGAACGTGGCGTTGCCTCTGTGGCGCCCAACGAGGGCAGCTGATCGCGCACGCGCGTCTCCTGGAACTGATTCTTCTTAATGCCCAGCACCTCGGACAGCGGCCGATTGATCATCGGCAGTAGGGAATCCGAGGTTGGTCGGATTATAAAGGAGCCACCATTTGGTGCATGCTCGGGCGGTTCCAGTATCTCTGGCTGCAGAGGCTTGGGCGTGACGGCAGTACCTGAAGCCGGTGCGGGCTTATCGCCAGCGCTCTCATCCTCACTGTCCGTGTAGACAGAGTCGTCGGAGGAATCGTCGGAGGAGGAGTCCTCGTTGGTGGGCCTGGGCTGCTCGGCATTTTTGGAGCTGGTGGCAAACTTGTGCGTTAGATTGCGTATGGGCTCGTACTTGGAACTCTCCGAATCACCGCGATAAAGCAGCGCCACCTTGCCATCGGGTGTTAGTACAGGCGTTATTTTTGGATGTGGCGATGGAAAACGATGACTGCTCTCCGGATCCGGTGACAAGGCATCGAAGTCAGTGAACTGTGTCGCTGGCTTCTGCTGTGCCTGCTGCTCCAGCAGTTGCTTCTGCTGTTGCTGCTGCTGCTGATCCTGGTCAGCATCTGTGGGCGTTTGCTGATACACAATGCCCACCTTGCCCAGCGGCGTGGATATGATCTTAATCGCATCATTGCTATTCTTGCGGAAATGATAATGATTGGAGCCTTCGGCGCTCTTGGAGCGCGACGAACCAAAGAAGCCAGCGTTAGCGCCAACGGCGGCGCCATTGTCAGCGTATTCATCATCGACACCGTCATCGTTATCCTCGCCATCCTCATCATCGTTAGCAAAATGGCCGCTGCTCTCGCGCAGATCAATCGCAGTGCTCGGCACGGCCACAGCTGCCACCGCTGCCGACTCCTGCTGATGGCTCTCCGTCAGCAGCTTCTTGCGTATGTTCTCCAGCTGGCTCAGCCTGTAGCTGTTGTTGGGCTTGAAGCGTGCCTGGTAGCCGCCAGGGCCAGTACCAGTACCAGCACCGGCGCCGGCGCCAGCCCCGCTGCCTTCCTCATTCACAAAATGCTCCTCATCGGCGCGCGGACGCGTTGTGCGTGGCCGCTCCAAGGCCAAACGCTCATCATCCTCATCATAGCCCATGTCCTCCTCTTCCTGTTGCGGCGATACCAGACCCTTTGGATCTGGCAGCTGCTCGGGCTCCTCCTCATCCTTATCATCTGCAAATAAGCTCGTCTCCTCATCGTCTAAACCATCATCATCATCATCATCATCATTAATACCATCGAAATCATCATCATCATCATCATAGAGATCCGCTTGCATGCGTTCTGTATCTGTATCTGCGTCTATGTCCTCCATGGCATAGTCATCCTCCACCGCATCCGCCTGCCCCTCGTCAACTTGCTCATCAGCAGCAGCCACGCCCAGCTGCTGCCCCGTGCTATTAAATCTACTGCTTTGCGGCTTAAGATTAATGTTAATACTACTGCTACTGCTACTATTACTACTATTAGTATTATTATAATTATAATTGTTATTATTATTAGTGTTATTATTATTATTATTCATATTATAAGTTAAGTTTAAATGTGTTCCTAGGCTAACATCTAAGCTGCTATTGCTCCGTATAAGCAATGGGGTAGTCGCATCTTTCAGTCAGTAGCATTTCTTGGTGCATCCACATTTGCGCACAATATCCAAATTCTTGATGTATTTGCGATTATTGCTGCACACCATGCGCACCTGCGAAGAGAGGGGGAGAGTATATCAAATATTATTCAAAAAACTATTGCTACTTTTAGGAAACTAAAGAATGATTTCAAACTGAATCTCCTTTGACTTGAGAAAATACATATCATACACCAAACGGATTCATTCATATAATGTACTTATTATTATTTCCTATTTAAGGCAATACAAAAACTTGGATTTTATTAAAAATATAATAAGACCTGTTCTGAATTCCACTATCGAATCAATTCCACAGAAATATGTAAAGCATGCTTTTGGGTGCGTCTATAAAATAAATGAATATACAAGAATGCAAGGATAATCTGCGCTAAAAAGTATGCTACACTTTATTATGTGGAATTAATTCGGAATGAAATTCGGAACAGGCCTTATTAAAGTTGTTTAAAGTTATGTTTTAGAGGTATAACACTCCGATTTGGCACAAATTTCACCATTGGATGTTGTCATCATTTAAATTAAATATATGTACATGATATGTTGAGTATATGGCCAAAAAGCCTCTTTATAGACTTTAGCAGTTGGTTAGTTGTAATAACAGTATCTAATTTAGTACTCACCTTGCGTCTTCGCACTATTTTGGCCGCACAGCACTGATTACCGCATCCGCCAACGCATTTGGCGTACTTGAGCGGCTGCCTGGAGCGGCAGTCGTTCTCCGTGTAATACTCCCGCACCTGCTCCTTGCGACATGTCGCAGCAGCTGCAATGGAACGTGCAACAAAACGAAGAAATGCAATTAGTGAAACCACCTTTGACACCGCGGCGGCGTCGGCCGGCTAATGAGATTACAGACACACACCTGCCTCCCCAGCCTAGATGTGTCAGATGAGATGGGTGTGAGGTGTGTGTGATGTGTGTGTGAAAGCAAATGAAGTTATTAAAAGTATAAAAGCGAGTGCGTAGCGCCCTCAATTTATGGCAGACTGAGTTGAGCAAAGGTATAAAAAACTTGCTCAGGTACGAGTAAAAAGACAAGTTCAGAATCAAGGTGAAAGTCTATATGTAAATTGCACAAGCTTCCTCGAACATCCCAGCATTACTCAGAGAATTTAATTAATTTTTTTTAATTTGGTTATTATTTCTACTACTTTGATGAATTTTCATTAGAAATATCTAAGCTAATTTACTCGGTTCTAATTGAACTGCCTCTCCTAAGGAGCACTCTACCATAAACAGCATGAAACAAGAAGAAAAAGCTGGAAAGGTTCTTTTAGACTATATGATATAGTAGTATGATCTTTGCTAAGTATTAGAGAGTGGCGTTGAAAGCAGGATTGGTAAGTAAAGAATATAACTGAATATTTATCGCATTTTTATAATAATCTGATGATGATGTCATTATATAATAGTGCAATCTGTCTGGTTTCAAGATGTGTACCCCCTATATTAAATTTAAGCAACATATATTCAGAACTGAGAGTATAAATTACATAATAACAGACAGACAGAGGGAAGGACATGGCTATATAGATCCTGATCAAGGTTTTATACAATTTGGAATTGGAAATGGCTTCCCAATCCTATAAAATGGTTCTAACAAAATTCTCATGGTAGTAGCTTTCCCGAAGGACTTTAAACAGTTTAGTGCCAACAGGGAATATATATCGGACCTTCATAGGGTTATCGTTTAGTTTGATACAAATCTACATCCTTACTTTTGTGAACTATTACTGCTTTTTAACTAACTAGTACTCGGATCAATTTCATTTAGTTTGATTAGCTCGGAAGGACAAATGAGTGTTAGAGTGAGAGAGAGCGCAATATGTAAGTACCAGTGATTGTTGGGGGCTCTGAGCTGCCCTCACCTTGATCGCAGTAGCGTCCACGCTGTCCGTGCTTGCATTTGCACTGATATCCATCCCTGGAATTGGCATTGGGCACACAGCGACTGCCACGACGGCACTTGTGCTCTGCGCAGGGATCCACGGGCTCCTGTCGAGAGATCAATTTCAGTTAAGACTTAAGACTGTGGCATAGGCAGCTGTTATGATCCTTACCTCCTTGATGTGCGGAGTTTCATCCATGAAATCCTGCTCATCATCCTCCTCACCCTCATTGGGCTCACCCTCAAGCAGGGCACAGCCTGGCGTGATTTTCTGCTGACGCAGCGCGTTGCCAAAGTCGACGAGCTTGTGATTGATCCAGACCTCCTTCATGCAGCCCTTGAAGCTGGTCAAATTGCGTATTTGCCAGTTCTTGTAGGCCTGCTGGGCCGGCTCCACGGGCAGACCGCCCAGGAACATGGGCGTGGTGAGCTTCAGATAATCATTGGAGCCCTCATTGATAATGGAGCGGGCCAGGCCGCGATCCACGCGCAGCGTAAAGTTCTTCTTGATGGCCAATAGCTCAACGGCATGATATTTGCCATCGGCGACCATTTCAAAGCTGTACATTGTGGATACGGGATAATTGCCAACATCATAGCTAACACGGATGCGGCCATTGAAGAGCTCAACCGCCAAATGTGCATCCTGGCCATCGTACATGAGAATTCCATTCTGTTCGGCGCTGCTGAAGACAATTGTGACATTCGCCTCTGGCCTGGTACGCAGCGGCTCCAGCTCCACAAACGAATTATTATGTACAAAGCTAATGCTCGTTAGATACTCGCACCACTTCCCAGTATAGCCCGGATGGCATTTGCACAGGTAATCGGAGCCAGCGGCATTTGGCTGAAAGCAGACCCCGTGCTTGCACTCATGATTCTGGCAGGGCGATGTCTGTGGATACATCATGGATATCATGTTGTGCCCCTCACAGTATTTGCCGGTAAAGTCATCGGGGCATTTGCACACATAATCATTGACGCCATCGATGCAGGTGCCGCCGTTCTGGCACATATGATTCTGGCAATCATCAATGTTATCCGTGCAGTTGATGCCATGGAAACCGGCCATGCACTCGCAGCTGTAGTGCGTGAAATGGTCCAGACACTTGGCCCCATTCGCACAGGGATTGAATTCCTGGCTGCAGAACTGTATCTTGGTGTCGCACCACTCGCCAGTGAACCCTGGCTGGCACTCACACCGATACGACTGAACACCATCGATGCAGGTGGCGTTGTTCTGGCAGCGTATCTCCTCGCCGAGGCAATCATCGATGTTCGTCTCGCATCTGGCGCCCGTGTAGCCCGGCGCGCACTGGCAGCTGAAGCGTCCCTCCTCCAGCACCGTGCAGGTGGCATTGTTGCGGCAGGGATTGCCGTAGCAGGCATCGATCATGAACTCACAGTGCTTGCCATGATAGCCCGGCTGGCAGAGGCATTGATAGTCGCGCTGCGGCAGCGCCAGGCACTGGGCCTTGTTCTGGCACGGCTGCTCGTAGCAGGCATTACACTTGGCCAGAATCTCATTGCGCACCTTGCCACGGCAGGCAAAATTGGACGAGGGCGTCGACAGTATCAGCTTATCCTTCATGTGCTCCGGCTCCGCGCAGCGTGCTATTCCCGGCTCCACATAGTCCAGCTTGATCCAGTCGGAGAACCATTTCAGTGAGCAATCGCAGTACAGGGGATTGCTGCCCAGTGCACTGTGGGGCCCAAAGGTGGGTTGGAAAGTGTAAAGGTCAATAAACTAAACCATAAACTATTGCATTTCCTACTCACATGTGTGTCAATGACTTGAGATCCTCAAAGGAGCCCTCCGGCAGCATGGATATCCGATTGCCATGCAGCGAGAGCACGCGCAGATTATTTAGACCAGACAACGCATGACGTTGCAGACACTGCAGTTTATTGTACGAAATGATGCTGCAATTGAGGAGAGGGCCAAGAGATGTTGGCCACAAAAAGGCCACCAAGGAAAGGAGATATGAGAAAACGTTTACCAAATTGCAGACACATATGTACGCCGTACACATCCATGATGAAGAAATGAAAGTAATTGCAAAACGTTTTAACCAGCCCAGGCAAAGCGGAAAGATATGCGATGAGAGTATTGGAAAGTTGGGGAGGACTTGACTATGCATATACCCTGTACTGTTGCAAATACAGCGCAGTTTTGAAATATATTTATATTCGTTTTAATTCTAAAACAAAGCAGTGTATTTCGAACTCATCAACGAACTAGGGGTCTCTTTTTTATAAAGAACTTTTTTAGATCGAACTATCAAATGGATTCAATTAAATTATATACGACGAGCATAGTTTTATTATAATTAGTATTTCTGTACATCAAAAATGTAAGTTTTAATCCAACATAGCTTAATATTTAACATCAAAATTGTAAGTTTCGAATCAAATCGAGAAATAAGCTTCTAAGGAATGTTCCAAGAAGAAATATTTGAACTGGATACACTACCAAAAGAATATCTGTCTGTTGGGTCAAGTATTCTTCTGCAATGCATACCCTTTCGTTAGTTAAATGCGTACAGGGTATGGTAAACGGCACAACTTTGATTGCGGATAGCGCACACAAGCGCACCAAGCGGCAGGCGGCAGAAGCTATGGCCTAGCAGTGGCGAGGCAGGGGGCAGAGGGTAGACGACAACTAATGCTTAAGCACGAGTCACGACTTAACGTCTCGAATGAATTTCGTGGCTGGTTGAGACGAGCCCAGGCCAAGGGTGGCAGCCACAGTATACCGTAAAATGCAATTGCCGCAAAGAAAAAAAATAAAAAAAAAACATAGAATGGAAAAAAAATTGTGTCAAGCCCTCTTGAGCCGAGGCGTTTCGATTCGATTCGTGTTGCCTTGTTTTTTGCTGGTACTGGTACTGCGGCAATTAAAAAGTCATTAGAAATGGCCCATACTTACAGCGTGGATAGTTTGGTCAGATTGGCAAAGGTGTAATTGGACAGTATGGTGATTTGATTGTTGCTGAGATCGCTGAAATACAACAAGAAAACAAGAAAGTAAGAATAGTTGTTGCCACACATTTGGCTGGGCAGTACTTACAGCCTTGTCAGTGCACGCAAATGCCTGATGCGCTCATAATGTATCTGCTCAATCTCATTCGATTCCAGATACAATTCGGATGTTTCGGCTGGTATGCCCCGTGGTATTTCCCTCAATTGATTGCGTGAGCATCGCACCACAGTGCCGGTGCACGTGCAGGCCGGCGGACAATAGCCATCGCCGAGGCAGCCCTCGTTGTTCTCGGTGCTGCATTTGAATTCATTGTGGGGCAGATCCTTGATTTGCACATCACGTACTTTTGCTGGGGCAGCGCAACGTGCCGCGCCGCCGTTCAATGATTTTTTACGCAGCCATTCGGCGAACCAGGCCAAATGGCAATTACAATTGAACGGATTCGAAGCCAAGTTCCTACGAAAATTGATAGATAAATGCCGAGGTTTTATTTCAATTAGTTCGTTGTACGCGATTCGCTTTTACAATTTTTCAATACTCAGCTAAGTGACTATGAAAATTAAAATAAAAACTTTCAAAAGCTCATTAAAGCTTTTGGGTCAGCTTATTGAATATGAAGTACTCAACGAAGTCAGCTTAAATGTGTTGGGCGACAAGCTTAAACTTAAACTAATTAGTTGAAATTTAAAGAGAATATAGCTCTTTTCTTTAAGGTAACAACTTTGAAAGCTCATGAGGGTCTTAACTCGGATTAAATATCTTGCTTAGTCAAGCCAAACAAACTGAAAACTAATCTCAATAGTTAAGTTTTAAAATATATTTAATATTTTTTATGGATACTTTAAGTTAACAGCTTTAAAAGCTCATGGACGCCTTTAACTCGGATTAAATATTTTGAGTGATTAAGCTAACACTAAGCTCATTAGTTAGCACCTGCAAAGCAATTAATCTTTCTTACAGGATACTTTAATGGTACAAACTTGAAGTCAGCTTAAATGTACTTACTGACTAAGCTCACTTTAAGCTCAAAGCTGAACTAGGTTAATGTAAGTTGAACACAATCTTCATGCATACTTTAGTCTTTGTAGCAGCTTTGAAAGCCGACGTAAGCTTTAAGTCAGCTTAAGGACTAAGCCTACTCAGCTTTAAGCTGTTCTAAGTAGCTGAATGTTGTTATTAAACAGCTTTGAAAGCTCTAAGTCCGCTTAAACTTAACAAGTACTGCAAAATCTCAACTAACAGGCTAAAATTTCAACCAATTCATTAGCAACTCTTTTGATTAGCCCTTAATTGTTTTCTAGTAGGAAAATGGAATATTTAAGTGCTAGTGCTAATTGAATTTGAAGTTTATTGATATTTAATATCAGCTTGGTTACACACAACTTTCAATGGTTTCATTAATTATTTGCCTTTACAATTTTGCACTTTTGGCATGCAAATTGTTTGAGGCATATGTTTCACTTACACACTTTGCAGTTGGCCGGGCAAAAGGCCCTTAATTATGCCCCAGCTGAGAGCAAGTGAAACAATGGATCGCAAATTACATTGGCAATTCCAAACGTTACACACCAAGTCCAGACTAATTTAATAAGCAATGCTGCTTTGTCATGCTATCAACGTTGCTATTGTATGTGAGAGTGTGTGTGTGTGTGTGTGTGTATGGGTGTTAGGTGTGTGTGCCACAGGCTAACTAACACTTTGGCTGGCTCCTGGCCTCCATCCACCTGGTTGATTGAGTATGTGGGTGTCGTGTGGTGCACAGCACTTAATGACTTTCATTGATGCTATTTATTAGCTAGTTAAACGAATTTTACAATAATTTTAGATGAAGCAAGCGAACCACAACACACCTCCCAGCAGCACACACACCGCACACACACACCAAACACAGTACAACCTCATTAAGTTGAAAAGTTAGTCCTGTTCTCGTTTCTATGCAACTTTGTTTGTTCATTATGAATAGTTTTAAGTTTTATTTGAGGAAAAATTTGATTTCTTTGCATTTTTTAAACTTATATTTGAACTGACTTAAATGATAGTCAAATTTTTTAATAGTTTTTCGGAATTCAGAACAGCAACAACAATTTCGATTGAAAATGATTCAAAACGGAAGCGGAAACTGAAACTGACTAAAATATTTGTAACTTTTAATCATGCTAAAAAGTTGTTTTTCCTTTATAGCAATACTTTTCTTCCTTAACCTTGAGTTTACTTTAATTATTTACACTTGGTGACTTTTTTGGTGAGTATAAAATGAAAATAAATAATGAATATTATTTATTTAAATTCACAATCTTCATCAGGCTCTTAACTAACTAAAAGTAGTTATTGTTTAATCTAATTCATCAGCAACGACCAGCTTGATTAATCTAAATATTCTTTACTTCCTCATTTGCGGAAACTTTTCATATTAATAAGGTATTTCAAATCATTCTGAATTTCCCAACAACCTATCAAAGCTAGCAGCAAATTAGATTTTGTGAATTTACTTGGGCACTCTCTAAAATGAACTGAAATGTCTTAAAGCAATTTCAAGATGCGGCTATTCAACTTAGTCAGGTTGTACTGTATATGGTTTTGCGCTCTTTATTGAACTCAATTTTAATTAATTAAATCATCGAAGGCAGCGCACAAAACTCGCAAGTGTCTGTTCTGAGGGTTGATTTACCGCCGGCGCGCACAACAAAATGGAGCAACACACACCTACACACACACACACACACACACACACACACACATGTGCATTTGGGATACATGAAGGCAGCAGCGGGTGAGCCAGAGCTCTTATCGTAGGCAGCCCTGCTATAAATTGAAGTTCAATTGAATTATATACAATAGTTTGCTGTGCTTTTGGTGGCATGCAACGAAGAAAAACTGATTTAGTGAAGCAGCAGCAAGTAGCATCAACATCAGCAGCTCTAGAAGCAGTGGCAGCAGCAGCAGCTTCTGTTTTGATGTGCAATGCTGGCAATCAGATGAAGTTCAACTAGAGAACAATCAAAACCATTAACCTCATTTTATGTGCCTGTCTGTGCCCTGTGATACCAGATAGTTAAGGGCCCTGGCTGGGAAGGGAGCTGGGTAGGGGTAGGGGGAGTAGGGCAAGGGGTAGATCAGGGCAATTAATGCCAAAGCTAAATCATTTATCTATTGAAGTGCATGCCGCTACTTGGCCACTTGGCACAGTTTTAATTGCTTTATATAGCCAGCAGACGCATCAACCGGCAGCTACTATAAAGCATAGATCGGACAAGCGGGTAAGGGGTAAAAAGGGGTAAGAGGGCAGCGTAGTACTTACAAAGACGTCAGCGAGTTCAGATGTTCAAATGAGCCGGGCATAACGCATGAAATTTGATTGTCATAAAGATTGCTGCAAAGAAAAACAAAACAAAAACAATGTTTATAAGTCATTTAATCGTACTTTAAAGTTTCTATATCCATGTAGTGGATATATAATACAGAGACAAGATAAATATTATGCACAAAATATATATATGCTGGATTATAACGACCTATAACGACGATAGACATTATCGTTAGTATTTTAAACAACCCTCGTAGTTTCCCACTTATTCGATATTAACGAACTGAGTATTAACTCCTAGATCTTAAACTTCTATAACTTTATCTAAACTTCACTCACTTTCAGGTAAAATATAGTCTTAATCATGTTTTACTTATTATTTTGTTATTAAATTTAACAATTTTTAAAAAGATTTTTTGACTGATTAAAAATCTTATTGTTTTTAATATTGCCGACATAAAAATTAGTATAACTTGAAAGTTTAAAAGTTTTTCAAAGAGCGTCTTATTTTGGGAAGATATTTATGTCATAAATTAAAAAATATGACTTGTAAAGTTACCAACATCTTATTAAACCTACTTCCTAGATTTCCAACGCAACTAACTTCATCAAAAGTAAACAGATTCTCATGTGGAATGTCTTTTTGGACATGGTTTGTCCCCTAGATTTATTTGACACTTAAAATGTAATTATTAATTATGATTTTGACTTGTAGCTCCTAATTTCAAAGTAAATCTGCTTCCTGTTTTCCAACTTTATCAAAAGTAAACGGATATTCATGTCTTTTCAATCATAATTTCCTCTCCATTGATTAGGCTTATATAGCTTATTGATTTTAGAAAATACAATTACACTTAAAGTGTTTAATCAAATTGGTTTTATATTCCGCTGCTATCTCTGTTATATGCTATATATTCTATACTATCGTTTGTCTGCAAGTGTATTCAATCTGCGGCATTTCAAATATAACTTTCTTTTACTTTTTAATCTTAAGCAAATGTACTTACAGCGTCTTCAGCTGATGCAATCCCAGAAACATTTTATTCGAAATTTCTTTAATCTTATTCTCGCCCAATTGCAAATCCTGTATACGGGAGGCGCCCTCAAAGGCATTCGGCTCAATTCCGGTGAGTTGATTGCGCTTCAGCTCAAGTTTAACCAAATGTGGCAGTCGACCAAAGAGACCATCCGAATTAATGCGACCCAATTCGTTGTCGTTGAGTAAACTACAAAAAATAGCCATTAAGATTAAAGTAGATGTTAAGTATAAATAGCTTATTTATACTAAAAAGGAAAGAATATACGAAATATAAGCATATATATACAAAATTGCTGACTTAAGCTTTTAATCCTTGAGAAAATGCATTAAATATTAAGAAAGGCGTTTTAATTAAGGCATCTTAATATATAGTAGAAGGAGATTAGACTTAGGTTGATTAAAAGAACAATTATGTGAGTTTTCAAGGAATCGAAACTATTTTTAACTATTTTAGGATGAAAATAGTTGCTCTTAAGACAACAGTTGAATACAATTCTTTTCTGCTAAATACTACTTAAAGTGTGTAGAATTATTTAGAGCATTACATAATAAGTTGTGGAATACTTAGCGTCTAGTGTTGATAACTTACAGCTCTGTGGTATGCAACGGAATGTCGCGTGGTATTTCCTTCAGTCCGCGCCCCGCACAGTCCACGGTTGTGCCCTCGCACTGGCACATGGACGGGCAGTCGGAGTCCATGCGACACTCGCCGGATAGCTTCATTCGCAATTCATCCCAGGAACCTGCAGGATTGTCAAGATGGTTGGTTGGTTGGTTGGTAGGTTGGTTGGTCGGTTGGCAGGGGGTGTGTCCCCAAAGTTAAGACATATTCTTTAGTTGTCTCGTTGCCGGGGGGCGCACTTACATTTGAATTTCTCCTCGCGCAACGATTCAATGCGCCGGCGATGCATCCGCTTGGGTGACTCACAGCGTGCTCCACTTGTCTCTATGGGATTTTTGTGCAAATAGTCGGCCAGCCAGCGCAGATTGCAGTCACAAATGAAAGGATTCTTGGCCAAATGTCTGTATATAAGTATATTTCGTTGTGTGTTCGTTGTAAATGAAAAGAAAGCAAGAAAGTAGCATTGAGCATTTTCTACACCAAAAGTGTTTGGGAGCAGGGAGCGGACTTAACAAAAGCAAAACTGTTGGCTCTTGGATGGAGGCTTGAGACGTCTTAAAAGTGCACCAGCCCTGCGGCTGTACCGTTTCCGTTGTTTGCTGTTGTTGTCGTCAACGATTTCAAAACTATTTACCAAAGGCAACCCTACACTGGGTTGTCGCCGTTAATGCTGTGTAACAGAGTGTCCACAAATACAGCTGGCAACTAAAGTCGTCTTAGCCAGTTTCGCAATTAAAAGAGAAGTTAACTAATTGAAATTCATATCAGCTTAAGGACTCTAAAAAATAATATATATTATCCAGTATATGGTATTTTGGAAAGCAGTTTTGAAAAATGCTTTTACTTTAATCGAAATGTTTACATGTTTCTGTTACAGATCCTATAAAACGAATGGGTATATTTGACTATTTCTTGGAAATAATGAAAGATTGGAAACTAGGCAAGCAGCACATATAATAAACTGATCCTTAGGGTGAGTCCTTTGTATAAGTATGCCTAACTATTATACATAACTATATCCCTAAGAATCCGTAACTTTAGATTACAGTTTCTTCCATTTTCTACAACTTTCATCAAAGTCACCTTTTTTTTTTTTTTTTTTTTTTTTTTTTTTTTTTTTTTTTTTTTTTTTTTTCATCACTTATCCTTATTTCTTCATCCTGCTCTGCTTAAGCTCTTAGGAACGTATGAAAGGCAGTACTGACTAACTATTATACATAACTATATCCATCAAAACCCGTATTTTTAGATTACAGTTTCTTTCATTTGCTTCAACTTTCATCAAAGTCACCTTTTTTTCATCACTTATCCCTATTTCTTCATCCTGCTCTGCTTAAGCTCTTAGGAACGTATGAAAGGCAGTATGACTAACTATTATACATAACTATATCCATCAAAATCTGTATTTTTAGATTACAGTTTCTTTCATTTTCTTCAACTTTCATCAAAGTCACCTTTTTTTCATCACTTATCCCTATTTCTTCATCCTGCTCTGCTTAAACTCTTAGGAACGTTTGAAAGGCAGCAGTTTTAGTTCTTGATCTTTTCTAAATCTAAATCCCATCCTATATTGAGCTCTAGCATTTGAACTACTGGGCACTTTTGTTATTTGCCTTTAAGTTGACAACCCTGACAAATACTTAACCCACTCAAGCGTAGTATACCATCTTAGGAACCGCACAGCACTTAAAGTCAGCACATTTATCGATGCTCAAGCGTGTCCCGCTCTCCACCTCCGGAATAGCTAAAGAAACCGCCCCATCTTTTGTTCGCAGTTGTTGTATTACGAACATCTTTACGGTTCACAGCCGATAACCGTGGATGGGGCCCATGGAAAGGCTTGTTTGTTGCTAAACAAATGTCAACGCGGGGCTGCCAAGTCAAAGCAACTACTAAATGCACTTCAGAGGTTTAACACCAAAGTGCCTGGGTGCTTCATTCAAGTTGGAGGTTGGAGGCTGGTCTGGGGGGCGTCTCCTGCATGCACTTCAGCCAAGAGTGGGGCGTGAGGACTGCGGGCCAAGTGGGGCCAGGGGGCGTGGTACTTACACTGTTTTGATGCTCTTCATGGCGTCGAATGTGCCATTAGCCAGCGACTGTATGTTGTTGTCATAGAGCGAGAGCAGACTGAGGCTGTGCAGGTCGCGGAATGCATCCTTGCGTATGCAGGAGATCTCGTTGGCGTTCAACAGCAGCAGCTGCAGTGAGCCAAGTCCTTTGAATACGCCCGAGGGTAAATCCTTTATTTTATTGCCATACAACACGCTGTAAGCGAAAGCACACAAAAAAACAAAAACAAAGAAAATGAATAAAGCGAAACAAGTCTGAGTGTTGTAGTCGAAAGTGCTCGACTAAAGGATACTCAGCTCTAAAACACACAAATATACATTCACACTTTGCAAAATAGATTCGTGATTAACTTTTGTGCTAATCTTTAGATACTTATGAAATGTTTAGTATAAAGAGAAGAGAGTGTAAGATAATGTAGAGGAATTCAGGCTGTATCCTTTGGAAGAGCAGGAATACTAAAGACGAATAAATTTGAGATACCACAACAGTTTCTTTTGAATAACTAAAGTGTTCAATATCCGAATCATATATTATATTTAGAATATAGGAAAGATATGCATTAATATATGAGTAGCAAGAATCTAGGCTTTATCTTCAACCCCACATATTAAGATTCGTAACTTTTAGGTTTTGTATTGAAAGCGAATGATCCTTGAACTAATTAATTGAATTTAAACTCAATGGCAATTGAATTTTCTCATTTTCTTCCATAGTTAGAAGTATTTTAAACTAGATATAAACTAACCAGTAATCCATAGACATTGGTTATTTATAAATAAATAATTCAATCCTAGATCAAAGGCTAGTAAATTTGGGATCTAGGATTGTCCTGATCGATTGTTAAATTTGTTGAAGCATCTTCAAGCTTTAAAGGGTCATAGATTCCCCCTACTGTCTGTTACATTTGCACTATTATAGTATACTCTATACTTAAGGCGTACAGGGTATAAATAGAAATACAGAAAAGGCCGGCGAGAGTAGGGCCTGGGTGTACACAAGCTTCTTGTTGTTGTGGTGGATTCGTGTTGTTGTCATTGCGGGCGGCAACTGGTTTTGGCACACACACACACACTGGGACACTGAAGAGACAGCCAGGGGGGGATGGTGAAGGAAGGAATGAGGCGCACAGGCCAGCACAGGTAATCTGATGCCTTGCGGTGTTGGCAACGCTTACCATAGGCCGATTAGCCCCTCAAGCTCAGGCTCAGACCTAGGCCCAGTGGCTGTCAGGAGTGTGACTGACTGACACCACTCCACACACACTCACACACACACACACACACGCTACACACACTCAGCGAAGCGAGTGCACATTTTGTTGGCATGCTACTTGTTGCTAATGTGCGTCTACTTACAGCGTTGTTAGCTGCTTTAGGCCACTTAGCGCATCATGGGCAATGCGCGAGATGTTGTTGTTGGACAGATCAATGCGTCTCAGGCGCCGAAAGCTGGAAAAGGACTTCGCTGGCAGCTCGGTAATGAAATTCTGCTCCAGGCGTCTGTAAGCCAAGGCGAATATTATAACAGTTAAGTGGATATCAGTATGGTTATACATATGTTGTATTTGATGTGCAACTTACAGTTCGGTGGTATCATCCGGCAGCGTAACGGGCACACTCGTCAGACTCTTCTCACGGCAATCGACAATACCATCGGCACAGCGGCAGGGGTGCGGGCAGCTGTTCTCCACGCCGCATTCCATTGGGGCATGCTCGGTGAGACCTGCAAGTGGCATGTGGCAAATGGCAAGTGTAATACAGCTGGCAACAACGTTTCATTCAGCCCCTGTGCCACTTGGCTTTGATTTTATTTTTGATCCACAGCAGCGCAACCACATAATTATGAATGCTACTGCGATCCGCTAAGATGCGGCAGCTCCAGCTCCAGCTAAAGCTCCGAATCGAGCCTCAGCCTCAGCAGCCGCTGGCCATAAATGTTTACCCACATAATTTCATAGCATTTGGTATACAAAACGAAAGTCAAACAAGCAGCGGAACCAAAGACTGAAGCCATATCACGAATTTAAGATGCTCTATGATATGCTAAATTCCTATTCTTTTGAGCCAAACCCCATCCTAAATCTCCTATACAAAAACCAGACCATACGGTTCCTAGATGATATTATCATTAATGTAGTGGAGGAGGCTTTTCCGCCCCCATACACAAAAAAGTTGATTTTAAGTTAATGAAAGAGCGATTTGCTGAATTTATTAACTAAGTTAAAATTCCTCCCCTAGGTCTATAAATTCTCTTTGAAAAATTCAGCAAATCTATTCGAAAATTTCTTCCTGAAAAGTAAAGCAAATCGATGAGAAAATATCTTTTCTAGGGCTATGAATTCGTCCTGAAAATGTCACGAAATTTTTGGAAAAATATCTCCTTTAGGAATAAAAATTCTCCCTAAAACGTAAAGCAAATCTATAAGAAAATATCTCCTCTAGCTATATAAATTCACCCTGAAACGTAAAGCAAATAGATGAAAATATATTCCTTTTAGCTACATAAATTCTCCCTGAAAATGTCAGTAAATTATATCTCCTCTAGCTATAAAAGTTCTCCCTGAAAAGTAAAGCAAATAGATGAAAAAATATTCCTTTTAGCTATATAAATTCTCCCTGAAAATGTCAGTAAATCTTTGGGAAAATATTTCCTCTAGGTCTATAAATTCTCCATGCAGAGTAAACAAATTTATGAGATCATATATCTGCTAGGTCTACAATTTCTTCCTGAAAAGTAAAATATATCTGCTAGGTCTATAAATACTCCCTGAAAAGTAAAGCAAGTCTAGGAGAAAATATCTTATCTAGGTCTATAAATTCTTGCTGAAAAGTAAAGCAAATAGATGAAAAAATATTCCTTTTAGCTATATAAATTCTCCCTAAAAATGTCTGTAAATCTTTGGGAAAGTATCTCCTCTAGGTATATAAATTCTCCCTGACAATGTCATTAAATATTTGGGAAAATATCTCCTGTAAGTCTATAAATACTCCATGCAGAGTAAACAAATTTATTAGATAATATATCTGCTAGGTCTAAAATTTCTTCCTGAAAAGTAAAATATATCTGCTAGGTCTGTAAATTCTCCCTGAAAATGTCAGTAAGTCTTTGGGAAAATATCTTATCTAGGTCTATAAATTCTTGCTGAAAAGTAAAGCTAATCTATATTAATATAGCTCTATAAATTCTCACTGCACATTTCACAAATGCTCATCTTTTTATAACTCCTAGACAAAGAGTTGCTTAAAATAATATAAGATAGATTATTGCCCTGATTGTTTGTCTATTTAAGGGCATAAGCGCGCAAATCTGTTTAATAGCATTAAGCCAAGGCATAATTTACGCAAAAAGGAAGCAACAAGACTGCAATGAAGTGAACGCTTCATTTAACATTCGTTATTGTTTGTAGTAAATTAGTAGATAATGCTGGCAAAGTGCCTGATAAAAGTGTGAAACTCGCATGTTAAAGAGCATAACAAGTACAATAACGATGGAAAAACTCGTTTTATGGCATCGTTTGGCGCACATTTTCCGCTTCATTGAACAGCAGAGTTTTGGAGTTGTTTGCCGTGCTTTGGGACCCCATTGGAGGGAGGGGGAGAGCGGGGGCTTTCCCAATGCTGCCTGCTTGGCCCGCAGCGTTGAGCATCTGCATCCCAATCAACCAAGCGATGACGGCGTTAAACGTTTTGGCAAACACACGATGATGCCCTGTTCCCCTCTCCCTCCCTTCCCCCTTCTATAGCATTACCCCCTTAGAGTTGATGTTATTGGTTCGAGTGGGCGGCACACAGCGGGGGCGTGCCCATATGACTGCTTATGATTTACAATGCTTTGTTTTGTGTGCCTCGGCTGGCATATAAAACTAATTAATTTCGCATAGCTTTTGGAGCCCCACGACATTTGTCCATTTTTGGGGCTGCCCGCCCCTACCCTCCCCTTAACCGTAACCACATTGACCGAAGCTAGCAACTGTCCATGTATCCATACCTGAGCATTTGAACTCCTGATCGTGCAGGTCCGCCACGTTTTGGCCCTTCAGCTGCGACGGCGACTGGCAGCGCGTGTAGGGAGCTAGGCGGGGCGCGCTGCGTAGGTAGCGGGACAGCCAGGACAAATGGCAATCGCAGGCGAACGGGTTATCCGAGAGGCGCAGCGCCCGCAATTTTCCCAATCCCCCAAAGGCATTGTGCGGCAGAGCGGTCAAGTTATTGTTATTCAGTGTGCTGCATGTGCGAGAAGATGAAAAGAATAAGAGAGAGAGTGTGTAGGTGAGCGGTGAGTAGTGAGTGGAAGGTAGGGCAAATATGTTGCATTATTGCATTATCAAGTGAATGCATCTTTGACTAGTTCAACTTAGGGATGGGCAACAACACTCGAGAATCATTCAGAATCGTTAAATGAATGGGATCGTAGACTTCATAGATAAGAGTTCATTGTATGAATCATTTTCTTGATTCATTTTTAGTTTGACAGTGAATCGCTTGTCATTTTACAACACTGTTTAGCCTAAGTCATAATATAAATGATTCACCTCTTATTATTACATTCACTTCACATTTACATTGTTTATTTCATTTTATTGATTTATTTTTAGTTTGGCGGTGAATCGCTTGTCATTTTCCAACACTGTTTATATGAAGTCTTCATTTAAATCAATAACCTCTTATCATTTCAGTCATTTGACATTTACATTGTTTATTTCATTTCTTTAATCCTTTTTTCGCTTGGCAGTGTTTTTCTTGTCATTTTTCAACACTGTTCAGACTAAATCATGATTTAAATGATTCACCTCTTATTATTACATTCACTTCACATTTACATTGTTTATTTCATTTCATTGATTTATTTTTAGTTTGGCGGTGAATCGTTTGTCATTTTCCAACACTGTTTATATGATGTCTTCATTTAAATCAATAACCTCCTATCTTTTCAGTTTATTGTTGTTGTTTATTTCATTTCTTTAATCCTTTTTTCGCTTGGCAGTGTTTTTTTGTTGTCATTTTTCAACACTGTTTAGACTAAATCATGATTTAAATGATTCAATTATTATCATTACATTCATGATTCGTTAATTTTACATTTACAGTGTTTATTTCATTTAATGGAATTATTTTATGCTTGGCGGTGAGTTTATTGTCATTTTACAACACTGTTCAGACTAAATCATGATTTAAATGATTCACTTCTTATTATTTCATTCATTATACGTTAATTTTACGATCACAATGCTTACTTGTGGCATTTTCTAACACTAAGCAATCAATCAATAATATATTCATCATTTGTCATCTTTTGTCATCATTTAAACACTGTCACTTTTTGAAATTTCATTCATATTTTAATTTATTTCACAATTAACAATAATCCGTTTGTCGTTGACTATTAATGTTTGACATGTTTCAATCACTGTAGTCTGTCATCACCAGAGTTAAATGATTAATTGTTATTGATTGATTTTTCGCTTTGCAAAGATTAGATTTTATATATTTTCAATAATATTTATAATAATCGATTTCCGACCATGTTCATCGTTTGTGTTGATAACTTTTAAAGTTTAGAAAATTTCTTTTACTTTAACTTGAGATTACATCAGTTCTAGCACCGTTATAGTTATGGTCTGGTAAACTCTATGAAATTGATCAATTTTGATAGATATTCAAGTTGAGTGAACTCTGTGAACGATGTGTTGTGTCCATCCCTAATTGCATTCCTAATACTTACAGTATTTCCAGCTCCAGCAATCCCTTGAAGGCATGCTCATCCATACAAGTGATTTGATTGTTGTCCAACTGAAGGCTCCGCAGCGACTGGGCGCCCTTAAAGACCCTTCGGCCCACCGTTGTGATGACATTGTGCGAGATGTCCCTGGAAGTTGGTGAGGTGCAGGCACACACAGGAAGACAGGAAAGCAGGCGGCAGGCAGGCAGGAGGTGGAAGGATTTGAGAGTCAGTAAGTGTTTGTAATATAAGGGGCTACTGCTATATGTAGGTAGATATAATCGCTACATGGCTACTTTGATTACTTACAATCGCAAAAGACTCGCTGAACTTGTCACAAAGTTTTCAGGTATTGCCTTTAGTCGATTGTTGTTTAGGCGTCTGATTTATAGAGTGAAGTGTTTTTGATTTGGTTTTTGGTGTTTTGATTTTGGTTTGGTTGTATTTTTGTTTTTGGTGTACGAGCATATTAGATACGCAAAACGAAACGCAACGAAAGTAGAGAGATATGCATAAAACGAAACGAGAAAAAAGATACAAAAAGTTAAACTTAAAACTCAAGTATCGCAACAATACTAAATCGAATTTGCACGATAGTTTGTATATAGCTACGAGCTATGTGAATCTATTTCAATAAAGAGCAGCAAATTTGGTTAGTTCAAAGTGTATTAGTTGGAAAATCTCATGCACTAGCATTAAGTACGCAAGTCATTCAAATACTTTCCAATATAGTATTAGGAGTAGTTCTCTACTTACAGTCGCTCCAGCGATACCAAATCTTGCAGTGCATTCTTCTCGATGGTGTGTATCTGGTTGTCTGTCAGTTGACTGAGATAGAAAGAGGGGAAAAATGGGATTAAAAACTCATTCATTTATTTCAAAATAGGTCAGAAAAGTATAATTAATAGTTATGGTATAGTTAGTTATAAGAAAAGTGTAATTTTCTTCTAGTTATTAATAACATCATTCAAATATGTACGATGAGTATGGTTAATCTTTTCATTTTCCGGCAGTATTGAATGTTTTTTCTATTGATAGTATAAAATTTCTTTGTACAAAGTTATTTAATTAATTTTTCACTATTCTATATATTTTTTATTTGTTTTTAAATTTGCTTAACATCTATCTTGTTATTAGGATCAGCTTCATACAAATTGGTGAACAAAATCTATTGGGAAACAATATTTTTTATAATTTCTATGTCTTTTATATAAAAGTTAATATACCGATATTCTCGATTGTATTTAAATTATAAAGTTGGACAAAATTCATATTTTAACAGCTCTAATATATAACTTTATTTATAGTTAGTTTAAATTAAGCTTAACTTTCAAGCACTTCCCTATCGTAACTGGTAACTTTGTAATTATGAGCTTTTAACGTTTTCTGTAGATTGCAATAAACATTAAACAGAAAACAAGTATTGCAAAATCGAAATATCTTTGCTGTCAAGAGATATGGTAAATATGAACTAAGACCTGTTTTACACAAACTTGCAATTACAATTTTCAGTTCAAATTTATGGTAACGTTTTCCTGCCATTTGATATTAATTTGTATGCAATTTTTGGTATTTCGCAATGTTACGTCTTGAACAGAAGTTAAGGAAACTGAACGTTATATATAATAACAAAATACCAATATTAGTAAGCTAAAAGCTTGCCATATCTCTGCTTATTATCGAGTTAAAGAAAGTATTAGATCTAGTTATACTTACAGCATTCGCAGCTTGGTTAAACGCTGCAAATCCGTCTCAAATATCACGGTCAAATTGTTGCCCTGTAAATCGCTGCAAGAGAGAAGGAGAAAATCCATTAGATTATAAATTTTGATTTGGAATCGTTGGTAATTATGTTGCAACCCAAGTAGCCCCGCTAATCGGAATCAGCTGGACAGACTCTGCGCACATGTGTACTACAAGAGCGATAATAATTTTTAATTGCTTGTAAGACAAGGCACATGAATAGCAACACCAACATCTGAGATATGAATACAAGCAGCTGGAGATGCTGCTGCTGCCTTGCCTGGGACTGACTGTTGAAAACGCAGCCTTTCGTCTGATAACACAAATATGATATTTAATCATTTAACATGCGCTAAGGGAGCAGGAGCAGGCGCAGGAAGAAAACTTGTTTTCTTTATAGTGGCGCAGACAGACAGACAGTCAGTGAGATACAGAAAATTTGTTACCTGTAGATGTCATAACAATGAAATGCAACCTAAGAGATACAAAATACCTAAAAGAGCCACAGACTGTGTGCGCATGCGCAGCCAGCCAACAACAACAACAACTCGTTGTGCCTCTGCCCTGGCCAGACTCTCAGCTCAGCTGCTTTTTGAGTAAGGTTGGCAGCCGGAGCAGAGCCAGAGCCAAGAGCTGGGCAAACCAACAACAGGTAGTAAGACCTTCAGTCTGGGCCACAGCCACAAACGAGAAATATTTTTCAGCTTAAGCCTTAATGAAACTCGCATCAAGTTGCCAACGACGCGTCACAGTGGGCCACAAACAAGAAAACTAGCTCAAAATGATGATAAATTTTAGCATGTCGAGTTGTTAACATCTTTAAAGATTTCCGATTCAAATTAGTTATAATTTTAGTTTTAGTTATTATCTTATTAACTTTCAGTCTGCCAAATCATTTATTTTAAAATTACATATAATGTATGTAAACGGGTGTATGAGAAAGGGCGACGTTATCGAATATCAGTTCGGTGGTGGAAGTCGATATCAGCAGAAGTATCGATAAGCAGTTGGAAAAGCAGTCGGAGTCAGCAGAAGTAGTTACTGACAATTAGTAGTGAGCAGTCATTCAAACTTATTATTGTACGCTGTATTTAGCAAATAATCATACCATTAGACATAATAAAGTGTTGGTTAATATATATTCAACCTTACATGTATAAATAAAATAAGCTTATTTTTTAACAAAGAAATACAAAAAAAATCGAATTTAATCATAAATTAACAAAACGTTCAATTCATCAGAGTTTACCATCTGTGGTGTTCTGTTTAAAAAGTCATTTTAAGAACTTTCATTTTTTGTTAATTTTATATCTTTAATCTATTTTGAAGGTCAACTTTTTCTGCCATTTTGTCAGATTGTATAAACTCTTTCGAGATATCTTCATAAACAACAAACTCGCTTAGAAAACACAAATATTGACGCACAAAAGGGCCCAAACAAATAACACAACAAAGTTTTCATACAAAACATAATTTCTAATTCTGATCGCCCTTCTCTGCGATTCTCAAGAATTCAAGGGACCCCACTACAATTTATCATTTTGGAGGTATAGTTTGTGAATAGCAATAGTTGGAGTCCACTAGTGCGTGTGTGTGAGTGGAGAGAGTGTGAGAGAGAGAGAGAGAGAGAGAGAGAGAGAGAGAGAGAGAGAGAGAGAGAAAAGGAGACAGATCGCCCTTCTCTGCGATTCTCAAGAAATAGTGGTTCGATTTTGACCAAATTTTCAACCGATCGTTCCTATGGCAGCTATATGATATAGTGACCCGATTTTGATCAAATTTGGTCAGATTATAATAAACTCTCCAGAGACTCGGTTTGGGTGAGTTTGGTAAGGATATCTTTATAAACAACAAAGTTATTCATACAAAACAGTTTTCTAATTTTAATCGCCCTTCTCTGCGATTCTCAAGAATTCAAGGGACCCCACTACAATTTATCATTTTGGAGGTATAGTTTGTGAATAGCAATAGCTTTTTTTTTTTTTTTTTTGGAGGACCACTTTAGTGCGGTGTGAGTGGGTGTGTGAGAGAGAGAGCGAGAGAGAGAGTGAGAGAGAGAGAGAGAGTGAGAGAGAGAGAGAGAGAGAGAGAAAGAGAGAGAGAGAGAGTGTAAAAGAGAGAGAGAGTGTGAGAGAGTGAGAGAGAGAGAGTGTGAGAGAGTGAGAGAGAGAGAGAGAGAGAGAGGAAGTGTAAGAGAGAGAGAGAGAGAGAGTGTGAGAGAGAGAGAGAGTGAGAGAGAGAGAGAGAGACAGATAGCCCTTCTCTGCGATTCTCAGGAATCCACTACAGGTAACCATTTTGGAGGTCTCCAGTTGATGGACCTTTTCTGCGATTTTCTAGATTTAAATGTAAAGAAAAGACGGCTATTTTCGGAGTGCCGCAGCTATATGCTCTAGCAGGAATTAATTTAGTTTGGACGAAATATTTGTCTAAAAAACACAATTTGATTATTTTGAAGGATATTAATAAACATTTACCAGATACCCTGGCTCGCCCACTGTGCGCTCGTTCAATGATGCCCAGGCCCCAGTTGCTTTACACAACACAATACACACACCCAACACACACACACACAGCACACACAAGTAGAGTTTTTAATGAGCTTAATATCTTGGCAAGATGTGGGCATCTCTTGCTTAGATCCAACTGATTACATGGACCCACAGCAATATACGATAGGCCACAACAGAGACAGAGACTTGGAGAAAAAGATGAGGCTGAAGATGAAAACCTCAAAACAAAAGTCGCATCTAATTGCCAAGCATTTTTCAAAAGATTTTGTTAAATAATAATTATAATATACATATTTAAAGTCGCCAAGTCCCTTTGTGTGTGTACATTAATTTTTGCCGTTTTATGCCGTGTTATAATTAAACATTTAAACATATAACATTTAACTTCATTAAATCTTTGAAGCATTCACAAATTGGCCCAAAGCTTTGTAGGTTTTTTTAGGGTCCAATTAGATTTCAGCTCGAGTTGCTCTTTACCATATTCTGTTTCTGTTTTGCTTGTCTTTGAAGATTCTGGCAGCTATAAATTAGGCTCACCTTTTCAGTTATTTTTTTAGGGGCCAAGAGTTGAGGTGTGAAAGGGCTGTGCTCCCAAATTGGGGTTAAGTTCGCTTGGCTTAAATTGGTTTTTGCTTTGGCCCAAAATTATATGCAAAACTGTTACTCGTGTCGATTGGACACCGCTGGAAGTGTGGGTGGTGTCTGCCCGCCCGCTAACTCTATGGACATTCTAATCCCTCTCCCTGTCACTAGGCCCTGCCCATTACCATACCATGCTCTGCTGTGTAATTAAATGGCCAGTCGGTTAGGGCGGGGGGGAGTACACTGGTCAGGTTTACATATATATATATATATGTATATAGTATGTATATACTGCGGCTGGGTCTGGCCACAAATTGCCCTGGCCCCACTTTTTGCATTAGCATTGTTTTTGCCGTACTCGTTTGGCGCTTGCCTGCCAATAGTTGTGGGCATGTTCAATATTTGATGTGCACACACGACCCACAGAGGCGGGGTTTTGGGGGTAGTGAGGGGGCAACATATGCACAAGCTTGTGTACTGGTAGTTCTGGGTGCTAGGTGCCATTAGGGTGACTCAACTCGACTGATGATTATCATTGCCAATAGAGCCAGAGTTTATATTTTATGTATGCAGTAATTAAAAACAAAAAGCAATAATTAAAATGTGATCAAGTCTCCCTTATGGCAAGGATAAGTTTTTAATATATATAGAGGTGCCATATAAAACTTCTTTTTGGCTAAGAGTATAATATTTATCGGCTTGAAACAAAGCTTAATAGATATAGGCTGAAGAAATTGAATTGCAAGTGAATTTGCTTAAATATTCTGATTTTCATTATTGCTGATTATTCATTATTCCATCCTAGATAACTCATGTCATATGTGAAAATGGATGAATTAAAGGCTTATTCATTTTCACGAAATCTGGCTACAAGTGTAAAATGCGGAACAGATCTAATACTATACTAATACTATACAATAATAACTATACTAATACCAATATCACGGCACATCCAAGCTCTCTCAATATCAAGTGAATTCCATCCTAGACTAAGGGCAAGCAAATTCAATCCGCCAGATTCATTTTAAAAGTGAAAATTGGAACACTTAGATGAAATTCACTTTTGCAAAATCTGGCAGGAAATAAAAGCTGAAACAAAACTTGTATTCTAGTGCCTATTTTGATCAAATTTGGTCAGATTGTATTAACTCTTTAGAGACTCGGTTTGGGTGAGTTTGGTGAGGATATCTTTATAAACAACAAAGTTTTTCATACAAAACAGTTTTGTAATTTTAATCGCCCTTCTCTGCGATTCTCAAGAATTCAAGGGACACCACTACAATTTATCATTTTGGAGGTATAGTTTGTGAATAGCAATAGTTTTTTTCAATCAAATTCAATCCGCCAGATTAATTTTAAAAGTGAAAATTGGAACACTTAGATGAAATTCACTTTCGCAAAATCTGGCAGGAAATAAAAGCTGAAACAAAACCTGTATTCTAGTGCATTTATTTCCCCGTAAATCTTTATAACTATTCGTAAGAGAGAGAGAGAGTAAGAAGAGTAATCCTCTCCAATTATAATCAATAATCATACAATTCATAATCATAATTTAAGATTGGAAAAACCGATAAATTTTCAGTTAAAGTATGTTAAGTATTTAAGTAACTTCTTTAACAAAACCGAGATTCCTAACCATTTTTAAATAATCCTATTTGAAATACCTTAAATATACTAACAAATGTTGTTTCAGAACAAAGCTCGTAATATCTTTGATACATTTTGTTGTATATATCTATAAGCTGTTCATAAATTAATAATAATTGTATAGCAAGCAATTTCTAACCAATATTCAGTTATTGAATCAAAATAAATTCTGTGTTTCCCCCAAAGAGCTATAAATAATCATCATGATGCCTAGGCTGCATAAGTTCTCAACATTTTCTTTTATGGATTTTAAATCAAACTGTCAATCATTTTGAAGTATCCCTCCTCGGTATTTTATAGCTCATGTTTCATGTTTGAATTAATTGCTTTACTGCCTGGTAGAGTACTCGTATTTCAACCACTTTTGCTCTGTTCTGCTCAGATTTGTTACCTTTTTCTCCTTCATATTTGATATAAGCTTTGGTTAAGTCTGTTGGCGTGTTGCTTTTGTAATACCATTTCCGTTCTCTTAGGATTTTCTTAGCATTTTCCAATTTACTTTTTGTCAACTTAAGTTGACGCAACCCACAAATATATTTTACTGTTTACTGTTTACTGTGCACCTCATTTTCATTTTCATTTTCATTTCCTTTACTTTTCCCCAACTGAACTTTGCACTTTGGCACCGAAAAATACTATACAAAATCTGTCAAGTTCGTTTCGTATTCAATCTGAAATGCCATTCAGTAGTTTTCCCAAAACAACTTTTCCGCACTTTGCGTGAAACACCCTGTGCACCCCTCTCTCCTCTCCCCGCAACCCCTCAACCCTGTTTTGGTATTTTAAAATGCAAATATGTCGTGCATGTTGATATGTTTTTGCTTTTGCTTTTGCTTTTCTTTTTGTCTTTATTTTAATGCTCTTTTTACTCCCTGTACCCATAAAATGGGTAAAAAGGGGGTATTGGATTTGTGCAAAAGTATGTAACAGGCAGAAGGAGACATCTCCGACCCTATAAAGTATATATATTCTTGATCAGCATCGAAAGAGATTTCGATTTGGCCATGTCCGTCTGTCTGTCCGTCTGTCCGTCCGTATGTATGAACGCAACGATCTCAGCAACTATAAGAGCTAGAGACACCAAATTTGGAATGTAGCTTCCTGTATACCATACGCAGATCAAGTTTGTTTCCAATCTCTGATATCTTACCCCGTTTCCCCGCAAATCGATCAAAACGTTTTACAGCCACAGTTTTAAAGATGTACCTTTGGGATTTAACATGTACACAACTTCGGTTACTCTTAATCTACTGTCCAAATTTCAAGTCGATCGGATAATAAACACGGAAGTTATTCAACGAACAAGATTCAGTACTGGAGCGAGGGGGGAAGAAGAAGCACAGCCACGACTTAAAATGCCTCGCGTACGCTGTGGCTTGCGTGTGTGCGGCTTTTGTGTATGTGTGCGTGCATGTGTAAGAGACGAACATATGATTGGAAGTTTTAGACCTGGGTACAGGGAGTTTCGTAGTCGGGTATACTCGACTATGAGCAATCTTACTTGTTGTTGTTTTTGCTTTTGCATTTTGCATAAAACAAATGTGTCCCTGAGCGCTATTTGACTGTTTGGGGCGCCTGACTGCTTATAACTGGGCTATGTTGTTGTTGTTGTTATTGTTGCTGCGCAGACGACGTTGATATCTGTTATTAATTTATGTAGAGAGAAATATATATATATAAAAAAAGAGAGAAAAAACGGCAGCTTTTGAGGTCGCCGAGTGGCGCTGTGCCGAGTGGTCTCTACAGGTCTACCGCCGCGGAGTAGGTGGTGGTGTCGGGGGGGTTGCACCGATTGCGGGGTCTCTGTGGCATGGCATTTTGCATACACTTGCTAATTGCCGGCGCGTTAATTTATGTGGCGTCCATGAGCGCAGACGTTGGCTTAATGCATTTGGCCGCTTGCAGTTGCATGCAACAATTGCCAAAGTGCTTGCTGCCGCATGCCTGATGCCTGATGCGCTTATATGTTGCCTCCTTCGGCGACAATTAATAAACTTAATGGCGATTTAATGTACAACTCCAGAGACAGCACAAGACGACAGATTGCCGCTACCCCGTGCCCGTCCTCCCTGCGTTGTCCATTTGTTTTGTTGTTATCGACACGACATGGTCACGGCTTTATTTGTTGTTGTTGTTGTTGTTGTTTGTCTATGCTGATTTTTAAATAAATACCAGAAATGGGCATCTGGGCGCGTCTGGCAGCCAGCTTATACTACATATAACAGCACATATAGATCACTGATTGTCAAGGCTAAGAACTCGATCGGGCAGACACTCACAGATAACTGCATTTGCTAAGAGTGTGTGTGAATTATAACAGTGTGTGTACATTCTGGATTACTCGTACCATATCAGAGCCATAACATCTGCAATCTTTTCTCAACCAACTCCCAAAACAGCTGCATATTGAATATGTTGTATCTACGAATCTACGAAAGTATTCGTATTTTGCATCATTTACTACATAAAATATCTGTAGATATATGAAATGCTATTCCTATTTGAGACTTAAGCGATGTATATGGTTGTTAGTGCTGTCAAACTAACTATAATAACCCATCTTGATAGTTTCGATGATCGATAACAATACTATCGATAGTTTCTAATAATTGTCGTAAGGGTTTGCAATTTTATACATTTCTTATTTTATTTATTTACTTACAAAGGCAAATGAGTGCTAAGTAGAATCGAAACATATAAATTATTCCCCCGATTTGTGGAAAATTAAATTTTAAGCTTGGTAACAAAAACTCAGACAATAAAGTGATATTTCAAATGAACTACCCGAGTACAAAACTTAATGTACCCAGCTCAAAAAGTTCCGACCCCATCTTCGTACACTTACACATATACACACTCATACACAAAGACGCACACACACAAGCCACAGCGCAAGCGAGGCATTTTAAATGTTGGCTGTGCTGCTTCTTCCGCCCGCGCTGCAGCAGTGAATCTTCTATCGTGAATAACTTCCGTGTTTATTATCCGATCGACTTGAAATTTGAACAGTAGTTTAAGAGTGACCAAAGTATTATACATCCCAAAGCTATATCTTTAAATTTGTTGGTATAAAACGTTTTTATCGCATTGCGGGGGAACGGGGGGAGATATCCAAAATTGGAAACAAACTTGATCTGCGTATGGTATACAGGAACACTACATTCCAAATTTGGTGTCTCTAGCTCTTATAGTAGCGTTAATACAGACGGACTGACGGACACAAATCGCAATCTCTTTTGATACTGATCAAGAATCTATATACTTTATAGGGTCGAAGATGTCTCCTTCTGCCTGTTACATAGATTTAGTACCCCCTTTTTACCCATTATTGTAAGATTCTTTTACGAAATGTCTATAATCTTTCCATTTTATCTTTCTATCTTTAAGAAACTACAAAAAAGAAAAGTCAAATGAATCTTTTACCTTTCAAAGTAGCAAAAACGAATATAATTTTATAAAGAGCACTGCTGCTGAGCAAGACTTTCAAGTAATTAGGCTAATAAATAATAAATTATAATTCAGAATGAGTTCAACGCTCTTTTTTAAGCTTGTAGCGCTTTATGATGTGTGTATAATTTAAGGAAATGAAGAATAGACTGAATTTTGAATGAACTTTCGGCTTTTGCTACAGATGCCTATAGATTTTGAAGAGATTAAGAGATTGGAAGAAGCTAATAACAACTTTCTGTTTAGAAAACGAAATCAAAACAGAAAATTTGACAAAATATATTTCCGATAGGATGCTATATTTGAATCTTATATATCTGGTATAGAAAACTGGGCAGTAACTGATAGAAATATTTAAAATTTTGAACAACTAATGTAGCAATTCACAACTGAAAAGCGAATATAAGAAGACTGCGCTAAAAATGAATTTACTCGGAAAATGTTTTTACTGAGCTCCAACTCAATTTGTGAAGTACATTTATTCCCTGTTGTTGTTGTTGTTGCTGTTTAAATCTCGCTATTCTTGGGTTGCCCGCCAGATGTTTTGATAGGTAAATATACTCACAGTCGTTCCACATCCGCTGAGATTTTGCGTGGCACCTGGGTTAATCCACGGTGCGAACAGTCGACGGTTAAGCCGCTGCAGGAGCAAACCCTTGGGCAGCGCGCCTCCGTGATGACCCCCACACCTCCGCCGGGTATGTGTATGCCGACGGAGCCAAGGCCGCCGCTGGAAATGGCCGAGCTGCCAAATCCGCCGGCATAGGGTTCAGCATGGACGTGAACCGTAATGGCCAGCAGCAGCAGCAACAGCAGCGGGCCGTGGGGTTGAGGCCGGGGCTGGGCAGGATTAGCCGTGACGGCGGCTTTACAACGCGTCGGTGGTTGCAGCGTTGACGGTGTCGTCGTCCTGGACGTCGGCGCCATTGTGGCACATTTAGAAGCAACGTGCCTAATTGAAAGTATCGAGTGCGTGTGCGGACGCCACTTTGTCAACAGCAATCAAAAGTCCACAAATATTTGCACAAGGAAAAAGGATTGATGGCCCAACTCTCGTATTTTTGTTCTATATTGTTGTCGTTGTTTGATTTTTCGTTCGTTCGTTTTGTTGTCGTCGTGTTCCTCGTCGAAACCCGCGCGCGTCCCGGCGCACACTTTGCTTTTTTGCAGCCCGTCGCGACCGCGCGACACGGCAGAACTGATAGCAGCTGGCCAGCTGGCAGCGGCAGCAGCAGCAGCAGCAGCAGCAGCAGCAGCGAGTGGCAAACTAACGAGTAGCAAGTAACGAGCAGCGAGCAATGAGAACTGTTGCTGCCTGCGTAGGTAGCCTCGTCCGTCCACTCAGCTAGGTAGGCGTCCAGGCGGAAATGCGCTTCTACTTTTGTTCTTTTTGTGTTTTTGTATTTTTCGTTGTATCTTTGAGATACGCACGTCGCACCGCACTGCACTCTGGCGCTGGCACTTAGCTGTCAGCAGTTAGAGTCGCCTCGCCAGCAACTTCATCATCATCATCAACATCATGAGGTCCGCTTGGCTGTGACCTGCTGCGCGCATCTGCAATGAGAAATGAAAAAGGAAAACATATATATAACTATACATATACATATATATATATATACCTATACTTATATCAAATAGTATGTCAAGAAAAATCATGAAAAATTATCTATAAATTCGGCAAGCGTGTCTATGTCAGTGCAATGGCAGGAAATCGTTACTGACTGCGATATAAATATATAGATGCACACACACATACATACATATATATACTCATATCCAGGCATACTATATGCCACACTTTATATCACTTAAATACAAAAAAGAGAGGAAATTAATGTGACAGTTGACATTTGATGGGTCGAACCTAAAGTTTTCAATATTGAATATGAGGCGATTGCTTTAAAGAACTGTAAGAATAGAGAAATAGTATATTCTTAGACAATATCTTAAGTTGAGACATTTGAAACTTGTTTCTTATTCTATATCATAGTTTATAGAGTTTATAAAGCTCCTTAACTAACATCAACTATAGAGAATTTAGTTTCCTAACCAAAAACTACAATTGAAAAGATCTGTATCATATAGATAGATAGTCTTCATCCAAAACTAAACTATGGAGCACTTACAAGTACATTCCTTAACCGAAACTATTGTTTTAAGGATGTGTTTCAACTAGATAACAATTTAGGTGAATGAAGAAGGTTCTTAACTATACAGAACTAACAATCCTTAGCCTGAAACACTAATTTTAAAGGTATGTTTCATCTTCATCCAAAACTCAATCTATAAACCACTTACAAGTACATTCCTCAACCGAAACTATAGTTTTAAGGATGTGTTTCAACTAGATAACAATTGTGGTGAATGAAGACGGTTCTCAACTATACAGAACTTACAATCCTCAGATGAAACACAAATTTTAAAGGTATATTTCATCTTCATCCAAAACTCAACTATAGAGCACTTACAAGTACATTCCTTAACCGAAACTATTGTTT
Organism: Hirtodrosophila histrioides; assembly: GCA_037075165.1. Taxonomy (NCBI): domain Eukaryota; kingdom Metazoa; phylum Arthropoda; class Insecta; order Diptera; family Drosophilidae; genus Hirtodrosophila; species Hirtodrosophila histrioides. The sequence continues at coordinate 159,638 of JBAMCL010000334.1, forward strand.
TAAGGATGTGTTTCAACTAGATAACAATTTAGGTGAATGAAGAAGGTTCTCAACTATACAGAACTTACAATCCTCAGCCTGAAACACTAATTTTAAAGGTATGTTTCATCTTCATCCACTCAACTACAACCACTTACAAGTACATTCCTCAACCCGAAACTATAGTTTTAAGATGTGTTTCATCTAGATAACTATTTTGTAGTGATGAGGTTCTACTATACAGACTTACAATCTCAGCCACCATTTTAGTTGTTTCTCTTCATCCAACTCACCCCACTTCAATAACAACTATTGTTTTAGGATGTGTTTTACGATACAATGTAGAAGGTTCTCCTTACAGAACTACAATCCTCAGCCCTAAACACAAATTTTAAAGGTATGTTTCATCTTCATCCAAAACTCAACTACAAACCACTTACAAGTACATTCCTTACCCGAAACTATAGTTTAAAAGATGTGTTTCATCTAGATAACTATTTATGTAGGTGAATGAAGAGGTTCCTAACTATACAGAACTTACAATCCTCAGCCTGAAACACTCATTTTAAAGGTATGTTTCATCTTCATCCAAAACTCAACTACAAACCACTTACAAGTACATTCCTTAACCGAAACTATTGTTTTAAGGATGTGTTTCAACTAGATAACAATTTAGGTGAATGAAGGAGGTTCTCAACTATACAGAACTTACAATCCTCAGCCTGAAACACTAATTTTAAAGGTATGTTTCCCAGCGAACCTTAATAGCCTGCCTACAATTTTCTAGGGGTAGTTTTGAAAACACCTGTCAGTAGCAGTAGCTGACAGCGCCAACAGAAGACTAATCACCTGAGTCAAAGAGCTATTATTATACAAAACTTACATTGCGAACATATGTTTCTTAAAGAAATGTTGGTGGGAGCCAAAGAACTACAAGTTGTAGCTACTTCGAAGTCAGGCTGAAGAACTAATGACTCAACTTCTTAGCTGTTTATGGTGTACAAGAAAAAGAACATATGTTTATATACAAACTTTCTAAGCAAAGTAAGGAATGAACGCTGATTAAGAAATTCTTTTCCTTTAATCTAACAAATTAATTTGTTAATTGAATTGGAAGCGCTTTGCATTCCAAGGCAGTTTGTGGTTAAATCCAAGCCTAGATCAAATTTTACCCCATTTAAAGCTGGTGGACAAGAAACAAACAATTAGATTTAAGAGCTTAAGTGAGCACTTTGGCTCAATTAAACGTGTCTACAAATTGAGTGCCGTCTTCTTCTAAGTACTGGCCCTCAATTTACAATCTTCAGTTCAACTCGAAATCAGTCACAAAACTATACACACTACTCTCTACTCTCTACCCTCTACCGCTGCCCAAATCTGATCTATATTTAGTGCACTTCTGCACTTGTGCACTTGTGCACTGTGTGGTCCTTCCTCTGCATTCCTCCCCGTTTCCCTCTCATTTCCATTTGGCTCTTCATTGCTGGCACACTTACCGCCGTCTCTGGCATCTGTCAAGCTGTGTATTTAATTTGCAAATTGACATGTTAAAGACAGACTCACACTCGCCATCAGAAACAGTGCACTCTGTGTGCCATATATATTGAAATTAATTGTTTAAATTAACATTTGGATAGCTGACAGCAGCGATTGACTCGGAATTTGATTGGGAATATGAATGATAACGAGTGCCTGCTAAATACATACATACATGCGAGTAATCGGAGAGAGAAACGCCGCCTGTCAAATATTCTTAACTGGCAATCAACAAAAACTCTATGAAAATTGCCTGGTAAATGCAATTTAACAAGCTTGGGAAAGTATTTATATGCCCTGTAATCAAATCAAGCAAAGGGCGTAATGTGTTTGAGAAGCATTTGAAATCTTATATACATATTTGTAGAACTTAAGTGCTAATGGGTTTGAGAAGCATTGGAAATCTTATATACATATTTGTAGAACCACAGTTTAAGTGTTAAGTTTAGCTAAGGTTTATTTATCATTTCTTAAATTATGATTAACTTAAGCATAAACTTGTATCTAAAGCCTTATTTATCAGTTATGCGCCTAATGCATTTATTATGCATAACTTTTCATAAATTATTCATGACTAGCTTAGATTATAACAGTAGTAATTGAAGTAACAGCTGGCTGTTTGTTAACATTCTATTATGTTAATGTTGTTAACATGCTCTGTTATATTTGAGACGATGAAGTTAACGATTTAACAGCTATAACTAGCTCTCTAAGAACTGAACTTTAAATAGATTAATGCACAATTATTATCGATAATTTCAAAATAATATTAATTATGATTAACTTATGCATAAATTTGTCTCTGGAGCCATAAATTATGCATTACTATTCATAAATTATTCTTGACTAGTAGTAGACTTAGTAATTGAAGTAACAGCTGGCTGTTTGTTAACATTCTATTATGTTAATGTTGTTAACATGCTCTGTTATATTTGAGACGATGAAGTTATCGATTTAACAGCTTTATCTTAACTATGAAATAGATCAATTATCGATAATTTCAAAATAATAAACAGGGTATATTTCAGTTAAGCAACTACAACTGCAACCTGTGTTCTGAGTGTGTATGTTGTGAGTTTCCTATCAAAGGCATGCCAAACACAGGCAGCCAGTCGGCCCCCCCTTGGCAACCCATTCGAGGGGCCTTTAATCAAAAATTTATCATTTCTCTAGCTAAAGGAAAGGCGCACAAAAATATTTTTGCTGCAAAGGCATGCCTTTCTTTACAAGATGATGACGACGACGATGAAGATGTGAACGGAAGTGCGACGAGTGGGGTGGAGGGGGTAAAATGCTCAAAAGATGTAATCACTGCATTGTCACCAGCCGGAGATGGGCCTCAGTCTCAAATTCAGCCTTGGGGAAGTTGGGGACCTCTCTCGTCTCATATGAAACATAAATCAGTGAAATTCTATACATACCAATGATTGTCTACTCTTTGCCTTGTGCTCAGCTCAGCACACAAAAATTCCAAAGCTAAATTCAATGCATGCCAATAACTCGTAACTCGTTTCATATACACAATACTAGGGAGTGGAGAGTGAAGAGTGGAGAGCGGGGCCACTGTCCTGGGACTTGTATACTAGTCTAATGAAAGCCACTAGAAATGCCTTAGCTGAGAGTGATTCTAGCCGATACCCTGTAAACAGGTCTAAGGAACCCACATACGAAGACCATATTTATATTTCTACTACTTATATACTTATTATTCCTTCAATGGTGTTGTTTTACTCTGCTCTGCATTTCTAGAGACTAATTTCTTTAAGAATTAAGTATGAAGTAACTTATATAGTAGATACTTAGATATATATCCTTATTCCTTGCTCTGCCTTGCTCTTCTAGAGAGAAAGTTCTTTAAAAATGATGTGTAAAGTTAATGTAATTTATATAAATAGATACTTGGATAGATATCCTTGTAATACAACTCTAGGTTTATTCTTGAATTTCCTTCCAAAAAATGTATAATCTTTTTATTTATTCGAATTTCCTATAGTTCTTATGGTTTATAAGAACTTACTTCACGTATTTGTTGTCTCTAGCTTTTATGGTCTCTAATATTACCGAGCTCATACCGATAGACAATATTATCAAAATAGAATATCGCTAGTAAGATTGGGTTGTGAAATAGAAGATATCCACATATACTATCAATATTTTCGACACTTTTCTTGTAGCTTGCAAAACATTATCGCAGCATCGATAACTTTAAATCAAATATCGATATCTTTAAATCAAATATCGATATCAGTGTTAGGTTGAAAAATATAAACTCTAATATAAAATTATAAAAATTTTATTTTCTTCACATTTTTTGGCAAATTTCTAATAATAATACTCTAAAGAAAAAAGAAAGAAAAAAAGATTTTCTAAAGATCGAAACATGTCAAAAATTCAAATTTATTTATAGTGATACTTTTCAGCTATCAATAGGATTGACTGGGCTGTTACTGCTGATCAAGACTATATACATATGTAGACCTTGCGTAGACGAGAAGTGTACACTTTATGATACCCTTTCTAACCCATTCTCTTGAGTACAGGGTATAAAAAGCAGCAGACCTCGACATGACAAAGGCACAATCACAGTCACAACCACAGCCACAACCACACTCATCTCGACACTCACATCCACATCCACACTCCCTCCCGGCCACATCCAGACCCACTCCCTGGCCCTGGCCCTGGCCGAGGGCTGAGTTTATTAAGATAACGCGTGAAAAAGAGAGTGACATTTGGGCAAACAAAAAGCGCACTATTCAAATACTGACGCTAGATACATACATAGATAGAATGGGGGCTGTGGGTGGGTAGGCGCTGTGCTGCTGGGCCAGAGAGACTTGTGACTTGTCTGCAGATTAATGAGCCACCACTAAGTATTGCCTTGAAACAATGGATTTATGGAAACCGAGTGGCGCTTGCATAGTGCCCACAAAACTGCTGGTTAACTGGCCTGTCCCTGCCCTGGGGGCTGTCGGTGCTCTTGTGGATTTTCCAATAAATTACGCTTAAGTATGCACTTAATTCAAATAATGCCAAGTTGCGCCTTGTCTTGCCTCGTTGCGGGGGCTAGGTGGGGGCGGCGGCGGCGGCGGCCCGTGCTGGCCCCAAGTGATTTGTTTTTTTGTGGCTTACAAAGCGAAGTTGGGACCATCATTTGAGTGCCATATTGTCTGACAGTTTTGTATGCCATTGCTTATGACATATGTCAAATTCCATGTCGTGCTCCTACTCCTCCTCACAACTTGTCTTCCTCAGCTGTCCAGATAAGCTGCCGCTGCTCCAGCCAGGAGTGTGGATGTTTACAAACACCATCATCCAAGGGATTAAGCTGAAGTCAGCAAAGTAAACCCGCACTGGGGTATTACGAAAATAGCTGCTGTCAGCAATGCGGAACTGAAGACCCTACGGGTACCACTAACCAGGAGTATCAATCAAAGCTGCTAAGCCTAGACAAATGTTAATATACTTATACTTATTATTAATGTCTATATACTTATACTTATTAAAGTTAATTATTATCCAAGTATACTTTCAAATATATATGCCTTTACTTCACATTTAGCCATAAAAATACTTTAACATGATACAAAACAGAAGCTGTGTTGGGTTTTCAAGTGGATGAATGTAATCGTAAATGGTTGCCACATTCAAACTGAATGTGAGAAGAAACAAAACCTATCAATAAGATGTCAGTTGGGATAGGAAAGGGAAGATAAAAGCTTCCTGAAATTAGGAAGATTTCTATGCGAGATATAATTGGTTAATAACCCTACAATTAGTTCAAATATATAGAACTATATAAATTGATGAATATAAAGAGAAATGAAAAAAATGTGAATGAGGAATAGGGTCGGAAAGTGTTATGAAAACCTATCAATAAGAAGTATGTCAGTTGGGATAGGAAAGGGAAGATAAAAGCTTCCTGAAATTAGGAAGATTCATTTCTGCGGAGATATAATTAGGTTACCCTACAAAAATATATAGAACTATATAGATTGGTTAATATAAGAAAATGAGAAATGAATGTGAATGATAAGGTCAGGAAAGTCTGGTGTGTATGAAAACCTATCAATAAGAAGTCAGTTGGGATAGGAAAGGGATGATAAAAGCTTCCTGAAATTAGGAAGATTTCTCTGCGAGATATAATTGGTTAATAACATTATATAGAACTATATAAATTGGTTCATATAACAAAATGAGAAATGAATGTGGATGATAGGGTCAGGAAAGACCTCCTGACTGTATGATTTAAGATCTGAAACAGGCAAATTTGTTTTAACTGGATATAGGGAAGAGTAGCTTACCATTGGATGGATTATTGAAGGTAAACTTTCCTTAACAGTATTTTAGATGAGAATATAATCAAAAACAATTAATCTTATTGTGGTTAATGTGAAATACCTTATTAAATGGCACGCTTTGAAATATATCTTAATTATTCAGCTGAAAATGGCATTTAACTGGCATTTACTTCTAAGTAAACCGAGCTTAAGACTAATTAAAAGCCTTCCTTTTGCTGTAACGTTATATCTTTTCATCTGGTTCACGTCCTCAGCAATCATGTCCAGCTGCATTTTTTCACTCGTGCTCTGGCATTTCCGCAGCCTCTTTCATGTGACAATATCAACTCCCCCGCAGCTCCTTCTCCTGCATCAACGGTTAGAATTACGGATGCCGCATATAAGGAAAAATAACCCCTTTTTGTATATAGCATGAAGCGTGGTCAACTCTCAATGAATTGTATTAAGGCAATGCTATAGATGGAGCAGAGGAGAGCAGAGTGGAGAGAGAGTGCAGAGTGGAGTAACTGAGTGAATGACTGACTGAGAGCGAGACTGAGACTGAGACTGAGTGTCTCAGGGTTTGTGTGCCCATCTTCAGTAGAGCCGGAAGTGTCGCATACTTTTACGGATACACCGGCTTAATTATGTGCATAAAATACAAAAACAACAAAAAGCATACATTTATATTATATGTATGTATGTGTATGTGTATGTGTATGTACAATCCCCAGACAGAGCAGAGCCGGGCATGAAATGACAAAACACGAACATTAATTGCTCCACATTTACACAGTTGGAGTTGGAGTTGGAGTGTCCCCCAGGAGACCGGGTGAAAAGAAAGAAAGCGCAAAGGTCTCGACAAGCCAACCAGGCTTATAATTTATTAATCTATGCATAGCATACACACACACAGATACAAATACACACACACAACCTTAGAAGCTGCACAACAAATAATTCCATTTCATGCCATTCAACTTTCTACCGTGATGGCGGAATCTCTGGGTCCAGGTCCAGCACTACATGTCACTTTAATCTCTTAGAAGTGTCACTTTTGCAGCTCTTCAAGTGTTTGTGTTGTTGTGTTGTTGTTGGTGTTGCCTTAGGTGGGGGCGTTGTAAACAATGTGCTGCCGCTAGTTGAATTTGAATTTTCAGTTTGATAAGCAACAAAAAGCATAATAACACATCAAATTGCATGTAGAGGGGTAGTAGAGGAGCGAGGGGAGGGCTAAGCAACTGGAGGATATGAGTGCCATGTATATATGCCCCCAAGGTCTGCCCTTCGGATGCAAACCTTATGGTAATGAAGTGTAGCAGCTGTTTTTGAGATCTGAATTTGAATACTACAAGACACCGCACAGTGCAACGAGTATATGAGAAACTGTAATGAAAAGGTTACATTTCACTTAACTGAATATATATTGATTGAAAATACTTATTATAATATAAAGTATCTAGAAGTTTATGTAAAGTATCAACTGTTTATTGTAGAACAACATATCTTAGACGAGAAATGTGTTGTGGAAAGTATTTGAAGTCTGTCAGTTGAGATTTGAAGATCCAGATTAGTCTGATAACAATAATAACAAACAAAAAAAGGAAAGTATCCAGAAGAAATTAGAGTGCCATAGAGAAGTTTTCATAACACACAGCAGTTATGGGAAAGTTAAAATATGGCATATATTTAGTTTGTAGTGCAGACTATGTAGATAATATATTATAAATATATTTTAAGTGTTCGATTTTTGTAAATTTTGTATATATTCGGACTTAAACTAAGATTAGGTTGCCTTAGTACTTATCCTATTAATTTTAATCTGAGTTGTTTATATAATAATAACAGTACAATTAAATACCTCATATGTATATATAAAAAAATATATAAAAAAAGGTGCAGTCGAGAAATCATATCTTTGATAATTGAAAATAACTTTAGATACTTGTTATAGTTGCAGATATAATATCAAAGTTTGTTATATCCGAAATAAAAGTTTGTTATATATATATGAGAACTGATGTATATTTGTATTATATTTTATACTAGCTTATACCCGCGGCGTTGCTCGCATTTCCTACACTATATTTAACTAAATTTCATTAAATTGTAATATTCTTATAATTATTTATTATACTCATGAATAGTTATCATTTTTCGTTTATGAGTGGGTGGTTGTGATGGGCGGTGGTGATGACACAACCAAACTATAGCTATAAACATTCCTTGGACTTCCAAGGAATATATTATAAAAGATTTCATCAAGATCCTTTAAACGGTTTTCAAGTTTATCGCGAACATACAGACAGACATTCACTTTTATATATATAGATACTACATATATTTTATATACATATATTTTAAATACTTATATTTTATATATGTATATATACATATCATAGCTTCAAATATGCATATAGCTTTGACTTCAGTCTAAATACATTTTTTATTAAGGAACTTCTCAAGAAGTTCTTTTTATAATATTCAAAATTGTTTTTTCGATATTATTATTATAATTTTAAAATTAAGTAGGTTAAGTAACTATACTCTACAACTATTATATTCTTTCCCATCCCTTCCCTTTCTAGGTCCTTCCCTCCTTAATGTAATCTCTAACCAACCTCGCTGTGAGTTGGGGCTCAGCTTGCCGGACTGGCTACTAAAATTTCCCCCACCGGGTTGGAGATTTCATTCCTATTGTCTTTCTTTATTCTTCTAGTCTTATGCCTTAATTAACCTTAAATTCTATAAGTTTTTTCTTCATAACTAACTCTAACTAAACTTCCCCCAACGTGCTGGTGTCGTTATTAGTTTTCAATTGTAATTTCGTGTAGGCTTTTTAAATTTTTTTCCCGTATATCTATGTATTATATTATATTTTTTGGTTCGAGGCAGCACTGTTTTGCCTTCGTTAATAAATAAATAAAAAGATGAAACTAAAGTTCTAGAAAAGCCAGAAAGTCTGTGTACATTGCTTAAATAATAATAAATAAATAAATAAAACAAATAACTATATTTATATGATCTGTGGAAATTGACACAAAATGTCATCAAATGTTTCACATTTTTGTACATCACTCGTTGCACTGTGCATCATTACGATTTCCATTAGATACGGAGGCAGGCAGGCATATTCAGACAGTGAGCGAGACAAGTCGACGGACTGACTACTTGAACAATCAAATTCAATTTATGCCCAACAACCACACATTCACATTTACACATTCATTCTCATTTTCATTTTCATATACAGTATTTTCATATTCAGTTTTCATATTCAGTTTTCGTTTCTTGATCAACACAAGTGACGCTGATGATGGGCGATCAAGTGCCGCTCGCACCTCAAAATTAATGGATAAGGGGTACTGAAGAGGGGGACATATATACATATATGAGTATTATGGCAGATTATGCTGCTCTATTTGATTTAGACTTGATTTGGCTTTATTATTACAATGGCGCCTCAAGTGCCGCACAGTCAAAATGTTGACTGGCTGCTGTGCTTATCTTTTTTGTGTGGGTTCATCAAAAAAGCTTAAGATTGTTTAAGTTTTCTTCTTCGCTTATTGTTGTTATTTGTATCTCTTCATTTTTTTTTGTTTTGTATTTGTATTTGGGGTATAGCAGCTGTGCCCAACTTGTTTCGAGGTTGAACAAAATAAACCAACATAAACCCAAATTTCCATCTAAGGTTATAAAATGTTTCGTGCTATTTCACAAATGCATAAAAAACAAAGCAGCGCGCTGCGTCCAACTAAGCCTAGACCTCATACCAGCCCAGTTACAGACTCAAGCCCAAACCCAAACTCAAACCCAAACCAAGACCCAGACCCCGACCCAAGTCCAAACCCAAACCCAAACCCATCCATGTTGCAGCAGCACCAGGTGCAATGCACATTGCAGTTGAGGGCCGCTTTGTTGCACGGTTTACGGGGTCAGGTAGTTTCGCCTGAATGCCCGGCCATTGTTTTCTATCCCGTAGCAGGGAATTGAGCTATGTATGAGCACAACAGATACAAACTACATACGCGCACCGTTGCCAGGGAGTCTCAGGGCTGCTGCATGCGTCACAGGGATTAGTGCAGGTAGTAAATTTTAATAATCGCGAGAGTTGCCAGAGAAGTCAAATATGAGTGCGGCTAAAGAGCAAGAGAAAATGGCGAAAACTGCTACATACTTCTTAAAATAAACCCCAAATTTCTAATAAATTAAAGTTATACTTTAAAAAAACTTCAAAATTTAGCCGCAAGTTGGTTTGAAGTAGTCCAAACTTAGTAAAACGGCACAAAAGTACATGATCAACTATCAAATTTATTTCAATTGATTCTAAAATAGAAACGAAATGTTTTGGTTGCTTTTGAAATTTGGAACGCATATTTCAAACAAGCTTCTTAAATTCAAAAACAAACCATTCAAATTCAAATGAAATCAACAAACTCAAAACTAGAATATCTTTTAATGTTTTGTGCAGTAAATTACATTTTGAATGGTGCTAAAGACTAAACATAACCTCAATGTTGTTTGAAAAGCAAACTTCTCAAATTTCAAAAATAGACAAATTAGAGTAAGTTTAAAAAACAAAACATATTAAAATATATATACACTTTTTATGACAAGTAAAGCATTAAGGAATATACAAAGAATAGGGTGACACAAAATTTCAGTTCATAATAACATATAATATCTGTTGTATTCTCATACAAATCAAATATGTTATTACATTTTTTATTTGTTATATTAAACAAACACTCTTCTTTCCATGTCGAACTTTTATGTTGTATTGAGAACAACATGTTGGTAAGTGCCAAAGTTTATATGACCTCTTCAAGTCCAATATATCTAGGCTATTAAACATGCTGGCCTTATAATAAAAATACATTTAGCCATTTGGTAAGCACATGCCCTACTATGTTCGAAAACAAATAATAAAAAAAGAAAGGAAGGAATGTCGCCTCTCTATTAATTTAACGACAGCTTCATAATTTTGTGCGCCATAAACCCGTCAAGCCACCCTCGCATCAAGTGCAACATTTTGCACAACAAAAAGTTTATAGTACGAGTGAGTCCTTGTATATCGATCGATGGCCAGCCTGGCAACATCTCATCTTTAATATTTTAGCCATATTTGCAAGATAAAAACTTGCCAGTTGAGAATATTATAAATTTATAAAGTTGCAGCAGCCAAGAGGACGAGACGACCCTGTTCTTCATAATGGCCACTAAAGAGTGGCAATAATGAATGCTTAAAGTATTGAAATATTTTTGAAATTGCTTGACTGACAGACTGGAGGATTGTCCTATCGGTTCTGTTGTCTGTTTTATGTTGTTGTATTGCTGTTTCTGTTGCTGTTGCTGTTGTAGATGGTCCTCCACGCGTTGGTATCAAATTTCATGGCTTTCACAATGGGCCCACAGTCGAGTGCGTGTTGATGACAGATTTTCTGTGTGCTGGGGCGTCGATTTTCGTTTCGTTGAAAGTCATTTTTACTCATTTATTGTCACCGTTAGTGGGCGCACAAGTGTGTGTGTGCGTGTGTGTGTATGTCTCAGGCGGTGTGTGTGTGTATCCTTACCAGATATGAGCGGAATCGTTAATTTGCAGTCACAGTGACAACTAAGAGCTGTTGACTATACCTCTCTCTACTTATAAGATCTTACTTCTTCCGGAACAATATTTCAGTTCTTTCATTCTCAAATCGCATTTTGTGAGTTGATAAAACTTGATCAAATATCCAAAAATGTCCTTTGCAATACTAAAATTTGATTTGGAAATAAAATATGAATAAATTTCGCTTAAGTTTCTTTCCACAGACTTCCTTTTCTTATAACTTACTAAGCAGACATTATCTATTAATGTTAAATATGAAAACGTGCTCTGTGTCTGTTAATAACAACAGCTGGTAACATCGAGAGTTTAACTGTTAACGGCACTGTTACTGTTAATATCAGGACTGTGACTGTTAACAGCAGAACTTCGACTGTTATCTGGACTGTGACTGGTATAAGTTTAACTTTTATCGGCACTGTTACTGTTAATATCAGGACTGTGACTGTTAACAGCAGAACTTCGACTGTTATCTGGACTGTGACTGGTATAAGTTTAACTTGTATCGGCACTGTTACTGTTAATATCAGGATGTGACTGTTAAGAGCAGAACTTCGACTGTTATCTGGACTGTGACTGGTATAAGTTTAACTGTTATCGGCACTGTTACTGTTAATATCAGAACTGTGACTGTTAACAGTCAAAACTTCGACTGTTATCTGGACTGTGAATGGTATAAGTTTAACTGTTATCGGCACTGTTACTGTTAATATCAGGACTGTGACTGTTAACAGCAGAACTTCGACTGTTATCTGGACTGTGAATGGTATAAGTTTAACTGTTAACGGCACTGTTACTGTTAATATCAGGATGTGACTGTTAACAGCAGAACTTCGACTGTTATCTGGACTGTGACTGGTATAAGTTTAACTGTTAATGGCACTGTTACTGTTAATATCAATGTGAAGATAGGACTGTGACTGGTCTGAACTAAGCAGTAGAACTTTAACTGTTAATGGAGACTGTTAATATCAGGATGTGACTGTTAAGAGCAGAACTTGGACTGTTATCTGAACTGTGACTGTTATCGGGACTGTAACTGCCAACCTGTTACGTTCGATAGTCGCAGTCAGATTCACATTCTCAGTCACAGGTACGATAATATTGCTCATGTCTAATCCTTACAAGTACAATATATGTATATGCAACACGACAGGCAGCCATCCAGCGAGAGCCTGGGATATTGATTCCACTTCCAGCACCGCAGCGGGACGCCCAGTCAGTCAGTCCTTCAGTTCGTCAGTCCGTCAGTCCGTCAGTTCAGTATCCAATTGACATGACTCAACAACAGTCATACTCCCTATATGTGTCTCTTCCACTGCTGATACCTCCTCAGTTGCGGGCTCTCCTTTGGGTTCTTTTTGTGTACTTATTAAATATTTAAAAGCTTGGCCTTTGTTTCAGACGAAAGCCACGGCAAATACTTAATAATAATTTTGAACAACTGCCGCCGCTCTGCAGGTTGCCGCCGTGTAATTCATTTTCATTCCCCGTACCCCCACCCAACAAACCCGGACATCGGTTTCGAGCTGCCAGGTTCCTTTGATAAACTGCACGCACAGGGCCCAGAAGTTGAGTTTGCCCTCGCATTTTAAATTATGGTTTGCTGCGTTTAAAATACAAATTACACGATACTTATGAGCATATTCCATATACAATATATACTGACTCATACGCGCACAGCAAGTGGGTCACCCAGGTAAGACACAATGAGTGCTTATTAAACGGTTCCCATTGCTTATTGTCCAGGTATTTTCTAAAGAAATACCATCCACACACGCAACCTAGACAAGGCACTTCAGAGTTGGGTTTGAAGACAGTTAATTATGGTTTGGAAATGGATTTAATGCCACAAGGAAGGAACAAACCGTGGGGAATACCCGATAAACATTTGTAGCACACATCGGAAGTATTTCCTGCTTTAACTTTAGATTCAAATCTACACGATCTTAGTTCAGCTTCATTGAGTTATAGTATAGATCAATGAAAGTAATAACAATTTAAGTAAATACTTCATTTATTCAAATATGTTCTGTAGTACAGAAATTTCAACCTATGTTTAGATTCTGAGCGGTAGTTGCTGATATTTAAAGTTAACCTTTGTCATATATAGTACATAAGACATGTGTTTTTCAAGTTCATTGGACACTTTACACTTATACCACGTGGAACCCTATAATTTCAACTTGACTGACCTTTAGAATTCAAGCTTATAGTTTCAAAAAGTTCTTGTAAAGCGAACTATAAGTGTCTTAATTGACCATATAATTAAAAGCTTATTAAAAGTAAGCTTGGCTATTAATTATTCATTGCGTTGAGATTGTTTAATAAAGACTTTGGAAAAATCATTTAATTAAAGCTATTGATAGAGTATTGATAGCTAAGTGGGTTCCCAGTGTACAGTCAATCTATAATCTCTTAATTGGTCTTTATAATAGGGGCAGCTATATATCATATAGAAGCTGCTCACATTGACAATCTTGAAAGGTTTTACATTAAATATGAAGTTATGTTAAATAAGTTGCACTAATCCTACACACATTTATATTGAAATACCTTTAACTAAATTCCATTTCATAAAATAAACCAAGAAATAGGAAAAAAACACAAACTCGTGTTCCCTGTGGCAGGTTAACCCCTTTTTTAATATTCATGCTCAGTTGAGCTGAAGACTTCTAACTCATTTCAGAACTGAGCTCAGCTGGGGGAGTTCGGGAAAAACTAACTTGTAGTATTTGTTAGTCCTTTGCTTAAGTTCGTTAAGCGGACACCTAGGACTAAAGCCTTTACTTTAATTCAGTCTCGTGTACTAAACCTTTTGGCTTCTCCTTTGGCTCTCAAGTGTTAAATCTATTTGCAGTGGCTGCTCTGAGTGTGTATATACGCTACCCCCTCTCCTGCCTCCTTAACCCCGAACTGCTCACAGTGTATTTACGCTACTCCCTTCTTGCTACTACCCTTCCCTACTGGGGGCTTGCTGCAGCGCCTAAAACTCCGCTATGCAGCGTAGTCCGAAAAACAAACTCAGCTGCCATTCCAGGCGTGCCTATGTGCCGCGCCTCCCCTCCCCTCTTATCCCCCCTCTGCACATGCAACTGCTGCTGCTGTTGCTGCTGCATTTGTCGTCGTCTGATTTCAGCAAATATTTGCAAATTTACGTTGACTGTGTGTAACCCCAGCATGGCCCGTGACGACGACGACGACGACCTCGCCGGCAACTGAGACTGAGAACTGCAACTGGCTGGACGGGGTTGCCAGCGGTGGGGAGGGGGGGTGGCATGCTAGCGGCATTAGCGACAACTGTCGTAGAGTGGCACTTAATGAGCAACGGCTGCTGTGGCAGCTACTGCTGCAGTGGCCCGCATGCCACAGTGTGCGAGTGAGCGAGCAACAATAAAGTTAAAGTTATGCACGCTGGCCATGCAATTGCCTCCCCCCCCCCCCCCTCTCCACTTCTCATCTCTGGGTCGCTGTCTGCCTGCAGCAAGATGTATCTTACGGATGCGCAACAAACGTTCATTGTGGCTGGTACAAGAGTCGCCGGTCGCCAGTTGCCAGTCGCCGGTTGCAAGTTGCCAGTTGCCAGTTGGCTGACTGCTACAGATTCTTCTTTAGCATTGCTGTAATTTGACTTGATTTGTTTAAGCTGCCACACACACACACACACGCAGCTGCACAACCACCCGTTGCACCCAAATGGACCCCTACAACATGACAAATGTGCCGCTGCCATGTAATCGCATTAAAGTCCAGCCGTTGTTGTTGCTGCTGTTGCTGCTGCTGCTGCTGTTGCATATGTTGCGCTCATTAAATTTGTATTTATAATAGTCGCCGTGCTAAATCGCCTTACATTTGGCCACGCCCGTGCTTAGTGGCAATAATGGTAATCATCATCATTTTTCGATAGCAGATAGAAATTGTCGTTGGCTGTTGTTGTTGTTGCTGTTGTTGCTGCTGCTGCTGCTGCTTGACTAGGCAAATTGCAAAATTAATTAAATTTTAGCACAACTTTCGAACGGTACAACAACTTAGTCCTTGTTGTTGTTGCTGCCGCTGCTGCTGCCTGCCTGCTTTTGTTGGATAACTCTCTGCGTTGATTGGCGCACTGTGGTTAGTGGTTGCTGGTTGCACGTTGCACGTTGCTGGTTGCTGGCTGCCGGTTGCTGCTGCTCGTCCGGTGGTCGCTCGGTTTGCCCGGCTTGGCCAGCGGTTTTGCAGTAAAAAAAACAACAACAAAATCAAAAATAAGTCAGCCCGTTGGTAAACCAACCCGCTGCACGTTTTTACATTTCGCGTACATGCAAGTGACAAGGCAATATCCGTCACGCAAACAACAGCAGCAGCAGCAACTTCAGCGGCAGCAGCAGCAGCAACACCCTGCCACCAACAGCAACAACTATAACAACAACAATTACAACACTAGCAACAGCAGTCAAGCACAGTGTTCAGAAGTCAATGAGCAAGTTGACTTAAGCGAAGTTCAAAAATTGCTTTTCTTTCTTTTGGTAATTACAATTTTACATCAAGTAAACGAAAATTTTAATTTTGATATTTTTTAAATTTAAAAATGTTTATTTATTTTAAAAAAGGAACTAGATATAGACTGGTAAATTACTTTTCCTGCTGCTGTCCATGATCAAGGCCAAATTAACATCCTATCTCCAATTGTCTGATGCATCCTATGAGGAGCTTTGCTCTAAAGTCAAGTTCATTTGCCTGGGAATTTGCAGCTATAACTCATGATGACATGCAATCATTAGACTCAATTCCGGATAGAATATATGATTCCTCACCACACGGAAATTCTTCAATGACCCTCACTCAACCCCGTGGCAAAGGACTGCCCTCCTGGATGTTCGAATCTGTTGTCTGCTGCCCCTAAGATAGTATATAGTATATAGGATGATCTTTCTAGCTTTGTGGATGTGTTAAAGCCCTACATTTCCGGCAGTCTGTATGTCAAGGTGAGAAAAGCACTTCATGTTGATGATCCTAAATCTCTTTAAAGGGCGTAATCCATAAATATGCTGTTGAAAATAGGATGGATCTCTTATTTGTATATCTTGAGGCTTATATTGAAGGATATACGGACGGGAAACTTAGTATCGCTGATAAAAACATAAGTGAGCTTTTTGTCAAGTTGGAGGAGATTTTTGGAAGACAAAACACTGTTTTGAATCAAGTGCAGATTGAGATCAAAACAGATAAAAAGAATCTGTAAGTCATAACAAACAAAAGTCCCAATTACAGCCAATCCCAGTCGTCCCAATATGGAGCCCCGAATAAATCTTAGATATAACTGCAGGTACAATGTTGCTATAGAGATTAAGGATACTGAGAATCTTATTCATTATAATATGGCAGCAAAGGAGTACTTACTACAACATCCCGATTTGGTCAAGTGTCTTTAGAAGAGCTTATTGACTATGACGGTCACGACTTAGAGAGCCTGCAGCCAAGTCACATAGAGAGCATCTGATTCATGAGACCAGACAAGTCAAATTTTTACTGATAGAATTAGAAAATAGAATTGTATCGTTGTGTAGTATAACTCGTAAACAGCTGCCAACAATGCTTGCCACATACTAAACGATAATAACATGGATAATAATAATATTCATCAATATAAGGTTCTTTTATGTTGCACATAATCCATAAACTTATATACCATGCATAGATTTTTGATAGCAATGCAATCAAATTGTCATAAATTGCTCTGTTTCAATAAATTGGTGTTTTATATGCTGATATTCATCATAGGCCAACTTCAGCATGTGCCACAATATGGCAATTACTTTGACGCAATCTCGAAACGATATGAAGCATTTAAGCCACATATAGTATAGACCATATTAACCATATGGTAGGAATATACATACATATGTATGTAATATGCAAATTAAATTGGGTAACGAATTGTTTTGGCCATTTAACTGCCATTATTGTCCACTGTGCCATGGTCCTGTTCCCTGACGATTCGCTGGTGAAATTATTATTCATCGCTTGTACGGTGGCGACCACACGATGATGACGATGACGACGACGACGCAGACGCTAACTGAGGCAGCGCTGCCAAAGTTGGCGCACGAGTTAATTACGGTCCATTAGACTGCACAAGGGGTGTTTATTACCACATCAGTGGCGCCGCCAACGCCGCCGTCACCGTCACCGTCACCAGGACAGGACAGGACACACGCCATTGAAGTTGCCTGTTGGCCGCCTGATGGAAACTTGAAAGTTTACTAGCTGTTGCTGCCTGGACATGAAATCAGTTAGAAAATCTCCTTTGATATGGAAATAGCGTCAAACATCAACTGGAAAATTGTGAAGTTTATTCAGTATAGAGGAGATTAGTCGATGAGTTGGTGACTTTTCATCAAGCACATTTGTGAACGCACGATTTGAAGCTTTTCTGGGTGAATTGCTGACCGTTAGAAAACCTGCTTGGATGTGAAAACAGTGTCAAGCATCACCTGGAATATTCTAAAGAGTATTCAGAGTAGACAGATTAGTTAATTTGTTGGTGACTCGGTGAACTTTCAACAGTCACATTCACAGCTATTCATTAGATTCAAATCTGCTTTAGTATGAAACTAACGTCAAACATCAACTGAAAGATTGGGAAGTGAATTCAGAATAGAGCGATTAGTCGATGAGTTTGTTGGTGAGTTGGTGACTTTTTGACAGTTACATTCACAGCTATTCATTAGATTAAAATCTGGTTTAGTATGAAAGTAACTTCAAACATCAACTGAAAGATTGTGATGTTAACTCAGATTAGAGAGATTAGATGATGAGTTTATTGGTGAGTTGGTGAGTTGATGAGTTTCCGACAGGCACATTCACAGCTACTCACTAGATTTAAATCTGCTTTAGTATAAAACTAACTTCAAACATCAACTGAAAGATTGGGAAGAGTATTCAGAATAGAGAGATTAGACGATGAGTTTGTTGGTGAGTTGGTGACTTTTCGACAGGCACATTCACAGCTACTCATAAGATTCAAATCTGCTTTAGTATGAAACTAACGTCAAACATCAACTGAAAGATTGGGAAAGATTGCGAGATTAGGGAAATATTCAGAATAGAGAGATTAGTCGATGAGATGGTGACTTTTCGACGGTCACATTCGTGAACCCACAATTTGGAATTATTCTACGTAATTTAAATTGAATGTGCATAGTATAATTAGAACCAGAGTTATAAACTTAATGGTGGAATTCGAATTAAATGAAATTGTCAGGAGAATCTTTATGATTAAGTAGCTGATGGATATGGAAATAGAACCACCGAACACATCAATTCATCGACTCAACTGTTGTTTACCCTGATTGCAGGGTTGCCTCAGTTTATAGTGCTAATTCCAAATCCTGAACTCTCGTCACGAATTGCGTCACGCAGGTTCGACGCACTTTTCGCAGTCGAGTTCTAATTGCGACGTGGAGGCGGCGTGGAGGGGGGGATTGCAAAAACAACTGAGAATAAAAAAATATATAAAAAAAATATAGCGGGTAGTACCAACTGGAATTGGACAAAGGCTAACGGTTGCCCATTGTTGGGCGACGACTGGCGACAAAAATTTATTAAAATATTACGCAAGGTTGGGCAGCCAGTTGGGAGGACATGCGCGGGGGTCGGATCTTGGGGGGATTCGTTGTGTTGTGTTTGCATAAAACTTTTTCACACAAAACTTAGCTTTTCCCTCTGTCAAACCGGCAACCGCCACCCGTCCCGGCCCACCCTTCCGCCTTCACTTTTCTTCTCTCCTTTCCTTTTTCCTTTTTTTTGTTGTGCGTTCGCCTCGCAAATTTTCAACAAATTTAGAAGAGCGGAAATTGCAAAGCATTCAGCGAGTTGAGTTGAGTTATTTGTACGACTGCGTGAAGGGGGCTGGGGAGGGTGGGGCGAAAAAAAGGAAAAGTTTTCTACCCCGAGAGTTTGGCATACGGATTGGAAATTGTAGGGGCTGGGCGGGCGGCATGAGGCGAAGGCGTTGCAGCGTCGACAAAATAAAAACTTTTCGCGTTGTTTACATAACAAAAGCAGCAGCGAGTAGGAGTAAGCGGGTGGCGGGTTGCGGGGGTGGTTGCTCACGAAGCGGGGGGAGTTCGGTACGTTTGGGTGGCCTGTCAATTTGTGCATTGGAATTTAACAACATTCAGTGCCCGCTGCCTGCTGCCTGCTGCATGCACATAAATTGAAGTTTTATTGTTGCTGCTGCTACTGGCCATAAACAAAGTAATTAAACGCAAAAGCCAAGCAGTCAACAGCAGCAGCAACAACAACAACAACAACAGCAACTACAGCAGCAACAACAACATCGAATAGCCAAACGCAATTAAAGAGTTCGGAAAATGATTTTTGTTGGCTTACCGAATTGGATCCATCTCTGCTTTATATCACATCACATGTGTGCCGCGAGTTGCAAAGGCGCAAAAGCGTAAAATAGCCACTAAGAACTTTGATATCGCAAGTTCCCGACTGCACTATACTCTGTTTGCAAGCCCTCTTTTCTATTTACTATCAAATCTTTCAAGGATGAACTCTAAATAGCTATAAAGGTAAGAGAGAGATATAGATTTTGCTCATTTTCGAAAGCAGAAGTGAGCGTGGCAAAAATATTTTTAGTCAAATCTGTCAAGGAGGTAACCAGAAGTTCACATACTAAATTTAATGACTCTAGTTATAAAGTTGTAAGAGATATAGATTTTGCTAATTTTCGGAGCAGAAGTGAGCGTGGCAACAATATTTTTGGACAAATCTGTCAAGGAGGTACCCAGAAATTCACATACCAAATTTGATGACTCCAGTTATAAAGGTCTAAGAGATATAGACGTTGCTCATTTTCGGAAGCAGAAGTGAGCGTGGCAAAACTATTCTTAGTAAAATCTGTCAAGAAGGTAACCAGAAGTTCACATACCAAATTTAATGACTGTAGCTATAAAGGTGAGGGAGATACAGACTTGCTCGGTTGGGGGTAAGGCGTTGAGGGTTGAAAAAAGATAGCACCTTATGTATCTATAGTACCAACAGGTGTATTTATAAGCGCTAATAGCGTTCATATCGACAAACAGGCAGACATTACACAAACCCAATATACTCGTTGATTGCATTTTGGAAAAACAGAGTATAGCAAGCATACGGGTATATAAAATAAAAAGTAAATTCTGCAATTGTGCAGCATGCAAATAAACAGAAACAGACTTCAGCAGCGTGCGCTAATTGACGCGACTGCAGAATAACGATGCTGACAGCGACGCCAAAGTTAACGGCGCAGCGGCTGAGACGCAGACGCAGACGTAGACGATAACTGCGCCGGCGACTGCGACTGAGAGTGAGACTGAGTCCAACAACTGGAGTTGCGGCTGTTGACCGTTGTTGTTGCCCAGCGCCTCTGCCTGGGCTGACTGACTGACTGAGTGACAGACAGAGGCTGCTTGTTATACGACATAGATATCTATTGAGATGAGCGCGTGACAAGCTCAAGTCACGAATCACGAATCACGCATCACGCGTACGAAATGTGTAGCTTTAAGGATTTTAATTTGTTTTGACACACAAATATTTGAGAAACTAGTTTCAAGTTGGAATTCTATTTATTACTTATAATTTATAATTATGATTTGTATCCTAAAATCATTGCATAAATAATACGATTTATGTCTCCTTTGTCAATTACTTTCAAAAGAAATAACATTAATTCTTATTAGCTTTGATCTATGTATATTTAAATTCTTATACATTTTTACAACAGTTCTTTGACTCATGCAAGAACTTTAATTGCTTCTCGGTTTCTCAGAAACTTGCTCTATTTAAGAAAATAATTATCAAATTTATTATCTATATTATCAGATATACACATAAAAAATATATATGTTTATATTATAGTATACTGCAATAAACTATTTTATTTTATTTATTTTACTAAGGTTGACATACACTGGCTAATTTAAGCCTTCCAAATTCAAGCTCCTTCTCGAGATTGTACTCAAAAACTTCTTCGAATTCAAAATGCTTAAGAAAGACTTCAAGACTTCATTTTGAGCCAATTCCCGACAAAATCACATTTACATATACTTAGTTACACACGGTCTGCCTGAATTAAGTACCAATTAGCCACTTAAAAAAATAATTTATTGTATTTTGATTGGTTTCGGTTCGCAGCGGAAATGGTTATAAAATTTGCCATTTGGCTCTTGTAAATGAAATGATTTACATTTTTTAAATTTATGTTCGTTTTACGATCAAAAAGATCAGCAATAAAAAAAAGAACTAGGCTGATTTAGGCATAAAAGATTTATCGATAGGTATTCCCCTTTGCGAACGTTTCACGCGCACATCTCTAGCGCGTGCAGCGATCTTCAGAGTCTGCTTAGGGTGTACGCCTTGAAGTTGTTATTGCTGTAGCGTCTTAATTGGCAACAAGTGACAAGATTTCTTAGCAATTTATTTAAATGCTGCACACACAAACAACGAAACAACAACCACAACAAAATATTTGTTAAAGTTGTGGGCAGGTGTGAGGCGACATGAAAACTCTGCACTGGGAAAATTTGTTTAACTGGCCAGCGCTAATGGAAAATGAAAATGACGCCTAATTGCGAACTCAGCCAACTGAGTATGTGTCTGCATTTGTCACTGTGGGCGGTGTCCACCAAAATGCCCATGAGAAATCATCATTTACAACACACAACACACAAAACACAACATAATCATTATCATTTAAAACCAACAGCAACAACCATCATCATTAAGTGTTGTACAAACTGAACTTTCCACATTTCAAATACGCTAATATGTTTAAATAGTTGTTTAAATAGTTGTCTACTATATATATATATATTACAAAAGTATTATTTCTACGAGCTTTTGCACAAGATTTCCAGCGCATTTTGTTTAAAAATCTCCCTGTCATCCTTAAGTAATTTTAGTTACTAAACTTTACAAGTTATAAGTGCAATGGTATCTATTACCTATTAACCTTATAAGTGCAATGGTATCTAATCTATTACTATAATCTATATAATAATTATTACTATAAACTATAATAATTAATATAATCTATAACCTTAAGATCAGCGGTTTTTATGTATCTTAATTATGATTGAGGCACTCAAGAAAGAGTTGAAAACAAAGAAAAACTATCATCGACTTGTTGACCTTTACTTTACACAGTTTTAAGGATCAGAATTGTGGTTAAAGCTTAAACAGAAAATCTATCATTTATAAGAGACATGCAGACATGAGAAGGTTAAAATTGACAATAAAATATATTTATAAGTAATATTATTATAAATCGCCATCAAAACCAACACAGCTTTGGATAAATAGGGTGATCAGCGTTAGGGAAGTCTCATCCACCGACCTGAATTAGCCAAAGTAATGGTATAATGAAGTAATATCAATAAATGATTCAACAATAAATTAAATGATATGACTGGAATTCGCACACGGAGCTTTTATGTGCCAGGAGTCCACATTCTAACACTTAGGCTAGGCCATGACATACAAATGATATAGACATCTATAGCTTAGGTTTGTAACTATAATAACAAGGATTCAAGCTGGTTACTAATAGATTTTTGCATGCTGATTAGTACCTAATTAAGTTTATTCATAATAGAAAACCATAAAAGTTATTCACACACTTTACATTTTATGAATAGTTTATTTTAGAGTTACTGATTAAGTTGAAAGTATCTAGCACCAAAAACATTCTAAACTAAGTAGGATAACTCAGAGTTTAGAGAGTACATGAAGTTACCAAGTTAATGATAAGATTTTGAAGATATTCTAAGAGTCTTAACAGTTCTTAAAAGTTGTTAATACTGTGCTTAACTTTAACCGCTTCTCGCACCTCCTATCTGCCCCAAAACGCAGTTATTAACATAGTTTTTGGAAATGATTTGCAGCTAAAATGAAATGAATCTAGAAACTAAACATGCGTCATAAACCTGTCTAGTCAGGATTGGTTCAAACTAAAACTAAATGAAACAAAATTGAGCCAAAATGCAGTTAGGCAAGCCGCTCACTTCATTTGGTGCCACATTATGTGGCAGCACATACTACTACAAGCAAAGATAGATAGTTAGATAGAAGAAGAGGAAGAAAAGTAGGTGCTTAGCTTTTCAATTTGCTTAGCACATCCGCCCGCTGATTCGAGCTACCAAAAGCTGAAATGGCTTCTGCAGCCGCGCTGAAGGTAAATGGCAGCAGATAAATATAACGAAGAAACGTGGCAACTTCCCGGAATGATTTAAATGCAAAGTGTACATTTTAACACGCGGCTGGCTGCCAATGACAAACCTCTCCAGCTACAGCTACAGCTCCAGCCCCCATGCTTCATGCAACACGGCCAAGACATTGCCGCAAATGAAGCAATTGCAGCAGCACACAGCAACCAGCAACCAGGCGCGGCACCAGCAACAACTATAAAAATGAAGTAATATGCGCGGCAGGAAAACAACAACAACAAAAAAAGAGGAGAAATAAACTACTTCAGTGCTGCGTCGAATGTATCTTAGGTATAAAAGGGGCATGTGGGGCACGTGGGGCATGTGGCCGTGGCGTCAGCGCAAAGCGACGCCACAACAAAACATAAATTCCAATGAAATAAGTTGATTTATGCTGCTGCGCGCGCCGTGAGCTGACAGCAGCAGCAGCAGCAGCAGCAGCAGAGAGAACACAAGAACAGACCCAGGTCTGATGAAGAATATCCATCTGGCCAGGGCATTGGGTGCCCCCAGTCTCCACCTCCGTCTCCACCTCCGTCTCCAGCTCATATGCCATATTTCTCATATGTACCCGCATATAAGTAGGTATGTCTGTCCGTATATATAGTATCCTATATTGCCACAACTCGTACTCGCACTTGAGCAACGATGCGCTGAACGTTGACGTGCGGCATGCAAAGTCAAAAATAACTAAAAAAACCTAAAAAAAAGTAAAATAAAATCAAATAAAACAAAATAAAACAGCAGCAAAAAACTAAGGAACATTTTTTACTATGCGCCTTTTGCCTAGCTACTTTGGGTGTTATGCTAGCTGGATGGGGGGTGTGTGCGGGGGGCGTGGCACTTGGCGTTGATTGAATTATATTTTGTGCAGCGGATAGCATAAAAATCAAATGTGCGCCCCACCCCCACCCTCCGTGCCCTTGCGTTCCTTCCTTTGCACAATCAAAAAGCTCATAGCTCGGAGATGGGCACGTGACAAATTAATCATGCCACGTTAATCACGAGAAGGACGAGGGCAACTGGCAACAACAAGGATGAAAAAGTTGCCTTCAACAGAGTTCGAGGACTTCTTTTTACCAAGCGCATTTCAGGCTGCTCATGAGAAAGAAAAAGCTTTAGGTGCGGATACAGGAAATGTCCTTTTAAATCAAAAAACTAACTTACTTTTAACTTCAGCAATAGAGTGAACTAATTGAAATTCAAGCAAATCTATTCTTCTTTTAGTAATTATTGAAATTAAAGAAAACCTCTGCTTCTTTTAGTATTTATTTATTGAAAATAACTATGATACACTCTTGTTTTTTAAATGATTGAAATACAAGTTAAATTTCTCAATATAGCCAATAACAGGAACCCACTCTAATTATTTATAAAACTGGCCATTGAATCTTTCGATCTGCATCTCTCATTTTTATCTAAACAGGACGGAAAATAAATTTTAATAAAATATGGTTAAAATTGTTTTCCTTTTATTTTGAAAAACTAATATACATTTTTTATGCTGCGTGTTATTTAAAACACTTTCATAAATATATATCGCAGGGATCTTACAGAGTGTATTAAAAAGAATGTCAGAATGTTAGGCAAGCCTCTACCAGATTGAACAAAGCTTAGCTAAATTGTAATAACCTTCCTGCAGGCGTGCTACCAAAAATCCAATTATCCGAAGGATAGGCGAGTATCCAAGGACTTGGTCTGAGCCAGAAGCCTGTCTCTGTATCTATCGGAGAAATTGCTGATTGTAGCGCATACTGGCAATACTCCATTGTTTTCCAGCATATACTAAGAATACATGAAAGTCCTTTCGACTATAGCCGACTTGCCCCACTCCCTAACTGCCACTACTGCAACACAGGCGTCCCCATATCTATCCAGCATATACTGGCTGATTGTACCCACTTTTTCAATGCACGAACAAAATACTTTCCCAACTCCAACGCACTAATCTCTCTATCTACACCCACCAAACCCAACATCCTATCCCTCATCCAATTCCTCAAAGAAACCAACCTCTATCCCCTCATCTAACACATAAAACACTCTACACTCAACATATACCTTCATACACAATCAAAATAAACTGAAAACTGTTACATTGCAGTAACCATTCTATACGCCAATACACTACACACCCACAATAACAATACCATTAAAATTCATGTATATAAATAATTGTAAACAAATCTAGCTTAAGGCCTATGCTATAGCTTTAATTTTAGTTCGTATGTAGTTTTTATAATGCATAGGAACTCGTAGTAAATAAATCAAATAAATATAGCCGACTTATGGTAAGAAAAACTAAAATAAATATTTCAATAGTATAATTGTTTAATTTATTCAAGTTCCTTTCAATTTCTCATTTTTTAGCTATTTTATTTAAGTTTCTTATGTGCTCGTTTATTTCCATTATCTTCGTTTCCTTATTCAAATGATGCTTTCGAAATTTCGACAAATTTCAAAACTTGTATATTGCATAGAAATTTGTAGACACCTTACGTTCATCAATCGCATCACGCGCTCATCTTTAGACATCATATTTTATCATCAGTTGGTCTTGGCCCACGCGACGTATGCGCAATGTGTTTAGGGCCCAAATATTTTGTATATGAGCATGTTTAGAGCGAAAGGGGAAAGAGAAGGAGAGAGAGAAAACAGCTTGCAAGTGTAAATCATGAAATTATAAGCCATTTAATTAGCTGGGCCATCAAAAGCACATTTCAACTGATGTTGAAATATGCTGATATATATATTCTACATTGGACTTGCTGAAAGCCATTTCCCACTGGGGTCGGGTTCGTGGTCGGGTTCGTGTTCAGGTTAGAGCCAACATGTGTTGCACTAATTTAAAACAGTCCAGTCCAGTTCATTTCAGTTCAGTTTTGAGAGCCCAGGGGTCAAAAATGCATATTGCTCATTAGACTGGGCGCGCTTTGATGTTTGTTGGCCCCCGATTGATATTAGAAATGTTTTTCAGTTTTCATTTTCAACTCAAGTGATTTGCATACGTCTCCCCAACCCTCCCCCAATAATAAAAAAAGGTGTTGTAAGCACAGAGGCACCGACATCGCCCAGTTCGAGTCCCAGTTGCCCAGCTGGCTCTGTTCGTGTCATAAATTCTTCAACTGGCTCCCAATCAACTTGCCAGCCATGTCGCGCAGTCGCAGACGCAGACTGAGTTTCAGTTTGACTTTGAGTTTGAGCTTGAGCTTGGGGCGGCTTCATTGGCTTCACTCGCTTCAGTTGGCTCTGTCGCCCTGTCAACTGTCGACTTTCCATACCCTGTACTCATAAAATGGCTACAAATGTCTATGCTATGTGTCGTAGCAGCTGGCAATCATCCACCGAGTTCAACTAACCAATAGAGCTGCAAAACTATCAATATAGCTGCCACTCGAGCATTTTTAATACTATCGATAGTATCGATAAACGTGAAATTGTATATTTAAAAGCTTAAGATTATTATTTTACAAAAAAAACAATGAAATAATTGAATTCCACAATTTAGGAAGAATAGTAGATAGGAAGAAACCTATATAGTTATCTAAAATAAAAGCAATTAAATGTATATCGATAATATCGATAGTAACATCGAATGCTTTCCAGCTTAACTAAATTATCTATCCGGTTGTATATTTTATAAAAACCAAAAACAAATAATTAACTAAGATAAGTTAAAAATTAAAAAAGAAACCTCTGTATTTTATCAGCACTAAACCATCAATAATATCGATAGAACTATCGATTGGTTTCCAGTTCCACTAGATAGCTGCGGTTGTATATTTTATAAAAACAATAAAACAAATAATTAACTAACGCAGTTAAGATAAGTAAAATGAGGAAACCCCCTATATATTTAATCAGCATTAAACCATCAATAATATCGATAGAACTATCGATTGGTTTCCAGTTCCACTAGATATATATCTTGTATGGTTGTATATTTTATAAAAACAAAAAAACAAATAATTAACTGGCGCAGTTTAGATAAGTAAAATGAGGAAAAAACCCCTCTATATATTTAATCAACATTAAACCATCAAAATTATCGATAGAACTATCGATTGGTTTGCAGTTTCGGTAGACTGGTCTCGCTCAGAGCCTAATTATATGAGATAGAGTATCAAAACAAAGAAAATTAGCATCCTTTATCCTAATTATATCGCATAAAGAACACAAAAGTATAAACTTCACTTCTGATTACAGGATATCTGGCAGTCGCACAATCTGGACTAGAGCATGTCTTGTTTTTTCTACAATTTTTTTTATGTAACTTTTTTTTGTTGTGAGCTGTGCGGCATGCACCTGCGCGATAAGATAAGATGTGCCACAAGGGGGCGGGGCAGCGTCATCATCGTCGTTGTTGTTGTTGTTGTTGTTGTCATCGTCAGCGGCATTTGCTTTTGGCTTTTGGGTGTCTCCAATCTGCGGTGGCATGCGGCTTGTAAGTAGCCTGCCTTTGTCTGTGCCTCGTGTTGTTGTTAATGTTAATGTTGTTATTGTGTCCACCAACGGGGCGGGGGAATTGCAGCCAGGGGGGTGGGCACTGCTGCTGCTGCTGCTCGGAAAATGTTAGCCAAGGGAATTGTAAAAAGAATTATGGAATTGTGTTGAGTTGCAGACTAGCAAAAGTTACGAGTTGAAGTTGCCCCAAGAAATGAGGAGAGCTGCACCACTCTGGGGTAGAAAATGTTGAAAGGGTGTAAAACAGAACAGTTAAAGCGGTATGAAAGATTTAGTGCATATTAAATGAAACGTGAATCGGAGGCAAGCAAAAGTCAGAAAATTACAACTCCTGACTAAATATAATCATCATTAATCATTACTGCGCTCAACAGCAGCTTATGCTAGTTTTTTATCCTTAAGGATACTTTTTTCAACTCGAATTTATAAGAATCTTGAGTAAACAGCGATAGAAAGAGTCTTAAATTGAGTTTTTCGGATGTATTTCTTGCTAAACATTTTCGGATATTCATTATTGCTAGTAGTATATTGAATCCTAATTCAAGTAAATTAATCATTATTAATCATTACTGCGCTCAACAGCAGCTTATGCTAGTTTTTTATCCTTTAGGATACTTTTTTCAACTCGAATTTATAACAATCTTAAGTAAACTAAACATACAACAGCGATAGAAAGAGTCTTAAAGAGTCTAAGAGTTTTTCGGATGTATTTTTTACTAAACACTTTCCGATATTCATTATATTGAATCCTAGTTCAAGTAAATTCTATCCTATATCAAAAATAGGTAGATATATAAGCTGTAAGTTCGGAAAAACGCAAAAAGCATCTTTAACCCAATAACTTCAGTAAGTTTCGCACTATAATTCCCAACTGGTTATAGTACGAATTGGTTGAAAACTAGTTCAATTTTTTAGGTTATTAAAGTTTGAACTTAAGCTTAGATAAAAGATCTCCTTTCATGAATCAGAGTACATTCATTTATGTACTGTTTCTATAGCTCAACCGCAATTAACATTATCTGATTTGAGCTCAAATCAAACTTTCACCAGAAAGTTAACGCCCTCTTCATGTTGCATGTATGACATGCCCCAACTATAATTAGGGCTGAACTTGAAGACCCAGTTGGGCCTAAAAGCTGAACTTGGTAGTGGTAGAAAACCCTTTAGGCCGCCATAGGGTTAGCCATATAATTATGCATGCATTTGGCTCAATCAGTTTGAAAACATTTCTAACTAAGTGCAAGGTGTTACGTGCTCCAAGCACTTTTCATATTACTCAGCGCTTTTCCGGTAAGAGCAGGGAGTGTGGGGGGGTGGGGGGGTGTGGTAAGCAGCAGACGCGTCGCATTTCCAATCACAGTCCTTGTTGATGGCTCTGTCGCGTCGTCCTTAATGTTTTAATTTTGCGCCATTAACAGCTGCATATTTAGCAGTCTGGTCTGGACTGGGCTGGGACTGACATATGCCAAGACCATGGGCGGCCTGGCGGGCGAGCGGGGGTGCTGCAGTGGCTGGGGCAGTGGCAGGGGGTTGTCAGCGTCATGTACATCATTTCGACATTTGCCAACATGCATTAAACAGCAGCAACTCGGAACAACTCGGAAACAATGCCATTAGATATATCGCGTCGAGCAACGCCCATTTTTTGCACATTTTTGGTTGCCTTGATGTATTCAAAGGCTCAATGCACACCCTCCCAGCACAAACACACACACTCACTCACACACACACACACACAGCTTTTCAACCCCTAACACATAGCGCGGGCATCTTAGCTCAACCCCTCACCCCTCCCTCGCCGCTTGCTCTGTTCGACGGCGCAGCAAAAATTAAAAGCATTAAAAATGCCCAAGGCACAAAAGGTAAGAGAGCAAGTGTGGACGTTGGGTATTGAATTTTGCGGGGCGGAGGGGTGTGCGGCGGTGTATGACTGAGCGGAGGTGTTGCTGCTGCAATAACCTTGCCCAAAAACAAAAAAACCAAAAAAAATAAGCTTAAATTAAGTTGGGCGTAGTCAACTGCAAGATACTACTTAAGATACATTGAGAATCCAAACTTTGAAAGCGAACAGCAAAAGTTTAAGAATAGAAAACTCTGAAATTCAGCATAGGTTGTTTCTAGAAGAAGGTTTTCCATATAACAACTGAATGATATTGATTTTAGTACAGGTTGTTTCTAGAAGAAGGTTTTCGATATAACAACTGATAATCTATTGATTTTAGCACAGGTTGTTTGTAGAAGAAGCTTTTGAGAAGAAGAAGAAGCTTTTTAAGATTAGTATACACATTTTTAAATAGATGAAATACTAAAGGATGAAATACTAAAGTATCCAAATACTTAAGGATGAAATACTAAAGGATGAAATACTTAAGGATGAAATATTAAAGGATGAAATATTAAAGGATGAAATACTTAAGGATGAAATATTAAAGGATGAAATACTAAAGGATGAAATACTTAAGGATGAAATATTAAAGGATGAAATACTAAAGGATGAAATATTAAAGGATGAAATACTAAAGGATGAAAAATTAGATTTTCCTATCGAGTCAAAGATTGCCCAGCTACTATTTATACAAGACAACTATTAAATAATCAGACACATCCTTAATCTTTCTAAGTACTTCCCTATTAATGTAATCTCTAACCAACTTCGCTATGAGTTAGAAGCTTCCGGACTGGCTACTAAAACTTCCCCCACCGGGTTGAGATTGCATTCCTATTGTCTTTCTTATTCTTCTAGTCTTATGCCTTAATTAACCTTACATTCTATAAGTTTTTTCTTCATAACTAACTCTATCTATCTTTCTATAGGCTCTAATAACGCCACCGGCAATTCTATACTTTAATAGGCATACTATCCGGACTGGCAAAGTTAAGAGTTACATGCTGCTATTCTATATTCGTTTTCAATTATAATCCACTAAAGTATTTAAGGACATTTTGAAAGCATCTACAAAAGAGTGCCTTAGAAATAACTTTTTCCTAAACCTCATAACAGATTGCACTGTCCTTGCCAGAAGAAGAAAACAGGCACCTGGGTGGGTTTTTGCTTCAGACAAACGATATAGGTACTTTAGATCCAACCAAGATCCTTGCATTCATGCGGGAGATAGGGTTGATGGTTGATGAGTGAGCTTAAGGCTCAGAAGGGGGCACAATAGATCTCAAAGGTCGCCCCATAACTAATAATAATAATAATAACTTAGTCATATGATCAGGGTAGATTTATGGTAGTTTTATTGTTGGAAAATCGAGGCCTTTAATGAATATTTCTACTTTTATATTCATTAAAAGTTGTTTAATCAATTAGGCTAGCTCCTTTGGAACTCATTAACTGAGTATACCCTTTGGCAGTAGCTTAGGGTATGGAAAAAAAGCCAAAAGACTATCCCAGTTATCCCACCACATAACGGTTTCTCTCCCTCACATTCTAACCGTGGCTACAACAAATCGTTGTGGATTTTTATGAGTTTTCTCAGCTCTGTAACCCCCACACCCCGCTACACCCCCTAGCAAATACCGTATCCCTTTTGGCGTGGCAATGTTTGTCTTCTGACAGGCAGCAAACAGATTGTGTTTGCCCCGCAACTCGGACTGGGGTTGTTGCATCTGATCATCATACACATATTGTATGCTGAGGTTCAGGTTGGTGGTGCTGATGATGAAACTGGGACTGAGTATGGCAACTGAGACGGGATGGGATGCAGTCCGTGCGGCCGCAATAATTGTGCTGAATTCGTTAGGGCGTAGCGAAGCGGCTGTAATTTAATTTAAACGACACTTCACTTGCAATTTTCAGTTAAGAATTGAGAAAAAACAAACCCGAAACGCTTGCAACCCTAGGCTGTGTGGCACGCCCCAACCCAGCAGCACCCTCTTTCCACTGATTGAGTGACAATTGCCCCGTCGGGGAACTAATGAGACACATTTAACGATGCATTTGCGGATACTTTCTGAGGCGCATCCGACGGTTTTTAATAACTATTGCAAACTGAACCGGAAATATAAGCGGGGTCATTCATTTCTCCAGTGGCACAACACACACACACAACACACACACACATAGAAATAGAAATAGCTATCGACCTTTTATTGCACCGGGCAGTGGGCATTGGGCATTGGAATGAACCGTAGAGGAACCCTAGACCTAAAAATAAACAACCACCGTAGTATGACACTGAGATCCGGTGTTGAGGGCATTGCGCCCTTTAACTTCAAACTGTTGATGTACTTATCCCTCCCTCCACACCCTCCCTAGCTCTCTCCAACCCCTCCCTTTCTCCCAACGTTGTTTTAAGGTCGATTTGTCCAAGTAGCGCTGGTTATACCCAGCTATAAGGCCTTATCGGGCCAGAGAGCGTGTTAAAGATAAGTCGCAAGCTTTCCTTGTTTGCACCACTAACCACCACACACACACACACACACACACACACACACACACACACACACACACACACACACACACACTCATGAATTATTGTTATTGATTTCGGTAGGGAGGGGTTCTCGATAAAGTGCATTGAAATGATACCCCATAGAAGTATTGCTCACGTTTCCGGTGTTGTTTTTATTAGTTTTTGGGGCCATTTCTATTAGAGTTGTGTCGACACTGCCTGGGAAAAGTTGTTGTGATAAGCTCGCAGCTATGATTAGACCAGGCCCATCAGTAAATAGAAATATACTATGTATTTATAACCAAGTACTGTGGACTGCACTGAAACACTGGGAAAATGCTGAGCTACACAAACAACAGTTTGGATATCAACAATGCATTTGGACTAATGCCAAATATTCAACAAAGTTCTGCCTGTCGAGTTACTGTGAAAAGTTTAATTGAAAAGGAAACATGCAGGATATGTGAACTATTCAAGTGTAAGCGAAGGAGTAGAACATGAGAAACAAATGTGTCTACGAACTAAACATGGACAATATCATCCTTTCTGTGAGCGAGTCACTGTGACAGGCAAGTAACGATTCATAGAGTCACTGAATAACGAGAGTAACAGTTGCCCAGTTACTGTTAACAGTTAACAGCTGCAAGCTCAATGTTAACAGCTGTTAATGTCGATATCGATTAACAGAAACAGACCCTAGTTCGATATTGAGTATTAATGAATAACAGTTACAAGATTTCGAGATGAATGACTCAGTGTGACAGACAAGTAACGATTCACACAAAGAGTAACAGTTGCGTTGTCACTGTGCTGTTATTAACAGCTACAAGCTTGATGATAACAGCTGCTTATGTAGATATTTACATTTACATTTAACAGAAACAGACCCTATTTCGATATTGAGTATTAATGAATAATGGTTGCGAAATGAGAAGATATGGAGAATATGAGTCACTGTGACAGACAAATAACGATTGACACAGTGACTGCTTGTCGAGAGTAACAGTTTCCCAGTCACTCTGCTGTTTTAAACAGCTTCAAGACCAATGTTAACAGCTGTTAATGTTGATATCACATTCACATTAACAGCAACAGACCCTAGTTCGATATTGAGTATTAATGAATAATGGTTAGAGGATTTGGAGATGAATGAGTCACTGTGACAGACAAGTACGATTCACACAGTGACTGAATATCGAATATATGCTGTTATTACACTGTTATGTTGATTTCCATTACAGTGCATATTGCATTAACAGAACAGACCCTATTTTATATTGAGTATTAATGAATAACAGTTAGAAGATTTGGAGATGAATGAGTCACTGTGACAGACAAGTAACGATTCATACAGTGACTGCACATCGAGAATAACAGTTAGCGCAGTCACTGTGCTGTTATTAACAGCTACAAGCTCAATGTTAGCAGCTGTTAATGTCGATATTCACATACACATTAACAGAAACAGACCCTAGTTCGATATTAATATTCACATTAACAATGCAGACCCTATTTCGATATTGATTATTAATGGTTAGAATATATGGAGATGAATTAGTCACAGTGACAGACAAGTAACGATTAACACAGTGACTGCACATTGAGAATAACAGTAGCCCAGTCACTGTGCTGTTATTAACAGCTACAAGCTTAATGTTAACAGCTGTTAATGTTGATATTCACATTAACATTAACAGAAACAGTGCACATATCGCAATTAACAGGAACAGACCCTAGTTCGATATTGAGTATTAATGAATAATAGTTAGAAGATTTGGAGATGAATGAGTCACAGTGACAGACAACTAACGATTCACACAGTGACTGAATAGTGAATATATGCTGTTATTAACAGCTGTTAATGTTGATATTCGCATTAACAGTGCACATTAACAATAACAGACGATATTTCGATGTGACTTTTAGAAACAGTCTTAGATGATTGTACATAGTTCAAGTGACCATGGAGGATAGTAATAATTTTGCTTATCAGTTCATCTTTTTGAAGTGGGTGTTGAATTTTTGATTAAGAATTTAGGTATATTAATAGCTCTGTAGAAACAACTATTAAATGAACAATAAACATAAAAACTCAAATGAAAATCAATTTCCAATTTCGAAATAAATTAACGACATTGGGAGCGAGGAAAATAAACTTGATTCTTGAACCAAATTCCAGGCCATTAGCTAGAAGACATATGTAGTCCCAGATTTGAGGAGCTTAGCGCTCATTAAGTTATTGCATTCATAAAGTTCTAACAACTTTCCGACTTCAAGCTACAGAACTTTCACTGCCAGCCAAAGCTGCGGAAAAGAAGGTTTTTCCAAAGAAAATATTGAAAAAGAATAAAAAGCATTTGCCTTACAATTTATGTGAGCTTTCAATTTCTAATTGTATAAATAAACAACTATTAGCGGCACCAAAATGCGACATAATTGTGCTGTAATCCTAACTAATGAACCGACACAAAATACAAAATATACCAAAAGATACAAAAACTTGAGATACACAACAAAAGATGCAAATGCAAATGAAAAGCAGCTCAAAATGCGGACAGACCACCAGGTGTCAGTATCTCACGGTATTTCTTCAGCTTTAACCTCAGCTTTGCCATCGACTATCCCCCCACATCTGCCCCCGGATTCGGTCATCCGTATGCCATCAAATCAACAAATAAATAGATACATTTTGTGGGCCAACGAATTAAAATGCAAATCAAACAAGCCCGTAAAATTGAAAATATTTAATTAAAACGATGCGACATATTTGAAAATGAGGCGCAGAGACGACATTGAATGCAAGTTCTTAATGTTGCCCCCTCTTCCCGCTACCCCCTCCTGCCTCAAGCCACCTTCCTGCCCCCTCTGGCCGACCAACTCCCGCTGCACTTTCCACGCTTTCACGGCGGAGTCCAAGACGTGGGCCGCTGATTGTTGTTGCTGTTGTTGCTGTTGTTAGTTTTGTTGCCTCTTGTGGTTTTTGTCTGGCTAACTGCTTGCAGCCCAAATATTTGGCTATAAGACAACCCGCACCGCCTCCTCCTCCTCCGCCGTACCCAACCAAATAATACACTGGGTATTTCTTAATACCCTACAAGGTTGCTGCTATAACTCTGTCTTTGCGCATTTGGTCAACAAATTTGTTCTAAGATTAGTTTTGATTCCATCTCTTATGAATTTTCTCTTTACTTTGACATGTTTCGATCATTTTTTGTTATTTTCTTACAGTTTTTAAAACCTAACAACATTCTATCTAAAACTTTTGTACGTTTTCATTTGCCATTTTCATTTCATTAGAGAAATATTGTTTGTTTGGAATGAATCTGAAACTTTATGTATTTCTGAAACCTTTCTTTATGTTACTTTCAACAACAGATTTCTTCTAAGATTTGTTTTTGATTTAATCTCTTAAGAAATTACCTTCTTTTTGATATATTTCGATAATATTTTGATATTTTTTAAAAAAAGCTGTGAGTCTACAACATTCCAAGCATTTTCAATCTGAAACTTGGTGCATTTTCATACTGTCATTTCCATTTATTTAGAAAAATAACCTTTCTTTATGTTACTTTTGCTAACAGATTTGTTCTAGGATTAGTTTTGATTGTATCTTTAATCAAGCTCTCAAGAATTTTCCCTGTTCTTTAATATGATTCAAGAGTTTTTTGATATTCTTTAATAAGCTAATGTTGTAAACATTCTAAGAATCTTAAATCTGAAACTTTGTGCATTTTCATATGCCATTTCCACTTATTTAGAAAAATATTCTTTGAGTTTTATACATTTCTGTATCTTTTCTTAATGTTACTTTTGCCAACAGATTTGTTCTAGGATTAGTTTCGATTGTATCTTTAATCAAGCTCTCAAGAATTTTCCCTGTTCTTTGATATGATTCAAGAGTTTTTTGATATTTTTTAATAAGCTGTGGTCTACAACATTCTAAAACTTTGTGCATTTTCATTTATTTAGAAATATATTCTTGGTTTTTTATACATTTCTGTATCATATCTGTCTTTCCAAACATATTTGTTATCTAAAGTTGTTGTTACATACGAATTATTTCATTTTTCAAAGTTCTAATTCCATTACCATCTCAAATATAACACTTTTTTAAACAAAGAATCCATTTTTCCAAGAGCTAACACTTTAGATTGGGAATGCCTTGAATGGAATCGCATCGATATTACCATTATACCCGATAGATCCCATTCTCACCAGCATTATAGAGTATATCTTGAAGCCCTGTTAAAATGCCATTAGATAGTTTTTGAAGAGCATACAAGTTGCGTTGTTTTGTGGCTTGTTTGAATTCCTATTGGAGTTTTTGTGTAGGCAACCAAATGATGGGGCAGCTGGAGACAACAACAACAATAACAACAACAGCGCAGACGGCGACAATGTGACAACAACAACAATGACAACAGCAACAACAGCAACAAAAACATTTGCTGAGAAAATAGTCAGGCGTTTTATTGCAGCATCACGTCTACCGGATGCCTGCAATATATCAAATGGGAGAGTGGAGACTGGAATTGAGACTGGAACTGAGACAGAGACTGGAAGCGAGGCTGGGATACGGTTTGGGGATTGGGAATGGGATTTTGTCAAAGCGTCTGTTGTCTGTCCTCTGGCGGGCTTACTTTTAATAATTCCGCCCGCCAATGAGCAAAGAGATGGACAGCGGACAGCGGACAGCGGACAGTCACCTACACACAACAAATGACAACAATAACAATAGGGTATCCCCCTGCCGTTTCCGTCTCCGTCTCCGGCTTCAGGCAATTGCAATCTCCGAACACTTTGTCTGGACAACGTCTCTGCCACTCTGCCACTGCCACTGCCACTCAGAGTTGCCGTCATTTGTGTGCAGCGAGGCATAGAAATTTACGTACTTTGCAGCTAAACATCCACCAATTTCAGTCAACATTCAGAGGCATGCCACACAGCCTTCATTCAACAACGTCCAATGTCCAAGCGCTGCCGTTAATTATGGGAAGATTTCAACCTACAAATGAGTTGAGATACTTTTGTCAGCCTAATGATGGGCAGCGCCTCAATGGGCTCAATGCTTGGTTAGCCACCAAATTTATAGAGCAGCTTTCGGGGGGGAGAGCGGGGTATAACCAAGAGAGCAGCAGCGGCAGCAAACTAAATTGGTTTATTACATTTTTTCATTAGGCAGCAGAGCCTGAGAAAGTAAGAGGGGCAGATACAGGCTTGGGAGAGTGGGCGAGGGCGCGGAGGAGCGTGACGCTGTCGTCGCCGTCGCGCAAATCAACGACAATCAAATAAAGTTTAAATACATATTTTTATTTCATTACACACTTGAACTAAAGGCCAGAGACGTGAGACGAGACGCGGCGAGAAGAGACGAGACAAGACGAGAGCTTTGCCCCATTGTTGCCAACTGTCTTGAGAGATTTTCAACAGGCGATAATGACAATGATGATGACGATGATGATGATAATAATGATGAGAATGATGCGACTGCGACTGAAGCTCACACTCAAGTCTTCAGTCTCGGAATCTCGAGTCTGCGGCCGTGCCAAGTGCTAACGATTTGGCAATGGCCACGTTGAAGTCCGTTGCGAACAGCAACAACAACAGCAACAAATATCATACAAAATCCCTTACCAACATTTTATTCTGCCTTGCATTAGTTGCAGATACTTTTAGGGATGGGCATGGGAGCGTGATCGTGAGGGATTTGCCCAAAGATATGCCAAAGAGGAAGCCTAACTCAAGTGAGACTCTTATGTTAACAGATTTGTATTACCAGATAAAACTGCTACTTAAGAACTTCATTACCAGATTAATCTGGTTCCTCAGAACTTCACTTTTATGATAAATTAGTTATAAAGAAGATTTTACAGGCATTTTTAATATCATATATCAAAACATGCATTCTAATAGTTCCCTAAATAATCCCCATTAACAACAAATACAAAAATATATTTCAGTTTTTAAAGCTCATATGTTTTTACATAAATTCCAAGCCATAAATTACATTAAAAAGCCTGTTTCCGTTTCCGTTTTCAATCAAAATGTTTGTAATCGAAACTGGTAGCTGTTTTAATTAAATTATTTGATTTCAAAAGCTTTTGCCTTTCAGACATATTTATTATTATTATTATTTATTATTAAAAATGAAAAGATTTTGGTATTCTAGAAGTTAAATTAATAAAATGTAAAAAATAATATTTAAATATAAAGGCAATTAATGTCAATCCTTTTTACTCCCTGTACCCATCAAATGGGTAAAAAGGGTATATTTAGTCTGTGCAAATGTGTGTAACAGGCGGAAGGAGACATCTCCGACCCTATAAAGTATATATACTCTTGATCGGTATCAAAAGAAATATTGGTTTGTTAACTATAAGAGCTAGAGACACCAAATTGTATGTAGGATGTACAAAAATCAAGTTTCCGATTGCAGATAACTCCCCCTGTTCCCCCTGAAATCGTTAAAAACGTTTTACAGCAACTGGTTGTGAAGTTATAGCTTTCAGATTTGATATGTATAATGCTTGGATCACTCTTAGTCTGCTGTACAAATTTAACGTTGATTGGATAATAAACACGGAAGTTGTTGACGATAGAAGATTCGGTACTGCAGAGCGGGCGGAAGAAGAAGCACAGCCAACACCCCTAAAATGACTCGCTTGCGCTGTCACTTGTGTGCGTCTTTGTGTACGTCTAAGTGCACGAAGATGCGATCGGAGATTTTAGACCGGGTAATGGGAGTTTCGTAGTCGTATAAGCTCGACTAGAGCATGCTTACTTGTTTTAGCTGCAACGTATTATGATTTCCGTCTATAATTTATTGAATAGATCTTAAAGAGAACTTTAATCAGAGCTGCTTCCATTTCAGACTCCTCTCAAATCATTCACAACCGATTTCGTTAGCTGTTCTGCATTCCGAAAGGTTTGTCTTTAGAGGCAGTGAAATTAAAACTATTCAAAACAGAACTTAAAGTGTGAAAGATTGTAATTATTTCAATTAAAAACGGAAAACATTCATACAATTCGAGCACAATTCAAATACAATTCGGAAACAGGCGTAAATATGTAAA
Source organism: Hirtodrosophila histrioides (assembly GCA_037075165.1). Lineage (NCBI taxonomy): Eukaryota > Metazoa > Arthropoda > Insecta > Diptera > Drosophilidae > Hirtodrosophila > Hirtodrosophila histrioides. The sequence continues at coordinate 199,205 of JBAMCL010000334.1, forward strand.
TATATATATTAATAAGTGATTTTAAAATGAAACTTTTACACAAAAGCGCAATTGTCATTTCATTGAAAAACGGAAACAACTAATTAAAAATCATTTTGAATAGCAAACGTTGTAGTTTTATAAAGTATTCAGAACCGGAAACATGCTTGATAGAATAGAATAGAATTAAATATAGTAATAATAGTAATAAATTGTTGCTTTCCTTTATGAAATTCCCAAGCAGTATAAGCTGAGTTAGTTGTACCAACTAAGAGATTCTTTTATGAAAATAAAAGCAATTCATTCATTAAATAGTTTAGACACAGCCTGAGCCCGTATTATAGCCATAACTATGCATTATAAATAACAATTTGGTAAAACCACACACACACACACACACAATAAATGTGTTATAATAAATATCAATTATTGTTAACAAGATTTTCGTGCGGACAAGCCGCGGATTAGTGCGTCACGTGGCCATCTCTAGCTGGCAATTGCGATTTGTGGCTACAGGTTTTCTTTATATATATATCTTCTCAGTTTTTTCTGCTTTTGTTGGCTTGAGTTTTAGCTGGTGCGGACTTGACCAGAGCTGGATGGATTCGACGGGAGTCGGGACTAGCCTCTGACACCGACACCCCGACGATGCGAATGGAGCGAACCAACAACAATGTAACTTGTTGTAACAACAAACACAACAACAACAACAACTTGCCTCACTCGCTGTTAGTATAAATTCTCGCCTTTCATTTTGGCGAGTAGTCACGATTTATGCGAAATCATTATAGGCGAGTTTTTAGTATTTACGACGCGACTTTTATCTGCAGGAAGAAGACACTACACAGGCAGTATATATATATGGTATATATATACAATATATATGTATATAGTGTATACTATAATTGCAGTTGAGTCAATTAAATACATAGATTGCGGCATGTCGATAAGGCATTAACCTTCCCCTCGGCTCAATCTCGTTGCCTTTTGCCTGGCTTTTTTGGCTTGGCTTGGCTTGGCAGTTTCTGCCTACAAAATGGCAGGTCATTTCACTTAGTCAAAAGTGAGGGCCAGGCCAGAAAGAAAGGCCCCTGGACCCAAGAGGCATGCCCCAGTCGCAGTCGCAGTCGCCGTTGCCGCATCGGAGTTTAAGTAGCGCAACAATTTATGAAGACATGAAATGACTTTGATGTTTAGCTGCTGCACTATTCACCAAATGCTCGATGGGAATCTGCGTCCTCTCTCCCTCTCCAAAAGCCACTTCATGACTTGCAAAAGAAACGTTAACGTTAAGTTTAAGTTTAGATTTTTAAAAGAAATTTAGCAATTTGTAATTGACAAACTGTTTTTGGGCCTGAGCGTGTCTTGGCCAAAAGGTAAGCAGAATGAAACGAAACACGGAAATGATTGTATTTGTAGATAAGTTTATAATTGTCTTTCAGCTTGACTTGCGGCAGGTAGAATACTTTGCAGATGACGCACAGCCTCAAGAAGTAGATATCGATCTCTTAAATACAAGAAGTCATTTCAAGTGAGGCCTCTTTGCATAACATTCAAGTTGCTTTTCTGACAAATACTCATAAGTTTGCAGATTTACATCATATCAGTTTAGGAATTAAGCATTATAATTTGTTCAATTTCAAGCTGCAGGCTGATTACAACGATATTTCTTCTTGATTTCAGGTTCAACAACAATTTTTGTGGCCGCATCCAACTCAAACTTGACTCAAAGTTGTTTTTCTTGAATTGATGTCGTTTTCACTGGTTCATTAGGCAATAATTAAGCAACAGCTATGAAAATTAGGAAAATAATTAAAAGTGCCGTTTGACCTATTGAAGAATTGGGAACTTGATTGTGTATATACGTAGAATGTAAGTAAATAGATAATACTGGGTTTCATTAAGAAGTTCTTGTAGACAAACACGTCAAATGTCAGATGCCATTGTAACATAACAGACCATTTGCAGCATAACAGCTGAACTAACTTCTGTTCGAATCAGCATTAACATTTGCTAACGTGTTTATTGAGAAAAAAATACTTCGATATATGTTAATTAATAGATAATTCTGTGTTTTATCGAGACTTGGGAATCCAACTGTATAATTCTTAGAACAAACACGATAAAAGCCGAATCGCCTGTAACATAACAGACCATTTACAGCATAACAGCTGAGGTAACTTCTGTTGGAAACAGCATTAACATTAGCTAACGTGTTTCTTGACAAAACTAACTTCAATCTGTGTTAGTTAATAGATAATTCTATGTTTTATCGAGACTCCAACTGTATAATTCTTAAAAGAAACAGAAGAAAAGATAAATCGCCTTAACATAACAGACCATTTAAAGCATAACAGCTTAAGTGAGTTCTGTTCGAATCAGCATTAACATTTCTTCGATCTGTGCAAGTTATGAGATAGTTATATATTCTATCGAAACTTGAGCATCCAATTTTGAAAACAAACACGACAAATGACGAATCAACTGTAACATAACAGACCATTTACATTATAACATAACAAGAAAAGCAAAATCGCTTTAACATAACAGACCACTCTGTGTATAACAGCTTAAGTGAGTACTGTGCGTATCAGCATTAACATTTGCTTACTTGTTTATCGATAAACGATACAGAGCTTCGGTATGTACGGCTAGAAGCTAAAATTCTTAAGGTTTTGCTATTTTTCAATGGTGTAAAAAACTGCTGTGTATTAAGTACATAAATAAGAGGCTTTTCTTTCACATGGTCCGCTGCACTGGCCCCCCAAGGGCTTTGGTTGGCCAAGTTGTGCACCTGACAGTGCCAAGACTTTCACTACAGCAACTAGAGAACTAGAGAAGAGGCTAACCTTAATACCCAGTAACAGAAATACTTTTCGCACCCAGTCTAGTCCAGTACAGTCCCAGTCCCAGTCCCAGTTCAGCCTAAGACCATCAAGCATTCACATCAACATCAACATGAACATCGTCATTAACATTAACATGAACATCATCAGTGTGTGTAATCAACACTTTTATGTGATCCAAATCCAATTCACAACTAATTACAACCGCTCGCAATTAACGGTGGCATTAAAAGGCGCGTTGAAAAAGTAAATGAGGCGATTGCGATGCGATTCGGATTGTTTATTTAGTTATACTATCGAATTTGTGGGGGGGAAAGACCTCGACTGGCCAGCATAATCAATCGATTGGTTCAATGTTCTCTTGGCCGAGTTCTTACGTCTTTGCTTTGTCTTAACAGAATCAAAACCAAATCGATTGCACTACATTCCAAATAGAGACGTAAATCAAGGGACGCAGATTAGAACCATAAAAACTCAGCAGCAGCCAGTTACAAAATACCGAGCACTTGTCAGCAAAGTGGTTTTTCCGACCCAAACGTGTTGCAAATGCCGCCGGGCAATGCAACAACGAAGCAGCCCAGGCGACACTTGACCATTAGAGATGGACGATATATTTTCAAGTGACTGCGATTAACGTGAGTGTCAGCGCTAATAAGTAAGGGGAACTTTATCAAAAGAGGCCCATTTATTCATAAGATGGTTATTTTATTGTTGATTTTAGCAACAATTCGAATCTATACATCCTAATATATTTCTATACCTCTCCGACGCCTGAAGAGAATACATCTCCCTACCCGTATATCTTAACCTTCCTGTACATTTATAAATTTTTGTAAATATAGTAGTTAAGGCATCCCTCTGTATCCATATTACCCTTCCCTCTACACGTTAGGTTAATTTCAGAAGGCACTGAAAGTTTCCAGCGATAATAAATAATAAATATAAAAAAAAATATTAAAAAATAAAAAATAATAATAATATATTTCATTTCTTCTGTTGACAAGTTAAATACTTTTGTGTTAATGCTATATAATGTGGTCAAAAATTGGAATAGTTAGCCTTTAGTTTGTAATATATTTAGACATTTATACACAATATACTTAAGTATAATCAAAGAATATAAAGTCATATGACTTTGGTATAATCAATGGTTATATTCTGCGTTAAAGATATAAATATAGTCTTATAATTTTCTGTTTTCATTGACAATAACCTTTAATCAGAGAGTATAGTATTGTAGGTTGTCGGGTGAATTAGCCTATGTTACTAGAACTTATGTTTAGTTTAGATCTTTTTAGTTTCATGGTAAGGATGGTAACAGAATGGATCTAAGAGTAAGGTTGCTTGGGTGAACGGGTTCTCATCCTTTGTTTAGATTTTCATAAGTCTAATTTCAGTGTTGCCACCTTATAAGCAGTCAGCCTGGCTGCTAGGTTAAGGAGCGCTGCCAACTTGTCGCTAAAGAGCGGCCAACTTGTAATAATTTTTTGTTTAGATTTTCATAAGTGTAATTTCAGTGTTGCCACCTTATAAGCAGTCAGTCTGGCCACTAGGTCAAGGAGCGCTGCCAACTTGTCGCTAAAGGGCGGCCAACTTGTGACAATTAGAACATGAATGAGACAACTAAATAGCAATTAACTGCTCAAATGCGCATCTCTTGCAAGTGCACACAGATAATGTGTCTATCTATGTGTGTGTGTGTGTGTGTGTGTGTGTGTGTGCGTAAGTAGTTTTTGTTTATTTACACTTGTGTCCGTCTTCGTCTCGCTCTACGTTTTTGAGCGTATTATTTTTAAGTAAGCGATTAATGCTGCCGTCGCGCCGCTTGGTGTGGTGTGGAGTGGAGTGAACTGGAGTGGAGTGGGTTGGGGTGAGAGGCAAAGACAATGAAAATTTGTCAGTTGACAAAACAAAACGATTTCCATTTGGCCGACGACAAATGGAGACATGCGGCATACATAAGTGGGCAGCCCCCAGGTTTCAATGTATTGGAAGTAACAGCCAAATCAACGAACAATACACACATACACACACACACACACAGACAAGAGAGACACTCAATGATTGTTATTAGTGCATTGCTTTGGAGTATGTACATCTAATTTGGCATTGATGTGTGCATTAAGTTTTGTATTGCTAGGCATACAAATTGTCGTAAAACATTAGTGTCCCCTGAGATTAGAGCGGCGTCGTTTGCCAATTGACACAATGGGTGGGGGGGGACAGGCCACACAGAGAGAAAGATAGAAAGAGTGAATGAGATAGATCGTTGCAAGCGGTTGCTACCGACTGTGTTATACTCTGTTTGCCGTCTCTTTCCGTTTGCTTATTAGCAGCAGTGCGCGTGAAAAAGATCCTTCAAAAGGAGACTCTAGCTAGTTTTTGCTCATTTGTGGAAAGGGGCATGGTCAAGGCGCATATTTGTTTGGTACCATCTCACAAGGAGGTTAACAGTAATCCCTATCTCAAATTTTATAATTCTAGCATTAGAATTGTGGAAGATATAGGTTTTTGTCGGATTGCGGGGGCGGAAGGAAGATCTTAACACTTTAGCTGCCTATAGCATCTATATTTGATATAGATTCGTACTATCTGTGATTGCCTTGATTCGGACAGAATAACGAAAGGACATGGCATACACCCAATACACTCGCTTTTCCCTATTTTGGTAAACAGAGTATAAAAAGGCTGGCTCATCGCCCTTTTATTTGACATAGGCAATATTTATTGCGAATTCATTTTAATGTAGAAGAAACTAAACACAGACAAGCTTACACACACACACACACATACACACACACACACACACACACACGCTCTCTGACAAAGCGGAATGCCGAAATACGCCATCAAAATAAATAAAAACAACACACACACACATACACACATGCACGCATACAGAGCGACGCAAAAGCTACGTATTACAGTAGCACAGCATTCGGCGCTCGGCGTGCGAGTGAACGAATGAGCATGACAAATAGAGAGAGTCAGCATTGGGCAGAGCGCAGCGGCAGAGGGTAAGTTTTGGCGTCCCACCCAAAACGTCATGAAATCCTTTGTGTATTTGTTTGTAGGCATATATATATGTGTGTATGTGTGTGTATATGTGTGTGTTTGTTTGTCAACTAGCCAAACAGTGACATAAAAATGCTAATACAAGAACTACAACAAATGGTGCGTGTGAGTATTTGTTGTTGTTCTTCTTGTTGTTTCTTCTTATTCTTCTGCTTTTGCCTTAACACCTACAAATTGAGTCTGGCAACAAAAATGGCCACACTTACCGTTTAGTCAGGCACAGGTAAATGGTAAATAAACGCGCCGCTAATCCAAAACTTTTGCCAAACTGCACAAAATGATGAGCACACACATACATACAGCATACAGCATACAAATATATATAGATATATATTTATATATACACGTTTAAAAGCACATTGAAATGATGCCCTGCACTTGCAGAAACTTTTGTATTATTTGTATTGCGCTTTTATGTTTCGACTTATTTATTTTAATATTTTTTATTTTGTTATTTTTTTTGTGTGCTGCGGCGTCGCGAACGAAATTCAGGAATTTCAAGTGGAAATCTTGTTTGAGCACTTTTTTTGACGTCGACGTCGGCGTCGGCGTTGTTGTTAGCGGCTGCTGTTCGCGGCAAAGCTGAGAAAACTTTTGCACTGCTACAAAACTTAGTTAGAATACTTAGTTTAATTGCTTTGAAAATGCGCGCGCCTTAATTGAATGCTTCAATTAAACAAGTTTTCGAACACAAAGTTCTATTCACCTTCAACAATTTTCAGCTTTTATTTTTCGTTTAAAATTTTTCTCATTCGATTTCTTGCACTTAAACTTCGTAGTTTAAACACGCGCATAACCGTCGTGCCAACCGCGCGCTTCAACTACAAATTTCACAATAACAAAAAGTTAACAGATGCTATGTTCAGTTCATTTTATGTTTTACAGAGTCTGTTAAAGCATGAGAGCAACATGAGAATAGTGCGCATGAAAACGCCGACAAAACGCGTGCGTTGCTTGAAAATCGCGCACAAACCGCAGCATGTTGGTGTGTTTTTAACATAGCAACATGTTCTCTCACTGTGTTCGCTCTAGCAACATGTTATGGCAAACGATTGACAGAGCCTGGTTGTGTAAATGTGCTGTTAACACGCTGTTTTGCTCAATTGGAAATGTTAATAACGCAGATGCGCTGTTAACTAACGAGAGCAGTTCACAGTGAACTGTGGGGCGCTGCCAGATAGCTAAAACTACTAAACAATAAGAAATATGCAAGTTTAATTAATGTTCCCTGCCAGTTGTGATATTCAAATATACTTTGTAAATATTTGTTAAATAAAACAAGCATTTAACTAGGTAGAAAATGTATGCTTTGGCAATTGCAAAGGCTGGCAACTTCCATTGTCTGGCATTTGGCGCGCGCGTGCCAATTTGAAAATTCCGCGGATTAGCCGTCTGCACCAGAAAAAAATGCAATGTGCAAGTCGTAGAAGATAAAAAAAACAACAAAAAGTAGGTAAATTAGGCGGGCATGCCTGCAAAAAATATATATATACTTGAACTTTAATGTAGCAGACTCTTTTGTACTGCGTCGTTTCCTGTGTGCATCGTTGTTGTTGCTGTTGCGCTTCCGTTTGATTTGAAAAGTTGACTGGTCACGTTTATTAATCGGCTTAAATTTAAGGTTGGCCTGCGCAAATGCGGCGCACTTAACTGCCTGGCACGTAGCCTGGATCTATTGTTATCATTGTGAGCGGTATCTGGGGCTTTAAGGGCTCCTAAGTATGAAATATTGTTGACAGGGGAGACGACAGGGGTGGGATTTATAAACCCAATCAGAAATGAACTGAATGTTTGGACTGTTGTCGTTGTCAAATACTAATTAGTTCTTTATTATTACATATATTTTTTCGATATACATAGCTACAAAATAATATTCGTATATAACTAGCGCTAATCAAGTCTAAGAAAGCAAGCAGATATGTGATCCTCTATAGTATTATTTTAATGTACGATATTAGTCATTAAATCACAGATGTATTATTATTATTATTATGATTATTATTATGTTGCGCATCGCCCACGCCGGGCGTCTGGTCCGGCGGCTCCGCATTCAGCACCAGATTCTCAATCGAACGGAACGAGGCATCCTCCAAGTGCGTGGACATCGCCGGCGGACGCGGCAGCGTTGTGGCAAGCCCAACACTTTGCCGTGGCATCGGTCGATGGCGCACCGAGGAGCGCAGTATGGTCACCACATCCTCGGCCGTATAGGGACGCTGCTGCTGCTGTTGCTGCGATCCGCTGCCGGCCCGTTCCAGTGTGGGCGTGGTCGAGGCGGGTCGCTGCAGTGGGCGGCCCAGCGATTGCGAACGCTGCGCATAGCCAACGGGACGCTGGCCAATCTCAATGGACTCTGGACTGCTGCTGCCGGCGGAGGGCGCCGCATTCGAGCTGGATCCCGAAGGATTCGTTAGTATGGTCAGGTAATCGGGCGGTGCGACTGGCGACGATGACTCCGCGTCCAGTGAAAGTATGGGACGTGTGCGATTGGACGAGTCGCCGAGTACTCTGAAAGTGGACAGGTAATCAATGATTCAGATTAAATGCGGCAGAGATAAGGATGCTGGTTATAAGATATAATTCATTCTTAAACAAGGTCAAGAAACACTTCAAAATCTATCTTAAAAACAATAAACTCCGACATTCAAACCATTTTGCAAGCGTTCGACTTCGCTATTGCCACGGATTACTGTTCCAAGGAGATCTGCAATGGGGCAACTCCATCGCGTGTGGCCACAACCATTGGTGGGACAGCAGCTGTCCCCACGACGCCGAGATGGTTTACATGACCGATTACTATAAGTATGTGATCACCCAATCGCAGAATGATAGGCGGGACTATATAACTGGTGGCCACCATTATACCGCCTGCCGCATGGCAACAGAGCTGGAGTAGCTGCCACAGTACGGATGCGTTTAGAGCTTCCGGTCAGAATTTGGCGTGGTTTGGCTTCGGGGGAGGAGGAGGAGCCGTATTGCAGGAACAGTAAGCACGACCAGACATTATAAACTGGGGTACCCTTGGTAAATCTCTAGGATCACGCTAGGGCATTTTGAGAGAGCATCAACAGCTAAACCTGGTACAAACCGGGGTATCCTTGGTGTCTATCTCTCAAATACAGGCAGTACAGTCACTCGCAAGGACCCTGACGGCCAAACCCGATATAAACTGGCGTAACCTTGAGTCATCCAGTAGAGAGACAGGCAGGAAATCCCAAAAGACGCCGACGGGTAAACCTGGTATAAACTGGGGTAACCTCGGCAAGTCCTAGGGACAAGACATAACAAGACAGCCGCGCTAAAGGAGTCCGCGGACAACCCTGGTCAAAACTGGGGATCCTCGAGATTCTACGAAGTAAATACTGGCGGAGACAGACAAGTATAGGTGGACCAAATCTAGTTGAAAGTAGAGTATCGCCGGTAGCGTACGAGCAGGACACAGCGAGCAGGAGAACAGCCAAGGTGTAAGCCTGGTATGAACTGGGGTATTAAGGAAATTTGTAGAACAATTGCCAGCGTAAGAGTCTCTTTACCTAGCTACAGACCTACGAATACTATCAATAGAAATGACCAAGTAAAATAAAAGCAGCTCTCACCTGCGCACGCTGCGTCTAATGCTCTGGCGCAACAATTTGGCCAGACGCGCTCCAGTGGCAGTTGTATAGGATGGCGGAGGCGTATACTTGGGCGGTGCATCGTTGGATGCCTCATGCTGAGCATTATCCTGTTGCTGAGTCGATGCATTGCGACGCTCTTGAGCAGATCTTTGACGCGCCGAGGGACGACGCGGTGCGTCTCCCTCCTCCGGCGGACGGTACAAAAGTTGAATGCGCTGCAAATGTAGTGAAAATGTTAGTAAAGTTATGTGTGGCTTTGATATATAACGCACCTCGAGTATATCTGGCGGTCCATTGGTCAGATAGCGATAGATCTGCACAATGGCCGTTACGGGAATGATGAGCACAATGCCAATTTGTATGAGGCTACCCATTTTGCGGCTCCAGTAGCTGAAGTAGGACTTGCCGCGCCAATAATAGAACTGATTCGACAGCGAGGCTTTGTAGTCAATCACAGAGAGCGTAATTAGTCCAATGGGCAATAGCACATTCCATGAAAGTGCCAGAAATGCGGACATGGAGCCGCACATTCGCAGATCATTGACCAAATCATCGCCATTATAAGGACGACCGCGTATAAGAAATACACCAAAGATTTGAGCTGCCCAAATGATGGGTATAAACCATGCGCCGCCCAGCAAAAAGTCCACGAAATACAATATCGAGATGCCCATTTCTGTGGCAAAGGGTATGCTCAAGAGCAGCCCTGTGACACAGCTTAGCAGCACGGAGCTGGTCGAGTTACCCAACGCACTCGAAATGGGCTTCCACATGACGCACAACTGTGCGAGCCCAAAGCACGCAAACATGCCAAAGGCAACGGCGGCCCACACCCACGAGATGGCATCGCTGGCCAGCGATAGGACAGCCGGAAAGAGTTCAGTTATAAAGCGCAGCGCCTGAAAGCCGCTCTCAATGTGCAATATGGTTCTATTCCTGCGATATGTTTCGCCCATGAACGAGGAATAGTGCGGCACCAGGGAGCGCGGATAGGACAACAGCTGCGGATTCATATGCGCCTGCAGCGAGTACACGCTCGTATAACAATCTGGGGTTTCTGTAAAGTTTCAAAATTAATTGCAGCTCAACTGAATATACATTAGCCTGGTTACTTACCAAACGAGCCAGGCACATAAACGTAGCCATGCTGGCGCAATATCTGGGCACAGCACAGTGCCAATAGCGCGACCAGGCTCAGACCCAACAGCGTCAGCAGCACAAGCAATATGGCATCGCGTCGCAGCGTCACTTTGCCGGCGGAGGCATGCGTCCGGCTGGTTATGGCTATAACAGAGGCGCCCAACAGGCCCCACGTCAGGAATGTCTCCTGCGTGGCCGCCGTCCATGTGTTTGAGTTCACCAGAAAATCATCAAAATCACTGGCGGCAAATATGTTCTATAACGAAGAAACGAAGAATGTTTAAGGCAAATCGATATAATGTCTTAGAAATAGAAGTTCTACAAATAAAATATGCATAAGTAATGTTCATTTATCGATGACAATCACATAATATCGATGGTTTTTGTTCTTGAGACATTCAATTAAAGTTATTGGACTTTGATATCTCCAACCTCTAGCTTGCGTACTGATCTTTAGAAAAGAATATTTCTATTTCGTTAAGTCATCACAAGTGATCGGTGTGAAAAACTAACCAAATATTCCTTTTTGAATATGAAAAAACCTGTCATTAAGTTACCAGCTCATCATACTGTAAGTATATAAAGATGAACGTGTTTTTCTGACCCACCTGTAAGCTAGCTAGATCCACAACGCTGACAAACTTGCCAGTGACAGCAATAAGCGCCAGCAAAGGCAACGTGTTGATTAGATAGGCCAACTTGCCAAGCGATTTCAAACCCTTGCATAGTATCAAGAAGACGGCCGCCCAGATGAGGGCCAAGTAGAACGCCAGCTGCTGAATAGAAGGAACGTTAGCTGTGATTACAAGCAGCCTGGGATTACTTACCCGATCGTTGACATGGAAGCGCACGCCGCCGGCATCGGGATGCTTGGCCAGATGCAGTCGTTGCAGGACCACAATATTGAAATATTCAGCGACAGTCTGGGTAAGATTGCCCGTATCATTGGCCGCATCGTAGCGATAGGGAAAGGCCAGCTCCTGCCAGCGATAAACACTACGTGTGGGCGTGGGAAAAACATCACGCAAATACACAAGTATCCAGGCAACTGAAACGGTTGAATAGATGGCCAGAAAACACTGCACCATGACCAGAGCAATGCCAACGCCACAGCAAATGGGACTGATTTTCCACATGGAAACTGGGCCAGCTTTTATCTTGGCGCCCAGACACATTTGCAGCCAGAACAGCGGAATGCCAAAGATAATGGAAAGCAGCAGAAATTGGAGCAGAAAATTGCCACCATAGTTAATGGTCAGCACCGCAAAGCGGCACAAATTGAATACACCCACCGTGCAGGCCATTAACGCAAGGGTTCTGCTGCCCGCATCTGGCCATTGGCTATTGAAGCCGCATTTCTCACGCAACGGCCGGAAGAGCTGCGGATCGAGCGGCGTGATGGTTGTCTGCGTTTGCCCCAGCTCCAATTGATCCTGCTCTGGTCCCGTGCTGGCCGTAGAGCTGTCGCTGCTGCTGCTATTGCTGTTGCTGCTCACGAGCGATACGGGGCTGGGTATGCGCGAGGAGCGCGCCGAGCTCTGCTCCGAGCATAATGTGGGCATCATAGTGTGTGTGGGCGTCTCCAGTGGCTCACGGCGCTGCTGCGTCTGCGCTGGGGCGCTCTGTGGCCGACTCAGCGGTGAAACGATGCCCATGCTGCGCACAGGACTCATGGACGGATGTCCTTCAAGCCGACGGCCATACTGTCGCGGTCGCTGCTCCAGCTGCTCGCTGACAGCGCGCGCTGTGCGCTGCTCGTTCTGCAGCAGATTGTCAAAGATGTGCGCCTCGGTGAGCATTTGCAGAGCACGTCCGTGTCCTGGCTCCAGCTCTGGCTGGCAATCGCCCTGCGAGAAACTGCGACGCATTTCCGTTGTCGGCGTCTCGGTTGGCAGATTCACCAGCAGTGCAGATGTATGCGGCATCTCCGCTTCCTCCTCCTCGACCGCTTCGGCTTTGGTTTCATCGGCATTCTCCATGGCGCGTCGCATTGACTGACGACGCCACAGATCCACTTGGCCAGCCCCAATGGCGCCAGTTTCTAGTGATGTATTCGAGACGGCTGAAAAAAAAACAAAACAAACAAGTGAAAAACTTAACCATTTAAATACAATTTCGAGTTTGATGCATGCGAAACAACAAATGCTAATTGCTCATTTTCTACACAACTTTCACTAATGCATGTGATTTCTATGGGTTTGAGTCGCATACCTTGCCAGTTCTCAGTCTGATTCATATGCTAAATTGCTCAAAAAACAACGTAGATCATAAAAACTTGTTGAACCACTAAAAATAACTATGCATAATTGATGACTCCATTTCCAGAAACTCGACTTTGTTAACTAAGTTCTGATTAATTAGTAGTCTTATTTATGGCAGCAGTGAAACGGTATTTATATGATAACATTCTAACTAAGCCAAATACTTGCTCTAAAAATCTTTCTCTTATAATAAAGAATGAACTAAATATGAAGGAATAAACTCTGAATGAATGAACTGCAAATATCAACAGGAAATCTTATTTTAATAAACTATCTGTATTAGAAAATTAGAAATATATCTAAAATCTTTGATTTTTATGCTATTTATAATATGGGAAGTCTGTTTGCCTTTCATTTCCTAAAGATTTCTGTAAGAACCTAAGTGAAAATACTATATAAATACTATATAATCAATTGCTGTGTTCTTGATCTCTTCAGACAGATGTTTGTTGATCGGATCGGACCACTATATCATGTATGTATACTCTTTTAGTTGCAACTACCTGCCGCCTCTTCTATTACAAACAGTAATCAACTAAGCCTACCAGTTTTCTCTCAATTTTCTATTGCTTTGGCTGGATTTTAAACCTTATTAAAATGATCATAAATGATTCATTAAATTCACAGTCTTGGGCTTATTTCTATACTATACTTCATAGCTGAGATCATGACCAGTTTTGCAGTTTTGTAGTTACCTTTGGCGCTTGTTGGCGTCAGACCGCAGCTAAAGGTTTTGCGCATTTGATGTCCACGTTGGAACTCGGCATCCACCGCCGTGTGGACATCCTCATCTAGGTGTTTATGCTGTTTGCGTTTGCGGCTCAGGGGCAGAGTGCGTGTGCGTGGCTCACGGATTAAGCTGGCTTGGGGTGCAATGCCACTGGCAATGGCCAGTGGATCCTCATTATCGAGCTGCTCCAGATAGTTGTCCAAATCCATGAGATAGTCCTCAACCTTATCGTCATCAGAGGTTGTGTTGCCGCTGGAGGAGGAGCTGCAGTTGCCATTGAGCTGCGATGCGCCATGCACATCCAGGATCGCATCCAGTTCATTCAGCACACTGAGCGCCTCATCCGGCACTCCAGCCCCTGCCGCCTGTTTGATGGGCGTGCTCAATGGTGGCTCCTGGCTGTTGTCACAAAAAGCATTCCGCTCCTCGTCCGCAGCCAGCGGCATCTTAAAGCTAAGCGGCAGATGGTGCGGCTGCTGCTGGGAATAAGGATGATTGTGGAAACTTTGCGGCGTTAGCTGTATCTCAATTAGATCCTCATCGCTCGGCTCATCGTCGTAGTAGTCACAGGCCTGTTTCATCGACTCGCTGGACAAACTGTGCGATAGTCCATAACGCTCTGGTTCTCTAGCCGATTCTTGTTGTTGTTGTTGCTTTTGTTGTTGTTGCTGTTTACGTTTCTCTTTTGTTGTTGTTGCTGGTAAACTCGCGTAGGCATTTGAATTGCGCTTGAATTCCCGGCCAGCTGCTTGTTCCTTACCGTTCATTTTGCTTGCATTGCCGCCCAGCTGTTAGGGTTCAGTGCAGCAAAACGACCGTTTTTATCCTGCGCAAACAATAACAGTGTTGGTTAATAACAATTTGAGGTAGGTTAGGCACAGAGATGAGCGTGAGTGAGAGTGACAACCAGTCACTGTTACAAGCTGTTAACATTGTGATTTAAGGTTTTACCGAATCGTTTAGACTTAGTTCGATTGAACCAATCTTCATAGTGAACGAATGAACTAAATCCCTGCTTATCGTTCATTCTAGTCATTTGATTCCCATTGTCGTTCATTCTAGTCATTTGATTCATATCGTTCAATAGGTCATTTGAGTCCCATTATCGTTCAACTGATTTGAATACCAAAACCGTTCAGTCGTTCATTAGACTCTTTCGTGAGTATCATTCGTTAGAATCGCTCTTAATAAAGGGTAACTTGATCGCACAGATGAGAGAGGATATACTCTTTGTCCTGCAAAGTTATTAGAGATAGACAACCAGCTAACTTTTCTTCCCAATAATATCATGGAAGGGTTAAGTACTGTCATTCAAAGCTATCAAGTTTTTATAAAAATATATTAGTTTTTATTCAGACGTAATGACTTATATAAAATACAAGGATACGTATAAGAAATAGTTTCCAGAAATATATAAAATAAAACTGCATTAAAAACAAATAAAATAAAATAATGGAAAGTTGGGATATTGCATAGAATAATTAAATTTAACCTATCAAAATGATTACATGCCCTAGCAAGTTCATCTAAAGAGCAAACCCTGACCAAAACGATATTCAGCATTCAAATCTGGAATCTGGATAGATCCGAGGTTAAAATGAAGCGCCCTCTATTGTGATGACTCTTAACTGACATGTGACGTACAGATACTGACAGATACTGGATACAGATACAGATACTGTTACAGATACAGATACAGGTACAAACACAGATTGACAATGATCAGCTCAAGCTTAACACCTGAACGCCCGATTGGCGGGTTTTTTGTCATTATACGATTAACAAAATGCAATCAAATGCAAACAAGCGCGTGCTTCCCGCCTTACGATACGTTTGCACGTGAGTGGATGCCAATCGAGAGGCGGGCAGCAAACAAAACAGCTGTCCATATTTTGTGACAGCCGAGTAAATAGCAAAAAATAATAATACATAATAAAAAAAATAAAAAATAGCAAAAGAAAAAAAAAAGACATAAATAAAAAGTACAAGTAAAAATAAAGCAGCGCAGCGCGTGTTCATTCAACTGATCAGGTGAATGTACTTCCGTTAATAACTTTTTATGCACGTTATATATACATACATACTTACATACATATGTAGTACATTTATGTATGTTCATAGGTATTCACAATCAACATTTTGATGCTGATTGTTGCTGAAAGGGAGTGGCAAGTGTGCGTGTGTGCCAAACCTATGGACCACGTACAGTCATCGACATAAGTATCTTAACATTTTAATATTAATTCTGGAAAATCTACTTCTGCATATTTGTTCTTATATCTATATATTAAAAAAACAAACTTTTGCGTTTCTAATCTTTAAAATATTAATAAGAACTCTCACTAGAAATGCGAAATTTAAACAAAGAGACAATGTTTTTTATACGAAACTCAATTTTCGTAGATCCTATGAAAGCTCTGTGATCCGATTATGATAAAATGATAGGAAAATTATATATGAAGTATAATAAAACTCCCAGTTTGGATGAAATACAAATGGTTTTTCATACAAACGCAGCTCATTTCTCACTCGATTCTCTGGCAGCTATGTGATATAGTGGTTCGATTTTAACCAAATTTGGTCAGATTGTAAAAACTCTCCAGAGACTTGGTTTGGGTGAGTTTGGTAAAGATAGCTTTTTAAACAAAAGAGTTTTTCTTACAAAAGCATAGTTTTCGACCAATCAATCCTATGGCAGCTATATGTTATAGTGGTCCGATCAGGCCAGTTCCGACATACATACATATGTACTGCCTACAGCAAAAAGAAGGGTCTGTGACAAGTTTCATTATAATAGCTTCAAAACTGAGAGACTAGTTTGCATAGAAACAGACGGACATCGCTATATCTACTCGGCTATTCATGCCGATTTAGAATATATATACTTTGTTGGGTCTAAAAAGTCCATTACACATTCCAAGACAAAATTATAATACCCTCTACTAGGATATAAATAGTACAAAAATCATCGTAATAACGAATGTATCGATGATTGCTGTGGCGGTGCCTGCCGATGTTTACTCGAGGCTTGTTTTATCGATGTATCGCTGGAACGATGTTTTGCTGCTCAAGGTTTTTAGCGTTGTCTATGTTTATTCACTATTAAATTTACGTTTCTAAAATGCGTTTTATATATTTTGTCAAAATACTTATGCCGATGACTGTTTATATATGTATATATACATACTGTATGAGTGTAGTTGTGTTTAGGAGCAGCGATATCGCGATCATTGGCACGTTACCTCGATTAAAGCAAATGTATTTTCATGCAGCAGCTACAAGAGATTCAAGTCTGGTTTTCTTGTCGTTTAAGTTTATTTTGCATATAACCGTGACCTTCTCGGAGCTTTTGTCGCTGACGGTGTGGCTATAAAATTTAAGACACAATGGAGTAAAAACCTGCGCAAACAGATTTCAAACTTTCAACACACAACACACCAAAAAGGCAGTGAGGCCTTTTGTATGAAATAGCCTATATAAGCAAATAGAATAACGCAGCGCAGCTGTATATTAATTGTTGACTCAAGAGGTCAAATTATTTAGCGTGCAAATGCCATTGATCGCAAATTCACACAATGCTGCAAGTAGCAAGTAGCAAGCAAGATCTGCATTGAATTGTTCACACTTAGTTCGATTGAATCCTGATTTGAGTCCCAAAACCGTTCAGTCGTTCCTTTTTTGTTTCAATTATTTGATTACTTTTCTTTCACATGGCAACAAACACAAAATTTGAATTATTTGTGTTGATATTGATGTTAAATATAAAGTTATTCATATCAACTAATATATAACTTAAACTGTTTAGCAAAAATTTAAGCAATAGCGTACAATATGAATGTCTGACAGATTTTGGCATTCAAATCAATTCGATACTACTACAAAGCCGGAGAATTTTGTAGGGTTGATTTCGATAACGATATATACATAGTATGTGGCAAAATGCCAAATCGTGTGAGTCCGGCTTAATGGGACTCAAATGATAGATAAGTTCGTTCAGTAGAAACTGCTGAACTGCTGAACTACTTCAATGAATTGAACTAGAAAGTGCAACTCTACTAGCAAAAGCAAAAGCAAAAGCAGCCCTGTCTTTCCTCGCACCCAAGATGGACGACCTACCGTTAAATTTCGCTCCCGTTTCGAACGTGAACGTGAATGCGAATGCGAATACCGAAATGTCGAGTAAAAGTAAACAAAGCAATAAGCAATTAGTGCTGCCACACGAAAAAAATGCTCACGGGGGGCGGGGGCATTTGACCTTCATGCGAAAATGGTAAACACCCCAAGAGACAGCTGCAACTTGTTTTGATTTTGTTGCACAAAAATGCCACCGCAAACTGGCAATTTACAATGAAATTGACATTCAGCAAAATATAATAAAACTAGTTAATCGACGGGTTGAAACGCAGCGATTAATACACACACACACACACAGAGAAACAAACCCATTCACACACGTACGCACGCACGCATCTGAGAGATAGAGCGAGCGCGTGAGTGAGAGCGGGACAGCGCAAGCACACGTTAATTTGATCATGATGCTGCAAAAGCAACAACAACAACACCAACAACAATAGCAGCAAATAGCGAGAGTTTTGTTTGTTTGTGTGCGAGTGTGTGGGTCTCTAACTACAAAATGAGCGCCTATTATTATTATGTTAAATGCTGGAATACAAAATAGCAACAAAAATACATAAACCACTCGTTTTTTGTATGCAATTTCCTTTTTGGTTTTCCTCTATGGGCGCAGGCAACTGCAACCACTGCAACCACGAGAAACCACCAGAAACAAGAAGGGAGTGAAGCAAAGCAGAGAGCAAGTAGTGTCAAGCATGCTGTCATAGTATTGGGTGGTGCCGTGTGATTACTCAGATACCTGTTCTTAAGAACGTGTGAGCACGAAAACGATTAGTTTTTTGATTTTAGGTGAAAAGATACAGAATTGATTTTAAAAAAATCTAAAAAAAAACTTATGGTAATATTAAAAATAAATAAAACAATATGTAAATTATTTTACATTTACTTTGAGGATTAAAAAATTAAAAAGATCGCTTAAAAACAATGAGTGTGGTGCATGCATGCTTATTTGGCTCTTAAATAAAAGAAACTAATATTATATTTATAGCATTTGAAGAAGCCTGTTTTCAAGCTTTGATCACACTGATATGTAGCCCATAAACGGGAGGGTGGCTTGCATGTTACCACCTAGCAGCATTACACCATGGCGTCCACTGCATGCATGAGTAATGCCAGCCCTGCCATAGCTGGCAACAATTACATACAAGTTTCGTATTGCAATTGCAATTAAGATCAATATTTAAGTAATGCATCGGGTCACAGACACACATATAGGTAGTGCCAATTGCTAAACAAACGAAATGTATACAATATATGTACATAGGTATGTATACTTGAGTTGTACATTGTAGTTCTATTGAAATAATAAGTTCAGTAGTAGTTCAAAATAAAACGAACTAATCAGTTCGGTCGGTTGTTCGTATCGTTCCGGAACACAATTTCTTTTCTCATATATATAAACTATTTTATAACAATGTATTCATTTGTTATATGTATGTAATGAACTATTTGGATTCATATGAGCGAAACGAACTAAATGAACCACAATCAGAGACATTGTTCGTTCAGTTTTGTGAACAGTTCGATCGAACTTATTCTGACCTATACGATACAACTTTCAAATATATATATATATATATATATACAAACAATAACAGCAAGCACGCGGAATTTATTATTTATTTACATACACTGGCGATATAACGGGAACTGCTCCCCTGCTACTGCGTTGTTGAAATACTTTTTATAAAACAAACACAGACGCAAACATACACACACACATACATACGTACATCACCCAAGCGGCGAGCGCGTCCCATTTATACGAAATAACTGTTCTTATGGCAACCGAAAATCACAACAGAATGAAGAAAACTGCTGAGCTGCTGATTTTTTTAAAATTATGTTTTTTTTGAACAAGAGCTTCTGGGGAATACCTTGGGGATTGGTCATATTAGGGTGCTGCTGGCGCCACCTGGCGTTTGACACCAAAAAAAGGCAGTAAAATAAAACCAGGCGACGAGCATTGGATCCTCAATTGAGCAAGATTTGTAAGCACACACACATACATACACACGTATGAAAAGATACGTTCTGCGTGTTTATTGTATGTATGTATGTGTGTATGTATGCGCGCAGCGCTTTTGTGCTTATTTCGAAACGAAAACGCGGCCAGTTTAGTACAATTTGAAGAAGATTTTTATGTGGCGTCAACTTACGAAACGTATCGAGAGTAACAGGCACCAAGCAATCGCACAAATACAAATGCAATGGAAAGGGGAGCGCGTTGGCGTTGCTTCTTCTTCTTCTTCTTCTTGCCACACAATCACAATGTTGCACTCTAACTCTCACTCACTATCTCGCTTGCGCTCGCACACTTAGTAGCAGCAGTTAGCATAATGCACACACGCATACATATACATGTAATACTTACACACACACACATACGCGTGCGCGCGTATTTGATATCTTGTATCTTGTTTTCTTCTAAATTTATCTGCTTTTTATGCCACAATTCTTTACGCTGTTGTTACAATGCCACACAGTGCCCGGTCCGTATAAACTTTAACTTAACTTAACTAAACAAAATAATTCTCGGAATCAAAAATCATTTCAAGATCGACACGCGCGAGACCGTTCGCTACGTTAAGAAACAACCGACTGACGATTTTAACAAACAAATATAACAGCAGTCAATATAACAAAAAAAAACTGTTCGCAATGATACTAAAACTGTGAACAAGTTCCCTAACAGAGCAAGTTATAAAACTGTTGTTAATATTTACAGCCAACGTACGTTATTGCCTATCGATAACACTTGTTTGTATCGAAAAGGGTTGCTGAAATTGATGTTTATTTTATTTTTACTTATAAATACATATATTTTTATTGTTATTCAGCTAACTGAAATAGTTAAAACAGCTAGACTTAAACTTATTCCCAACTTAGATTCGATTTCCCTTCATGGTCCCAATAAAATATGATTGAGATTTGTTCATGAACTGAACGACTGAACTGAAGAGCTTCGCGTTCAGTCGTTCATTTAAACTCACTCTGAACGAAACAACACAACTCTAATAGCAATGGAGCTGGAAGGTTCAGAACTGGGCACCAAGGAGTACTGGGAGACCAGCTACACACGCGAAATAAAAAACTACAAAAGTCATGGCGACGTGGGCGAAATATGGTTTGACGAGGACTCTCAACAGCGCATCGTCGATTGGCTGCTAAAGCAAGACACAGTTAACAAACAGTCAGCACGTGTGCTTGATCTAGGATGCGGCAATGGTATGTTCCTTGTGGCACTGGGAAACGAGGGATTTACGGAGCTAACTGGTGTCGACTACTCCCCGAAGGCTGTTGAGCTGGCAAAGGGCATAGCCAAGGATCAAGCGTTAAGCATCAGCTACAATGTGGCGGATTTGACCCAAAGTGAGCCCCAATCTTTGGGCACCTATGATATTGTGCATGACAAGGGCACCTACGATGCAGTGAGCTTGTGCCCCGATAATCCGCTGGAGAAGCGCACAAATTATCTAGCCACGGTGGCGCAGCTGCTGCAGGACGAACACAGCCTCTTTATTATCACATCCTGCAACTGGACAGAGGATGAGTTGCTGCTAAGTTTTGACAAACTATTTGTTAAACACTGCACAATTCCCACACCCACATTCAAATTCGGTGGCAAGGTGGGCAATGTGGTTACCTCCGTAGTGTTTAAGAAACGTAAAATAAACTAACGCTTTTATATTTGTATACTTTTCAATTGAGGAAATAAATTGCAATTTCTGAAATTACTTACAAATTACCATTACTTCTGCCAAATCGGAACACATTTCCTTGGAATTCATTTGTTTATGTTTATTCTCTAGACTAATATTTATTCGTTTGTAAATCAACAATTTTGGACAACATTTTAATTCATTTTGGTTACCTACTTCGCATATTCTACAGACAAAGATTACAAGGTAGGTGTAGATCACAAATGGGTTCAATAAAATTATCCAGGCAGATGTTTAATTTAACAGCTGCAGGCATTCAATTTGTATTTCCCAGTAAATGTACGTGTCTTTAGGCAGATGGCCGGACATTATGGAATAATCCACGAGCTAAAAACTAATCCCAACCAATTCTTCAGTACCATCGGTTGGTTGATTACTTACGTGACTGGTTTACACATTGATAACTAGGAATGTTGTAACATTTACATATATATATATATATATTTGATTTCGATTCTTGTGTGGTGTATGTGTACTCGAATAAATCAGCGGCGTAATAACATAATTAATAACAAGAAGTGGACAGCTTTGTGCCTCCGGCACAGCCGAAGTCTTCAAATACCCTTGCAGTTGGTATAAAAGAAACGAATAATAGTATTTCGCGGCTGATTCCTTGTCCCTATGTCCAATTTAAAATCAAAAGACTATCATATATCAAGTAATTACATGCATTTTGGCCTTTTAAATTGAATGTACATTTTTGAAACCACTGATATTTAAAAAAGTAACTAAATCAGTTACCATGTATATAATACTACATACGCATAACAAAAGAGTATAATATCTCATAGATAGTTATTAGTCTCTCTGCAAGAGTATTTACAAATAGTAAACAGTTGATATATAATATTAAAAAACACACAGACGACAATATGCTTCCTAATTTGGTAAAGAAGTTAGTAACATTTTAACCGCGATAGCTATCAGTTAGTAAACGATAAACAGCTGATAGACACGCCCACCGCCACCAGTTGCTTAGGCGGTACAAGTACGTAGTAGACAATAATTATGCTATGGTCTTTCGATTCGATATGCTTCCTCCCACTGCTTCAAGAGAGAAAAGTGCGCACAAATCCCTTGATATCTGCACGGCACATGGGACAATTGGCCACGCTGGGCGCGCACTGATTGCAAGTGGCTGCAATAAAAGAAACCAAAATGATTAATTAATAAGCTGGTAGGCACGAAGTGGAGTTGTAGTTCAATAGAATGAATGTATATAGTCGTTCAGTTATTGTTCGTTGATGTACTATTTCGACTAAAACAAAGAGTACGAACGAGCTCCTCCTTTTGCTAAAATGCTTACCCAAATGTCCGCAGGGCAGGAACACAACACCGACCTCTTCGTCCAGGCAAACCTTGCACAGGCGCGCATCCTTCAACAGGCGATTCTCCTCCTCCAACGATATGTTGCCATTAGGATTCGTGTTGCTGACAAATGATGGCGTAATCGCAACAGGAACTGCTGCTACTGCTGCGGTTTCTTTTGGCTGGGGCGTTTCCAGCGCAGCCGTTTTACTGGTAGTCGCTGAACAATCAGCGGCCATAGCTGGCGCGGATGCCGAGGGTGTGTCTGTGGATGGCTCAGTTACTTCCAGCGCTGCCCCAGCGCCTGCATCATCAAATATCGCATGCAGCAGATCATCCAGTGTATCATAGGCACAGCCCGAA
Organism: Hirtodrosophila histrioides; assembly: GCA_037075165.1. NCBI lineage: Eukaryota > Metazoa > Arthropoda > Insecta > Diptera > Drosophilidae > Hirtodrosophila > Hirtodrosophila histrioides. The sequence goes on from JBAMCL010000334.1 coordinate 222,380, forward strand.
GTGGATAGCTTGCGTGCAATGGTGCTGCGCACAACGCCCACATCGATGCCAAGTGCTAGAGCTTCACAGGCCGGCGCCGCGGACATGGCACTGCCAATGCTTGTGGGTAGTTGTGGTGCTGTGGCGGCTGTTGAGGACGTTGATGCCAATTCGCGCACCTGGCGCACAAAGTTTGGTCCTTTGGCTAGCAGCACAAACTGGCATTTGGGCGACCACTTAGCGTGCTCTTGCCAGGGCTCATCCTCCTTCTGCCAGGAACGTAAGCCGATGTTACAGTGAAAGCAGCGCACCTGGTCATCGATCTTCTGATAATACAGACCCGCTTGAGCCAGCGGCTCTGCAGGCTGTATATTGGCAATGGGCCATTCACTAAAGGTGCGCAGACGTGCTTCCATGCACGAATATTTTGGACGTTGCGGCAGCGTAGTGGGCTGTATGCCCAGCTCCTCCAGATTCTTGCCAGCGAACTCAATCAAGGGACCCATTTGTACGCGCGGACAGTTGGGAAAGAAACGACGATGCTCATCAAAGGCATTGTCATTCTTCTCCCACTTGGCAATGACGCCCTTGCACCACACGCACTTCACATGATCTGACTGGTTCAGATAATAGAAGCCAGCCTTGGCCAAGGCTTGCGGAGTGATATTCGGATTCTGTAAAGTTACAAATGCAAGTTAATGCCACTGCATAGAAATAGCGCAACTCAAATACAAACGGGCCAGTCCTTAAAGGTTTCCAGGCGATTCGCTTCAATCAGCAAATCCGGGCAGGCGCATTTCTCCTGCGGTGATGTGCCGCCATCGACGACGCTGTTGCCCTCACAGTCACTGGCTTGTGCCGTGGTCGTTGGCTCCATGAGAACATTTCCGCAGTGATTGGGCGCCAATACCATGGAGCAAATGGGTGAACCTCGACGATGTCGCTCGGCTACTTGATCACCGTACTCCCAGTGATCGATGCGTATGTGACACCAGTTGCATTCGGCCTCCAACCAATTGCCCGTCGCAAAAAAGCCATTTTTTACCAAATCTTCAACTTGCACGGGCGCATTTGTGGGCCACTCAGCAAATGTCGCATATCTTTCTAATTCCAATTCCAAACGACGATCGCTCATGTTTGCGAATCACAGGTTTGTGGCGTGTGTCTTCAGGTTCTTTTGTTAGTTTTATATGATGTAATTTACACAGCTGCGGTTTAACAAAAGAACCAGAAAACCGAAACGCAGTTGAAAAGAAAATAGAGTTTATTGATTCCACGCCAGTGTGACCGACTTCCGTAAAGTGAAATTTATTTACTCAATGCTAACACGCTTATCACTGTTAAATAACAGCTGAACATTTGAAAATTGAAATTTTAATACAAGAGAATTAGTTCATTTGAACTAATTCTGAACGATTCGGCTAGTTCACTTCACCGTTTTTGGCGCTTCAATTTAGTAGATTTGATTTCGAATACCAAAACCGTTTTTTATCTAATATTTAAAAATTTATGGAGGTTCGCTGCCGCCCCCACGTCAAAAACAAAACGAATTAATTGGCAATGTTGGGAAATGTAAACCTGCGTCGTTGCTATGCTGCCAAAACTGTAAATGCATACGTCACTGTTTTTTGTTGTGAGCGAATTGGCGGTTCATTTGACTCGAATGAACGATGTTTGATCCGATCAAGTTGACGTTTAGTAGATAAACAACGAACCCCAATAATACCCTTTTTTAACTATTTTATGGGTACAGGGAGTGAAAATGGACTAGTATGTATGATTTAGAGTTCTTAGATGTTTTTAAATTGGCTTTTTTTGGCACATTATGTTTTCTTAAGTGGAAACCGTGTACAAGGTCACAAAACTTATTCCTGCCATATCAAAATAATATCATTGGTTTTTCTTTTAATATATCCCTGCAGAGGATATTATTACTTTCTCTCCACAAAGTACAATACTTACTTTTTCGTCTATTTGTTAATATACAGCTTAAAAGCTATGAAACTTGGAACAGATGCTTTCTTTTGCTGCAGGCAGTATATACTATGTTGCAACCTTTTTGTTTTCAAAATATCTCAAACTCAGAAATCGCAAGTCATTTTATACTTGCATTCGCTTTTTTAAACACTATCAATGCCCATTAAAATTATAATTTGTCGTACTCTTCAACGTACTCATTTTATTGAAAGAATCACTTAGAAAGACTTGCTCCTTAAACATTTGAAAGCCAGTCCGAGCACAACGCACGCAGTGCGTTTACGCCCAGCTGATTTATTAGGTGTTGCCGCTTTACTGGAAGTAGGTCCTTGGCTTTCTGTACGAGAACAGCTTCCTGTTGCCCTTGTGGTGGACACGTTGCACCAATGGGAATTTGATCTTGGAATCGTGGAACTGCTTGACATGCACACGGCGCGTCTTGGCGGCAGCGATCGACTCCACCTTGATGATTTGAATGGAGTGGGCACGGGCACGATGACGGGCACCCATGTCACGGTAGCACTGTGTAACGGCACCGCCGACGGTCAGGTCACGGTACTCGCGGTACATGTTGTGTGTGCCCGAACGAGAATCGTAGCGCAGCCAGATGCCAAAGTTCTTGATCTTAATGGGCGACGTCTCGTACACCTGCTTCAGGGAGACAATCTCGCCGGTCGTCTTCTTGAACTTCTTCAGCTGACGCAGGAAGTACCAGAAACGGGATTTGGCAACAATGTTGTCGGGAGCGAAGATGCGCATCTTATACAGAGGCGTCTGTGGCTCCTTCTCGCTTGGCAGCTTGCGGCCAACGACTTCGTATTCCTTCAACTGCAATTTGATATATATTAATAATAGTATTCTTTTATTGTAAACAAATGCGGCAAACAGGCAGGCAGTCAGGCAGGCCAGACACACAAACAACGATACAAACAAGCGCGTGGACAGACGTTGTTGTTATTTTCTTTATAGGTTATGTACAATAGTCCGCTCAGAACTAAGAAATTTCATTTATTTTGGTCACAGGTATAACTTTTAGTTACAATTTAAGAGGGCTGCCTTCAAATTGAAAGTATAAATTGCAAAATAGGGAAGGCCCTATTGCCACTTGCAAGTTCGGCAGCCGCATTTTCATTCTACAGCTGACAGGCTGAACATTTTGTGTTTTCACACAGTAACTGCCAATTTTTACACTGTTTTCGGATTGCACTTGCTGCACACTGTGTTTGACTGCTTGCTGCACACATTTTTAGCACAATTTGCACAGGTTTTTGTTGATTTTTAGTAAATACTAACCAATCCCTTGGCTCTCATGATGACGGCTCACGCGAAAAAGGAAACGGAAAGAGCTGTCAAACTGAAATTACCACTGAACTCGAAACGTGTACGCAGCGTTGCTTATGAAAGATGCTTGGCAGTGTTGATTTTGGACAGTCACCGAAGCATGCTAAAGTCATGTTATCGAAGCATTGCGCATCGCTAGGCTACTGCGCGTGTTCAATGGCTGCGAACGTCGATAAAATTGCTAATAATTTGCTTTTCACGCGTTATTTAGGCAACAAAAACAGTAAATACACAAGCTATATACAATACTGAAAGTTAGTGCAACAAATTACAAATGGCCCAAGCCCTGCAATTAAGCAAAAACTGTGTTCAAAACATAGTCCCACAATTAGTGAGCTGAAAAAAAATGCAAAACGCGATGCAAGACGTGCAAAAAAATTTCTTATATTCACAATTTAAGCAGCGCATATAATTTTGTGTGCGTTAAACAAATACGCATATTGTGAAATTCGAGCGCGTGTTTTTTACGCTATTACGCAGCCAAATGCGCAAAGATATAAGAAAATAAAACATAAATTGTATAAGCGCTGCGACGACTGCCTGTCAGCGACGTCTGGCCTATCCACGCAAAAGGTAGACGAGAAGAGCATAGGGCAAGGGGTGTTGTTCTTGTTCAGAAAAACGCGCGGCCGCCGCTCCGCTGGGCGCTCCATTGCCGTCTCTCGCTCAGTTGTGCAGCGAGCGTCCGTGCCGTCGGTTGTGGTAACTCCTCTCTCTCTCTGTGTAGTTGTTTTGCGCGCGTAAATATTGCTGTGTCCGCCCCGGCAGCTGCCACAGCAAGCAGGTAAGAGAGATGCGTGCATAATTCTATAAAATCATTTCAATGCAATTACATGAGGGTTTTTCCTTTCCAAGAATTTGTGCATTCGCATAATATTTAGAGTAAATTACCTTTTTATTTATAGCCAAAAGTTTTGCTTTCGTTTCCTCCGCCTCCGCAGCAAAATTTTGTGTAATTTATTTTGGTATTTTCAATTATCCGCGTCCGTTTTGAGTGCGCAGTTCGTTCGGCGCCAGGGCTGGCGAAAACAAAAAAGCAGAACAAATGAATTCAGCTACTTTCTGTTTTCATTTCTTCTTTGTTATTGCCATTTCCTGCCTTCTGTTTTTATAGCTTATCAACGAGAATGACAAACTAAAATATTTAGCCGCAAATTTCATTTGCTTCGTTTTCATTTGCAGCAGCAACAGCAACATCAAGAAGCAGCAAAATCCAACAAACAGTAAACTAACGTCGTCGTCCGGCATGCAAAGGTAATGAAAAATAATCGATTAGCTCTTATCGATTACATTTAGTAACGCTTGTTGTTTTTGTTATTGCCATGGCAGCGCATTAATGCAATAGGATGATGGAAATTTTGGACCAGCAGCAACAACAACAACAACAAACAAAGAGTACGCCTAACATTGAGTCCCATGCGGTCGTTACGGAAACGAAGCCGGCAGCCAGCGAAGAGGATGACTTTCAGAATCAAAACAATGCGTTCGAGCTGGAAAAGAAGGAAAAAAGCAGTAGCCCACAGTGTGAGCTGTTGCCGAACAATAAAGCTGAGATGAATGTTCAGAATGGACGTCCGAAGTACGAACCTTCAGACTCGCAGGAGATCGAAACTGGCTCTATTCCAGGCGTGTCTCCAACCTCCGACAGCTTAGATGGTTCCATCGAAATGACTCCCACATGTTCTGTCAAAAAGGAATTTATGGATGATCCGGAATCTGCTGAACCGGCTGCAGTTGATGACGATGGCCCATCTGCATCTCAAACTGTCAATAGTGATAGCCGAAAATCCTCAATTGACATTAAAATAGAAGAGGAGAGCTCACCAACTTTGATAACTATAGATGATGATGAAGATGATGTCCAAATAGTGGAAGAAAGTTCTTCAGGAAATGGGGATAATAATAACGTGTCGATCTGCTCACCTGCTATCAAACACAGTGAGGAAAGCTCTTCAGTGCACGAGGATAGGTTCGATAATGAAATATCTGTGACTGACAGAATAAAAATTGAGAAGAGTCCTTTAGCTGCGACTGATACAGATGAAGAACCTTTTTCCTCGCCTGTGCACAATAACGCTGAGCAGAACTCTCATGAGCAAAATGTAGTTGAGAAAAGTTCATCGCCTGTGGTCAGAATCGATGAGGAAAACTCTTCACAGAATGAGGAAACTTTGTCATCTATCGAGAAAGCGGAATTGATAGAAAGTTCAACATCATCTGTGTTTAAGAACTCTGAAGAAATCAAAATCGAAGACGACGAGAGTCTTCTACAAGCTGAGGAAAGTAACCACGAAGATGGATCGTCGCCAGTGTACAAAATCGACGAATCGGAAAGTTCTTCACCATCAAGCGAAACAAGGGAAACGTCACTAACATCTCCTCTAGAAGAAAAGGTAACGCCAGTGTACAAAATCGACGAATCGGAAAGTTCTTCACCAGCAAGCGCAGCAAGTGAAACGGCACCAAAATCACCTGCAGAAGGAAAGGCAACGCCAGTGTACAAAATCGACGAATCGGAAAGTTCTTCACCATCAAGAGAAACAAGGGAAACGTCACTAACAACTCCTGTAGAAGATAAGGCATCGCCAGTGTACAAGATCAATGATCTTTCACCCGCTTGCATACCAGATGACGATTCCTCAGAGGATTTTCATGCAGAAGCGAAAATGTATGATATCAGCTCAAATTTGCCAAAAGTTGAGAACGATGCAACCATGGAGATAATTAAGATTGAGTCCGATACAGAGGATGAAGAGATGGAGGTGGAAAAGGATGTGGGTGCGAGTGTGGATAATGTTGAGGTTGAGGCTGAACCACCAACTGAGCACAGTGATCATTTGCTTGATATTAAAGTAAAGCAGCCAATGGAGCCAGCGCTCAAAATGAAAATTAATGGCGCACATGCAGCTATACTGCTGCCAGAGCAACAGCCCGAACCAGAGCCTGAACCTGAATCTGAGCCTGAGCCTGAGCCCGAGCAAGTGCAAGAACTGGAGCAGATGGAAACGGATCCGGAGGCATTGCAACTTTCTGTGATAGCAAACAACACTGGCAATGAAAAGGAAGAGGAACAGGATAGCTTAAGAGCACGCAGCAGCAGCCGCACTAGCTCTATCAGCTCAACCTCACAGCAGCTGGTTATTGATCATGCAGAGAGCGAACAGAACACCAAGCAGCAGCAGTTGGGTCAGCAGGATCAGCAATCGTTGTTTGCAATGAAGCGCAGGCGCAGCGGCAGCAACAGCAGCAACAAAAGCAGCAACAACAGCCAAAACGAATGCAACACAAAGCAACAATGCCTTGAGGCGCAATCATCACTGCTAATGCAGCGTCTGCAGGCGCCAACGAGCAGCTCCACTGATTCTGGCAAACTGCTCACCTGCTGCAAGTGCAATGAGAGTAATTTCGATAACTTTCAGGAGCTCAATGCGCACTACGCGCAGTGCACTCAGGAGTCGAGAGACGCAGCAGACGCAGCTGACGCTGGCGAAGCAGTTGCCAGCTGCAGCACAATTTCTCCAGCACCCGTCGAACCAGCGGAAGCAGCCGTTCCAGTCTCAAATCCAGATCCTGCGCCTGCAATAAAAAAGGAGCGCTTTTTTCGATGCGCACGTTGCAGCACTGTGCATCAATGTTGGAATTTCTTTCTGCACATGCGCGAGGTGCACAATCGTTACATTTGCTTGTACTGCTCGCATGTGTTTGCCAGCGTTGAGAAGCTGTCGCTGCATTTGGAGAACAAGCACGACATGGATCAGCGACATTTTGGCAACATCGCGGCTTGGCAAACGCTGCAAACTCAAGAGGATCGAGCACGCTATCTCGTGTGCTGCAACTGTCAAGCGAGCTTTGCGCGCGACACTCAATTCGAGGATCATGACTGCGCCGAGCTAATGCAACCTTGCACGCTCTGTGGCCAAAAGGGCACGCATGCCAATGACTGTCGCAATGGAACCACAACCAACACGCGCAAGAAGACAACAGCGCGACGGAAGCGCAAGCCAGCCAAATGCAAGCAGTCGGCGACGCAGGCGGAGGAGCCAACCAAACCTCAACTGCTGGAGCAGAAGGTGCCCAACTGGTTGCAATCGGAGACGGATGCTGCACCGCAGGAGTTGTCGCAGCCAGCGACATTGCCTGAGAACAACAGTAAGTGCCGAATCAATTTATATACATATCAAATCCCTCAGAAGCCTACAAACCAGCGTTTTAAGACATAATTCGAATGATATTGCGCTTGATGCTAAGCAAAGCAGTATCTAATTTAAAATTATAATCTATCTATACTAGCTGGTAAAACCCCAGCGCTGCCCGGCGAAATATTAGTTTAAAATGCATTATGGAAGTAGATTTTTCAAAATTGGTGAGCACGTATCGAATTATTTAATGTGCTTAGAGCTTTGAAAAGGAGTTTTAACCCGATCGGAATAATATTTGACTTTCTCTCCCATACAACTTTGAGAAAACTATTTTCCGACCACGGAGTAGATTTCCAAAATCGGTGAGAAATGTATCAAATGATTTTTTGTATAAATCTTGGAAAATAAGTTTGAAGCCGATTTGTTGGTAAACCAAAAAGTTTCATACAACAGTTTTCCGTGATTTTCCACGCTTGTGGGTGGAATTAACCAAATTCCCGTCTTAGTGTGCACTTTCGCCAGTGCTTTAAGCATAATTTTAAGATTCTTACATGTACGCTTCTGTGAGAATTGAGCCTCCCTTTAACTTAACAGTAACTAATCAGTTATTGCAGTTCCAGCGCCAATCGAGGATGCGCCACGAGAAGAGCCGCTGCCCAAACTGGTGGTGCCTAAGATAATGCTACGCGTTCCCAAAGAGTTTCAAAAATCTGTGGATGCAGCGCTCAGCAGCACTGACACCGAGGAGGAGGAAACTGATGAGCTATCAACACCAGTAGAAGCAGAAAGCAGCCAATTGTTGCTGCTTACCGTGGATGCAGTGCAACAACAGCAACAGCAAGATGAACTTTTACCTGCGGAAACTCTATCGGAGGATACGGAAACGGCAACCGAAACGGCATCAACGTTTCTGGAAGGAACGCTCATGCCCGCCAATGTATCAATAGATTTAGAGGATGATGATGATACTGCGAAGTCAAAGCTAACTCGTGTCCTGGCTGAATTTGAGCGCACCAAGCTGGATATCCAGCTGACCAAGGCGCACATGATGGCCAAAAAGGAGCAACAACTCCAGCAGCAACAGCTGTTGCCAACTGGCGTTGAACAGCAGCAACATCAGCAGCTGCTGCCAATTGAGGTTGCACAGCAGCCGCAGCAACAACAGCAGCTGCCAACTGGAGTTGATCAGCAGCAACAGCGACGCTGGTCGCCAACGCCGCCCGCATCGCCGCATATAAGCGAGCAGACGCACGTGCCAAAGGAACCGGAGCAGATGCAACAGGGATTGGAGTCAATGCCAGGTGCAGAGTCAGCGTCAGCGCCTATGCTGCAGCGTCGCGATTCGCTTGGTAGCGAGTGCATGGATATTGATGACAGCCTAAACGAGGAGCAGCTTCATATGGTAGCTGCGCCGGAGCCACCGACAGTGACACCGCCGTCGCCACCACCGCCACTGCCGCCCGCTGATGGCATTGATGTGGCCGGCCCGGATACCCATACCTTTGAACTGCAACTGGATCAACCGCTGGACAAATTCGAAATGGTTGACTTTGTGCGGTTGTGCCTAAAGGTTGGATATCCAATCTGCTTGTACTGCAATCATGCACGTCGCATCGCCGTGAATGCCAAGCAATTGGTATTACATTTGATTGGACAGCATCGTTACACCGCCACCGTGGACAGCATAACTGCCGAGGAGCTGCACGCAGAGACCATCGTGGGCAAGCTAAAGAGCTATCTGCCTGCGCTTGAGGGCGAACATTTTATGAATTCAACCAGCTGCTGCAGCATGGATGAACGCTTTGCGCAGCCATTCAATGAGCGCGTCTATGAGTGCTTTCAATGCCGCTATGTTACCGCCACGCACAAGGAACTCTATACGCACAATCGACGTCTGCACATCAAGACGAACATCAATTGCTGCATGTGCCGTCTCAATTTCTTCAGCTATAGCGAACTGCTCTGCCACATCTGTCCGGGCGTGCCGGGGTACAATGTGTTTGATGTGAAATTTCGTTGCTGCCTGTGTGAAACGGCGCCGTTGCCCTCGGCGTTCCGTTTGATGGTGCATCTGCGGAAGCAGCATCAGGCCTGTGATATCTGCCTGGAGGACTGTCATTCGCAGGCCAAGCTCTCGGCGCATGTGTGGAAGCACAAGCTGTTGCATTTATGCTATCGCTGTGGCATTGCCTATCGCAACAAGCAGGACATATCTAAGCATCTGTTTTGGAAGCATGGCACTGAGAGCACCGGCTGTAAGCGTTGCCTGCAGAAACGCTGGCGTCATGTCTATCATTTTTGTGTGCCAGCTACGCAATTTACGTGCGATCAATGCCAATTCAGTTTCAGCAAAGCCATTTACCTGGAGGTCCATAAGCGGCAGCATCTTGGCGATTTTCGTTATGCCTGTAATGAGGAGGAGTGCGAGGAGAAATTTGTATCGCGCAAGCTGCTCTTGAAGCATGCAGCGCTGCATGAGCCCAAGCCGCTGCCAGCCAGCGAAGAGCAGCAGGCAATTGAGGACACACAAACGTCAGAGGAGCAAGAGAAGCGTCTATCAAGAGCCGCCTCTGAGCAGCCCGAAGGCGGCAACAAGGAGCAACCCGCTGAGGTCAAGACAGAGGCTGAACAATTGGTTCTGCCCAAGTCGGAGGCTGCTGATCAAGTGGATGCCAGTGTGGTGCAGCCGCAAGCGACTAGAGACAAAACGCCAGCAGCAGGGGAACAGCAGAAGGAGGAGCCACAGCCACGCAAGCGACGCAAGAAGTCTAAACGCAATAAAGCATCGCTGGAGGATCTAAATCTAATCGCTCCAAATTTATCCGAATCGGATAGTAGCGATGACAGCGATTCAGATGCGGCTCGCAGCACGGGTGCGCCGCCAGAGATGATAACGCATGGAACGCTGCCAATGCGCACCTCTGTGGATGATCTGGACATGCCTAGGGTAATGCTATCTCCGTCATCGGAGAGCGACAATGATGTTGAGCAGCCTGCGGGGCAGGGAATGGATAGGGACAAAGAGCTGGTCAAGCAGCAGCCAACAGAGTCGGACTCAAAACAGGAGCAGCCGCTGGAGCTGGAACGGGAACTGATGAAGCAGCCTAAGCAGGAAAACGATTTGGAATCTAATGATGAGCTCAAGCCCAAGTTGGAGGCACAACAGGAAGTGCCAGACATATGGAAAAACTTGCTACAACATCAGCCGACGGTAGGAAAAATAGAGGCAGAGCCTGTGGAAGTGGAGCCCAGTGAGGAGCAGCTGCGTCCCCAGAAGTTGCATGTGGCCATCTCCGATCATGATTATTGCAAACTGAGGCGAACGCCGCCGCCGACGCCAAAGCCTTCGCCCAAAAAGCAATCGCATGGTGCCAAGGCAAAGCGTGGCAACAACCTGGCCTCCAGCGATAGCGACAGCTCCAGCAGCTCCAGCTCCAACTCGGACTCAGACAGCTCCAGCTGTTCGTGCGGCTCCAATTGTAGCTGCTCCTCCAGCGACAGCAGTTCCAGCGATGATGACTCTGATAACGAATCGCAAAGCTCACCCAATGCTAAGAAAATGGCAAAGAAGAGCGCTGAAAAGCTGGATGCCAACCATAGCGAGGAGTACGTGAATGTAACGAGCATTAACGAGGAGGAGAAGCCACGTGCAGTGACACCCACGCCCGCGGCTGTCCCACAAGCGCCGCTCTACAACGAGTCCGACTTTGATACAGCCATCTCGGATACGGACGAGGAATTCTATGATGCGCATCCACAGAGATTGGCCAGTGAGTTGCTGGCACAAAAGCGTCTCGTCCTGCTCTCGGTGCATGCGCAACAGCGGCCGCCGGACGGCAGCGACAACTATGACATTGTGGAGAACAGTCGCCCATCGACGCCCTCGCTGCCGGAGGAGGCGGCTGCCTATGCGGATAAGCGTGAGCGCGTCAGCAAGAATAAGAAACGGAAACGTGAACGCAAATCGACATGCAAATCGGCGAGTCAATCGAAAATATTGCCACCATTAGCTCCCCAAATGGTGGCACCGCTTATGTTGCTGCCACAGCAGATATTAGCAAGTACATACGAAACACCAACAACAATTGCAGCGGCTGTAGCAGCAGCTGCTGCAGCAGCAACAACACCGCTCCAGGTACAGCAGCAACTGCTGCCGGAATCACCGATGACGCCGTTAACGCATCGCCCCAGCTGGCAGCCGCGCATGAGCGAGGGCAGCAGCTGCTCGGAAGCCGATAGTCAGCTGAAGCGCTCTAAGCGCACAAGGCGTCCAAATAAATTCTATGGGTATACCAGCGATGATGAGAATATGAGCAGTGTTCTGGCGCCGCCATTGCAGGTGGGCATGCAGCTAATCAAGCCGCAGCCGCCGCCGCAGTTAACGTGGGCCAAGGAGGATCTGCCCACGCCGGCGAAACAGCCGCGGAACCGGAGCAATCACAGCGAACAGTCGCAACATTCGCATCATCATCAGCAGTCGCATCAGCACAGCAATGGCAGCACGCGCAAGCGCAACAAACGCACTCCGCTGAGCGGAGGCTCAGGCAGTGCCAAGCGCTCGGCCAAGCGTGTCAAGCAAAAGCAGCCGGAACAGCAGAAGCATTTGCCACCCATACCCACGCTTAAGATTCGTCCTGCGCTGCTGCCAGTCAGCGTTGCGGCCAGTGATAGCAGCGACAGCAGCTCGGATGACGATGAGAATGCTGAGATAAATGTGACCAGCCTGACGCCAGTAGCAGCACCACCGGTGATGGCACCGCCTGTGATGCAGGCTATAGCACCGCCGATAGCAGCATTGCCACTTCCGGCACAGCCACCACCGCCGCCGCCCGCAACCACAGCCTTCAATCAGCCCATACCGCCAGCGTTGCTGCCAAATCCAGATTTTGCCACGCTGCAGTACTTCAAGGCGAATAATATTCGTTATCCGATAAGGGCGCCGGCTGGTGCCCGTCAGGCCAGAGAGGGTGAATCGGTGTATTGCTATTGCCGCTGTCCCTATGACGAGGTGTCCGAGATGATTGCCTGCGATGGTGACAACTGTCTCATCGAGTGGTTTCACTTTGAGTGTGTTGGCATTTTGTTGGCGCCGCAGGGTAAATGGTTTTGTGCCGAGTGTCGACCCAAATATTCGGAGGGGCTCTATCCCGGGGCCAGGGCCAAGTGAAATTCGAGCTGTGTACATAGTTCTCGACTTTAGTTTAGGGTTTACAAATGACTTATACTAATTATTATCAACTACAACAACAATAACAAGATTAAGATTAACAAAATTAACAAAAACCCACACACTACAGAATGGATTACGCTTATTAAATGTTAAATATTCGTTGTCTAATACTTCGAATCAGCAACAAATATCGAAAACAAACAAAAAATATTTTAAAATTAAGTAAAAAGATAATATGGAATATTGATTTGAAACCAAGTCCAGGCTCAAAAGCAACAACCAGCTACTTGGCTACAACGTAAACTAAGCTAATCTTAAAAATAAATATCTAAATAATTACACATATATACACCCATAACATATATGTAAGTATATTCGTATATATATATACGTAGCTTAAAGAAATATATATATTTTTTGTAAATATGTGAGAGTTTGATATACCGATCGTATATAATGTATAATACTTAACTCATGCAAGATCTATATAAACGTTTAGACTTAAATCTACCCCAGCATCAGTAGCTATAAATATGATTATAATAATTATTAATGACTATCTTTAGCTATATATAAACAACAACAAAAATACAACAAATGGCAAGATCTATTGCAATCAAGATGCGAGAAATAAACATTCAATAAGTGAACAACACATAAGTTAATTCTTTTTAATGGATTTAGAAGTTTATGCTTTTTTGATGTTGGAATTCTGATTCTGATTTACAGAAAAACTTAAGTAGGTTCCAATATTTCAACCTACTGGAAAATTAAAATAACATACGCTGGAGAAAGCTATGATAATTACATAGTATTACTTTCAGTCTACACATTGCTAGAACTAAGGAGAAAGTTCAGATTTTAGCTTTTATGAATTGAGTCCCTGCTCGGGCGCCAATACTTTAAGTACAGTTACAAATTTTTGTTAGCTATTTCGGGCCAGACTTTTCTATATTTATACACTGTAATTTACATATGCTTAAACCAATCACTTCACTAGGGTTTAATATCCTATAAAAGAATTCAAAAAGCACATTTTTCACATTTTCTGTGATTATGCTAAAGTAAATGCAAATAAGGCACGACAACATTATTAATGTTGTTGTAGTTGATGAACACGAACGTGCGCGCCAGGGTCAGTGTGGGGTCATCATGGCTTGGAAAAGGAACAGTTGCCACCAACAGGACACCACCAAGTGAGGGGAGGAAAGTAAGGGGCGTGGGTTTGTTTACCAAATAGCGCGTTGATTTAATTGCTACTTGCGGGACACATACAAAGTAACGAGTGGCGAGTTGCAAGTGGCGAGTAGCGAAGCAACAACCACAACAAAATTACAGGTAAAGGTAACGTACATACAGGCGGTGCCGACAATGACGCGTGCACAACTTGTGGTGGGCAATGGGCAGTGGACAGTGGGCAGTGGGCAATGGGCAATGGGCACTGGGCAGTCACCTCGTTGTGGTGTGCGTGAGTTAAAATTACCATAAATCTGAGTGGCCCTTGGTATATATAAGCTAGTCGCACTGGTGAACTTGAAGTGCTCAGTTCGTGTTGAGTTGACGTGGCGCGCGGTCGTATCCCACGTTCGTTGTCCGGTTCAGAAATTTAAATTTCGAATTCCGTACACGTTGCGTGGCAATTGCCCCTTTGTGTTTTGTGGCATGTGGCAGCAGCAGGCTAAACCAATAGTCCAAGTGTTATTAATATTAAACAGCCACGTTAGAAGTTCCAACCAGCCATGGTGCGACGCGCCTCGAGCGTGCCGCATCTAAACAATAGTGGCGCCAGTAGCGCCGATAGTGTTGGGGCCCGCGGTGGAGCCGCTGCCGCCGGTGCGGGAACAGGGGCTGGAGCACGCGGCAAGCGGTGCACCGGTGGTAAGGCAACGACGCCCACGCAACAACGTCAGAGCTCGGGCAGCAGCGGTAGTTCCCGTGTACCGCGCTCCCGCAGCTTGACCAACGGCATGCGACGTCTGAGTCCGCAAAAGGGTGGCAGCAGCGGAAGTGGGGGTGCTGGCGGAACTGGAGGCAGCTCAAGGAATACGCCGTACTTTCTACGTTCCCGTGAAAATGAGTAAGTGTACAAGAAGAAGACCAAAAGAGCACTGCGATGCTTCCCACCGTAATCAATAGCTTGAAAAATTGTCGCACCTTTTTACAGTAGATATTGCCTAGGTGCGTTTAGAAAACTAAGGAAATTTTTTATTCTGAATAGTATCGAATTTGGTTTCCCAATTTCGAATGTGTTTTTCGCATTAAAGGTAACGTTCGAAACGTTTTCAACCTGCTGACTCAAAACTTGTTAAGCCGAAGCTTCAATTGGTTTGCGGATATCAGAACCGCCAACAATTTCGACTCCGAATGATTTGATCGGAAATGGAAAAGGGCACAGGCCTGAATATTATTTTCCTATGTAAAAAACTATAATGGTCTTAACCAAAGCTTAACCTTAAAGATCCTCTAGTCTGTAGAATCAAATATTGATTAATAAAAAAATTACAGAATGTACATAGATTATAGAGTAACGCATATACTGATACCTAAGAGAAATGTTTGTTTTAGTCAATTTTTACTGTTTTATTTTTAGAATTTTAATAGTACCGCCTTTTAAGCCTTGCTAGAAAATGCAAAATTGATTCTATTGGACATATATATCCAGTTTACAAGCAATTTAACTGAATTGTTAGCCAAGTTATTAATCTGAATTCATCCATTTGCCTGCTGGACATACTAATAAAAATAAAAAGTAGTTAATAACAGGACGGTAGGCTACTTACTACGTGTACCAACCCTTGATGAGTGGCCATTATAAAAACCCAGAGGGTTGGGGCATACGCCTAGGCGTAATGACCATGCACAATAAACCGAAAGAAGGGCAATCAAATGTAGAGACAGACAGATAGACAGACGGACAGACAGACAGTTGAACATCGAGCATTCTTATCAATTGGTCACGTTTTATATTTAAACAATTAGGGGGAGTTCTTAGAAGTTCGATGTCGGGTTTGACCGAGCACGACATAAATCGATTTTGCAATTAAAGCAAATTGAAGTCTATATGTCCAGCATGACCCGCTTTGAGAGTGAAAGTGACATATTTACATATCCTACTATATGTGTGGTATTTGTTTTTTTAGTTATTGCTGTTGTTGGTTGGGAAGGTGTTGGCCTGGGTTGTGTTGGGATAGTGGTTGTAATTGGTGCAGGCAACTTAAGGTTAAGGACCTGCCTTCTTTTTGAGCTAACTTGGTGGTTGAGCTTGGGGCCAATATCTGGTAAGCTGATTGGACTTGAAACTTAATTGACTCTCTTTGTTGGAAAAAGACTTTTACTGATTACAACCTACTTCCTGTGTATTATTCTAGCCTTTTACAGTGTGAATATCGATCAGTGTGAAATCATAAGAATATTTTGATTAATGAGGTATTTATTTATCTACTTATACCTAATCAGAAAGTTAACAAGTAAGAATTCTTTAGTTTAGCATACCCGACTACAAGATCTCCTGTACCTAGGACTTAAATCTGCAAATAAATCTTAGGGGGAGATACTTGAAATCTAATATGAACTTGATCTGCGCATGGTATACAGGATAATACATTCGAAATTTGGTGTCTGTAGTTTTTATAGGAGCAGCTGCTGAGACAGATATACAGATAGGGCTATTGATACTGATTAAGAATATGCATATATACTTTATAGGGTCGAAGATGTCTCCTTCCCTTGTTACATACGAAGATGTCTCCTTCTCTTGTTACATACCCCCTTTTAACACATTTTATGGGTACGGGGAGTAAAAACTATAAAACTTGATGATACTTCATATCTGAAGCTCAATAGATTTATTGTCCCTGCTTAATGACTTGGAATGTACATTCTTTTCAATAAAAATTCTAGCTATTTTATCAATATCCCAAAAATATATACACCTTAACACTATCAAGAATGTATACTAAGTTAGCCAGAGAGCTATAACTGTTCAGTATATATGGATAAATTATAGAGCTATAATCAAAATTTCTTGGTAAGCTGAAGTTAATTTTCACATAATGATTTAGATTTATCTTCTTTGGATCATATTAAATGCATTTAATTGACTTTTCAAGAGTACTTAATGCCCAACACACTAATAAATTAAGCTGTTAGTTATTTTATTTGGTTTCTAAGACAATTAATTGCTAAGCCGAGATTCCAAGCTATATAAATATTGTATAGCTATAGCTACATAAATGTTTACTCTGCTGAAATGGGGTTGTCATTGTTTGCACAACAAATAAATTATAACGACCACAATTTCAGTGAACGAGCTAGGACAACAAATAACTCAAACTCTCACTTTTATTTGCGCGGGTTTTCCATACGTGGTAGTATATATACATATATAGTATCTTTATATGATATATCATATATGTGTATGTATGTCTTCTAATAACCATCACGTGCATGCAAATGTTTTAGGCAACGAAATGTCAACTTTGATTATCTGTGGAACATTCCATGTGTTATTATGACTTAACCTCGTGTTGTGTATGCCGAAAAATCCATATTAGCACTATACTAGATATTAAAAGTGCCATTTAATTTTTTAAATTGCCAACTGCGCCATAAAAACATATTGTCAGGGGTTGAAAAACTAGAAAAACAATGGATATGTCCAGGATATATGTAGTATATCAATAATGCAACTATTAACGCATACATCAATCATAATGTATTAACATGCGTGTACTAAAATTATTACGTCCCCTATAATTACAATCAAATATTGTGGACTGAGTCAAGCGATAGTAATATAAATATATATAGCTGATCCATTAAAATGGTGTCAATACAGGCTCGAGCTGACGTTTTCTAATAAGCACATATATTTTGGAGCACCTAATGAGCACTCAAGGTTCCGAATACCCAATCCTGAATGCACAATACTCATCAAATTGAGCTTGAGGGCTTGTCCAAGCTAAAGAGATATATTATACATACTCATAGAGTTGGTCTAGTAAGTAGTCTAATGAACATATTCATCGTGAGTGCTACAAGTATCGTTAAATGTATTGTAATGAAATGTTTCAGTCATATACTTAAAGTATCTGATATTTATCAGCTCACTAAGTGCTAAAGCCAATTTACTGGGGTACATCCGAATATTTATACTAGTATATAGCCCATCGGCAGATAATGCGCATATGTAAACCATAAAATTCACAGTCATATATGTTTGTGTTTCCTTTAAAAGCCTTTTAATTTGTCTCGTATATTATATTTCTTCCGCATTTTTGAAAAAATTTAGAAATTGTTTTAAAATAAATGAAAATATGTGAAATTTTAGATAGAGCTAGAGAATCTTAAAATAATTTCGTGTTTCCTATAGCGAGTTGATGGCGTTATCAACTCCTTGTAGTTTATTTAAAAAATTATATTATATCCTTAATTAAAATTCCTCTCCTACGCGTTTTGGCGTTTGTTACGCCTTCCTTGGGGAGTATAATTTCAACAGGATATTTAAAATAAAATCCATTAAGAACTAACAACTGTTAATTAAGCTGTATTTATTTATAAATGTTTTAGTGCGTTGCAAAGCAATTTACCTTTAAGGTGTCCATTAGAACAAAGTACGTATGTATGTCCTTCTATAAATGTTTAGCTTATTAAGTATTTAGCATCAATTTCAACCGGACAAAAGTTGATTGAACTTTTGTTGGTTGTCTGCAATCTTGGCTTTTACCTGACACGACTTCAGGTAGTACAAGTAAAAGTGAACCACCTCAAATCGTGCTTCTTGTGTTAATTTTTTGTTGTGGCGCCGTTTGCCTGTTGAAATATTTACCAAGTGCACACAAGCCCAAAGTTCTTTGCCTGATAAATATGTATGTATATTTAAACGCATGTAAGCCAACTTTGGTCATTAATCCATACATTTTTTAACAAGTAATTTTCATGAAAATGTCAAATGTCAAATGCCAACAGAAGTTATGAAGATTACTAAGGATGGGCCCATTTCCATATCACACATACGCCGTGTTGGCCGCCTTATCAGTTCATTTATTTGGGTTATTCTATTAGTTTGATAATTGCATGGATAACAAGTACACCACAAATTAAATTGAGCTACTCGTTATTAAAAGAGAACTACGAACTATGTGCCTACAATCAATATTTAGTTTCCATTATGGAAATGGTTATTTTAACAAAGCTCTGAAATTCCTTGAAAGAAATGTGTTAATCATATTAAATCACGGCACGGCATTTCCCGTACCCCCCAAAAGTAATTGGGTAAAAACTGCGACGTAAAACAAAAAAAAACCCCAAAACAAGGAGCACGATTAACCTTGACTATTTCTAGAACGCTTAATCACAGAAAAGTCAGCAAGTTCAAGGGAAATAGCACGAGAAATTTTGTATTGGCCACAACAAACCAATTTTCATAATAAAATCGAAATTTTGTGGAATTTTGTTGGGGATTCCATTAGTTAGTAAGAAAGTAAAAAAGACGCCGAATAAACTAAACCGATTAACATGCAAATTGTACCATTCGGTTAGATTTTACTTCATTTTATTATTGTTGTGATTTAAAGTAGTTTAAACACTTATAATCTCGGTACTACATTATAATCTACAAGGACATCATTATAAATATAAAATGGTATTCGAAAAACTATTTCTAACTTGTTCAATTTACTGTCGTAATTTATGCCAACAATTTAGTAAATTCCATTTAATTCCATAACTTTGTCAAAAATAAACGGATTTCCATGGTTGTCTAGAATGATTTGGCATTGAAATATTTATTTAACCTATCCCAACCTACCTAACCTAACCTAGCTAACCTAACCTAACCTAACCTAAGCCAACCTAACCTAACCTAACCTAATAATACAATTTTTCGGATTTCGATAATGATTATGATTTTAACTTCTATTGTAAGTAGTTCCCAAGCTCCTAGTAAATGTTTATCAGATTTCATGTGGAATGCCTTTTTGTTTACGTTTAATCAATTTGGCATTTAAATTACAATTTTTAATCAGTTTCAAAACTTTTTGCACTTAAAAGGAAACGTGCATACATATTTTGATAAATATAGTAAATCTAAACTTAGGGGATTTCAGACGAGTACTGACTCTAGTTAAATTCAATATGGATTTTAACTATTTTCTCTTTGATCCATTAGACGCACCTATCGATTTACCTATGCAAAATATTAGCATTAACCCCTTTTATTTGTATTTGGGACTATAAGTATTTCGTTAAATATGCTATTTATATGTACATAATTGAGTTTTCGTGCTTTTGTAGGATTGGCAGTGCGGATACACTGGAAATTGTGGCCTCCAAGTCGACGGGCACGGGCAGCGAGGAGCCATCTACGCCCGAGGACAATATCAATGTGGTAGTGCGAGTGCGTCCCTTGAACGAGAAGGAGAAACGTGACAGGCACGGACCAACGCTACAGTTTCCTGGCAATGGACAAGTCATTGTAAGCCCGAATCCGGATAGTCTTTTGATCCTTAATTAATACACCCTACTTCTTGGACAGATTGAGGGCAATGACATGGGCGTAAAGCGTTCCCACAATCGCGACAGTGTGCGGGTCTTTACGTACAATGTGGTCTTTGAGCCGGGTGCCACACAGGATGATATACTGGACTACTCTGGCATCAAGCGCATTATTGAGATGGGCATTGAGGGCTTCAGCTGCACGGCCTTTTGCTATGGACAAACGGGTTCGGGCAAAACGCATACACTCACAGGACCACCGGACTTAGTAAGCTTATTACTAGATATTCAGAAAGGAATCTTAATATGATTTTATTATTTTCCAGTTCGTGGGCAAGCCCAATCCAAAGGATCCACGTCATGGCCTGATCTTCCGATCGTTTGTGTATCTCTTCCAGTTGATTAAGAATCGCAAGGATGTTAACTATGTGCTCAAGGCTTCATTTATGGAGATTTACAATGAACGGGTAAGAGAAACTATGCCAATGAATACTTATTTTATAGATTTAAGTTAAAGTCAGTTAAATGAGGACAGAAAAGGACCTCAATGGGCATTGCGTAATCTCTGATCTAATGTGGTTCCATTTAATCAAATATCCAATTTAAAATTTCATTGCAATAATTCCGATTGGTTTTCTATTTCGCCCTTTGCAAAGAGCCATTGCCCATAACGATTAGTTTAGCATGCATTGCATTGACCTCTATTTTAATGGAGGCCAACACGACAGGCCCCTCTGGCCCTCTGCCGCTCTGCCCGCCCCTCTTACCAATTGATGGGCATTTGGTAAATTGTCGCAATGCGTGAAATTTGCCTGCATTTTGCGTGGCATTTTAGATGATTTGTTTTCCCACTCCCACCACTCCAACCGGTGTGTGCTTTATTCCATTATTGGTTTTGTAAATTGAATTGCATTTTATATGAACAGGTAATCGATTTGCTCAATCCGGGAAGTGCCCGCAAGCCGCTGGCCGTGCGATGGTCCAAGAAATCGGGCGGCTTCTTTGTGGAGAATCTATTTACGGTAGATTGCGAGGAACTGGACGATTTGTTGGCCGTACTGGAGGAGGGTACGTACGTTTTATATTTTCCTATTTAAGGGGGAAGTGATACGGATTAAATTAAGCATAAAGAACCTAGGTTGATGTGATAACAAAGTTACGATCATAAAAGTTAATCAAAGTGATAATCAAGGCCAATTTTACCAAGCCTCCCTAAGTTGACTCAAAGTAATTATTTGGAGGCCAATACCAATACAGTAAAGATGCATTAATATAGTATAATTACTTACTACTTACCTCTCCACTAAGTCGCATTTTAAACTCATCCTAACATTCTCCTGCCGCAGGCATGAGAAATCGCGCCGTGGGCTCGCATGCGATGAATGATCATTCATCGCGTTCGCACACGATACTTACGGTACATATACTGTCGGATCAGCAAACGGACGGCGGCGTGTTTCTCTCCAAGCATGGGAAGATCAATTTTGTGGACCTGGCAGGCAGCGAGCTGACCAAAAAGACAATGAGCGAGGGCAAGACGCTGGAGGAGGCAAACAACATCAACAAGAGTCTCATGGTGCTGGGCTATTGCATCTCATCGCTGAGTGACAATAAGAAACGCAGCGGCCACATTCCGTACAGGGATAGCCAGTTGACCAAGCTGCTGGCCGACAGTCTGGCCGGGAATGGGGTGACCCTGATGATCGCCTGCGTTTCACCGGCACACTATAATCATGCTGAAACGCTTAATACGCTTCGATATGCCTCACGGGCTAAACGGATACGCACCAAGCCGGTAATCATGATGGATCCACGGGAGGCACTCATACTCAGCCTGAAGAGGGACATTCATGCGCTGCAGATGGAGAATGAGCATCTGAAGGCGGCGCTCAATCTGCATCATCAGGCGGCCACAGCGGCTGAGCCCGCTGGGAACCTCTTGGACCTGCAGCTGGAGCGCGTTAGCAGTGGTGATGCTGCAATACCAGTGCCCAAGGTGGATCTGGAACGGCTACCGGAACTGGATGGTACCGAGCTGGCGGAGCTGGTGAAGCTGTACATGGCAGAAAACGAATCTCTGCGGCAGGAGAACAATCATTTGTTTACGGTGCGCGAAACGATACTTAGGGACCAGGAGATCGTGTGCAGGGAGAATGAACGTTTGCTCAAAAAATTGGAGGAGGTGAACAAGTGAGTAGCAGGACAATCCAAACTACGGCTCGACGCTTAGGCTCATAGTTGTCTCCTTTCTGACTCGTTTTAGATTGAAACCGAGCGAGGACAATGAGCCAAGTGTCGAGCCTAATCCCGAACCGAAACCGCCGCCGCCCACCACTTTGGCGGGGGCGGGCGCATAATTGGCATACAACTTAAAAATTACTTTTTATATACAAATCATGTTTTCGAAACGAATTTAGAGTGTGACTAGTTTTATAAGCAATAAATAAGTATGTTTTTGTTCCACAATTAGCGTCTGTGTGCGTTCACCTTTGATACCCGCACGACCCGCTTTTTCGCCAACGACAGGCAAAGAAACGCCCGGCACCGAAATCTGGACAAATCCAGAACCAGCCATGCCAGCGGCAGTTTTACCGCTGGATCAACGAATGTCTGAAAACTCTGATAAGCGAACCCATACAGCCCAAAAGCGCATTGATCAACAGCGAATTGCCAAGAACATATTGTTAATGGCTAATGCTTTTAGGAAACCGGAAGTGGCCGATCAGGAGACAACCAGTAATAATAACAACGACAAGGATTATATGCCGGAGTGAGTGACTAAGCGTAAATAAAGAATTATCATTTCTTAATTTTAACCTCTTTATAGCATGCTCACGTAATAAATGTACAATATATATTATATTTTTGAAACAATTAAAATATGTTAAAATGCAACTTGAATAAAACTGTTAAGAATTCAAAATGACTTTTTTTCTGTCAAGTTAGCAGCATCGTTACAGCTGATAAATTTTGTTATCGATAGCAGCGATGTTATACGCGACAGCAGCGATAATTTTACGAAATCAAACGCTATTGATTTTTCGTCGATTGTAGAGCTCGAGCTTGTGCCTAAAATAAGCTTTCAAAGGTAAAATTAAAGCAGTTCCCTTAAAAATGCTCAATATATATAACATAATCAGCCGCTTTTACAGCTTCACGTTATTCGCTAGCCCGAAATTATTGTTTGACGGTCACCATAGGTCTTGCCGAGACTGCCGTTCTGGATATTATGGCTGCTAATTTGCAACAGCAGCGAACAATCAATGAGCAACTGCGTCGCGAGGTGGGCATACCACGCGTGCAAGTCTCGGAGGCGTGTAATGCCATGATGAAATATATGATGGACCACGAATCGGATGATTGTCTGCTAAGCGGATTTACCAGTCAAAAGGTGAATCCGTTTCGCGAGAAGAATTCATGCAGCATACTATAAGCTGAATTTTGTATAGGTACACAAGTTCCTGACAGCAGTATTCATAATATGTAGACATAAATATTGTTTACGTTTTCTCGGCGAACTCAAATAGACTAGATAAATAATCTATAAATGCATGCATGTGTGTATTACCTTTGATGTTTCTTGTAAATGTATGCTGACCTCAATTATGTCTATAAACTGAATATATACTTACATATTGTAGAGAAATATTTATAAATGTGTGAAAATCTCAAACCGTCTTAACATACATATGTATACATACCATGTATTTTGCTAATTCTATAGCTCTTTTTTGGAGAATGGCATATATGCATACAAACCGGCAAATTTCAATATATGTATGACCCTATCTAATTATGTTTCCTATTGAGATATTAATAAATAATACAAATTAATAAATGTACTTATAAATCGCTGTCTATATGGGAGAAGTAATTATTTAAATGACTCCTTATTCTATCTTATTAGAATCGATTTACCATTAATTGGTTTAATGAAGCTAATGAAAGCTAAAGAATGATTTGCTCGACTGGGAACCCCATAGACTAACGAAATTAAATGGAGGACAAAGGTGCACAAATTGTCTAATTTTCTTATCAGTTTCATTTGTCCAGAAAAGCAGATGCATTTAAGAGTATTGTACTTTCCTTGCGTGCCATAAGGAAAATTCATATATTTTATATACATATATTACTTCCAACTGAGAGTCGCCGTTTAGTTTGTCCATCCTTAAATTTCGGCAACAAAACAGGGATTTATATTTGTGGAGATATTACACCACCGGAGTAGCAGAGTGGGGGATTGTTTTGCTGCTTAGAAAAATGTGTCTTATATTCATACATATGTGTAGTGTGTTTTATAAATTCAAATATCTCCAAAATTTAAGTCTATAGAATGAATCAAACACTAGCCTCAAGCAAAGCGTTTCCAATCAATCCATATTTCGCATTTCTCGAGCAGTTTCGAACCAGCCTGAGGTTACGGGGTTTGTCGAACATTAAGGCCACAACTGTGACTCGGATGGCTGGTAAGAAGTGGCGGCAAATGAGCGTTGCACAAAAGGCTGTCTACACAGAAATCGCACAACGAAATCGTGACGCACGTGCAAAGTGAGCAATTAAAACAAAATTGTGACAAGAACGTAATACTATACAAACCAAAATATTAACTTTGGCGCCAACATCAAGTAATCGATGACAATTTAAACGTTTATCAACACTACTGCCCAATAGCGACAGCACACTTCTAAATAAGTGTTGGCAAATTGTGAACACGTTCACTTGTTTGATTTTTTTAAATCATAAACAATTCAGCTGACTTTTAGGGCTTATTCGTGCTGCATTAAACACGAATATTTGTTAACTCTGCAGCTCATTTTTAACGGCAACAGGCTCTGCCTTCCATTTGTAAACTAAATATTTCATAACTGATTGGGGAAGCTCTTTAGAACATGTTCACCTGTTTAGTTCCGTGAGGCACTCTTTCAATTCACTCACTTGCGAACAACCCAGCACTATTCTTGAGCAGAAATATTAAAGAAAACTTTTGATTGATTGGAAAGTCAAATATGAGTTCAGGATTTGTCACTGAGTCCGAGGCAGCTGAAGCACGTCAGCGTCGTCAAGAAGAGTGGGAGCGCGTACGTCAGCCGGAGGATCCATTAGAAAGACCGGAGGAACCATACGATGGACGCTCGCTTTACGACCGTCTGAAAGAGCAGAAAACAAAAAAAGATATGGAATTCGAAGAAGCACACAAATTAAGTGAGTATTGACGTTTGTAAATGCATTTCATCAATTACCAATAATTGTATACACAGAGAATCTGATACGCGGCCTGGACGATGACGAGGTGCAGTTTCTGGAACTTGTTGATGCCCACAAAATGAATGCGGAGCGCCAACAGATGCGTGACGAGGAGCTAGAGCTGAGGGACTTTCGCAATCGCGTCGAGAAACTACACGAGGAGAGCGTGGATAAGGTAAGTCTCCGCATTGCTTTTGACTTCACCCATTTCTTATTATGATTCAATACGCACAGAAACTGCAGGCGGAGATAAAAACCACAGCCAAATCCATTGGCGCACCAGTAACAGGACGCAGTACACAAAAGTCCCTGCTGGGACAGGGCATTAAACGCAAAAATGGTGAATTACCAAGCACCAGCAAAGTGACCAAAACGGAGCAACAGACGCAGCAGCCCGCTGAGAAATCGCCGCCCGCTGAGAAATCAGCGCCCTCTGAGAAATCGGTGCCCGCTGAGAAATCTGTGCCGGCTGCTTCCTTAAGAACATCAAAACACGATGTGGGCAGTCTTAAGTGTATTGCCATACTACCCGGCATTGGCTCTTACACTGAATCGAGTGATTCGGAGGCAAGCACCGATACAGATGATCACGATAAGTGCAGCCTGGTGGATTTGTGTGGTCGCAAGATGCCTAAAAAGAAGCAGTGTGCCGAGTAAGCAGGCGTCATTGGTTTTTTTTTTTGGGGCAACAGTTTTATTGGATTCTTAATTATAAAGTGTAGCGTTTCCTGAAGCGAAATATATAGCCTAGAGTTAAACAATTCTACGTGTCCTTTTTCTTGTTACGATTGCGATTCTTCACATTGGTCGTCTCATAGAAATTGCTGCCAATTTTCTTACGCTTCTGGTTGCGTTCCAGAGCACGCTTCTGTTTTGCATTGAGGCGTGGCGCCTTGGCGGTACTGGGACCCTCATCATCACTGTCATCTAACTCATCCGAGTCGCCTGGCTGCACCTTGGCCACACGGAATTTGCCCGACGATGTGATGGCCAGCTGTTGTGTTTTCTTTACCTTTGCCTTTTTGTGTACTACACGCTGTAGATCTTCATTATACTCGTCCTCCGAGTAGAAATCGCTGGCACCATCGCTAGAGTCTTCGCCATCCGGTTGCTCAGGATTGAGCTGACGCGCTTTTTTACGTGCTGCACGCTCTGCTTTCTGTTGCTCCAATAGCTCCAGATCAATGTGATCCAGCTCGCGTTCATCCTGCTGCTCATAGTCGAGACCCACGCGAATCTTACGGAAGTCTTGAATTTGCTTGAACTCGCGCGCCTTTTTCACAGACTCGCTAACAAATGTAGGCGCCTCCGATTTGTCGTCAGCATCTTCGGCAGCAGCCGCAGCTGCCTCTGCATCAGCTATCTCCTGCTCAGTTGGTTTGCCCTCTTGCGATTTGGGTATAGCAAAGCCCTCGGGAGGCACATAGAAGGGTAGCTTGCCACGCTGCCAATCGTTAAGCACCATGCGGGCTGTTACCGCAATGTCTGGCTCGCCACCTTTGAGCAATTTTCCCGACTTCTTGGCCAGCTGCTCCAGGAAGTGTGTGGATGAAGACCAGTTCTCGATTTTATAGTTCTTGGCAATGTACTCATCGCGCACACGCTGCAACACAGTTTCTACATAATCCTCTGGATTGGTGACCAGCTCAACGCGCACCACGCCCTTTAGCACCTTCTCCGTGTCGGTTTCGGCCGAGGGATACACGACGCCGGGACAATCGATTAGGAATATGCGTTTCATAAGCGTTATATACTGCCAGACTTTGGTCTCGCCAGCAATGGGCGCCACATTGCAAACCTTTTTGGAGCGCAGCGCATTAATAACCGAAGATTTGCCTACATTCGGATAGCCAATGAATCCAACGCTGATTTGCTTCTTGTCCATGTGTAGTTTGCCCAATTGACGGAACAGGTTGATAAGTGCACCTGTTTAAATCAAATATTTGCAATACTTTATAAATTGTTATTGTAGTGAATCTGTTGACAGTACTCACCCTTGCCAAAGGGATGCTGGAGAGAGGCATGGAAGGCAATTGTGGGATACTCTGCACTTAGGATTGCAACCCAGCGTTGGGTTACCCAAACCGGCACCAAATCCACTTTGTTCAAAATGAAAAATAGATGTTTGTGCGGCTTCTCTTTGCGCAGAAACTCCTCAATGTATTTGGAGCGTGTACCCATTGGATCACGTGCATCAAGCACCTGCAGCAGCACATCGGATGCATCCACGACCTTATGCAACTCGTTCCAAATGCGTTTACTTTGGCCCGCACCGAATACCCAATCGCGAACGGCTTTCTTTTCGCCAGTATCCTCGCGTATTAGATCCACATCTTTGGTAGAATCGTATTGGTCAGCCTGCTCATCAGCCGCACGGCTCAAGTCCTCCAGATCGCGTACTTTGAGGCTGACACGCTTGCGTTGCTTTTTCGGCCCAAACACACTGTCAAAGCTCTCCGTATCCAGCAGATGAACGCGTTGATATTTTGAGGCTTCGTTTAGCAGCGTCACTGGCAACTGCGAGGGTTTCATTATGACCTGATAAGGATCTTTCACAGCCTTGCCAATCTCATCCTGAAACTTTTGCAATGCCGTCTGTGAAATAACGCGCGAGTTGCTGAACCATTTCGGAGTGGGCTCCACTCTGGCCATCGTTCCTGCGGGCAGACGACCCTAAAAGACACATGCAACAAGTGTTTGTTTACCCAAGGTCACGCTCGACGGTGAAATGCCTGGCTTACCTGAAACGGAGCGGGAGTAATGATCTTGCCAGTACGATCGCGCTTTGCCTTGAAGTTGCGATACATCTGAAGGCGCTTGATGGTGGCTTTGGTGCGCGGATGTGCTACTCCTTTAAGGCCACTTTTTGGGCGCTCCGGATTCATGGAGTGATTGGAATGGTTGAATCCCTGTGTCCGGGGCTTGCCCGGGGTGCTGCGTACTTTCGGCATGTTTGTTTTTGTGTTATTTGCGTGCGCTTTGGTCTAAAATAATTGCTGTTTCTCACAGCACGCACGAATCAAAACAAACACGCTCGTAAAAGGGAGGTTAGGTTGCACGTTCGGATTGTTTTCATTTTAAGCGATATATCGATACTTACAATAATATGTTCATCGATAAGTTTCGGGCAAATAAATAGGACTATCGGTTTATAAGGAATATTGCGATACTTTTTATATGTTACCGGACTAATGCGGTTTCAGTCGGTCTGGCCACTCTCCTTGTGACACCGCCTCGTATAACAATAGACACATATCTAATTTATATACAAGCATGATAGCAATTTATAAAGAATTTCAATTTATTAGACAACAGAGAAGTAAAGAACATCATATGTATGAATTACTTTTTCCATTATTGACAATTAAAAGAGTCATGCAGAATTGCATTTAAGCAGGTGCTCATATATTTATGGCTTGCCATGTAGCTCAGTAGCAATCTGGTTTGTGTCCGTGTTTGCATATTAGTAGTTGTTCATTTCAATGATGGCAACGAGCTGCACGCTGGCTGCGTTTTCAGTCAAATCAAATCGAATTTAAAATAACTGCATTTATATTTAGTTAATAAAATAAACAGTGCATATGTAAATGCTAAATGTTAAAATGCTGATTAGTTATTAGATTCAAATAGTTCAGAATTCAACACTACATATGTACATACGTTTGTGTGTATTTCACAAGCTTGCTGACTCTCTGTGTATGTGTGCGTCGTGTGCATGAGTGTGTGTGCTTTTTGGAATGTTGCTTTGCACGAAATTCAAATTGTGACCATCCTTGAGATTTTTCTTGTGATACAAAGCGAGCAAGAGGAAGAAAGACTGTTAATTATGCAAAATTCAGCTGAAATAAACTAAAAAATGGATGAGCATACATTGAATGACCTGTTGGAATGTTCGGTATGTCTGGATCGTTTGGACACCACCTCAAAAGTACTGCCATGTCAACACACCTTCTGTCGCAAGTGTTTGCTGGTAAGTTCTCCGAATGTATTCTTCTCGCTGCTATATATTTATATGCATATATCTTCTATAGGACATCGTTGCCAGCCAGCACAAGCTGCGCTGCCCGGAATGTCGCGTACTGGTGAATTGCCGCATTGATGAGCTGCCGCCAAATGTTTTGCTTATGAGAATATTAGAAGGTAAGTGTGGCTGGCTTTTGCGCATGTGTGGGCGCCAGCCTATGCTTTCAAATTCCGAAACAACTGTGGGCAGAAATGTTTGCATTGATAGCTCATTTTATTTCACTAGAGCTGTATCGATTCGTTCAGAATATGTTCGATCGAACGACTCTCTAAACTGAACCAAAGAACTATGTCCTACCTCTTTGTCAAATTTAGTTTGTTTTTCAGTTCGTTTGTTTCTTATATTGTGGTAAATATAAACATACAAACTCTCAACTTTCGACTGATCAAATTTAGATTTGACCAAACTACATATAATACTATAATACAAACAAGTTTGAAGATAGCTATTCCTTTGCAAAACTTAACTACAATTTACAATTATATATTTTATACCTCACCAAACAGGCATGAAGCAAACCGCCGGAAAAACGGATAATAAAAGCGAGGAGCTGTCATTGCCAAAGGTAGCAAAAATACAAGTACAGGAGGAGAAAATAGCCGAGCAGTTACAACAAAAAATACCCCAGCAACCGCAACAACAACAGCAGCAGCAGCAGCAAACACAACATGTCCAGCAGGAGCAACAGCAGCTGCCCCCGCAAAACACAACAACAGCAACACGTCAAAAGCCGCGTCGATTTCTACTGCCACACGCCTATGCGCTGTTTGATTTTGTCAGCAGCGAGGCCAGCGATTTGAAGTTTAAGAAGGGCGATTTAATATTGTTAAAGCAGCGCATCGACAACAATTGGTTTGTGGGCCAAGCCAATGGCCAGGAGGGCACATTTCCTATTAATTATGTTAAGGTAGCGGTAGCTCTGCCCATGCCACAGTGCATTGCCATGTATGACTTCAAAATGGGACCCAGCGATGAGGAGGGCTGTTTGGAGTTTAAAAAGAGTACCGTCATCCATGTGCTGCGTCGCGTCGATCACAATTGGGCCGAGGGCCGAATTGGTCAAACAATTGGCATATTTCCCATTGCGTTTGTTGAGCTTAATGCGGCAGCAAAGAAGCTGCTTGATAGTGGTGCCAGCAATCCGCAGCCACAGCCGCCAACGCAGTTGTTGCAGCAGCAACCACGCGTCTTACCACCAGTGCCGCTAATTGATCCCACCCACGTCACAAACGATTCCAGCACGGCCTCCTCCAATAGCAATTCCTCCAGCAACAACAACAGCAGCAGCAACTCAAGCTCCACATGCAGCTCTAACAATTGCAGTCCCAATCATCAATCGCTGCCTAATACGCCGCAACATGCAGCGGCAGCAGCTACCGCTGCTGCTGTTGGCGGTGGTTCGGTGCGTTATCGTGACAAGGGCGCCAAGGAGAAGCGACATTCGTTAAATGCGCTACTGCAGGCAGCACCGCTCAGTTTACTGCAAACAAATCGCCACTCTGCTGAGATACTCAGCCTGCCGCATGAGTTGAGCCGCTTGGAGCTCAGCTCGCAGGCAAATGTTGCCACAGCAGCTGTAACACAGCCCTCGCAAACTTCTCGCGTGCTTAAGACGCATGTACATCAGCAACAATTGCCACCGACGCTGCCTTGGGGCTACTTGGCGCTGTTTCCCTACAAGCCGCGTCAGTCCGACGAACTGGAGCTGAAGAAAGGCTGCGTTTATATTGTCACCGAGCGCTGTGTGGATGGCTGGTTCAAGGGTAAAAACTGGCTGGACATAACGGGCGTCTTTCCGGGTAACTACTTGACTCCTTTGCGCTTACGTGATCAGCAGCAGCTAATGCATCAGTGGAAATATGTGCCGCCCTGCTCTGAAGCCAATACAATGCCGGCTCAGGCCCTCGATGTACGTCTTAGCAATATGTTGCCCACACATCCGCCAGATTTGCCACCACGCCAGCAACCACATCAGCAGTCGCAAACTACGGCTACCAACACTAGCTGTTCCGTCTGGACGAAGCCCGTGGAAGCGTTGTTCAGTCGCAAGTCCAGCGGCAGTGCGGAATGCAAATTGGATACCGCTGGCAGTAGTTCTGGAGCTGTTGGACTTATGCGACGTTTGACGCACATGAAAACGCGATCAAAGTCGCCGGGTGCACCTCTCCAACAACAACAACATCAGTCGTCTAAGGACCCTACAAGCAGCGGAACAACTGAAACCAATGTGAAAGCGGCGCCATTGCATCCCGTTCATGTTAGGTGAGTATTTAGCCTTAAAACCAGTGTTAGTACGTTCAGCTTATGCATTCGCCTTCCCAGATCCGGCTCTTGTCCCAGTCAGTTGCAGCAAAGCCAGCCACTTAAGGAAAGCTCAACAGCTCCAACGCCTGCCACTGCAAGCCAGCAGATTCAGCCTAATAGCAGTATCTCCTACGGTTCACAGCGCATCAAAAGCAACAAGGAACGACCACATTTAATTTGGTCTGTTTTAAAATATTTCATCCTTCATACCATACTAACAAATGCTTTTTATCCAAATGCAGCGCCAGGCAATCACTGGATGCAGCCACTTTCCGGAGCATGTACAACAATGCGGTCTCGTCGCCGCCGCCACCAACAAGCCATACACAAACACAAACGCAACTACATGCGAACATGATTATTGCACCCAATCACCGCAAGACGCAGAGCCTGGACGCGGGACATGTGCTCTGTGCCAGCAATGCCAACAGCAACAGCAGCCTTATTACCGAGGCAGCGATTAAGGCGAGTGCCACCACAAAGTCCGTATACTGCACGCGAGAGAGGTAAGCATAGATCTTTTATTCTTTTAAGCGGTCATCGGACGATTCAATTCTTGCAAGCTTGTCGTGCATCTTTCAACATGAACCGTATTTTCATTGTATCAACTAACGACCGCTTTACTGAATTATTTTATTACTTATTATAAACATTTAATTTATTTTGCTTGCAGTCGTTTTCGTTGCATTGTGCCTTATCCGCCGAATAGCGAGATTGAACTGGAATTGCGTCTGGGTGATATTATCTATGTGCAGCGCAAGCAGAAGAACGGATGGTATAAGGGCACACATGCGCGCACACACAAAACTGGTTTATTTCCAGCTTCCTTTGTGGAACCGGATATCTAGCTTAGTACATTCCCTAATGCATTCGTGGTGAAATTTCAAATTACACACACACACAAACACACTTGTCAAAATTCCCTTTGAATCGCCGGTCGATTTGTGCTTCCACAAAAGTTTTCCTATATACATACATATATATATATTTTCGAATAACAACTATTTGTACTTTTCCACAGCGCTCGAATTCAAATTCCCGATTATGTAGTTTTTATACGATTTTTAATCAAATTAGGTAGTAGCGGATATACATATACAATAAGCATATAGTAATGTTTGTACTTAAGATCGTAACTTTTAATAATTAGCTAGTGAAATCGAGATATGGAAATACGAACCAACGAACTAACCTGTATTCCAAACGTAGACCATCTGCGCTTCCCTTACACTCTAACTAAAACTAAGAAATTAACAACTGTTATGCGTAGTACTTACTTATATAGTCTATAAAACTATATTAAAAAGAATGGTTCATTTTTATACTTAGTTCACAGTGATTTTGTTAAAATATATCTTCATCAGTTTTTTGCATAAATTATAATTTGATTTAATTCCAACAGAATCATCTTTCATTAATTATTGTACTTAAATTCTTTTTATTTTATTTCCAATTCGAGATTGAAAAAAAGCCTAAATGATTTGCAAATTAATATAAAAGGCAGTTGTAAATTTAATACTTTGAGAACTTTACCACACAGCAAACAATTAACGGAAATTAAAGAAAAGAAAGCTTGAAATTCATAATTAATTTTGTTAAGGCGATATAAAAGTTTAATTATATAAAAAAGCCCAGGATATTCAAAGGTAATTTGACATCTCAAGAATAAAAATGTAAAAATGAATTATTCCCTTAAAGCTCTGTTATATACATATACGAAGATTAATAATAAAACATGGTAAATTAAAACAATATCAAGTTTTGAATTGAACTTATTTTATTCACGATCAATTAAACGTATTTAACTAGTTCAAAATTGTAGAATCTCAATCGCTCTTATCGAATTTGGATCCATAGATGGGCATGTACTGCAGGACCAATTTCCAGTCTGTGTAGTAGAGCAGGGCCAGGCCAGCTGCGCCACCGAATCCTGCGCCGGAGCGAACGCTAAATAAAGGCAATAAATACAGTTAAAGTTATAATTGTTGGCACCTTTTGGTTATGCAATGAGGATGCGAATGCCTTCACTCTTGCAGTTACGGAAGCTGGGTCACAACGTGTGCCAACTGCATTTTACTTACAAGGATGTCGCGATCTCAGCATGCTTCTTGCCAAAAGGTATGCGAAAGCCCATTTTGTTCGATTTAACAAATTGTTATTCTACTCGCAAATAAAAATATTCAGTGGCTAGTAGCTGTGTGGCCGTATAGCTAAACACTAAAAAACACAAAGTAGACAGGGATGCACACGTCCGCTGTCATTGTTTTACTGTGACCCTGTATATTTAAATTGTTTTTAATTTAAAAATTGTATGAATAAAATGAGTTGGGGTTTCATACAGTGAAAAGGTTATCTGTGCTTTCGAATGGGAACATTCAGAAACGTTTTAAACAGTAAAAGCAAAATCGTCCAATCGTTGCAAACGTTGGCAACCCTTGCATGTGGCCTACGTGAATAACAACAATTCGTCATTCGCTTGTATTTGCGTTAGAGCTCTTTTTGCATTCCAAATTAAATTTATCAACATGAAGGTGGCTATTTTTGGCGATCTAAATGTGTTTGAACTGTGCATCCTAAGCAGTTTGATGCCAGCAGTTTTTGTTTATTTGTGGGCATTGATAACCGGCGACATTAAGGTAAGAAGGCGTCAACAGTCAGCTGGTATTCCGTATTAAAATATTGTGTACACATTTGCAGAATTTTGAAAACAGCAAGGTCGCTTACTCAGAGTTTACGGCGCAGGATCCTATCAATTGTTACCAAAACTATGTAGAAAAGAAAAAGGATTCGTAAGCGCCAAAAATTATACCATAAGTAATTTTGTTAAACAATTTTATTAAAGAATTATTATTAAAGTTGACATGTATTTTCGGAAGAGTTATTACTGTGAAGCAATATTTTAACCTTGGGATTTTTAGATTACGATAAGTAGAAAGTGCATAACGAAGAAGTTGTACTCAATAAAAATATTCAGTCTGATTAGATATTCATTAATATTTTGTAAATATTAAATAATGAACTAGTGTCAGAAGAACTAACAAGTTCAGCTCACGATGTTCATGATTCATGTTCATATGTGCATATGTATGTATGTATGTGGCTACTTACTGCATGTGAACAACAACACTTTCCAGTTAAAAACAATACATTAAGTTTTATAGGAATCAAGTTTCATTTTTGACCTTTTAAAGCAATACTGCAAAGGCAAATAGAGCACGTTCGGCCAAAAACCCAGATAGTTGAAGAGGCTTTGGGCGCAGATCAACAAAGGAACGCCAACGACGCAAAAGCATATAAAATGTCTGAAACATACGGTTTGTAACACACTTTGTTCTAACTGGAATTAATTAGTAATTGAGTTTGTATGTTTGCACACCTTTAGATTACCTTTTCAAGTTTCTAATAATTGGAAGTGCGGGCAGCGGCAAAAGTTGCCTCTTGCATCATTTCATCGAAAGCAAATGTAAGTAAAACTGCAGCCCATTGCATTATGTTTAGTCATATACCCTTGCGGAAAGTATTTCATTTTGTAGCGAATTAAAAACGGCAATCAGAGATGTCATAATGTATAGTCCTACGTTCATTATCATGTTTTACTGAGTTGATCTGCCATATCTACATATTTGTTCGTATAAATTATGGTCTTTTTGTTTTTGAGGCAATGTTGATCAAACTTTTATAGCTTTTTTTGTATATGTATATATATATGGTATTTTAAGGCTGCAATGGATAGATAGAGGCATATCCGAACATACAAGTATATATCTTCTTTATCAGCACCAATAGCCTGCCTTTGTCTGTTCTTAAGGACGTGTCCATCTTCGATTATATGTGGAAGAGACAACAAATTGTGTATGCTACCGTCCTCTATATAGAAAAAGGACACGTGTTTTAGGTTACCAGTGATCATTCAAATCTTATAACGTCCTACTTGGTCTTAGGGCATCATCTAGTGTAACACACTCTCAACTTATGGTTGGACCTACCTTGCCCACCTAGCCTTGTCTTACCCACATATTTTCTGCTTGATTTGACAGTCAAAGACGACAGCTCGCATACCATTGGCGTTGAGTTTGGCTCAAGGATTGTGAATGTAGGCGGCAAATCGGTGAAGCTACAAATATGGGACACAGCTGGCCAGGAGAGATTCCGCTCGGTGACGCGTTCCTATTATCGCGGTGCTGCTGGGGCTCTGCTCGTCTATGATACAACATCGCGCGATTCGTTCAATGCATTGACAAATTGGTTAAATGATGCACGGACCCTGGCCAGTCCAAACATTGTGATACTGCTGGTGGGCAACAAGAAGGACTTGGAGGAGGCGCGTGATGTAACTTTTCTGGAAGCGAGCTCTTTTGCACAGGAAAATGGTTCGTCTACAAAATTATGTTTGCCTGAATATCTCATAATTATGATTTGCCTTATAGAACTTATCTTTTTGGAGACCAGCGCTAAGACAGGCGAGAACGTCGAGGAGGCCTTTCTCAAGTGCTCGAAGACCATACTGGCTAAGATAGAGACGGGCGAGCTGGATCCAGAGCGCATTGGCAGTGGCATACAGTACGGGGGCGCCGCGCTGCGTAATCTACAGACGCGACAACGCAGCATCAATAAGCCAGACTGCACCTGTCGCGTGTAGAGTTTGATAAAGCTAAACAGTTTCGCAATGCATGTGTTTTAGCTTAGGCGAGTAAAATAATCTCATTTAATCTGTAACTAATTGATACGAAACCGCATTAGCCTTAGTTATATGTACGTGTCTGTCTATTTGTATGTGAAAGGCCAGAACGAGGTATTGGCTTACATTTGCAATTATGTCTTTAATTAGAATTGTTTAACAGAATCTTCAGTGCAATTTGTATCATTCCAAAATGTTAGATCTACTTATTGTTTCGTTTTTGATTTAATGACTCCTTACTTTCAATTGCTGAATTAATTTAACAAGTTTTTCAACGTTACTTATGTAAATTGTAAGCACTTTTATTATTGTAAACCAGTGGCGGGCCCAATAACAACTAACAACGAGCTAGAATGTGGAATATCCGGCAAATCAAATGAATCACCATCCGTTGATTAAAGTCGATCGAGAACTGTGTAAATGCGCCCAGCATTTTGTAAATACGCGGTATCAACTTATCGTTGAAACGCAAGTTGTAAAGAAATTTAAATGAATTATGCACGCGGTAAATAAAAAACGCAAACTAAAATATAGATTCACCATAAACAAATTGCGCATTGATTTGATTACCCATTCTAGGAATTATATTCATTTTAATCAATATATTAAAGTCGTTTTTCCAACTAAACGAGGTTGCGGGTTCAAATTACGAACACGAGCGTTAAGGCATAGATTACTTTAACATACTACACTATTGATACACTATTTGATCGACATTATTGTAGGACTATAACTACTACAGCGATTCTTATGATTCTAACTTTAAATTCAAGCGATAATAATAATTCACACAGATAAAGGTTTTATAAAAAGTTTATTATTTACAAAATCGTAGGAAGATGCAAAAATAATATCACTTCAGTTGTGTTCGGAATAATGAAAATAATGCTACAAAATGCATCACCATGGAAACATTTTAATATCATTTTATATTTTAGGTTTATCAGTTTTAATTGAAAATTACATCCTTTTTTAATATTCCAATTGAAATACTAATAGAACGAAAGCTAAAATACAAGATCGCATTTGAAATAGTTCCGATCACATTGAAATATTTCCTATCAGTTAAAAATATTCCTAATGTGATCTTAAATTTTTGGTTACACTTTTTCCGAACAAAGGAATACAACTTAATTGGCATATTTGAGTTCAAGTATGTAATGCTATTTGGTAAAAATGTATAACATATAAAAAAAGAATAGTTTTAAAAATATAAATATATAGTCTTATGCTTCGCATTTGGTTAACTTCTGGAGCGCGTGCTTTGCAGCGGAAAGCTTGGCCTGTTTGCTATTGCTTCCGAAGCCATACACCTTGACGGTCTTGTCCATGCATATGAACTGGCAGGTAACCATCACATGGCCCCTGTCCATTACGGGCGAGCTGAAGATTGGCTTTGCCAGCTTGTGCTCAAATAATTGACGAATGGGATTGAGTGGCACATTGCGCGAGAATTCGAGTAGCTCGGGCTCAAAGAGTTTGTAGACCACTTGCCAGGTGGTTTGCAAATCACGGCAATCCAAGTAAACGGCCGCTATGAGTGCCTCCACTATATCGCCCAATGCTTTGGGCACATCCACATTGTGTGAAATGTTGTAGTCGCCAATCTGGAACGGCTCAGGTGCAGTGATGGCGGCAGCTGCTTGAGGTTGCTCTGCTTCATCCACCTCAGCTTCGTCATCAGAGTCAAACGCCGAAGCCTTTACATCACTCTCCTCCATCAGGATGCGGACCTGATTCGTGACACGATGATGCTGTGCTTCCTGGAAATGCACAAAGCTCTGAATGGACTCCGCCAGCAGCGCATTCTCGGCCAAAATGAAAAAGTGAAAACGATGTCGCACACAAATGCAAGCAAGCGTCGTATTGTTGACCAGCGCCGATCGTAGATCGGTCAGCTGACCGGGTGTCATCCGCGTCTTGTGCTCAAATATATACGCCGAGATGAGAAAGTCCAAAATGGCATCACCAATAAATTCCAGTTCCTGGTAGCAGCCTGTCAAACGGTTCGTGGGATTCGAAGGATGTGTGAGCGCCTGCAGCAAGTATGCACGATCGCGGAATGTGTAGCCGAGATTCCTCTCCAGACACGCATGATTGATTAGAAAACCGTCCACCTCACGCTGTGATATGTTCGTGCGCATGCGTGCGCTGCCCAGCTGTAGGTCCAACAACTGTGTCAGCGGCTTGCCAATGTCCGGCTTGCATATGCCAAAGTATTCCAGCATACGGAATCCATGCTGCAGTCCATAGTTCTTCACAATCACGCCCAACAACGCCTCCAGCGTATCGGCAATCAATTTATCCGGCATCTTTACTTGTCCCACACAGAAGTTAGTCTCTCCACTAAAGTCTGTGCCCGCATTATGACCATGCCTATTTTTTTGACAGCTTTCCACAAAGGCGCGGAATGCCTCGTCGCTGCAATTGCCATTGCCGAAACACTCCTCCTCGCTAACAGACAGATTCCTCAGATTATGCGGACCAACCAGCGCCGCCAGCTCCGGCTTGTTCTGCCACAGATCCAGCACATTCAGAGGCAGACTAACACTCGGCGGCAGCCAGGTGTACTTTGGCGTGAAAAGCGTGCTGCATATCCGCGTTGGAATATCCGTGTCGCTTAGGCAGTACAATAGATTACGATTGGAGACTAGCGTTGACTTCACCTGATTCCATCATGAAATTAGAAGATAATCATTTTAAATATATATTTATCTGTCAGGAATCAAGAATAGTTACAAGCCAAAACAAAAATAAGAGAAAAGCAAAGAATTATTGTTCTCAAAGCTCAATCCTAACAAAAATCTGCCAGTATATACTAACCTGTGTCAGTATACCCTCATTCCAGTCCGGATATTTGTTAGCTAGATAAAGGGTACCACTGAGTTTGAGGAAACAATCACCTAGCAATTCAAAACGTTCCATGTCAAAGACGTCAACACTGCCTGCATACGTGAGCGCGGCCATAAATTCGCCCTGTTCAGCAGGAGTTATGTGTTCATTGGAGATGCTGCGCTGCAGCACGGAGAGTTGAACTTGTTCAACGCGTGTGTCATTGGCGCCCCCGGCGGGTAGAAGTGCGGGCAGCAAATTATTGGGGGTGTTCTGGCTGTTGTAAATGCTGCCCTTGGGCATGTTCAGCTGATTTTGCGACCATGCCTCCTTATCTTCATCCGCGAGTGTATCTAGTTCCATAATCTGGCCACTAATAAATTGATAATAATATTTGAGCTCCGTTGGGTAGGCGACCATTAAGTTGCGATGGAGATCGAGCGGCTCCATGTACTGTTGCCATGGCACTTCCAGATCGGTTATCTCCAATTTCTCCATGGCCATCTCAACGCTCTTGGTGGGCAATGGATCTAGCAGGGGACGCGGCTCCTTGCACTCATCATCGTGCATAGCATTGCCGTGGTGATCGACATTGCGGCGCAGCGACCAGTCGATCTCCAACGGTCGTGGCTTATAGTTCGCGCCATTTGTAGGCAATGTGTCTAGCTCGAGATATTTGTTGATCCGATTGCGCAGTGTCTCCGCATGCAACATGTAATGCAGGCGACGCAAAATGCTGGGCAGGAACAGTAACTTCACCCAGAGATCGCCGGGGAATCCAAAATTGAAGCACAGTTCGGGTATGAGCATCACCTTGGCGCGTGCCTTGCTAGCTCCCGAGGATTTGATGCGATGCTGCACATAGAAGTTGAGCTGATCGGTCAGTTCGCGGACTTCGAGTAGGAAATGCTCCTTGTGGACAATGTCGCCAATGTAATTGCCATACTTGGTCATGGTAAAGGAATAGTAACTCTTGTCCCGCTGCTTCTCCTCCATCATGCTCATGGGCGTTAGATCCGTATGCACTTTGGTTACCAGCATGCGCTTCTCCTCGTAATTAGCATACCACTGTGTCACGATCTTGCCCTCAAAATCTTGTGGGCGCGGCGGAGGCATTTTCTTGCGCTGCACAACTGTTGTGGATTCCGGCTTGGGCAGTCGCGGAAACTGCTCCACCAGCGGCCAATCTAAGCCACCGCCTGGCGCCACTGACAGTGGAACCACCAGATACGAGTGCTCCTTGCTGCGACGATCGAGCATAAAGAAGGGCTGCCATATGCGCAAAAGATCACGGAACAGCATCAAGTGGAACCGCTGCAACTGCTCCAGCTGTTTCTCGGTCTCAATTATTATTTCCTGCGGCTGCTCCGCTACATTCACATGCATTTTGCCCTGATGGTTAAACAGTGGCATTTCAGCCAGACGCGGAAGGCGGTTTCTCAACAGGAGCGCATAATTGCGGCGCGTGTGCAGTGAATCGTACATGTGCTCCGTGTAATCGGATCGTTCGTACTGTGCCTGCAGAGTAATCTCATATGCATAGCAGGTCTCACCCACTCGCGGCATGGCATCGTAGAACTCTACTGGACAACTGCAAGCGTACGTTTTCTGTTGTCCTGCTCCTCTGTCCTTGCGCTTGTTGGTCACTACGAGTGGAAAAGTAGAACGTATAGTTAGGCATACAGATGTTTGGACATTTTGAATATGTATACAATAATATATAAACGAAATTGAAAAGCCAGATTACGATCAGTAAAGATTACGCACCATCATCATCGTAGGTTTTCCAGTGTTCAAAGTGAACATTAGCGATCTCCGCGACGCGCTCGTTCGCAGTTGTGGGCAGGAAGCGGTCATTCAGTTCGCCAAGATTATAGAGTTTAATGCACGTCTTAAAAGCGGCCGAAAACTTGGCATCCCGGGCCGATAACATGGGGTCGCTCTGCAAAAGAATATGGCTTTAGAGGATGTGTTGGAGTGGCTCTGTGGCGGCTTACGTAGATCGTTTCGCGCATGGTCGAACTTAATGGCAGCTCAACGGATACAATATATTTGGTTGCCCAGTCAGATGTAAACTGTTTGCGCTCATCATCCTGTAGCAGCTTGAACCAAGGCAGCACAACGCCAAACGCATCCGATGGCATCTGCTGGCAGTAGCGATGTAATATAGGTAGAGCGGAGCTGGCCAGCAGCACAGCGCCACTCGAATTAATAAAAGGTTTTATTATATCCTTAAAGTGCTGGTTGATATCGTCCAACAGCGGCTCGGAACGTTCCAATACACGATCCTTGAGATACTCCCTGATTTCAAGATGTGCCCGGCGATATTGTTGAATTTGCTCGGATATCTTCTGCTGATCGATGTCCGCCGAGAACAAAATGAACGATGCATCCTTGGACCGTGCACGTCCCTTGGTCTGTACATACATATTAAAGGTTCTAATAGGATCCAGTATGATCACATAATTGCAGGCCTGCACATCAATGCCCTCTTCTAGCACGCTGGAGCACACCATGAGATTGGCCTCGCCATCGCGAAACTTCTGAATGGCCTGTAAGTCAAGAAAATGTAACTGTTTTAGTCGAATGTGCTCGACTAGAAGGTATCCTGTACTCCGTTTAAGGCAGCGGTAACTCTATTGACTATGGCTATAACATTTTCGGAAATGAAAATCAGCATTATTCTCAATTCCGAATGTTTTCGATTTGGGGTTCCCATTCTCGAATTTAAACTCGTTTATGTATTATTTTTAAATACACATTTAAATGCGAAATTGTGAACCAAAAATAGTTAAATGTCTTAAAAATTGCTATTAGTGATATGAACAAGAATATATAGGAAAATGCCTGCTGCGTTATAGGAGGGTACAGGATATGGAAATCTGTTATAAGTGTAGGAGTTGTTAGTTTATCCAGCTTGAGTTAGTATCGATAGCTTCAGTGAAAGGATGTCCCAAGCCGAACATTAGAATTCATTTCAGGAGATCAATTTAGAATTGGTTAAATAAATGTACTTAAAAATAACTTCAATTACATATGTTAACTTGCGCCGATTGTTTACCTTTAAAATAACAACAATAACAGAAGGGAGCTTATTGATAGAACTAATTAGCTACTTACTGTATTTTGCCAACGGGATTCGAGTGTACTTTCAAAATCTCGGAAGATACCATTACGTCCAACCATAAACTGTGGCAACAGCACACCTCGCAGCGACGGGGTGGAAGCAATAAAATTAAGAAGCAGCCCGTAGATGCATTTGCATGTGTAGCGTCGCTCGACAAAGACCAGACAGCAAATGTCCTTTGCCTGCTTGTTGGCAAAGGTGCTTTTTAAATATTGTAGAAGCGCCTGAACCATAGGAGTTGAGAAATTCATTATAACGTCCTCAGTATCAAGGTTCATCTGGGGGCTTTCACCCTCCTCCTCTCGTATGTCGCGCAGCTTCTCAACAAGCTTATGTCGCACTCCATCGCAAAGTGTGATGGCTGCACGATACATGTTGCGCAAGGAGAGTGTCTCAGCCTGGCGCCTCTTGGTATCGAACTCCACCAGCACGGAAACGATCGCAATGGAGCCCGCATAGATGCCATAGGTGTCCAATTGGAATAAGAAATCGTTAAGCATTGTTTTAATGTTGCTCTTCTTATTACATTCGCGTACCAATCGCAAGCCTTTGGACTTGCGCACAGGCTGGCGGCCAATGTCGAGAAGGGACACCACGTGGATAAAGTTTACAATGCTCTCTCGTATATTATCAATCACATCAAAACTTTGTAACATCGATTGGTATGTGATGAGCCGTTCCCGCGGCTTTGTCGAGTAGCTGCGTGCAGACAATAAAAGTAGAAATTTGTGTGTCGTTGGGTAT
Organism: Hirtodrosophila histrioides; assembly: GCA_037075165.1. Taxonomy (NCBI): domain Eukaryota; kingdom Metazoa; phylum Arthropoda; class Insecta; order Diptera; family Drosophilidae; genus Hirtodrosophila; species Hirtodrosophila histrioides. Next base: position 265,433 of record JBAMCL010000334.1, read on the forward strand.
ATGTTATACGGTTTGCTTACAGCATTACATTCTCCATTTCCTTATTATCCGACACGGTAATGATATTGCCGCGAAACGTTGTTTCCAGGTCCTTCAAGTTTTTGGCAACCTGCTTAATTTCATTGCCCTTGATTAGTACGCCCGTTAGGCCCACGACACGTGGCAGCGGCGTCTGTGGCTTTGCCATTTGGAACAGGCGCATTATCTCATGATACGGATGACGACCGGTTCCATGATGGCACTCGTCGAAAATAATAATGCTCACGGAGCGCAGTTCCAAGTGCTTTTGCAGCAGCAAATCGAGAAAGACCTGAGCGGTGCCCACCATTACCTGGGAACAAAATATAAAGGAATCAGACAAGTAATGTAATTAGCTAATAATAAAGTTTTTAGAATCTATTCTAACATCGGAATGTTGCACAGCAGGAGATATGCTGACAGACTATTGAGTATTCCAGGGCATTGTGGAACTCATCCATCTCAGGACGATTCAAGTGATACCACCCTGTTGACTTAAAAGATAAGACAATTATTCATCTCTCAGCGCTGTTACATAGATAAACAAAAATTTGTTAAATAAGGGAAGAAGTGCCGGCATTGTAGGGTTGAGATAAGAACAATGTTTCATCCATTGATGATGTTTTAGTTCAGTATAAACCAAATATAATATATGAATATAAAAAATTATGGAAGGAATAATTAAATAATGTAATACAAAGCAAGTAAAAATGTAACACAAAGTAAACTCACTTGCTTCTCTTGGATCTCCTCGCTCCATTTTGAACGGTTCCAGTTATCGGTCCCCTGTTCGCCCACATAAAGGCCAGCTTTAAAATTTGTAAAGGTTCTTACGAACACTACCTGCTGACGGGCCAGTTCAACTGTGTTGCATATAAACAAAGCACGGTGGCCGCCATCCTCAATCGATCTAAACGATCAAAATGTAAACAAATTCAAGTGACGTTTCAAATAAAAGCATAAAATGTATGTGCCTGATTGTTTTAGGAGTGAATTATGAAGCACACTTAAATTTATGCATCATACCACACAAGTGTATTTAAAAAAAATAAGAAAAAGAATAGAAAATTCTAGTGTCAGCTCAATTCAAGTGCTTCACTTGAAACTGGCTTCAAATGTCACTCATATGCTTGTGTATGTGTATGTATGTATGTGCATGTATATTATACATATACATATATTTAAAAAAAAAATCCAACTGGATTCTTACTAACCTTTGCATATTTTGAGAAAAACGTTTAAGTGCCAGGATGGCCACGTAAGTTTTGCCCGAACCAGTAGGCAAATAAATAATGGCATTGTGCTTAGTTATATGGTCAACCAGACGTAGTTGATAGCCACGCTCCTGATAAAAATGAAATGTAAATATGTACATACATATATTTAAGACATATACACAGATTATTCACATATAAATAACTGTACTGTACCTCCATTTTAGAATTCTCCACATCGGCCATTGTTGCGCTCAATACTACTGCACGCTTCAACTGCAAATTGCAAACTGAATTTCTTGACAAGTGCCGCACACAGACACAAATGCAATTCGAAGATTTCAAATGAAAATGTTCACACCCAACGTGATTTTTCCAAGCGTTATTCAGCTGACGTGGCACTTATTTCTCCTGATACCGTTTTACAATTGGCATTCGCCGACTCGCGGTCTATAATTTGGGGATGTACCGCTTTGTATCACACACAAGCTAACACCTTTCGAACAAAAGTATTGACATAGCCGCGAAGTGATTCTTACCTGTGTGGCCGTTGATGGCTTATAGCTTGTCGAATATTTAAACAAATACTACAGCTTAATCACGCTTATATTAAAACAAATTAAATTATTTCGAGCAACTCGGAAAAAAATAAAATTGGAAATTTTATAAAAAGTTCTGCTGAGCAAAAAGGCTTGACTGGTGTGACTGTTTGAAGGAAATGAAATAATACCTACTATCAGAAATGACAGATGTTTCGCAGAACTAGTGATGAGTAGAGATGGGCGATACTGCTAAAATATCGGTGACTGTGAAAGCAAATTTTTTTTAAATATGAAAAGCATTTGACTACTTTGTACCCTCAGCAAGATTCCGTTTCTCCACTATTTGCGGATTCTATGACATGATATATCGCCCAACTCTAGTAATGAGTAAAAATATCGATAGTCACAAAATAAGATTTATTTCATATTAACGAAAACCAGATGAATATAGAACAATTACGAATATGAATTACAGTTAACAGTTTAACAATATTATTTAATAAATGCATGCTGTGGAATAAGCCTTTCTTATTATTTGTAGTATAGGTAATCAGAACGACAGGCATATTCATTCCAATCGGTATTTATGAACATATTTGTGTATGATATTTTTACAACAAAAGAATGCTTAACGACGAATGTGCACACATACGAAACCTAACTATGAAATACGTATATGTGTACATATGTACATATAAACGGACCAATTGCATCTATAATTCTTCTTCATACATAAAAAATCTGAGTAATTTTTCCCAATGTCAAATATTTTACAATACTCATTTTCTTTTATGTATATATGTACATACTTCTGTGTCTTCATTCGGCAGAAATATTTTTAGTTTATTTTCTAATTTTGGCTATTTTTACTTATTTTCGGATATTACATTTAATTTTAAAATATATTTTTAAAAAACTCAAAGGTGAGCGCCACGCTGCAATTATTTTGCATTACTTACCAACACTACACTGTTAACACACACGCACTTGCGAACGGTGCTCTGTTAATTTATAGAAATATCGATATCTTATCGGTACCCCAAGACAATATAACTCGATTTATTTGTTAATTTCCTACAAACCGCTCAGACTCCGCCGCCAATATCACATTCTTATTTAAACCTTTAAATGTTGAGTTATTTGTATTAAAAGTACCCAGCCCTCGTTCACAATAAAGATTTGGGATTTAAATGGCTCGAACAACGTTTACCATGAAGATTAGTTCATTGGAACTAGATCTGTATTTTATTTAGTATGAAAAATAAAAGTTTTATGCGATGAGGGTTCGCCGCCGCCACATTGAAAGCAAATTGTAATTAAAGCTTTCCTTAAAAGTTTTCATAGTTTTAGCATTCATCAAAAATTTCATTAATTTCAAAGAAATTGGTTTAAAATTTTACCGCTGCCTTTTCACTTTGTGCATCGTTTTCTTCTTTCGCAGAGAGGTACAACGAAAATATCGATAGTCGATATATTGAAACAAACATCGATACATCGATGTTTCTATCGATATTTCCCCACCTTTATCAAGAATCACCCAATACAACCAACCAGTCACCATCAGCCACGTCAGCTTTTTGTGAAAACCCATTCAGAAAAGTCCACATCAGACGTTGGTTCAGACTTTGCTGCGCAGAATTACAAGGTGATTGAGAAAATTGCGTGAGATTAGGTTGAGTAAACCTGGGCAAGCAGCACAGAGGCAATGAAGAAATCCAAAGCCGCAAACCAAATGAAAACCACAGCAAAAGCAGGCAAAGTCGAGGCAACATTCCAAATGATTTAAGCAAAAGATATTCAGATAAAGTTCAGTGCTCGTGCGTAACTCACGGAAATTCAAGCATAGCGAGTTGCACAAAAATGAAATATTAATTCTATTGATTATTTAATTGAACGTACATGCATAAATAAATCATGGCACCTGTAAACGGAGTGTTATTATCAAAATGTGTGGCAATTGGCACAAATTTGAATTCGACTACATTGCCCAAGCTTCGACCCGCGCCCCTGACGGCAACAGCACTGCTGCTGAAGGGCGGAACGTCGCCGTCCAGCTCTGGCTACGCATCCTCATCGAACAGTGTCGCCGATGAGGAGTCAATAACAATGGGTTCACATGTGCCTGCGCCCACGAAGGCCAAGAAACGTCGCCTGGATCATCTATCCTGGGAGGAGAAGGTGCAGAGAAAGTAAGTTCTAGCAATTATACTAGTCTAATGTTTGTACGCATTTATACGATGTGTTTTCGTGTTGCTATGGAGAATATCCATTATAAGACCTTTCCATTTTCATCTATTCATTGAATACTAATACTAGCTTAAAAGAAACTAAATATGAATGTTTGTTCATAAGAACAGACCTGAAAATATTTAGTACATATAACGAAATTTAACAAATATAATACCAAACTATAAAAATGCAACCTTTGGAACCTTAAAAATCGTATAGATTGAGTTCATCCCATGTCTTAAAAGAAAATTCATGTGTTATAAACAACATTGTGTAAACGCAGTCTTTGTTATTATGAAAACATTTTTGCTGATAATAAACCCATTCTCTCTTATTATAGAAAACTCAAGAACCGCGTGGCCGCACAGACTAGCCGCGACCGGAAGAAGGCGCGCATGGAGGAAATGGAATATGAAATCAAAGAGCTGAATGAGAAATCGGATATACTTCAAAACAAGTGCGATAGCTTACAGAGCATCAATGAGTCTCTGCTGGATAAGAATCAGAAACTTGACACGGAGGTACAACTATTGCGCCAGGAACTGGCCGAAATGAAGAAGCTTGCCACAATAAACCACACCAGCAGTCACAGCAGCAGCAACAACGTTATCGTCAATGCAAATGCTGAGGGCTGTGCGTCCACACTCACTGGATCTGCAGCATCCAATGCTGACCCTCTGCAGCAGGGTACACAAGTGGACACACAGTCGTCAGCGCGTGCCTCGGCGCCGACAATGTTGCAACAGCAGCTGAAACAGAGCAACACAACAGCCTCACTCTGGAGAATTGTGGCGCTCTGCCTTCTATACAAGACATGTTGCTCGTCGACGATGAAGAGTTCGATGCGCGACGACTTGAAGAGCTGGCCGAGAGCTTGCTCGCAGATATCACAGCAGACCTGGAAACGGGCAGTGGCACATGCGACCAAGCTGCTTCCAAAGATGCAGGCCAGTCAGAGCGATTGTCTGGATCAGTGGTGGGGCCCGCAGCAGAGTGCATGGAATCCCGCGGGCATAGAGCTGATGGCCTAAACCCTGAAACCAAAGCGAAGCCCATTGTAATACACACAATTGCTAATAACAACAGCAACAACAGCAGTAGCCCATGTGGGCAGATGTCACATATAAATGGAAACCCACAAAATAAAGCAACAGCAACGAAGACAACAACAACAACAACGTCAACTACAATTTCACCAGCTGCATTTTTGCAAGCCCCAACACCCGACACAGTGTATGGCACCTACGATGCCAAGTCAAATTCGATAACTATCGTCTTGGATGGCGATGCAGTGCCCGTGAACGAGGCTGTTGAGGTAATCTATGGTGAGGGAGTCACCGCCGGCGATGATACCACCGATGTTATCATGAAGTGTCCGCCGCCAGCGACGTCGCCCTCACAGGTTTACCTCAATGTGATCAACGCCACCGATGACTCTGATGATGAGGCAACCAGTCATCTGAACTTTGAACCCATTGAGAGATTCCTCTGTCCGCGCATTAAGGCCATTTCACCGCTAGGCAAATCGCCAGCTCCGTCAGTGCACTCGGCCACTTCGGATCATGGCTATGAATCCGTTGTAGGCTCGCCCGCATCAACGACGCTAACGCATTTGGATGCCGATGTTCATTTGGACGATGAGGACTTCCCCTGGGAGAGTAATTTTGATGAGCTATTTCCCACCCTAATTTGAATTCGATTGGACTTCAAACAAAGGCTTCTTAAACACGTTAATTTTTCAAATTGAAAAACTTGATATATTTAACAAATTCTGTCTCTCTCATAGTTTAAATATTTAATTAGGCCGGCCGCCCTCATTCTAAGTGTTTTTAGCTTGTAGTTAACGCAGTTGTAGTTGTTGAAAATGTGAAAAATGCATTGTTTTTCTCATAACTGTATAGAATTTGTCATCGAAGGCTTTATATGATATTGAACGGAAAAAAATACCGTATGCGCTAAGTTAATTTGTAAGTTTCTATTTATGTGTAACACCCGTCATTCACATAGGCTAACATTTGATGTAATTGTAATATTTCAATGTGCTCAAAGAACTATCCAAAACCATATACAACACAATATATTCAAAATATATAAGACCACAACGGAAACGAGAGACTTTTTATTTCACTAAGGTGGACATCGATGTATTTTTAATGTTAAATTGTATTGTGTTGCTGAAAAACCAATTCAATATACGACAGTTGGTTGGTAATCAGAATCACGCCACTTTCTGATGACGTCAGTGTATGTATAATATATACATGTGTATGTACGTGTGTTTGTCATACATAGGGACAAACATACATATATATGTATATATATGTATATTATCATTGCGAAAAGAGCACCTTTCATTTCATTATCTAATAATTTTATACATATTTGATATACATATATTCTCTACTATCACATCTTTTTAATTACTTTGCTCAACAAAATGCAATACCCATAACTATCTAAAGAATAATCAAATAAATAAATTTGTCAGCAAAGAAACTTAACTACAATATATTGCGCATTGTCTAAAATCAGAAAAGCCTGGGTGAAACCCCTTCGTGTAAATGTAATATAGCTATTATACTAGCATATTTGGTATAACAAGATCTGCTCAATCCCTTACTAAGTACATAAGTAGCCGTCGCTTTAATAATTACAATTTAAAGTTATACAAATTATGAATAAATAAATAATCTCATTTTACTGTTTCCTCTTTTATTCAACATATTTTAAGTTGTACGAAAAGTTGTTTCGTGTCTGGGCCATAAATGATGGTCTGAATTTAAGCGTGCTTATGCAGCCCTGGTCATATCAGCTGCTGTACAACAGAAAATTTTATTAAATTTTGGTGGTTGTGTTAGAATAGAATTTTTATGGATATCACACAAGAAAACAATACAAACGCAGGAGAGCCCATTGAGCCAACTGTAACTGAAAATGCACATACAGCCGCAGCAGACCCAGCTGCAGCTATGCCTCTCCAGACATTTAACGCCGACGATGCTAATGATGTGACTCCCCCCTCCAACAATAAAGTAACAAAAAAGAAAAAGGGAAAAGCACGAAATGCGGTAACCGGCACCGATTTGGACACAGAGCTTAGGAAGCTAACGCAGCGCCGAATCAATGTAGCTGGTGCGCCTAAAATGCCACTGAATGCCTATGTGCGATTTATGAACGATCGCAGGGAGCAACTGCGTCGCGAGCAGCCGCAGCGTACAGCATTGGAACACACAAAAATGATTGGAGAGGAATGGCATCAGTTGACCGATGAGGTCAAGACACCGTACATGGAAGCGGCAGCCAAAGACAAGGCATTGTAGGTCACACTATTGTTCATTCCCACTTGGTTTTCGAATTCATTCAATGTTTTGTTGAAATTCTCAGATATCAAGAACAAATGCACAAGTTCTTGAAGGAGCACCCCGACATATTCGCAGCTGAATTGGCCAAGGCTAAGAAGGTATTTGCCAGTACACCCAAGGAAAAGGCCGCCAACAACAGCAGCAATAACGATGCAGCCAGCTTCAATGCTGGCCCAAAGAAATCTGCTGCCAAGACTACGTTGAGCAAACAACAAAGATTAGCAACACCCGATACGGATGATATACCACTGGCACAAGTCAAGCGTACACCGACACCGCCGCCAACATTCAGCGCCTGCCCCATTCCACGACCATTTGTCGCGGGCGAGATACCCATCTACACGAATGAGTTCATTGAGCACAATCGCAGCACCGAGAATGAGCTCCGAATGCTGCGCAAAGCTAAAACGGATTTGGAGCAACAGAATGCTGTGCTAGAGCAGCATGTGGATAATACCAAGGCCGGGCATGCTAAGGTCATGGGTGAGGTAACCGAGCTAAAGGACGAAAACGCGCGTTTAATGGCGTACATTAAGGCACTGCGGCAGAAGGTTGTATCCGCCTTAGCTGGCGTTACGCTGCCACCACTGGAACCCGGCGGAATCAGCGTAGACAACGTTGACAAGTACATACAACACTTGTCCGACATGATCAGCTCCTCGCCCATTGGTGGGCCACAAAGCAATGCCATGCTGCTAAAGGTGGGGGATGTCCTAGCCAAAATGGATGCCACGGGACTACACAGACCATAAGGAAAACCAACTGGGGATTGGGTGGGGCTATGTGGTTAGTTTTAAGCCAGTCATAAACCTATATGTGTATTTTGTTGTCTGCATTCAAAACTCAAAACTAATAAATTAAACTAAAATACATAACTTGATTAATTTAACTAATATTTGCGCGACGACGGACCACATCGTCCTCGAGAGCATCATAATCGCCACTGTTAATACTGCGTGAGGACAGGTTTCCTCCTCTACGATATGAGCCAAGACGCGGAGTGCGCGAGATATCCCGCATCAAAGGCAATTCGCCCTCGGCAGCTGAGCGACGCAACACATAATACTTGCGAACCACATAAAAGATGCCCAGGAGCATGGGTATCAGCATCATCGGATGGAAGGCGACGCGCAGCGCCATGAAAAAACTTGACATCATCAGCTTGATCAAAGACTCTGCGGAATACACAGTCAAACGGGATATGTCTACAACAAGGATCTTACCTTCGATCTTCCAAGCTGTGGTCACTATGGTAGTAAGCACAGTCGAGATTGTTTGCAGCACATAATAGATCATGATGAGAAATTTTTGCTGTTGATAATTTGCTAAGCCGATGTAGATTGTACTGAATCCGACTGAAGGCTACGTTTAGACTGATTTCAAAGCTTATGCTGATAAATTTATAAGGTTGCTAAGTTTTTATACATCATCTATTTGTATAAATGGAGAACTTTTCTAGATCTACGCCCGTATGGCGCAGTAGAGAGTGAAAGCGAGCGAAACAACAAAGTTTTTGACACGCCAACTAAACTTTTCCGATCGTTCCTATATTTATAATGCTCCGACTTACTGATCCACCATATATATAAGAGGTTGGGAAATGCCTTCATATTAGATATATCGTTAGAAAATTATACAAATAACTTCTGAAAGTAGCAGTCTAGAAATGCTTAGAAAATAAAGGCAAAATATTGAGGTTTTTCAGCATAAATAAGCAATAACAAAATGAACTAAATGAAATTAATAAAACATAAATAACAAATAAGTATTTACTAGCTTCACGCAGCGAAATGGTTTTTTATTAAACAAAATAGTCATCGTTTTTCTTGTTCTTCGCAATTAAATTCAAGCATTTTGAACTTGATATCATTTTGTTTTTAGGAACAGCAAAAAATAAATTAAACTTAAAAAGAAACTTCTTGGTTTTTGTTTTTCTTCTTCAAAATAGTTAATTCTACATAATATGCGTACAATTAAAGTTTATAACAAAAATAATTTAATGAGATAATAAATCAAGGGCGCAGACTTCAAAAATTCCATTGAAAGTAGGCTGAAAATTTGGCAATAAACAAACATTTTCACGCCAAAATTCAAAGGCCATCACTAAAGTTGGTCAACTCTCACAGCGTTTTGTTAATAAGTAGTAAAAAAAAGAACAGTTCTTTTTCATTTAAATTAAAAATACAAATTTCCATTTTAGTTTTTGCATTTTTCTTATCTTATTATTTTTAAAATTCTTTTTAAATCATTTCAAAAACTCACGTAACGAGTCTGCCAAATGTGTGTGTGTATGGTTAATGTGTGTGTTGTTTATGAATGGTTGACAGCTGGATACCAACAGTCCTATTTGATAACAAAGTTTTCAGTTTGGAATATGTATTAAGAAAAGGATTTCCATTGGTTTTTAGTTTCATTTTGAACACCCCAAAATTACGTTTTTTTTATAAGGTGGAATGACTACGTTAAAAGCCACATTATATGGAGTCAAACCTAAAACTCTGCATATATGTATATATAGGAAGAGAGTGAGAATATATCAATTGGGTGCAGTCTGTCCGGAATTTAGAAGCCATCAACGAACTGTATCTCGGTATCGTTTTGTGAATGTGTGTTGCGACAGAGAAATGTAAATTTGAAAATTGTGTACTATATGATACTGTAGTTGTGGATACGGGTCGGGTTTGAAAGAAAACTGCTTATGCTTAATACGGACATTCATTTTTATCATACGCAAACTTATCCACCAATCGCTGTCTGTTGACTACTGTGGTCCAAAAATCAATTGGTTGCCGTTTGTATTTTTTCTGTTTGCTGTTGCTTCTCATAAGGTATAATAATCTCAAACTTGTCGTCTCATTAGCTGATGCGAGGATGAGGCCGCTGACGATACCGTCGACGACTGCTGTTGAAGCTGCTGCTGGCGTCAGGCATCCGCCCCATTGGGATTCATGCCCACCGGCGCCACTACCATCATGTTGCCAGTTTTAGGCGTATAGACGCTAGCATTTGGATCCAGCGTAGACAAGCCGCCACCGCCGTTGACCACATTGGCGGCGGCCACATGTAGCGCAGCGGCCACGCTGACGGGCACCATTTGCTGCTGGGCGACGGGCACAACCTGTTGCTGCTGTTGGTGTTGATGCTGCTGGTGCTGATGTTGGTGCTGATGTTGTTGCTGCTGATGTTGCTGCTGCTGTTGATGTTGCTGCTGCTGTTGATGTTGCTGATGCTGCTGATGTTGCTGCTGTTGATGTTGCTGCTGCTGATGTTGCTGCTGCTGATGTTGCTGATGCTGCTGGTACTCCTGCGCAGCGCTCAGGCTGAGCATAGGCGAGGACGGGCCAGGTCCGCCCGATTGTAGCGGAGGTGTATCGTTCATGCGCAGCATTCCGCCGCCGGGACCATGTGGTCCCGTGTTTAGGCACAACGTATCCGGCATAACAGCCAGCAGCTGTGCTATCTTTGCCTTGAGATCGATGACCTCATCCTCCTTGGAGCGACGATGACCTGCAAGTGGACATTAATAGTTTCTTACACATCCTTCTTTAAATGCTGCCGAGTCTACATACTGTCAGATATTTCGAGCTGGCGCTTGGCTGCGCCGAGAGCCGAGAATAAGTCCAGCTTAACTCTCGTCTCTGCGGATAGGTTTTTCTCCAACGTTGTTATTTTTTCCTGCATGGTAGCAAATCCATTCATAAGCATATCAGTATCGGCCTGCGTGGACTCACGATTTCGCACCTCAACTTCCAGCAAGCGATACTAGACATAAAATAGAATATTAATTTAGGCACTCATATTATTTGGAACGAGAAATGATCGGAAATGGCAAGCTTGATTAAATAAATTTGTGCCACTTATGGTAATACATTGTGCGAAATTCCATAATTTGTGCTGTCCAACTCACCTCCTGTTCGTATTTGCGGCTATGATCAACGGCCAGTTGCTTAGCTTCCTCGGTCTGTTTGAGGTCGTTGCGTACACGCTTGAGCTCCTCGTCCATTTGCTGGCGCCGCTGCTTGCATTGTGAGCTGCACTCAGGGCGCGACGCCTTATCTTCGGCAACCTTGCGAGCTTTCTTTTCATTTGTGAGCTGGGCGTCCAGGGATTGCTTCTGGCGACGCTCCTCATTGAGACGACGCTCCACAGTCTGCAAGCTAAGCATATCAGCGTGTCGGGCATTGTTAAGCTCCTGTATGCGCTTCTCAAGCTCATCGCATTCCTTTTGTTTGGCCTGCAAACTGGATTTGCTGGTCAGATTGACGTCAAGCTTTTGACGCAGCTCATTCTCGATTTGCTTCATGTGGCTAATTTCAGCGCGATATTTCTTAACATCGGCCTCCAGCTTGAGACATGTCTCGCATATCTTGGACACCACTTTGCTGGCTATGTGCGAAATTGCGGCAGCGGTTGCATTGCTCGATGTGGAGCTGGCCGATGAAGATACGGAGCTGGCATCATTATTGTTATTATTACTATTGTTGTTGTTGCTGCTACTGCTGGCAGCGGCTGCTGCAGCTGCAGTATCCTTATGCTGCTGTTGGCTATGATTGTCTTTGGCTGCATTGTCCTTTTTACCGCGATTACGACGGCCTGTTAAGTAAGAATGTTTTTTAGATAATACCACATCAATATAATGTTCTCATAATCGCTTACCCTTGGGGGCCTTTTCTGACTGAGGCGCTGCCTCGACGGCCACCGGCTCGTCCGTCTCAAATTGCAGGACATTGCCATTGCTGACAGCATTGTGCGTCTTTTTGTCTGCAAGCAAGGTGGCGTTATCAATTTGCTTCGTATTAAGCGCTTTTTTTTTGTTCAATGCACCATGTTTGTCCTTTGCCCCCTGTTGCTGCTGTTGTTGTTGTTGTTGATAGTTGCCACTGTTGCCACTATCCCAGTCTGACTTCTCCTTACTGTTATTACTTGTTGTGTTTGCATTGCTAACATCCGCTTGATGATAGCTATTGCTATTGTTGTTTGTGTTACTATTTTTACCGCCATGCCGCGTCCCGTTGTTGTGCTCATTGTCGGCTGCGTCGCCTTTGTTGCGATGCTTGTCCTTGTCCATGCTGCGTCGATGATTCCTTGACCCACCGCCAGCGTGACCATTTGAGGTTGCTGCAAGCAGATAGGCATAGTTATGTTTATTTTAAGAGTATGTACAAAACATAATTGATATTCATTCTGTAGTCCAGAGATTCTTACATAAACTAAGCCAGATCGCTTTATTTTGGGGAAATAATGTTTTCAATTGTCGCAAACTAATGATGTATTATAAAACTCGCAATTACTGAGTTTGGATACAAATCTGTACAAGCAAAAAGAGTTTTTCATACAAAAACTCATTATTCACACTATACACTATAATATATCAAATTTTTCAGCTTTAGTTGCATAGATAGACGTGGAACTTGAAGAATTTTAACCACAATATTTTGGGAATTATAAGTAAAGCTGGTAAGTGGCGCACCTGTTGTTGGTGCTGCTGCAATTGATGATGAATTGGATTGCTTGGACGCCGTTGAGGCTGACGATGCGTTTGAGGACGATGACGCAGATGCGGGCGGTGAAGTGGAAGCTGACGCAGCTGCCATTGACGTTGACGCTGAAGCAGTCGTTGTGCTAGTGTCACCAGTAGTACTGTTATCCTTTGTGTGATGGCTATTGCTATTGTTGTTATTATTATTGTTGTTATTGTGATGATGATGGTGATGATGATTACTGTTGTTGCCACTGCTGCCGGCGCCGGCGCCGCCGCTGTGATGATGCTCATGATGATTTTGTGCTTGCGTCGCAGATGCCAAAATGCCATTCGCCTGGGATGTGGACGAGGCGGTCAGCGCTGCCGGCGCGCCACCTGTGCCATTGGCCACTACAATCGTGCTGCTGTTGTTGGCGGATACAGTTGTTACCACAGTCGCAGCTGCTGTCTGTGCTTCCTCGGTGGCCTCCTCGGCGGGCAGCGCCTGCTGCAGCAGCTGCATATAGAACTCGTTCTCCTTGGCCACCTCACGCTGCTTGCGCTGCCGCATGCGATAACCCACGTAGCTTTTGAAGCCAAAACCGAGCGTAACCACCGGATAGCCAATACTACAAAATAAACAAACATTTAACATAGATATATAAGATATTTGACTCTGAGAACTCACCAGTGCGCAGCGAAGGGCCGGCACAGATCCAAATGCGGCATATGGCGACTGTCCTTCCATCGTATGCCCACCTCGAGGTAGACAAACAACATCCAGAGTATTATAGTTGGCAAACAGATGCCCTTATCTGCAATAAATTCATGCTTAAATACAACACATCCAAATGAATATTGTAAATATATACGCACCTGTATGCCAGACGTACTGCACCCAGACATATGTGCTGGCCGCAAAGAGCAGCCAATGCACAGGTATGAAGAATAAACACACCAGATCCGATGTTATTGCAATGCACACAAATAGCACTGAAAATGCCTGGCAACAAATGAAAGTAAATATATTTACATGATCAATAAATATGGTATTGGGTTACAATAATATGTGTATATATTTATATATTTATTTACCAGTCCCTTGTACTTAAAGGAATCATGCACGGAGCGTAGAAGCAGCCAGAATGGCCACAGGAATTCAAATCGGAACATGAACATAAAATCGGCTACCATAACAATGGCCCAAAGTATTAGAAATTTCATGTACAAAACAGTTGTGCTGCAATAAGAACAAATAAAACAGCTTAGTTTATGTACAAATACATATAATATTATTTAATGCAATCTTAAATCTAACTAACATTAAATCAAAATATATATATATATAGTTGATCAAATCTTAAGCTGATATACTATGTTATTCCTGCATAAAGGCATTCAGTTTATAATTATTTCGGTTTCCAGTTAAGGCTTCTAAGACTTGAACAATTTGATTACTCCATCAAAGAATCAACTACAGATTAAATAAATTATTATCTAACTCGATTGGCACGCGGCGACACGCAGAATCAGAGAGCAAAAGCCAAAGCGAATAGCGTCCAAAACACAAAAGCAAATTCAAAAAGTAAACAAACAAATATATGTGCGTAATAAAACCAGAAAAGAAAACTGCAAATTTCTAGATGATGTACGACGGCATACCCTATAGATCCTATATTAAATAATTGAGAGCCACTTCTCTGTGATCGACCAGGAGATACACTATATCAAATGACCTTATGACCTTCGGTACAGCTTTAGTTTTGTAAGGGTAAATTAGTTTCAGTGTTTTCCATTATTAGTCTCGAAATGTGTAGTGGACTGAACGAGACGTTTCCGACCCAACAAAGTATATATATTCTCAATCAGCATGAATAGCCGAGTCGATATAGCGATGTCCGTCTGTTTCTATGCGAACTAGTCTCTCAGTTTTAAAGCTATTCTAATGAAACTTGGCACAGGCCCTTCTTTGCACTGCAGGCACTACATATGCCGGAACCGGCCGGATCGGACCACTATAACATATAGCTGCCATAGCAATGATCGGTCGACAACTATGTTTTTGTATGAATAACTTTTTTGTTAAATAAGTTATCCTTACCAAACTTCCCCAAACAGAGTCTCTAGAGAGTTTATACAATCTGACCAAATTTAGTCAAAATCGAACCACTATTTCGCTATATCTATATATATATATATAATATATAGATATATATATCAGATATATACTGGTATATATATATATATCTTTTTGTTTATACAAATATTTCATGCAAACCAAACTAATTCCTGCTAGGGTAGTGTAGTGTAGAGGACTCCCTTTAATTCTTGAGAATCGCAGAGAAGGGCGATCTGTCTCTTTCTCTCTCTCTCTCTCACAGTCACTTTCTCACACACACACACACGCACTAAAGTGGACGTCCAAAATAAGCTATTGCTATTCACAAACTATACCTTCGAAATGATAAATTGTAGTGGGGTCCCTTGAATTCTTGAGAATCGCAGAGAAGGGCGATCGAAATTAGAAAACTGTTTTGTATGAAAAACTTTGTTGTTTATAAAGATATCCCCACCAAACTCACCCAAATCGAGTCTTTGGAGAGTTTATATAATCTGACCAAATTTGATCAAAATCGGGTCACTATATCATATAGCTGCCATAGGAACGATCGGGTGAAAAATGCAATCTGACCAAATTTTGTCAAAATCGAACCACTATTTCGCTATGTCAAACTTTTTTTGTTATTATACTTTCATCAAAATCGGACCACATAGCTCCCATAGAAGCAATCAGAAAAAAAAATTAAGTTTTGTATAAAAATTAATTCCCGTTAGGATATATAGCTTTGGCACTCCGAAGATAGCCGTCCTTTCGTGTTTAAACTCCTCTTATTTAGGATCCCTGGTTTATTTCTCATATTTCGACAATGAAGCTAAACTAATTTTTTAAGTTTTTTTAATTTATCAAAATAAGCTTTAATTAAATTTCGAACTGCCATTTCTATCTCAGCTCTTCAAATATTCATTTTTTAGATATATATATTGTTAATTTATAGTTTATTTAAGCCTAATTGAAGCATCAAAAGATTTCGCAGCTTGCGTACATTTTGAAGAGTGACCGTATATATAGTTTTTAATCCAAATAACTAGTTAACCTCAGAAACTTTGATTAAATTTTGCCTCGTATATATTTTAATGATATAGATGATCATTTTCTTTTCATTCTTATACTTGAAATGAATGATAAACCAAGACAAACTATGACGTTAAGCAGTTTAATGCTAGTTTCCCAAATCCGTAATAAGGTATTACGCCATTAGACAGATATGGAGCGAGCATGACAAGGCGATAATCATACTTATAAATATGAGATGATTTAATTTAATAGATATTTAAGCACTCACCTTCCATACATGCCCTCTGTGATTTTATTTCGTTTCATTGGGCGACGTAATTTGCCGCAATCCGCGTTGCGTCGCTTCATTTTGTTAATTATTTTTATTTTATTTTTGCTTTATTTCACTTAATGCAGTATTTCGATTAAACAATTTGTATTTTTTGTTATTAATAAAGTTTACTTAATGTGCAACTTGCGCCTGCTAATTTAATTAATTAATTGTTCGGGCGCTCACTTTACACTTAATTTATTTATCAGATGAAGAGATCTTTTGCCACTTATTTAATTATGCTGCTGGGGGTCGTGTTACTTTTTGTTGCTGTTCACGTTTTTGTTGCTGTTGCTGCTGCTTCTGCTGCTGTTGACGTTCACGTTGTCGACATCGATATGGCTGCTGCCGGCGCGTCATTTCCTCACATCTCACGCGTATGCAAAATATACCTCCCGCTGAGCTGCCTGTCAGTTCTAAACTGCGAATATATACAATATATATACATATATATATATATAAAATATGCATTAGGGATATGCGCGTGTCGTGTTTTCTTATTACACACATACACGCACGACTACACACAACGTCAGCAGGACAATCCCAATCAGTGCGAAACCAAGATAAGACAAAATACATCAACATATTGATGTACATAGATGTATTGTCTAGCATATTGTCACAAAATTAAAAGTAAATTAATATGAAAAAACCATTTTTTAAAATAAAAAATATATAACGTGTAAAATGATCAAGCAAAAGATTCTATTTAAACAATTTTTTTCCTGCCGCGCAAATTTTTATAACGTAACTGTGAAATTCTTTTTGAGCGCCTGTAACATAACATTCCATTTCTATTAGTATAACAGTTCTGTTCGAATGAGCATTAACATTTCTTAACATGTTAATGTAAATGTAAAACAAGGATGTACAAAGTATTTGAAATTAGGAAAATATATAATTAAGATGGTGAAATAAAACATACAATTTGATATGATACATCCTTGTATTGCGCAATTATTGACATTGTATGTGTATATATATTTTGTGTTCACAAAAATTCGATTAAATTTGAGGTAATTGTTTGGGTCGTGTTCAAAAATTCAACATGCGCTCATCTCTACTATTTACGTATACTAGGTACATACATACATATGTACGTATTGTGTGTGTATCAAGAGCGGGAAAGGAGTTTTTTGTGATTCTTTTCTTGGAATACATATTCACGTGTACATATATATGCATGTATGTATGTATGTATGTATGTTTTTGCACAAATATATGTATGTATGTATGTCTTGTGAGCGCGGACACTCGTATAAGATTTGATTCCTTTCTAGTACCATCACATTTTAGGCTACTTTAGACTGTCAGCGTCAAAGGCATGCGACACTTTTATTTATTTAAATGCTATTTTTAAGCAAACTATTTTGTTGATTACACTTTCGTTTTGTTGTGCGTTGATCGCTGTTGATGCATGTACAATTGTTGCTATTGCTTCTGCTGCTGCTTAAGTTTAAGTGTGGGCGTTGCAGTTGATGTTGAAATGCGGTCAAACTATTTAGCATACAAAAATAATCTCTATTAGATGTATACGAATTGCAACGTTTAACCTTTAATGCCGCCAATAAAGGACCATAATTAAGTGGAAATGACGAAAATAAAAAGAACACCAAACAGCAAACCGTGATAATCAGCAGATCAGAGAGAAAGTGTGAGAATATGAATTTAACGTACATACGTACATACATATATCGATTTTTGTTGGCTTGTGTTTATTCAACAACGACAAGGCTGTTAATGTAGATCAGCTGCAGTCACTGTGTGAGAGAGACAGGTGGTACTCAGAGAGAGAGAGAGAGCTTCTTTGAAATCGATTTTTAATTGCCTTCTTTCTATTCCGGAAAGCTGCTCCTCATTCTACAGAAGCTGCTCCACATTTAACAGAACAGGTGACATTCAACTTCAGCAAATAAAAACTTGAATTTTATAGAAAAAATATGATGTACGTATGTACATACATACATATATATTTATAATATATATACATATAAACAATACTTTTGTATTCTTCAATTGTATTCGCATAATAGACTGCCAAGCAAAATAGTAAAACAACCTAGACATCCGAAAATATTCGTGTGTTTCAACTGTTTAACGGATTCCCTTGGCTACATCATGTTATGACTCCTGCGATCAAAAACCATTAACAGTGTTTCAAAAGTGAAATTATTATAGATAATTTCGCAACAAGCAAAATGATAAAATATCCAGGGCACTCGATAATATCGATATTGTTTTGCTTGATTATCGATAGTGTTTTTTGCATCATTTTATACAGACACATATCCTTTCTATAACATAACTATTTTCTTTCTGCTGTGCAGGAATCAACAGTTACGATGTTTTCAACTATCAATTTCTGGCACATTAATATTTCACCACCTTTTTTTCATCATTTCGTTATCTTAGCTATCATAACGTCAAAGGAAAAAAGCGCAACTGCATGCGCCTCAACATGTGGATGATGGCCGGTAAGTTGAATGATTGTGCGATTCTCTCTGCACACACACACACACATTCGTTTATATATCGCAGACAGTCTGCGACTGCGCCAAAAACACACAGACAACACACATTTGGACGGAAGCGGAACTGTGTATGCAGATTTTAAGGAAGCAGCTTCAGTGGCCGGAGAGGAGACTGAGAAATCATCCTTGCGCATGTATTTGTTTGTGTGTATGTGTGTGTGTGTGTGTATGATTTATATATACATGCACATACATACATATAAGGAAAAACGTTTATAAATAGCATCCAAAAGTGGAGCGCATCCATACGAGCGCATGAAACTGAGACGACAGCGGCCAACGTTAACGGAAGCTGAGCTTTCTGATGACGTCTGGCGTTACACATAAATATGTACATACATTAAGCGTACATGTATACGTATGTATATATATGTACATACATATATGGTAAAGCTATTGACAGGCAGCCAAGCAACTGCATGTAGAATGTTATTTTATAAGGCTGCAAAAAAAAGGTACGAAATTTATAGAGGAACTGAACAAAAGTGTGAAAAACAACAAAACTAATAGCAAGATATGCTTTAAGAACATTTGTATTACTTTACAAAACACTAAAAAAAATTATATATTAATAAACGTTTAATGTAATAAATAAAATAATAAAAATAAAGTTAAATTGAAAACTTCTGTTTAGAAACTTGAAATAAATTGATCGGTAGAGAATATTTAAATATATCGATATTATCAATAGTGCCATCGATGTTTTGCCATCTCTAGTACATACAAACACATACATATACGAAGTGGTACGATCATGTTCACACTATTCATAAATTTACAGCTGTTTAGGTGAGCTAAACACAACAAAAACAATTTTTCACTGCGACCAAACAAAAGGCTAAAGAACCTTTCATACATACATACATATGAACACAGATTTATGTATGTATGTATGTATATACATATAGATTGTACAATTTTGTATGCATTTAATGTTGCGCATGTGTTGGGCTTATTTTGCATATATGTTTTTTTTAGCGGGATACAAATGCACATTTCATGGATAGATGCGATGGTACATATATTCGTATAATATATGTATGTAGTTTAGTATTATTATTTGAACTCACATTAGTTAATTGGCGCCGGTGTCGATTCGATAATAATCGAACTGGCAACGTAATCGCCTTGATTTACAAATACACATACATACATAAATATAAATATATGTATGTGTATGGCACAAACAAAACATTAGGTTATAGTTTGCATTAATTATACACAAAAACCAAGTGTAGCAGCGATAACAACAATGCTGTGCCACTGAGCGAAAAGTGAAAAGTTGCTTTTTTATACACAGCGGGTTGTGGATTGCAACTCTTTGAATTTTGGAGCTGAGTCTGTTGCTGCTGTGTTGAGGATGGGAGGGGGTAGGTGACTGATGAACAGCATCCACATCTGCAGACGAAAAAGCAACAATGGAGAGTGAGAGAGAAAGAGAGCGCGCTTACAGGAAAATAAATAAGGATGCTGTTCCTGGATATCGCAGCCAGCTGCCGACGTCGTCAGCGGTTACGTTGCTTTTTTTGTATTACATACACGCATACATACATACATTTGCATGTATGAGTATGCATGTATGTGGGGTTTGTTGGCGGCAGTCCCTATATACACACATTTATGCACATTCACACATATGTATTTATGTACATTTTTCACACTGCACACACTCGCGCGCGCTTCTATATGTACATAGTATTTTCAAATACACTTATTTGTACATACATGCATAGACATGTTTTATTTTATCATAGCAAAAAACTGCACACAATTTTGTGTTTGGGTTTTTACTGCCATCAATTTAGCAGCACACACGATATTATTATAATTATTATTATTAAACAAGAGCCCCAAGTGTTTCGCAATGAAATTTCTCACTTTTTAAATGGATATTTTCTAAAATTTGCACATTTCTTACAACAGCTATAGGTACACATGTACACACAAATGCATGTGTGTGCACGTATGTATGCGTGTGCGCGTATGAGTAAAATTCTTTGGCACAGAGAAACCAAAATTTTCTTTTGCACGTCGTTTAGTGAAGTTTATAGCTTTCCGCTTTTATTTGATCATATACATAGATGTATTCCTATTTACTGTGCATAAATTTTAAACACATTGATTAATATTATTGATTAGCTTTTTGCGTTTTTTTACCGAATCGAAAATTCACGCTCTAAAATGACGCGCACACACACACATGCATGTGCAAAGACTTTTTATTTATGAAAAATACTAAACAGATATGTTATTTTAACAGAGATAATAACATTTACATTTGGTGAACTGTTATTAACAGCGAGCAGCAAGTTGTAACGGCCGTTTTTAACCGCGACTGCGCATCAAATTTTAACTCACTTGGACAACTCTCTGGCGTCTGCCAGAATATCAATAGTCATTCAGTAAAATAATAGGATTTGCAGGAAAAGCTGATAGGGTGGTGGTCATTAGAACAATATTGTAGGCCTATCGATTCCTAATCTCGATGATATAATAAAGGTGACCAACTAGTACCGAGTGGGCAGTACCCACTGAGTAGTCAACATGCAGTGGCAGTAGCTACTGGTCGGTTAATCCCCACAAATTTATTTGAAATAATATAGAAGAAGATAGCCCTCCTAGATTAATAACGTTTATATATTCTACTATGCTATTTTTATCGATAATAAATCAGATGTTAAATTAAAATACTATAGTTTTCAAAAATACAAACATGTTAAACGGTAAACGGACGAACCTGCACTTTTTGCTGTTATAACATTTTGCAGTGTTTTGTCGCGCAATATTTGTCGTATGTAACGGAAAATTTGAATAATTTTTCAACTGCCTCAAAATGACCACATTGCTAGGATCAATTTGCTACTATGTGTAACTTTTAAAATAATAGGATTTTTATTGACAAAGCTCAATAGTGAATAGCATATTTACATGTAAATGTCTTCCTTTTAATAGTGTCCCTGCAATCTATTGTTTATTTTCTAAGGATGCGCTGATGGGGAGAACTTGCGAACTGATAGATAATACTATTACTTTATCGGTGGTTTCCTCTAATCTTTCTATGGGGGCTCTGTTTCAGGATAAGCTTAGTTTTCATATTTATAGTCATTTAAAAAAATCTTGCGAGTTGAATTGACATTAACCCATGTACACTTTTTATTAGCTTATTCAGGTGGGTTGAATAGTGATTATGAATCGAGATTACCGATAATGCCATCGACTGTGAACACGCAGTAATTTCTCGACCAACCATATATATATATGATGATTACCGTTTCAACCGATATCCCCCATACATATGTACATAAATATTTATATTAACCAACTGATTTCTTTTTTAATTTTTAATAGTATGATAATTTCATATTTAAATTGTACATTATTATACGTGTACCTATGTATATCTGCGCATAAGAAACAATTTATGTGTTAAATATATGCTTAAAATTATATACATAACAAAATTATAAACATTTCAAGCGTGGCTGTTTTCTGTCTCGTCTTCTGTCAAATACGTTCATCAACTTTATTTTATACTATTCTCATTTTTGCTACAATTTATTTCCTTTGCACCTTCAGCTGGCTCAAGAAGGCCGCCCTTACAGTTGTTTAGTTGTGGTTATTGTCGGCTTCTAAGCCATAAAATAAGTAAATTGTTAAATGATGATAAAAGGTAGGCGCCTTAGCCAAACAAAATATTGTGCAGACTCGTCAACAAATGCGTAATCTCAAGCTAAAATTGTATATTGTAAATGTTTGTTGTGTCACATATTACATAGAAATTATATGTAAGGAAATTAATTATAAATTACACATTTTAGCGACTATAACATAGTTTATATTGTTGCTTCTTCTACGAGTCTGCCTCAACTGCTGCTTCTGCTGCCGCTGGCTGGATGCTGTCAACTGGCTCGGCTTCCGCTTTCGTTGTTGTTGTTTCAGCTTCAGCGTTCTCTACAGGCGCTGACACTGGCGCCTGTGGCGGAGGCGATTTGTTCTTTGGAAGCGTCTGCTGCTCTGCTTGAGGTGTTGGCTGTGCGGCCGAGGGTGGCGGCAACTCGTCGTAGAGGGGCGTGCAGACGGGTGATGGTGCCTTGGGCTTGCTGCTTTCCTGCACAGCTGGTCGGGCAAATGTATCTGGCTCTGGTGCAGCTGCCTCCACCACCTGTTGGCTTTCGGCTGCTTCTGCTTGCTGTTGTGCCTCCATTCTCGCATCGTATTCCTGCAGTTCACGATCCCAATCCTCCTCGGTATCGACTGCTGCTTTTTTAACGGCTGCCGTTGCCACTGGCTGCTTAGTTTTGTTATCATCGGCTCCTGATGACGTTTGCTTGCTCTGCAATGGGGTTTCATCTGCCGAGCTTATCGAGTGACGATTGCTGTCATCGCGAGAGCCACGTCTGTTATTGTTGTTGTTGTTTGGTCCTGGGCCACGTTCACGCTCCTCACTGCGCGGTCCACCGCGTCCGCCACCGCGCGCGTTGCCACCGCGACGTTCGTCGTTATCGCGCTCTCCGCGGAATCGATTGCCCTGGCCACCTGGACCACCGCCGCCGCCACCACCACGACGCTTAAAGTTATTATTGTTGTTGTTGCCAACATCATCTTCTTCATCACTCCAACGGCCGCCGCGACCACCAGAGCCGCCCATGTTACGACCTCCGCCGCCACCGCCGCCACGTCCGCGCTGATTATCGTTAAATGGATTGCGTGGATTAAAGAAACCTACAAATTGTGTATGTATGTTAATATTGATAATGTAATGTTTCTGCTGCATAATGCTCACCTGGACCTTGCTGTCTGCCGCCAGGTCCACCACCTTGGTTCCGCATAAACATGGGCCCCACCCCATTGCCGGGGCCAGGTCCGCCCATGCGTTGATTAAATGCCGCCGGCGGCGGTATGCGCATTTGCATCAAACTAGTTGGCTGATTGAAGCGATTCTGGTTCATATTTGGCTGGAAGAAGTCACCACCTCCACCTCCACCACCGTTGTGATTGCCGCCCCTTGGTCCACCAGGTCCCATGCCACGTGGTCCACCGCCCGAGCGATTATCGAAGTCTGCAATGAACAATACGAACAAAGTTAGTCAATTATTATCAAACGCGTAGCTTTATACTAGAGCTGAAGATTTAGGGATGGCACTTTCGATAGAATCGATGGTTTTATTCGAGCTACTATCGATTTTATCGAATGTCGTATATCTTTATATTGGCATTGAAAGTTGCAAAAACAGCGATGTTTATCGATACCATCGAAAGTTTGAACTATATCTATCGAAACTATCGATCCCCAGCCCAATTCTACACTTACCCACGCCACCCATAAATTCTGGCCGTGGTGGCATATTGCCGTGTTCCATAAGGCGCGCGCGTGCCTCGTTGAAGGCGCCACCAAGCGGTCCACCACCTCCGTTTTCATTGCGCCAGCGCTCTGATGCTTCGACAATGTCGTCGCGTCCGCCCCAGCGCGAGACGCCGCCGCCTGGGCCACGTGATCGATCCCTCTGGAAGAGTTCATTTGCGGCGGCAGCCACAGCCGCTTCCAAATTGTTATTCGGCGCAGCGGCACCGGCAAAAATTGGTGGAGGTTGGCTAAAATTGGGCGGCTGTTGTTGTTGTGAAGGCGTTGGCACCGCTTGTGGCGCATCCTCCAGCTCCATTTCGATATCCATTTGATCGTCACTCACATTGCTAGCCACAGAGCCGCCAGCAGCTGGAATAGGTGCCATGGGCGGCGGCACTGCGCCCGGTGGTGGGAACTGTGCGCCTTGCGGCAAGCCCAACGGATGTGGCGGCGGACCACCCATGCCCGGAAAGCCAGGTGGCATCATGTTAGGCGGCATCATCATTGGTGGCATACCTGGCACCATATTCGGTGGCATTGGCATCGCACCCATTGGATGATTCATGGGCCCCATGGGTCCCATCATGCGTTGCGGCGGTGGCGCCATTGGGAACTGACCCGTCACCATGCCCATCAGCGCGGGCGGTGGCGCTCCAGGTCCACCGTGCGATGTTGGCGGCGCCGGCGGCGGCTGCGTTGTATCAATGCTAAAGAGCAAATTGGGCGGCGCCACAGGCGGCAACGCAGCCAGGTCGCCAGTGATGCCTGCCGCCTTGTTCTCCTTTACAGTTTTCGCCTGGCTAATCTTCTGCTTCATCCAAGAAGGCATGGTGTCCTCGTCAAACATGCCGCCCTCCTCGAGGCTGTCGATATCGGTGTCGGTATTAAGTTTATTCCACGGCACGTACGTGACGCCAAGTTCCAAATCCCAGAAGTCTTTCCACTCCTTGCTCTTGACACCCTTGCCTGCTGCCCAGGATATGGTAATGGCACGCCCTTGTAGCTTGTGATTCTTGAGCGCTTGCATCGCCTTATGCGCATCCTGGCGGCGATTCATTACGATAAAGGCGCATCCGCGCGGCACTATCTGATCGATGCTCACAATATCGCCGTACTCGCCAAAAGTATCGGATAACTCCTCCTGATACACCAGCTTTGAGAGATGGCCCACCCACAACGTAGTGCTGCATACTGTAAAAGATAAATATATCAAGATACTGTTAGAAATATATCGATTACTAACAAGAAACCGATAACCACAAATATCGATCTTTACTTTGGGGTAAGAAAACTATAAGAATCAATTCAATTTGTTTTCACTTGTGTTTAAGATTTTTCCCTATTGATTAAAATAGTTTTACAATGTTTATTGTTTTTAAATTAATTGAAGTCGCAACGATTTGTTAATTGATCAATAATCGGTATAAATATAAAGGAAATAGGCGGCAGTTATTAAAATAACTGCCTCAATATAAAATATATAACAAATATAAATTTAATCTACACCAAGTGTATGCAAATTTAATTGATTCCGTGTTTTAGAGTAAGATCGCATTTACACGAGGGTTTTGATTTTATTCATCGAATGCATTTACCAAAAAAATTGAAATCGTATAAAAGAATTCATATTTGGAGTTTTCTTATGATTTGCCCAAAGCTAGAACTTATTTTTTGTATGTTTTGATTCGTTACAAAAATATCTACTATGTATTTTTTTAATTTTGAAAAATTCCTTTTGCAAATTAGAAAAAATCTGTCCCTCGTGTTAATGCCACCATAAACTTGTTAACCATTGAAAAATATAATTGATTTGCTTAGCAGAACTAATCGGTAATTGATTTTTGCTCTTTTTTGTCTATTGTGACTGAGTTTCTCTCAAAATTCAATCAGCCATTTGTTCTAATAAATAAGCTGAATTATGCAATTGTATTCTATTAACTCGCTTGGCTCTGCGTGGAGTTGTAGCTTTAGTTTTTACACATATTGAGTGTATGTATGTACTCATACACATGTCGAATATATACGCGCATCGAATACTTCACTTCGATTTATGTGCCAAGATGGTACACTGTTAATGGTACATGGTACAATTAGGGAACATTAAAATTAGGTTGCCAAAAACATTGCTCAAAAACGCGTCAGGGGCAGTTGAGAATATTATATGTGATTTAAAGAATGCCAGTAAGAATTGTTCAGGTTTTAAGTACAATAACCACTAAAGCTAGAACACGCACACACATACACAACACACACGTCAACCGAACCAAGGAGCTGCAGAATGAAAAGAAGGTTTTTTGTATTAGCATTAATCAAAAATAAGAAAATAAGAAAGAAAAAAAAAAAAAAACAAAGAGTAAAAGCGTCTCGAAAAGCTATGCATGGAAAAGCAGAGAAGTTCTCAGTTCCGCATAGCTTCTCGATTGCGGCAATTACTGTGTGTTAACGTAATGACTTACGTTACGTTACGCTATGATTATGCATGCATAGTTACCACTCAGATGTTCCTTTTTAATGTCTGGCAACCCCTTCTTTCGTCGCTCACGTTCATGCTCACGATCGCGTTCCTTGTCACGTGTGTTACGCTCCATACGGTCGCGATCGCGCGATCCGCGCCTTCGGCTGGACCGTGGTGATCGGCTGCGTGATCGGGAGCCGCGTCGTCGACTTCCGCGATCACGGTCATTGGTATTACCACCGCCGCCGCCACCGCCGCGGTTGCGGGGTGACCGACTGCGGCTGCTGCGTCGACTGCGCTTATATCGGTCGCGATCGGGCGTGGGACTACGGGAATCGGCGCCATCCAGATTGATAACCTGATCGTTTGACGTTTTGCAAGAAATTTAAGAGAGAGTGATGTGATATAAACGTTAACATTTTAAGCATAAAACAAATAATGCGGCGTTTGGGTGTGAAAATTGGGTTGTTAGTTGGGAGTTTGGTTAGGTTTTGGAGGGATAGGATAGGAATGTTTGGTTGGTTGGATTTGTAGATAATACATATATATACTATATAATAACTGCATTCTTGGCGTGTTGACGTGTGGTTTGGCCTTTTATTTCGGTTGGCGGTTCTTAACTTTTTCTTTTGGCATTTATTCTTATCGATGCGTTTTCGAGCAAGTTTTGGGCAATTGAATTTGAATTCGACTTGAATTGTGACATATTAGAAAACTTACCAAACGTTGTTATACAGGGCTTCTAGCATCGGGTTTCGCTTCCGCCAGGATATTATGTATATAAACCTTACCTTTGAGCTTTCGTTAACTCTTTTGATATTTTTATAATAATAAACGTAATTTCAAATTTAAATTTATCAAGGCCCTTTTAAGGTTAGCCAAAAAAAATCACAAGTTTGACATATGAAAGTCCTCATTTTAAATTATATATAATAATTAATAGTGAATTCTCGTTCTTAATTCCATTTGTTTTTTAAGAAGTTATTGTTTTGTAAATTTTCAACCGTTTTTAGTTTCGGATTCTTCATTTCAAGTTAAAATCCCTTTAAATCAAGAGGTTTTTTGTTTAGTAAGATCAAATAATGTTCATTTTTATGCTCACAGAGAATTAATAATGTTACCATAATCATTTACTTACATTTTAGCGAAAGTGGAATTAAGAACAAGACTGATTATAAATAATTGGTTCAACTTAATTATTATTATTCCCCCTTTAATAATTTTTCAATGTTTTCAACTAAGCTGGAGCTGGTCAATCGGAAGTCTTTAAACTCCGCCCCGGTATAACAACATTTTGGGCACGTCAGCAGCGCTTGTCACTATGAAAATGGAATTTAGAAATCGCTTGGATTCATTTCGATTATTCGATTTTCATGCATGCATTTCAATTATATATGCTACAACAACCACAAGTTTGCAGATTTCATTTACCGTCAATCGTCAATTATATATATATAAAAACAAAGCCCGCTGGGCAAACTATAAGTTTGCTAAATAGGATAAAAGTTATATGCGTATACCTCAATGGGTTGCTGTTCCGATATAAATTCCACATCCTTGGTCATGTCCGTCACATCGTTATGGCCCATACCCATGCCGCCCATGCCCATGCCCATCGCAACGCCCGGCGGCATGCCGGCAGTGCCCTAAGCGAGAAATAGGAATATGTTATGGTAAAAATAATTAGTGATAACTATGAGCTTACGGCACGCACCTTGAGGACATTCTGCAAATGCTGCTGCAGTGCATCTTCCGGATAGCGATGTTTTTGGTTCTCTTCTTGCTGCTTGAACTTTTGAAAGTTTTGCAACGTTTGCAGCTGACGCAGTACATTGGGATCGTTAAGCAGCTGCTTCAAATTGTTTTTCTGCAAAAGTAGTTGGGAGTTATATATACAAATATTATGATTGCATTCTCAAAATTGTGATCTATAACAAATAATACAGACTAAATGTTGTCTATAACAAATTATACAAACTAAACTAAACTAAAAAATAAATAAATATTTATAAATAATTAGTTTAAAGCGTCCGCATACGTCTAGCAAATTGGATGAGCCTGGCGGCGTATCATCGCCCACACAATGATGATCGTCCCCCATCGACATGAGCATGTCACCATCCTCGTCCTCGATTATCTCGCGCACATCGTAGTCCAGCTCATGCGAGCTATTCTTTCCGTACTTGTGATGATGCGACTTGCTGCTGGAGCTGACCACATCAAAGCGACTCTTCGAACTGGAAGCACATACATTTGTCGTCATATTGTGCTGATGCTGCTGATGCTGACGCTTCATATAATGCTGCTCCATGTGCCGCCGGCTAGAGCTGGAGCACTTCTCATGGCTTAGCTGCGGTTGGGATTTTTAGTTTTGTTATATTTTTAGATTAGACGTGGCAAGACATGCACCAGAGAATAGAGTATTGATAAGAATAGCAAAAAGCAATGGCAATTGGATTAGCAACATATTACATATATGTATTCTTATATATAGATATAAAAACTATATTTACTAATTAAGCAAACTTGATATGCCAATATTTAGTTAGGACATTCACGATAGAATGCTTACTTGAAGACCTGGTGTAAATTGATGTATGTATATAAATATGTGTTGTATATATGGATAAACTAAACAGTACATTTACTTAAATTCATTGAAAAGTACTCGCAAGAAGTATTCATTAATTTATCTATAGAATGTTCGAATTTTCAAAAAGCTAAACTTTACAAATCAAATATTAAATCATTTTCTCAAATTCAGTACGGTTTAAAATTTGTATTTAGAATGTAAGATCGCAATCCGAAAAGTAAACAGGCCAGATTAAGAATTGAAGCTTTTATCAGCTCTGATCTCGCTTCTGAGTAAAGATGTAAGAAAATCGATATTTTCTATAAAAAAAATCGATGTTTTGTATACAAAAATCGATTTTTTACATCACTACTTCTCAGTACTTTGAAGATCGAATGAATTAGCAACAATTTACGGTTTTAAAGGTATTTTCGAAAGCGCACTTCCGAACAGTCAGCAATATTGATTGGAAATGATAACAAGTATGTAAACTGCCAAGAATTCGGAAAAATAGGTGAAAGAAATGTGTTTAATTTCTTTAAATATTGAATTCATGTTGTTTGTACTCGATTTTACAACGCACTAGCTCCATTGGCCATATTTTTTCCCAAAACATATAAATATACATACATCTGCGAACACGAATCAACAGAATCAGTTTTAAACAAAGCTTATCCATCAAGCCAACTTATCTGCTACTGTGAACACCTCAAGTGGATTTTAACCTGAACTTAAATACTTATTGTACTATTCATTGTCAGTCTGTAGACCAACTGTAGCTGGAACAACTGCTTTCGCGAGTCGGCTGTCCACTGTCCACTCACCGACAGATCCGGCATGGCACCGCCCATTTTATCGTCGGTAGCAGCGCTGAGGTCCATGTTGCTCATGCCTGAGGCGTTTAAGCCGTTGGATACATTGCCACCAATCGAAATGTCCGACAGATTGAGAGCACCGCCGCTGCCGCTAGGTCCTTGGCCGGCGCTGCCCTGGCCA
Organism: Hirtodrosophila histrioides; assembly: GCA_037075165.1. NCBI lineage: Eukaryota > Metazoa > Arthropoda > Insecta > Diptera > Drosophilidae > Hirtodrosophila > Hirtodrosophila histrioides. Next base: position 295,606 of record JBAMCL010000334.1, read on the forward strand.
ACAATTGGCGGCATTTGATGGTAAATGGGATGATTGGGATCGGCCAGATCGAATATTGGCTGTATAACGTCCGATTTGAAGACATTATTCTTCTGCCACAGATTAAGCACACGTATAATGCGGCTCTTGTCCTCGGGCGCGCAACGAAATAAATTGGCAAACGTTTCCGTCAAATTGCGTTGAAAGCGTGGCGCAAATACATCCTTCTCGGTGCCGTATTGATGGCGCGATTGTCGCACAATCGAATCAATAACATACAGGCCCGGCACTTTGTATTCCGGCTTACATTTGAGTATAAACTTTTCAACACTCTGCACGACATGTTTGTAAAATTTAATTGCACGCATTGCCGACTTTGTGATGGCGGCCATTTTAGCCTTCGATATGGGCGGCCGGCTGTCATAGAGCCCGGAGAGCTGGAAATAAAAATACATATACATAGGGCCAAAGCAGGACGCGACTTTGTTTCTGCTAATATTTACAAATGTAAGTGCAAAATTACACAATTACATACGCGCATACATGCACGTAAATATGAAGTTATGTGCAACATATACACACACATGTACATACATATGTATGTATGTATGTACGGCGGCGGCCTAAGCTTACCTCATTATTGAAAGAGACAACCGTCTCCATATCCGTTTCAATGTTCACACACTACACGCACACACTAAATTCCAATTTGCATACTATTATAGTTTAAAGCAGCTTTGTTGATTACTTTTCTGCTTTTTGTATAATTTTTTCTTGAGTTTTCAGAATTTTTCGCATGAAAGCGTGAAAAAATGGCTGCCTATTATAGGGTTACTTATTACATATATCGATCAATCGTTTAAATCGATGAATGGTCACGCAAAGCAATCGGATGCTTGTTTACTTTGTTAATCGAATACCCCGTAAAAGTAATGTATGTTCAAAACTTTAGATTTGTGCCCAGAACCACAACGACGATTATATTATGCGCAATTTATAATTTTTCCTTTAAATAATTAGTATTAAATTAGATTGTGGACAAAGTTCATAGCAGCGCTAAGAAGCCACTTTGGCTTTTCTTAAGTTTGTTTTATTCTCATTATTGTTAAATTTACAAACTACTTGTTACTTAGTTTTTTATTGACCAAAAACTGCACGAACTTTAATTATAGCCTGAAATACACTCAAGCTATAATATATATTAGCTTATTTTAACAATAAACCCGATTTAATTAACAAAAGCCAACAGATAAAGCTGAAATAGAAAACCGATTTGCTGGTGACTTGCAATTTTCGCCGCAGCTTGCGACCTTCGTTAATGACGGCAATGTATGTATGTACATAGATGTAAGCACACAATTGTACACATATTAGGATAAGAAACAAGTTCGATTGCTCTACTCGAGTATATTCGACTACGAGACACCCTGTTACATGTCTAAAATTCCCAAGCATACACACGCATATGCATTAAGCAGTTCAGCGGCATTGCAAGCCATCAGAGCGCTTCAAATGACAGCTGCGCTACTGCTTCCCCGCCCTGCAGTACTAGAACTAGTTTCTTGAAAAACTTATGTGTTTATTACCCGATTGACTTGAAATTGACGCAGTATATCAAGAGGGCCTCAATAACTATGTATGCTAAATTGTTTTTTTTTCGATTTGCGTAAATTTTGGAGATAAGTCAATATTTAAAATAAACTTGACCTGCGCCTAATATACTGGAACTTACAAATTTTGAGTCTCTAGCCTTATAGATCCTGACAGATCGGACAGACAGATGGACTCAACATGCAGATCAAGATTATATACATATATGTTTTTAGAGGGTCAGAGATGTCTGTCTGCTACATACATACATTTGCATTACCCTCTTTTACCCATTTCATAATACTATATTTTACTTTATAAAACTCTATTTTACACCTGAATATTTCTATGGCAGCTATAAGATACAGTTGTTCGATTTTAATAAAATTTAATCAAATAAAGAACATATTGATTTTATCGTAATATCTTCATTAACGAACAAGTTTTTCATACAACTGAATTTACGGCCAAACGTTCCCATTTCAGCCAACTTATATACCTGATCTGATCTGATTTGGCCGGCTCCGTCATACTATATACAGCGGTGTAGAAAGAACCACAAGTGAAGAGAATGAAAGTTAGAACCTTCTAATTTGCCTATTTGTATGTAATAATAGAAAATAATAATTGGATGTATATAATTTATTTTAAAAGAATATAGAATAGTTGGTAGTCTTTATACGTAGTACTGGAGGACAACATGATAATAAAAATATGTTGGATGCTTAAAAACGCCCGCTCTTATCTTTCTACCATAAATGTCTGCTTTGCAGTTAGTAAGAAAGTATATAAATGTAATTATGCACATTGCTGTATCAAAATTAAAACCATTTTACATTGACAATTGGCTTTTTACAATGTGTTTATCTAGGCTATAAGCCAAGAAATTGAGGCACCTTTTGGGAAGTTTGATATTGCAACGAGCAAATTTCGAAAATATTAAGTAAGTACTATATTTTGTAAAGTTTTTATATAGTGTAATACTATACTATTAAAGACGACGATACACGTACCAATATTATGTGTCAATTATATATATATATAAATATATTTCTATATATATAAATATATAGTGCTTAATGCCAAATGAAATATGGGGAAATATTTGTACGTGTATTGTCGTGTTAAATAGTACATACATATATAGTACATATATGCATAAATATTAGTATGTATATGTATGTATGTATGTAAAAGTCTAGGTAAGTGTAAGTAAAAGTATACAAATATATGTCTATTTTCATTATGCATCACGAATATTTAGGCGACTGTAGCTTCTCTTGGTGTTGATAGGCCAGATAACCGTTGAAAACTAACAATAAATGTAACATCATAAACATATATTCCAAGAGAAATAAGGTGATATAACTGTTTAAGCAATTATCCGTTGGTCAATCAGCTATTTGATCACCGTACATGGGTCCCTGGTTGCCATGTATTGATTCGTCGTCCAGATCATCGGTGCTGCTGGTGATCCGTGTTCTAGAACTCTTTATGGAGCTAACACTAACAGTGTTACCGGAGCCGCCGTTACGACTATAAAGAATATTCTCTAAGTAAGATATGCCATTATTATTAACAATATTCAAGCCCAAACACGTCTCAATTTGCTTCCAGCGATGGAGGCGCTCTTGCAGCTCGTTAGTTACATCTCCCAGAGAGTTGCGCGCTTCGACAATCGATCGGTCAACGTCATCAATACTCTTGCCGTGCGTTGAAACAAAGGCGCCCACCAAGCTTGATCGTTTTTTGCGCAATTTCTCACATGCCTCTCGTGCTGATTGTAGTTGTTTCTCAGCTGAAACTCGCTTCTTCTGATGATTCCTGCTTTCTAGCTCATATGTGTACTGCAGCCAAGACTGCAACTGCTGCGGGGGCGCCCAACAATTGTCGACCAGCTCGAATTCAGCACGTGTTAGCTCATTGCGCAGCATTTCAATTTCCTTTTTTAGCTGCTGTACCTCCAGATCTGAGCTTGATGAACTAAGTGATGGTACCTCCTTAAGGCGCCGCTCCAGGTCCATTTTTTCGGTTGCAACGTTCTCCTGTTCCGTGCGTGCCAGCTCCAATTCCTTTTGCATCTCCTGTAGACTTTGTTCAGCCCGCTGTAATCCTTCCATATCCTGTGCCATGCGACGCAAGTGACGCTTAGCATTCTTGCTTTGCTGATAGGCATACCAACATCCAATAATGGCGCTCAATAAGAGTGTAACCAGAATGTAGTCCTTCCAACGTGTGCCCGTCTCACGTGGTGGTCCAAAAAGCACCACATCCATGGCTTTCAGGGAGATTTTTTGCTTATGTATGGGATCTTTGATGCCCAGCACATTGCTTACATAATGAAGATTATTTACAGCCAATCTGGGCAAAGCAGCCCCAGTTACCTTATGTAATTTGAAAAGATCAACATATTGCGGCAGTTGAACTGATTCGGCCAACCAGTCGGTGGTTTGTTCAATTGTCCAATTGTGTACCTCTGAACGCAGCCAAGCATCCCACAGCTCCTTAACCGAAATATGCATGTCATCATTAAAGTGAAATGCCCTCTGGCGTTTTTCATAGCCAGAGTCATACTTAAGTTCTTCGCGTAGAAAATCATCCGACTCACTCAAATCGATATTACCATTATCGTCGTCATCCAATTGTCGATGCAAAGTGGCGATGGCCTCCATGCCAAGTCGATCCTGCACACTTTCCTTATAGCAGTCAAAATCATCAGCACTACAGGTGCCATCAGCTGGGCCGCTGCTTATACTAGAGCTGAACTCATTGCTAACCGCCTGGGACATCGCCTCACTTAGCAAATTATACGAACTTTTATGATGCTGTAGGCCAAGATCACCACTGCCAGTGTGAGACGGTGCTGAGGATAAGGCCATCGAAGGTGCCACTGGCGACGTGGAAGCTGCTTTCGTTTGTACACTAGGCGGTTTTCCATTTATGTTGGATTGCTGTTCATGTTGCGTGGTGTAACGATTGTTGGAGTTAATTGCGGTTTCTGCCGCACCGCTAATCCCACTGCCAACGGTCACAAGGCAAGCGGCCTCGGATATGTAGTACAAAAGAAGAAGTGAGTAACTCCAAATGTGTTTGGTGATCATGTTGTTGTGCGTATATTGCGTTTTACGTACACAAAAATTATTAACAACAAGTACTTTGCTCGATTTTGATAAGTCCTTTTCGTTTTTAACTAATTTGTTTTATTTGTTGTTAGCAGCTCCTGCTAAATCTATTTATATGCATAAAACATCTGTATTCAATACAGAAGTTGTATAACAGTGTTGATTCCGATTATATTATAAAAAGCAAAACAGTGTAACCGTATGCTTATAGGCTTATATCTGAAAATACAAGAGGGATTCCTGATGTTGATTATGATTAAAGTATCATTTATTTGTACACACAAAACCACACAGCTACAAGACATTTATCGTTAAACTCTGGTCACACAAATAATCAAAATATAATCAGATTAATCACTAATTGTAATATTTTTCCGTATCTTGGATATTAAACACATCAATGTTGTAAAAAGGAATAGGATGAACATGATCTCCCTTACTCATAAATTATATGATGATTATGAATTGCGGAACTGATTCCTGTATAAGCTTTCACCAAAAAATATTAACAAAACAAGATGTAAGTTATGAAAATACGCTGGATATAATAATATCTGAAAAGTTAATAAAATATAGCATTCTTAGAAATTAAATTTCTATTTGTTAATATCCGATGATAATCAGGACAATTAAAGACGGAATAAGCAGATTTAACCGTATTTTTGTCTTTTTCATCAGTTAAAATTTGATTTTGTTGTTTTCGAAAGTTAGCAGCAAATTAAAATTAAACTATAGAGTTGCCAGACTTGGCAAAAATCGACAAATTTGCGATTTCCCTATATGCACACTGGCTGGTCACACTGCAAAGAAAGCAAAACGAAAAACACAAGCCAAACAAGACTAAAATTTTATAAATAAATGCAACTTATAATTATGCTCATTAGCAATTAACAACATATAATGAGCGCCCACCACAGGCCCCTGGACGAATCGGATGTTGTGCTAATACGCACGATACGTTCGACACCATCGCTATACGACCATCGACATGGGGACTTTCGCCTTTCGCAGAGAAAAGAAGAGGATTGGGCTAAAGTTGCGGAGACCTTAAACATTTCATCGCCAGATGCGCGACGCCGATGGACGTGTCTGCGAGACCGCTATTCGCGCGAGCTAAAACAAATGCGCCTACATCCAGCATCTGAATTTGGTCGCAATGAGTTCTTCAGGCAAATGGACTTTCTGCGGGAGTTTGTGCGAAAGCGTCGCGAACGCAGCCGCCGAGATGATACGCCAACAGGTTGGCTGAAAGCGGAGGTAAGAACGCCACGACTGGTGAAAGCGCGTCCCGAGCCGGTGACACTGATAGAACAGGACTTGGACGAGTCGCAAGTATACGATGACTGCGATCACAACTACGATGCTGATGCCAAGCTGGAAGTGCAGACAACGCAATCGGAAAGTTATTCAGTTCTTGTTGAGGCCGACGATGGGGATGGTGACGGACACGATTCATATGAAGAATATATGGCCGATTCGGAGTCAGCTGATCATAAAGTACTGCCCACATTGCAGCCCTCGCCAGCACTGGTCACAGTACACGCGAGTGAAGCAACGACAAACGCCACGGTGTCAACAGCGGGGGAATCGGCGTCCGAAGCTGAACAATCTCAGGGGGACATCGATTACATGGTCTGTATGCCGAACGTTAGAGTCGACAGGGAGCATTTGCCAGCAAGTAAGCAGGAAGCTTCGACAGGTTTTGAGTCGTTAACAACACCAGCAGCTGCCAGCACGACAAACGAGACTGAAGACGACTTCTTCTGTAAATCGGTGGCAGCTTATCTGCGGCAGTTGTCTCGACGACACAAAATCAAGGCAAAGGTGGAAATGTATCAAATTCTGGAGAAGTACATATTGCTTGAGGAGTCAGCGACTACGCCAGGTTCGGGTCACAATGGTTAAGCAGGTTACATGTCAAAATATGTATATATAGTTTTTAAATAGATTTTTATGGAGTACAAATATACAACTGACAAAAAATCAATGAATGAACCTTTTTTAAGCTTATTCTAAGCCCCCCGCTCAGCTCAACAAAAGTCCTCGTTGATGATATCAGCATTGACGGCCAGGCCGCGTTCCTTGAGCGCTTTAGACACCAGTCGATGTTTTTCCTGCCGCTGTTCTTGCTCACGACGCTGTGCGTCCAATATCTCATCCACAGAAATTTCCTTCAGTGGCAGTTTTTGTTCCTTTTCACGATCCTGCAACATGCATTATGACATTACTTTTCTTGAATATATTGTGTTATATACTCACAATCTCGCCCAGCAACACCACATTCTCACCGCGTATTATGAAAACTCCGCGAGGTATATCACCATACTCGTTGCCAACGTGTATTCTTTCAATGGTCCGCTGCAAAACCAAATTGGCAAACTGATCCACAGAGCGCAAGTAACCAATCAGTGTGCGGCCGTCGCGTAGTAGAACCATTAGCTTCTCTATAGATTTTAATGTGAGAACAAAATATGTACATATTTTACCGGTAGGGTAATACATACTATCAACTTCCTCCAGCAAATGCGCTGTTCCAGCCAAAGGATTGAGATCGTCCATGTGGCGTCTGTTTCCCGGTATTTTTAGTGAGATTTCAGTGATAAATATGTGTTAATGTGTGACAAAACAATAATTTTTACTTAGAAAACCATTCTACTAAACGTAAATGCAAGAGGACAACTGAACAGTGTTGAGTGGTTCATGAGTGAACAGAAAGCAACTCACTGAACTGAAGTGACTTAATTATTAGTTTTTGTGCTTTTAACTGATGCTCAATAATAAATTTTTGCATTGTTGTTTCTTATTGTTGTATGAGCAAGTAAGCAAACAACTGGGCGATTTGTAACTTGACACACTCAAAGAAAATAGAACACGTGAACTTGTTTACAAAAGTAAGCACAGCTTACTCAACACTACGACAGATTACTTGCTTTGAAGCTGGTACGCTGTTAAAATTTTGCTAAGCAAAATTTGCTTGATGATATAAATATTTTTGTGGCAGGTTTTGCATATGTGGTGTATATGTTTGCAGAGTGTTATAATTGCACTTTGAATGTCAGTATCTTCTTAGTTTGTTACTTATTGCAGATTGAAGTATACATTTAGCAATATTCGAGTAAATAATCAGCATACGCTAGGTTAAGCAAAATGATGAGCAGTGTACTGGCCTGAAGCACAAATCGATTGTTATCGAAATTGCCGGCATTGACATTGTCGCAGCCATCAAACATAAACAAATAAGTAAAATTAAGCAAAATAGCTGCGCATTAAGGCAAAATGAAGTAAGTGAAATAAAAATTGTGCAAAAGTAGACGTGACTTATACTACGGATTGCTTTCACTTTGCAGAATCAGCGTTGACGGCCTGCTCGTCTATTTTCCTTATGAGTACATTTATCCCGAACAATATGCGTACATGCTGGAGCTCAAGAGAAGCTTGGACGCCAAGGGGCATTGCCTGCTTGAGATGCCTTCGGGCACAGGAAAAACGGCTACATTGCTCTCACTGATTGTGGCTTATATGATAGAGTATCCAGATAGAGTGCGCAAACTGATTTACTGTTCACGTACGGTGCCCGAAATTGAAAAGGTTATCGCCGAACTGCAAAACTTAATGGTTTACTACGATCGCAATGTGACCACACCGCCGGGCATGACCGGCCTGGTGCTCAGCTCACGAAAAAATATGTGCGTACATCCGGAAGTTAGCAAGGAGCGCGAGGGCAAGGCTGTGGATGGCAAATGCTATGGCCTAACTGCTAGTTATATACGCGAACGTCATGAGGTGGATGCTGAGACTCCAATTTGTATGTCAACCAGACCTTTTGGTATACTGATTTTAGTTAAATTGTTATTCTGTTCTTGCAGGTCAGTATTTTGAAGGCTTTTCATTGGAGGGAAAGGAGTCAACGCTGCCTGTGGGCATATATAGCATTGATGATCTTAAGGAATATGGACGCGCTAGAAATTGGTGCCCATATTTTCTAGCTCGCTACGCAGTGCGTTATGCCGACTTAAAATTTAAAGATGATAACCTCATTAATTCCATTCTTGCCTCTTTGTCAGATTGCACACGCCCACATTGTTGTCTACAGCTACCACTATCTGCTAGATCCGAAAATAGCACAGGTCGTTTCAAAGGAGATGACGCGCGAGTCCTGCGTGGTATTTGATGAGGCACACAACATTGACAATGTCTGCATTGACTCAATGAGCGTGAAGATCAACAGACGCATCGTGGAGCGAAGCACCAACGCTCTAAATCAGCTTACAAAATTGGTCCAGGAGTAGGTATCTCTTCCACACATATGGGAGATACATATATCTTCGGCACATTAATGTTCTACAATTAATATTTCAATTAGCATGCGTGATGAAGACACAAACCGATTAAACGAGGAATACCAGCGCATGGTGCAGGGCCTTAAAGATGCCAGTGTGCAGCGCGACACGGACATGATACTGGCTAATCCCGTGCTGCCCAACGATGTCCTTACCGAGGTTGTGCCCGGCAATATACGCAATGCTGATCACTTTCTCAGTTTTTTGCGGCGCTTCATAGAGTACATCAAGACACGATTGCGTGTACAGCATGTGGTGCAGGAGTCGCCAGCCGGTTTTCTGAAGGATGTATCCTCCAAAATATGCATAGAACGCAAACCTTTACGCTTCTGTGCTGAGCGTTTGTCCAGCTTGTTGCGTACGCTTGAAATCAGCGACATGACCGAATTTGGCGCTCTGACCCTGGTAGGTTTCTTTCTTTTGCATGAGATCTGTTTTTTCACCGAACCTTTTTTAATTGCTCTAAAATCATTTCCACAGATAACGCACTTTGCGACACTCGTTTCAACGTACACCAAAGGTTTCACTATCATTATAGAGCCTTTTGATGACAAGACGCCGACTGTGTCTAATCCTATAATGCACTTTAGTTGCTTGGACTCATCAATTGCCATGGCGCCAGTTTTCACGCGCTTTCAAACAGTTGTAATTACCTCGGGTACTTTATCACCCATGGACATGTATCCAAAGATACTCGACTTTGATCCTGTGGTTATGAGCAGCTTTACAATGACGCTTGCTCGTCCCTGTCTACTGCCAATGGTGAGTGCTTAATTAATATGGTAAGGTTATATATTCGAGTTCACTCAGACGTCTGAAATCGTATTGTGATGCTTGGAGTGAAACAAACCCGTAGGAACCCCAGTTGTAGATTTGCCAGACAGCCCAGGTTCTTAAATATTCATATTCCTATAAGTCGTTCCGAACCAAAATTACTTGCCCTTTATGTCAATCCTGTTATTGCTATAGTATAGACCGCTCTAGATTGTAGCGTGGTCAGATTTCCCGGGAGGCGCTTAGTATCTAAAGCCGAACTCTATACATTTCGGGAGCTTTAAAATATATTGAATATTAGTATTTGTGAATGGAAATTAATTACTTGGGACCGCTGCATTTTGCCCAGGCGTTAAATAGATACATAGTAATATCTTTACTTAATTAATTTATATTTTATATGTCTGTTTATTACATATCCCAGCCGTAAATCTGAATATAAATGTACGCATAAATGAATTATTTGTAAGTTTCCATCAAATTGTCATTCTATGCAGAACTAATGGACTGTGTTGCTAAGTTCAACGCGAGATACACAATTGTTTATTCTACAAAATACCCAACAATAATTAGTTTCCCATATTTTATTACATTTTAATTATATACATTGTAATAATAGCATCTGTCTTGGAAAAATGATTGATATATCTTGGTGATATACATAAGTAGTTGGTTGACAACGATCTTCGAGCAGGAGTAGCGTATGTCTAAGTCATCACTGTGCGGGCAACTTAAGCAAAAATACAAATTTATTAAATAATTATTAATTAGCGATATATAACCAGCCAAATACTCTTTTAATACATTTCCCAATGTTTATACTTTATTCCTTAACTGCTGACATCGTGGCAGTTAAATGTTTGCTAACCTTCTCAATATTTGTCAACTTTATGTGTTTTTTCTGTACGTTTAAGTTTTGAAAATCGCAGAATAGGGCCATCAACTGGAAACCTCCAAAATGGTTAGTTGTAGTGGACTCCCTTTAATTCTTGAGAATCGCAGAGAAGGGCGATTTGCCTCTTTCTCTCTCTCTCACTCCCACTCTATCTCACACACACACACTAAAGTAGACCTCCAAAATAAGCTATTGCTACTCACAAAATATACCTTCGAAATGATAAATTGTAGTGGGGTCCCTTGAATTTTTGAGAATCGCAGAGAAGGGCGATCAAAATTATAAAACTGTTTTGTATGAAAATCTCTGTTGTTTATAAAGATATCCTCACCAAACTCACCCAAATCGAGTCTTTGGAGAGTTTATATAATCTGACCAAATTTGATCAAAATCGGGTCACTATATCATATAGCTGCCATAGGAACGATCGGGTGAAAAATGCAATCTGACCAAATTTGGTCAAAATCGAACCACTATTTCGCTATATCAAACTTTTTGTTTATGCAAATATTTCATCCGAACTAAGGAAAGTTTTATTATACTTCAAATAGTTTCCTATAATTCGAAAATTAACTTTTGTATACAAATGAATTCCTGCTAGGGTATACAGCTTCGGCACTCCGAAGATAACCGTCCTTCCTTGTTTTAGATTACATAAGTACTATAAATGCTTGGATCCTGTGTACACTGACGTATATAATAAGTGTTCTATAAATGTTTTCTTTATAGATTGTGTCAAAAGGCAACGACCAAGTGTCCATTTCCTCAAAGTTTGAGACGCGCGAGGACACTGCTGTCATACGTAACTATGGTCAGCTATTGGTGGAGGTGGCCAAGACCGTGCCGGATGGCATTGTGTGCTTCTTTACCTCGTACTTGTATTTGGAGTCCGTTGTTGCATCCTGGTACGATCAGGGCATTGTGGACACGCTGCTGCGCTACAAGCTGCTGTTCATTGAGACGCAGGACAATGCGGAGACAAGCTATGCGCTGATGAACTATGTTAAGGTGAGCGGTAATTGCTGGCCGCAACTAAATCGTGGCACCAATTGATATGGCTTCCACAGTTTGAGCTTGACACAGATTTACGATCCGATCTTTGTTGTATCTCCGTTTAGGCTTGTGATTGCGGTCGTGGCGCTGTGCTGCTAGCTGTGGCGCGTGGCAAGGTCTCCGAGGGTGTGGATTTCGATCATCATTATGGTCGCGCGGTGCTCATGTTCGGCATACCCTACGTTTACACGCAGTCGCGCATACTCAAGGCGCGTCTCGACTACCTGCGCGATCAGTTTCAGATCCGAGAGAATGACTTTCTCACCTTTGATGCCATGCGGCATGCGGCACAATGCGTTGGCCGCGCGCTCCGTGGTAAAACGGATTATGGCATCATGATATTCGCGGATAAGCGATTCTCACGCCAGGACAAACGCTCGCGTCTGCCCAAATGGATACAGGAGCATCTGGTGGATAGCTTTTGCAATTTGAGCACTGAGGAGGCTGTGCAACTTGCTCGTCGCTGGCTGCGTCGCATGGCGCAGCCGTTCTCCCGTGAAGATCAGCTGGGCATATCACTGCTGACGCTGGCTCAGCTGGAGAACATGGAGCAGGACAAACTGGAGCGGCAGGCGCAGGGCAAACAGTGCGTGGGTGGAGAGGTGCAGGAGCTGTAAAGAACACATGTGGTAAACCGGCTCCGCAATCTGGTGCCGGCTTCCTTCCGCAATGTATTTTTCTTTGCAACTGGCCATGTTTTGTATCTGTACGATAATAATCATAATAAAATGTGAATTTGTTGCCAGCTAATGGCATTGAATGCCATTAAACGGAGCAGCAAAAACAAAAATTAAAAAGTAAAACACCTTTTGGCTGGCTGAGTCGGGTCGGGTTTTGGCTGTGGCAGGCAGAACTGACGTAAATGCCTTATTAACTGTTAATTAATATTATTTATAATTGGGCGGTTGCTCATTCACCGGGCCATGACTCAATGGCTGCGTTCAAGGCGGCCAAATCAATGTTATCGATAGCAACGATTATCGATAACAAATCGGCGGCGATACTTTGCGCAGATAAATCGAAATTTAAATTGCCTGCCTTTTGTCATATCAGGACTGTCTCGACCCAAACGGTGTATTAAAATGCTTCCTGGCAGTTTATTTGCAATCAGCGGGCGATGTGGGTTGAACCTCAATGACCGAACACATGTTTTTAGAACCCCTGCCAATTGTTTTTTGAATTTCACGCTATCAGTTTTTAATTGCCAATGCCTGGTTGAAGATGCGCAGCCAGGTTATCAAGAAATTTTTCATACTCTTGCAGAGGGTACTTCAATTTTGTCATGTAAGATGTAATAAACTTTTCCGACCCCACAAAGTATATATGTTCTTGATCGGCATCAATAGCCAAGTTTGAAGTTTGCTTATTTCTATACAGGGTGATCATATTGGACCAAAATTGAACTACTATATCATTAGTTCCTACGGAACGATCGATAAAAACTCAGTTATGTAAAAACCTATTTGTTTATAAAGATATATTGACCAAAACCTACCAATGCTAAGTTACAATATGTTTCATACATATGTGCTTATCGCTGTTATTGGAACAATCGGCTGAAAATTGGGGGTTTTGTATAAAATGATCTTTCAGTAAGGGTATATAGTAGCTTCGGCAGCACGAAGATAACTGTTCCTTCGCGTTTTTGCAATTTATTTTTATTTTATTTTACAAATATACTTGTTTTGATCATAACGCCAGTGACAACGTCTTTCTAATGATTGTATTTGCGCAAATGATTTATTTACAAACATTTTTGCACACAATTAAGCAAATAACATTCCATTTTCAAATTTCGAATTTAATTTCAAGCATCTTAACAGTTTACTTGCCAATTTCCTGTAGTCCTCGTGTGAGCGTGCGCTTAAGCCGCGAGAGAGAGAGAGAGGGAGAGGGAGAGAGAGAGTAGCGCAAAAGCTTTGCTAACATACGAATGTATGTACATATATGTATATGTATGCACATAACTAACGGCCACGGCCAGTGCTCAGAGAGCAACAAGTAAGCAAAAAGTAACTAAATACAATTACAGTGTACTTGCACTAAAACGAACACCCATACAAAATAAATACAATTTTTTAGGTTAAATAGCTTAAAGCTTAAACTTTTCATGGAACAAAAGTGTGGAAATGAACATTAAGATATTTTCATTTTAATTTTTCAGTTCAATGCCATAAAAGTAATTGATTTATATATATATTATATTTATATATCCAAAAAGTCCTTTTTAGTCAAGCGCAATACACAATTTTTACTTAAATCAAGTTCTCTTCTACAGTTTTGTTGTCTTTTGATGTATGGATGCCAGATGTATGAGGCAATCAATCAACTGGCATGCCTGATTTCAGACTTTTGATATACCAAGAACTTTGTGCTTGGACAGCATAGTTAAGCTATGCCCTAAACAATAGTTAGCTTAACTTAGCTACACTGCAGTTTATTTGCGAATAGTAAAGCTTTTATATTTTGGCGAACTTATTGTGACTGTACTGTAGCAACAACAACATCAACAACAAAAGGCAAGCGACCGCAAAAACGACGCTGGCAGCGGCTTCGTCAGTTGTATCTCTCGTTGAACAAGAACTTTCGATTTTTCATAATAAAAAGGTTACAACTAAATCTCTGGCCGTTTAGTCGGGTGAAGCAAATAAAAGCGGAGCGCGCGCGCATTAACGTCAACCAACAATAAATGTTAAATAAATTAATAAATAGTAGCTGCCAATTGTAAATTTGATTAACCTAAAGCATAACGGCTAATTGTTTGCCCCGCGTTATTTAGTTTTTTAGTTTAGTGTTGATTATACGCGCTAGTAAACCAAAACAATATACAACACCAACAACAACATACATACATACACACATACGTAGAACCTCCTTATTTAATTTAATATACAAACCCTAACAAAATGAAACCTCAAGTTAACGAACAAAATGGTAGCACTCAAAATGGCGACGTTGCCACGGATGCTGCCAGCGTCGCTATGGACGTTGCCGCGATCGTTCCAGCTGCAGCTGCTGCAAGCGCTGGCGCTGGCGCCGTCGTTCCTGCCAAAAGTAGTCAACAGCTGAAACTGGAAATGCTTAACATAGGCAACGGAAATGGTGAGTGTGAGTGTTAGTGTGACTCATTCCATTCGACTGGAAAGGATTGTTGTGCCATCGCTTCCTGTTGCAGTTGTGACGTTTTGGCGTTGCCACTCTTCCAAAATCTTTTCCTTAGTTAACCCGACTTGCAAAAGCTCACAGTTCGTTTAGATATAATATGATATATTTATTAGATTTTTACACTAAAGTAAAGCTCTTTATAATATAACGAAACACGCGGAACGATTAGATATAAATAGATTTCAGAGTTCAGTTCTTCAAAATCTTTTCCTTTGTTACCGATTTGAACAATATGATTGTATTATGATTGTATTATGATTGTATTATGTATTGTAATATGAATTTCAAAGAAATCACCAAGTGTGATTTGTTAAATTTCAGAATAGCCAGTTCTCAAGAAAAAATTGGTAAATTATTTAAGGTAATGAACTGAAAATGGTTTTCCAGTGAACGTGGGTTTTTTTAAGCTCTCAGCTCTATTATTCGTATTTAGTCTAGTATGATTCACATTTCTCAGACATAACATTTCTAATTATTATTACTAATTTTTGTAGGAATCACGCAGCGTGATGTCTCTTGCATGATAATTCTTTAAGTGCCAATTTTGTTCAGTTGTCTGATTAATCAAGGCAACATTAACACCTGGGGTATAGTTACACAGTCAGACGTAGCTCTATGGGGTCTAAGGTAACATAAAACTTGGAGCAATATTGCAAAGGTATTTCATCATACTACTCGGGATCAAGTTAATTCAGATGCACCTCAGATATGCACATATTGACCCTCAAGGCATAGCTCTGATTTCCGGCGATGCTGCCACATAAAAGCAATTGCAGATAAGCCGCAAAATGATAACTCGAATTTCCAACCGAGCCAAAATTCGAAAAGTGTTAAAACCCCTGCATATGAAAACCACACAATGAATGACAGATCTAAAAAAAATCACGAAAGATACGAATACTGAGTGCCAATGACATTGACATTGAAAGTTTTGCTTGACGCTTAATGCAGATCGGAAGATTCAACGAGAGCGTTATGGGTATAAGCTGGCGTCGAACATAAGCATTAACTCCCCGTCGTAATCCGGTATTTGGCCGAAAGCCAGCGAGGCGGGAGTGCGGCCCGAGGCTAGACCTGTACTACTTTTTGAAGGTTAAAAGCATTTAATTGTAGTACCAACAAGCTGACGTTTAAAACGGTTTAGATTTGTGCGTTTTTTTATTATGTATTTTGTATTTTTCATTTTCATTATTATCTTTTTGTGGCTGTTTCTGTTTCTTTTATACTGCATGAGCAATAAGTCTCTTTGCTTCACATTTGAGCGATCGCGGTCAATAAAAAATACACTACCAAGAACGGCAAGCGCAAATTCAAAGATATTTTGCTTTTAATTGTAATATAAATATAAACAATTCCAAGTCTTATTTGTTGAGAACATTCAAAACATTAGATCAATAGGCAACCCAAACCGTTTAAGTCCCCACAAACAAACTTAAAGGCACTTTGTCGAGTTCCCTGGGGCGTAGTTATTAACTATGAGAAACTAAGTGAACAGAATCGAAAAGAGGTTATAGTATATGTATCTTAAAATCGACCTAAGGTTCAAAACCCCCACAATCAAAGTTCAACACAGCCTACTGTTCGATTCTTTGTAGAATTCTGTAATGCGTAATTGTTAACTATGGCAATGAAAAAGGAAAGAAAGAACACCTGCCCTGTAAAAAATGTTAATAATATGTCATCACCTTTACTTAATTGCATTGCATGCTTACAATATTTGCCAACAGGTTGCCTGTACACGTGTCTAACAATATGAGACATTGATTTGTGACATTTATTAGATCATTTCGTGGTATCAGACTGCTCATATCCGCCTGGCAGTGATGTCTATCAAATAAGAACATCAAGCTACTTAAGTATTCCCAATTCTCTAGGCTTATCAATTGTATATGTTTTAGAACTGACAAAATATCGATATTGGGAGTATCGACCAGTATCGATATTTGCGAAATAAATGTCGATATTATCGATTTAAATATCGGTTTGCGCAACAGTGAAAAATAAGTTTTGCTTAGCTATAAATCCGGTTTCTCAATTTACGAGTATCTGTACCTTACATTAAAGATACTACTGAATCAGTCACTGAATTTCCTTTTAAACCAGTAAAGACTCCAACTACTCAAGGAATTTATTATGGCACGTCTGACTACTAAAGTTATCGATATAAAATAACAAGAGTCATCGATAATTTTCCGCCTTTTATAAGTAGGGGATCTAGTATCGTTATATGCTAACTCTATTGTTGTTGAACTCAACTGACTTTAATAGAATATGTGGAAATTCTATGTCGATTTCTTCTACAGCTAGCTTGAACTCAATATGCATGAACATGGTATTATACATATGTTAAATAACTAAGCTAGAGCCATTCCTAAAAAGAAATACAAAACAACAAAATCTTTCAATTTCAAATTGCATACCAATAACCTTAGGTATTAGCATTCTCAGACATTCGGGATACATAAATTGTTTTATACCAGATTGTATGCGTTCATTGACTTATTCAGAGACACTTTCAATATACATAACAATATTGAATATTCCGAGTGTGGTCTGTTAAATGTTACTAGCAAATACATCTTATATAAAGTTGGGTCGCCTTCAACTTCAGCATAAGCCATACAAGTTTAGAGGCAAAAGGGTTCAAGATTTTTACTGGCTTCCCGCATAATAAGTTCTCTTAGTATTTCGGGTGTTGCAATATTGAGCTATGAACCTATATTTAATTTATAGTTATGTAGCTAACAAACGGGCTCTATTTCAACTACATTCAAAACTGAAAACCAACTGCATTAATTCCAATTCCATTTTTTTTTTGTTTTTCGGGTGCAGACACAACGGTTAGTTGAGTATCTACATGATTGTTTCCTCCTCCAGCATGAACTCAGTTAGATCTCCAGGGCCCGACAATAGGGTAACTGGCACACGATTCATTTGCGCCACCTTTTGACTAGGCCAGACCATGACATCGCAGCAGTTTGTCAGAACCATAACATTTGTATTTTCCGTTCGGGTGCACGGCAGATTTGATCTCCTCTCGTTATCGCAGCTGTTCGCCTTCCTGCGGAACCTAAACATTATGGACTGCGCGCTATCCATCACGGTCTCCTCATCGAAGTAGGGTGGTCCCCCATGGCTAAAAGCTGGATTGGTGTTAGCCGGTTTCGTCAGCTATAAGACAAGAAAAACGAGGATGAAAATAACCATGATTACTGTAAAAACATTTAAAAAATCGACAAAGTAAATGACATAATGACTTGCTGGACAAAGGAATGCAATGTAATAAGGAAAAGGAAACATTAGACTGTCGAGCTAGACCAGGCACCCCCACTATACAGATCATTACCAAGCAATCCTAAGCTTAAGGGTTTTAAGATTTTGAATTTCAATTCTATCGATGGGAAAGAATTTGCTCAGAACTCTTACTAGTCTCTATCCAACTATAGTTTCTTGGACTTTTGTATTTAAAACTTCATTAAGAATGTACCAAACTGGCTAGAAATAATAGGTTTATAAGTCTACTTGTGGACTTGTGCAGAAGATTGCTCTAAGGGGGATGCTTTTGGCGTAGAGTAATGTAATAGGTTGCAGTACGCAGGACGTCCTCCATCTTCAAATCCCTAATTCTGAAATATGGAAGGTCTACGCACCTCTTCTAGAACCACAGAAGTCTTCATCCGCCGACAAGGATCACAATAATCTGGCGCGTTGGCATCCGGGGGTGTGGAGCTGCTACAGGGATCCGGTAGTGGCTGCTCTTCCGATGCTCTTCGGTTGCCGTTTTTCGGCATGGGTTTCATGGGATCGCCACCCTGCTCCACGCATTGCTGCAAAAAGTCCTCTTCAATGTCAATCAGTCGCTTCACGGCGCAGTCTCGCTTCAGGAAGTTCTTGATCACGGACAGGTCACGCGGCACGGCGCCAATGACGTCGAAGTCGTCGCAGCGCAGCTTTATTCGATGAGCCATGCTGGCAGGGAATTTGGAATTTTGTCAGGGCTGGGTTCTGAGTTCTGTAATGCTGTGTTTCGTGTGACTTTCAAGTTCTGAGTGCTGGCGCTAGGGTAAACACGAAACAAAGTAAGTATGAATGCTCTAGGCGAGTGTATACAACTAGGCGATACCCATTAGAGTTGAATAACAATCGTTCTATATATCTTATATAGATATACATATATATATCTTATGTGCAGCCTTTACCCACGTGTCCTTTTTAATACAATAACTATCCAGATAAGATCTGAAGATCCAGATCAACAAAGAACTTTAAGACAAAAGCCTTTATCGATACGATCGATACTATGTATTGGTTAGGCTATCAGCTCTAGAATCGTACGCTTCAAGCGGTGAACTGCTTGCACTTCAAGCAGTTCAACAGCAATGCAGCCGCCTGCCACCGCTTCACACTGTCGACAAAGGCATTATAATAACTTTGTTTTAATAAACAACATACTAAGGTACAAAAGATGTTGCAAAGTGATATCCTTAAAATTGCGGGTATTAATCGTATTTATAGTTTCGGGGAGATATGGTGGATAAATTCAATCATAATCTAGAATAGTTTTGTCTATGTTTTTTATACCCTTTCTAAGCGTTTTCAATGATTGCAGGGTATTAAAAGTTAAAATCGAATCATAAACAAAGACAAAGAAGTAACCTTGGGCATTTTGAGTTGGCGCCAGTGACAGCCACAGCCACAACCACAATCCACCCACCGCCCCCACATGCGCTCAAGAGCAACAAGTTTGAAAGTCAACAAAACACCGTTTGGGTAGCACTGGACATCAAACTGTAGGCGTGCGCTGTGTGGTGTGAGCAAAGCTTGGCGGCTCACCATTCGCAGTATAAAGCTTTTGTCTCTAAAAAAGCTCTGCTTAAAGTTCTTATTAGCATCGTTGAGACCAACAATCAGCCAGTTGCCCAAAGCAGTTCAGAACGGGAAGACACGGCAAAGTTAAGCCGCATTCAAATTCGTTTTAATTCACAGTTCAACATTTTTTTTGTGTATTTATAATTTGGCAATTCTTATTTGCGCTGCCATATCCGCTGTGCACTGACAAATATTGAAAGTAAATCCGATTAAACTTACCAACGCGATGAGCTTTACACGCCAACTCTCCGAAATGAGCGCCAGCGAACTCAACGATGCCATAGACGACACCAACTTCCCACAGGCCCATCTCCTGTCCCGTGGACGCAACAACAGCGTTTGCTCAACAAGTAGCACTTCGGGGACCTCCTCGCTGGTTGACCGTGTGGCGCCCCAGCCGGACAACTCTGTCTCGGCAGGCACAGCGAGTGATGAGCAGCCCCCTCGTCCTCGCTTGATACTGAAGTCCAGCGCCAGCATACCGGAAAACGATGGTACACTACCGAATACACCAATGACACCTCGTACATCGACAACGCCAGGTAGTGGTGTGAAGGGGGGATAGGGTTACCTAGGACACATAGGAATCCCTGGTAGTCATGTGCCGCGGTATAGCAATCTGTAGGGGTACGTAGATAAAGAACAAGAGGGGGGATATATGTACCTTCAAATAGGATGTAGAATAGAATCGATAGTACTAATAGGAATACAGGGGAAACTCCCTGAGGGTGAAATATAAAAGGCTGGCATAAATTTAGATGAAATTATGTGGGTATAGAAATATATAAGAAGCCGTTTAGAATTCAGAAGGACGTGTGTATTAGGGATAACTAGACTACGGTTAGGAGCAATAATTGCTCCAAAAACAACTTGTAAGAGATAGAAGTTCTAGGAAACATTTCTGGAACATTATCAACAAAATCGTGAATAGTTTTGGTTAATACGAGTGTACTAAATAAATAAATCTATTAAGCCGCGACTGGTTAACGCCCTTTACATAACCCCCAGTCTAGGAAGTCTAGTCTATATGTTTTTTATAGCCAATATGCCTAGCCAGTTTGGTGATAACGCGTCTCGAACCCAGTCGGCTGCACTGATAAAGGAGTACCAAAGCATTAAATATGTCAAGGTTCAATTATGATTCGAATCAATTTTATATTTTATATGGCTAAGATTTGTTTTTCAATCAGCCCAATTAGAGCTCGGTGTGCGTTGCATTCACGGGGCAATCGGGGTTGAGCTGCTTATCACTAATGAATGCCGATTCATGCTAAACTCATCGTTTGTTTGTTTTAATGTTTTTGTTGTTTCAGGCCATGAGAACTGCACTTTTCACCACGATTTGGAGCTAGATCACAAGCCCCCAACGCGGGAGGCACTGCTCCCAGATATGGCCCGCTCCTATCGTCTGCTCTTGGGCGGCCTCGGGGAGAATCCTGATAGACAGGGCCTGATCAAGACACCGGAGCGTGCGGCCAAGGCAATGCTATACTTTACCAAGGGCTACGATCAAAGTCTTGAAGGTAAGTAAACGATTTAAACTTTTTTTTTCAACTTTACTGTTGCTCATGCATTAGCGTAAGCCCCCAATTAGCACTTGACAGTTTTTGTTATTGTTTTGGTTGTTTTTTGTTTCTCTGTGTAATTAGCGACAGGTCAGTGATCTAACCATCCATCCTGTATTCAATGCGTCACAGATTGTCTTCAAGTCCGGGGCTTCCAGGGCATTTCCACAAGGCACGCGCTAAAACTAGTTTCTATTCAAATGATTCACGACTACTGCCGATATGAGTACTCATGAGTACTCGAACGAACTTCACCTTTATCACTTACTCTAATTGCCCTGTGTCAGTTAGCTACTTATCTCCGTCCCTTTCCTATAGAGATTGTAGTAATTGTACAGTTCGACTTGGCGGGAGTTGGGTAAAAACTTGAGCTCTATTAGGTGACAATGTCGCGTTATAGATTTACGTTTCAGGCTTCTAGTTAGTTGATTGTTTCCCTTGGCTTAACTGTTTTACATTTTGGGGTAGACTTAAGGTCTAAACTTTCGATTCGAGATCATTATTTTTGTGTTGTATAAGTCGTGTGTACATATGTTATATAGCCAAGCGGTATATTGAAGCGTATTGCAAATATGCAGACCGGTTTTAAAAATAGTCATTTCGAAAAGCAGGTTCTACAATTTGCTACTACAATAAATACAATCGCACAAAGTCAAAGTCGAGTTGAAATTTGACAGCGCCAGCAACAATCAATGTTGGCCATTAATGAAAGTAATTTGCCTCGAACTCGATAATATAATTATTATTGAACAGTTTCGTACAGTTAGTTACATATTCAATTAATAAATGGCATCCATTCATGGCTTCTGCAAACATTTAGTTTTTCAGCAAATTGGCTGACGAATGAATGTTAAATGTTGCTGCTGATGGAGATGCTGGTGGCATAACTGTAAATTGACAGGAAACAAAGCTTTTCAAATTGAGGGAGAGATGCGAAGAAGAGCGAGAGAGAGAAAGAGCGCGCGACTAAGCTGCGTTGTGGGCGTCAAGTGGGCGTAGCTCTTGAAGCAACACGGACAAGTGTGCAAAAGCCACAAGAGCATTTAAAGCTGAAGTAGTGAAAGCTTTGGGCACCAAAGAATGGCCAACAAGTGGCGCCAGCAGCCATACACATGCACAACCACATACATATGTACATTCATATGTATGTACATACAGTGTGTGTATACTTATATACAGTATATGTGAACATTAACAGTCAAGTGGAAAACTTCAACTTAAGATTCAGTTATGCCAGTGGCACACATTTTATTGAGCAAATAAATCTAGCATGAAATGCCAAATGTAAACATAAATCATCAGGCTTCATAGTACTATACTGCGTAGCCACGAAGCTGTTAAGTTGATTGTAGGAAATTAATAGAGATGGGTTCGGGGAAGGGGCATCTCGCTCTTGTTTCTAAAAAATATTACTCTATATTATGTATATGGGCGGAATCGGAAACCTTTTTCAAAAACTATCAGCCTATGCGGTTAAACGAAACATTTTATGTTTTATCTAAAATATATTAAAATCTTTAAATCTTTTCGCTCTTATTTCGAAAAAATACTACTCCATATTATGTATATGGGTGGAATCGGAAAGAATTTTTAAAAACTATCAGCCTAAGCAGTTCCCGAAACATTTTTATATATTTTATCTTAAATACATAGAATTTCTTTCATTATAAATATGAATCATATCATTCACATATTGATGTGGGAATTAGTATCAGACTAATTGAAAAAATCGCAGGACAGAGAGGATCTTTTATTAAATTCTTATTGTTAGCATATATGATATGGAGCTTTAGATGTGTAGCTTTCATTTCCTTAAGTCGCCGTTCTTATTATAATAACAATATATATAAAAATAAGGTAATGAACCGACAGGATCGTAAAATAAAAATTTTCAAATAAATTTGATATACTTATACAATCTTTAGCAATTAATAGGGTATTTGCATTGTCAATTTATGAAGCTTGAAATTCGCAAAGCGATAGCTTTAATCATCTTGGGCTCGCTTTGGGTTCACGGGGGCTTTATTCTGAGGCTTAATCAAACGATAGCGCAGCTCAGAACAAATTCAAGTACTCAGGCCTATTTCCATTTCTCAGATGGTTCATTTCGAATAGATTTTAGATTTTCTGTGCCCAGTTTTCCTTTTTAAAGTTATGTTCCAATAATTTTCTTTTAACGGGAAACTTTTCAAAAGTGTTTATCAATCGTTTTTGCACGAATCTTATTCGAGATTGTATTTACGTTTATTTACTTTTATAATTGGAAAATTTTGTATAATATAAATAAGAATTCATCATTAAAAGCTTAGAATGGTATTAATTTAAATCGGGCTTACAACGTAATAAACTCCAATCAACTGAGACCGATTGCTAATGGCAGCTATAAAAAAAAAACGAAACTCGGAAAAATATCGCAATTACTAAAAATAAAACATCAATTAATAAAGAATGTAGAAACCTTATAATACTAACTATTTTATATCTGGCACGCAGATGTTCTCAACGGTGCGGTTTTCGACGAGGACCACGATGAAATGGTTGTCGTGAAGGACATTGAAATGTTTTCCATGTGCGAGCACCATTTGGTTCCGTTCTACGGCAAAGTATCCATTGGTTATTTGCCATGCAATAAGATTCTCGGACTCAGCAAGCTGGCTCGGTAAGTCCAATGGAAATCCGAAACCCATTTGTACCAATATTTATCAATCTCTTTTGTAGTATTGTGGAGATTTTCTCGCGTCGTTTGCAAGTCCAGGAGCGTTTGACCAAGCAAATTGCCGTTGCTGTGACACAAGCAGTGCAGCCAGCAGGAGTTGCAGTTGTCGTCGAGGGCGTGTAAGTATAATCAATAACAGAAATTCAATAATATATATTGAAGAATTTAGTACCCACCAATGAAATCATAGGCTAAACAACACCAAAACAAAGTCCTTTGCTATCTACTCTGTTCTCAATGATTTTGTCCAATCTTTCAATTGAAATTGAGGAGATATTGGTTTTTATCAAATTGAGGTGGTGTGGACTCTATCCATATTCTATCCCGGAAGAAAATAATGCAATTCCTTCCGTACACAACTCTATCTTCCTGACAATAGTACATCAATTAAACTTTAAAATGATTGTAGTACCGAAACATAACGAAGATCGAGGATATTTTTGTTCAAGGAAGTCAACAGTAGTCAGCATAATAAATTTTGTGTGGAAGATAGAGGGTTTTTTCGAAATATGGAGGTGGGTGTGGAAAAAGATTCCTTACACTTTATCCGCTATCTTAAGTACTATCAAAGAATATAAAGTCATACAGAAGGCGCATCTCATACGAAAAATTTTCTATGGGGGTACCCATTCGAATGTACCCACATTTTGCTTGTTGAGCACTTACTTAAATACTCGTATTTGTTGTTTGCCACCGAGAGTCGTTCATGACTTTATATTCTTTGGTACTATATACATACATTCATACCATATATACACAATTTGGAGGCTATAGATTCAACTGTATTAAATAAAATGCATTCATGCGGACAACATTGCACACACTCAATAGTCCTTTTCTAATTCTGGAAAACAGAGTCTAAAAATAAAAACAAGGATATTTGTAGTATATATTTTTATAAAAAAAAAAAATAATAAAAAATTTAAGTTGCATCGGCCGGGAATCGAACCCGGGCCGCCCGCGTGGCAGGCGAGCATTCTACCACTGAACCACCGATGCTTGTGAAATCTGAGCAGCTAAAGCGCCTTAAGTACATGCCGGAGTTGTGTGAAGTTGAGGCAGGCTTCATTTAATGAACTAAGTAATTTAACTAAATTTTAAATGTTTTATTTATTGCAGACACATGTGCATGGTAATGAGGGGAGTGCAGAAAATCAATAGCAAAACCGTTACATCGACTATGCTGGGCGTATTCCGCGATGATCCAAAGACGCGCGAGGAGTTCCTAAATCTAGTCAATAGCAAATAAAAAAATATTATTTTGTTTACTTTTTTTTTGACTTGTGTAAAAATTTGTTCAAACTTTAGTTTCACTTAGTTAAATATGTAAAAACAAGAAAGAAAAAAAGAAAATATGTACGAAAGCATCGCGAATTTTGGTGTTGGTAGTTTTACATAAGTTTGTTCATTTTAAACGCAATTTAATGCACATGAATAATATTTTTTATATATAGTACAATACGTACATATTCAACAAGGGAACAACTAATGAGACGTCATTGCAAACCGTTTAGGGAATTTACAATTAAGCTATAATTCGTATCAAATAATCTGCATACATATACATAACTATATATACGAGATATATATATATACATACAATATAAATATTTACATATGCATATACATATGTACTTTTAAAAATTAGCAAAATTATATCGTTCAAGTTGCTCGTTATAAAATGCAAACATATATATATATATATCTACTCTTAAAGTATATAAAATAAAATACGA
The DNA here is from genome assembly GCA_037075165.1 of Hirtodrosophila histrioides. Classification (NCBI taxonomy): domain Eukaryota; kingdom Metazoa; phylum Arthropoda; class Insecta; order Diptera; family Drosophilidae; genus Hirtodrosophila; species Hirtodrosophila histrioides. The sequence goes on from JBAMCL010000334.1 coordinate 321,410, forward strand.
AATTCACATTTTAAAATTTATATGATAAACGAATGCTTGTTATACATACAAATGTTTTTCTCGCACTAAATAAAATCCGCTTAAAGTATACAATAAAATAAATATTCGAATATTGTTGAAGTCAGCCGTTTTTTAATTTTTGAAAAGACTATATAAAAAGAAGATCCAACGCTTAGTTAGTTATGGTTTGGGCTAAATTCGAATATCCTTTTAGACATATTGACTGAATTTATTCTATGAAACTATATGAAATAGTTAATTGAACTAAACTGAAAACTTGTTAGTGAGCTTTTAAACAAAATTGTTTTCATATAAGAACCCAATTGTCGATTGGTACGATCAGTCTATATAATAATAATAATATATTAATGGGATGCAGCCAGTTTTGTCAATTGTACATACTGAGGGAAATGGAAGTTTCGTTTAAGTTTTCTTATAACTGAAAGACAAGGTGGTATAGAATTAGACAGACGACTTACTCAATTTGTCATCCTGAACAATACTATTAATGTGTTCTTTATATAAAGCTGAAGATTTCGAGACGAGATTATAATAACCTGTGCAAGGTATGTGTTTACAGGCATACCATAAATAATAATAAAAAATGTAGAGACAAATAGAATAATTTTTATAAATAATACTGGTAAAAAATGATAAGATAAATAATATATTAAAAAAATATGGTACAATTGGGCTATACAATAAAAAGAATACTCCAAATTTGACCCCGACGTGAATCGAACACGCAACCTTCTGATCTGGAGTCAGACGCGCTACCGTTGCGCCACGGAGTCCTTGCTGTGCAGGCAACAAAATGCTCTATATGTCAAAAAACAAGGTAATGAAGTATTAACAACAAAATATTTCCCGCTAACGTCACAACTCAACTACACTTCATCCTTACTAACAAAAACTTAACGAAGAAACTTTATACTCGTTATCCTTTAGAGCAGTGTAACATAGCTCGAGTAAATTATAAGATTCACTTATAAAGAAACCTTTTAAGCCGATTTGAATGGTTTTTGTGAAAGGTTTTAAACTTGTACATACGAAGTTATCTAGAAAATTTGAATCCTATCCTAATTTCTTAGCACGGCAAAGTACTATAAAGGAAGCAACAAATGAAATTCTATTTTTAATGATTTTTAAGCCGTTCATTGTATGAAATTACTTATACTTATTTATTTTGTTCATACAATTAAACTTAATTGATAAAGAACAAATAGAGGTGACTTTAACTTTGGCTTATTATAAAAACAACAAAATGCATATATTTTTGTACATAAGAAACTATAAACTAGACAGAAAATGAAACTGTTGCATGCTCTTATTACTGGGGGAATGAAATCTCAACGAGTTTATGTATGTATATACTTATTAATTGCATTTATTTTACAAATTGTACGGTATTAAGGCTGCATCTGTGCTCTCATTGTTAACCATCCAATGGTGTACCCAAATAGACCATTGATACCTCAGTGTTTCCATAGACGGCAGATACCGTAGGATAAAGCTTCTTATCGGGCAGACCTGTAATAAACACGACACATTATATAACAATATGTCTCATATTTATAATAAGACCATCTTACCTCTAAACGCTACGCCAAGAAACTCGTAGTTCTTTTCAAACGATAGAGTATTATCATCGCAGTCGAGTATGACGCGAATTCTTTCGCCAACCTGATATTTGGGTGCATTATTTAACAATGGATAACTGCCCTGCATATCACCATTATGTAAGAGATGGTTCTCGACCAGGTTCCAGCCCCAGCTCTGATCATCGGAGCCCAGTAGCGCAACATAGCCATGACACTGCAGCGCTGCCTCCTTTGTGGATATGCCAATAACGGCTACTGTGCCCAGTGGACCCTCCCAAATCACTTCCCACGCATGTCGTCCTTGACGGAATCCTATTTTACCACGTGCTGCATCAGTACTTTGTGCTACCGGATTTCTGTGAAAGGATCAATGGGATATAAGCAGACATACATAAATGTAAATCATTTACCTACCGATGCAGCGTAAACCCATTTGGCTTAATGTACACATTGCGCGAACAATCGTTGGGACTCCAGGCATGCATGTACGCCCGCAGCTTAGTCTTGTATGTGGTGACGGACGACAGCAGATCGGATTTGACGGCCTCCCTGGGCAGTTTGCGTAGGCAGTGCCAGCGCCAAACGTCGCTGTTCTCATCGTTCAGGAAATGATACCAACTTTTGCAAACTTGCGAACATCGACTAAGCTCGTTGAGCTCCAAATATGAAAATATTGATTCTAATACATTATAATTACACAGTGGATCGACCATTTTTGTAGTTGTCTAGTTAATGTTTTTGTTCCTGGTGTTCCAATGAGTTGAGAAGGCAATGCGTTGTGGCTGTATATTTTGACTTCCTTTTGGTTTAATGCGTTCTATCCTTGTTAAATTGATATTAACTTTTCACTTAAAGTAATATTAAATGCTTGTTTTGACATTTTTTATAATCAATTAATAGTAAACAATTTGGCAAAAACAGCAAAAACAGAGTTGTATTGTCTTTTGGAATCAGTAGTAAGTTCATTTAGTAATTCTACAGTGGGTTATTACATCTTTTGTCACAGATATTTTTGCTACTTTGAAATATCTGTGACAAATATCTGTGAAATAATATATCGCCCACCACTAACGGTTATGAAGGATATCGATATGCCCCTAGAAATATCGAGTTAACTACAGAATTGTAATCGATTTTGGGGTGAAACAACGATAACAGCTTTGTTTACATTTTGTATACAGTGCTGGTTAGCGGCGGATAAGAAACATCTATCGTGTCAACATATCAAAATAAATACTCGTATATGCGATAGCTTTTAATAAATGCAAATTGACAATTAACAATAAAATCGTATTCAATTTTCGAAGATATAAAATAATAATATTTTTGAACAAAATTAGAGGACTTTTTATTTGTATAAAAAATCATCAACACTGATTTCCAAAGGTGTTCGTACCAACACGAGTAACAGCGGTGAATAGAATTTGTATGAGAAGGGCAATATTTTCATCAAAATTATTTCTATAAAAGCAATATTTATTACTCCACAACCAATTTTATTAGATATTATATGGTCCATAATCAATTTTGAAATGATGAGTGCGGCTGTTCTGACGTTCGTTACACAGCACTATGCTCGATTGATGCGTAAATTTGGCGCGCCGAGCTAATCAGCTGATCAACGCGGTGTCTGCCATTTCACTCGCACTCGCACGCTGGTCGTTTTCGAAGTCGTTGTCGTCGTCGTCGTTGAAAAAACCAACGACTTGATGGAAATTTTGTGCATATCGTGCTGCGATAAAAACGAACAATAATTAAATTCTAATCAGTGCACACGAAACGTCTAAATTTCTTGATTCTTTTGCAAAAAAGCGCATCAAAATCGAAACACTTGAAGTGCACGAAAATCGCTTTTGAAAACCCACATTATAACCATTTTGTGTATGTGTGACAAGAAAAAATGCGCTGCTGCTGGAAACAAAAAATGCGCTCGCCATTTTGACTCGAGCGACAACCAAATTTTTTACTTGCTGCCATCAAAATAAGCACTTTTAAGTCAGCAACAATTAAATCAATTACGCCCAGTTATTAGCCAATCTGTGAAGTGTTGTGCAAATGAATATCTAATACACGTGTTACAATTGTGCACCGAAAAATACGGAATACATCGCGGGCCGCGCCACACAAATACATATTCACTTGCATACACTCAGGCTCACATACACGTTGCGCGTATGTGCTGGTATTGATACTTTTTGGCGGCGTGTTAGTGTATAGTCTCCCCAAGAAGCGCAAGAACAACAATAATACCAAATTAGCAGTATTTACCTGCTATTTCGCTACTACTAAATTGCTAAAGGTGCAGGGCATCAAGCAGCAGCAGCAGCCACCTCGACGTTACTTACTACACCTGTCATCGCCTATTGTCGTTTGGAAAAGGAGTGCATAGGAAGAGGGAGCATCACGGGAACACATGAAAATGGCGCAGACCACAAGCACAAATCAAACAACGAGTGGCGCGGTCAAAACAGATGAAGTCAACTATTTCTTTCAGGATGAACACGGTAAGTAGAGATTCTGCGGGATCGAAGCAATTGCTTAAACTCCGGGCCAAAGCTAACCACAAATCCCGCCGGTCCCAAAACACCTCCCGGGCTCCTCCAAATCCGGTGTTCTTATTAACTAAATTAGTATGTAAATAGTATTTTTTTTGCAAGTTGGAATTTCAATGTTTCAAAATTGAGTCACACTAAAAAAAGGTTGTATCAATGAAGAGAAGCAAAACTAATAGCACGAATAGGCAAAAAAGAAGTGTTATCAAGTTGGTATGTGGCAGGGAATGTGGGCGGTATTTCGGACCCGCGAGTTTGATGAAAACCCGGGACGGGTTGGATCAAACCCGTGGACGGATTGCGGATCGTAATTCTATCCCGATTTCATATTTAAGCATGCGCGATTTAGCAGTATTTAGTTGTTTAGTAATCTACTACATTCTCTACTCCAGCTCCATAAAAACTAATTTCATCATGTTACAAGCTAATTTTCCTTTAATGAATGCATAACATACAACGATGTATGTATGTATGTATGTACATTCTGACGAACTTGTACAATCTCACATACATATGTACATACATACATACGGGGACTTGCGTATTTATAATAGTAATGGCGGGGGGAGCTACTACTAACTTGCATGCCCGCACACTGGCGCGTAAACGCCATCTTTTTCTTTTTTCGATTTCCTTTTACATACAATATTTATCGCTTAATACGCTTTAAGCGCGCGCACACAACGCAAAGGCAAGCCACCAGCAACAACTACTACTACAACTGCACAACAGCAACACGTCAAAAAACAAATAATAAAGAAAATAAAATCAAGTAAAATCGGTTGGTTTTGTCTGCTTCTGCCAATATACTACAAAACATATGTATGTACATACATACATATACATATATACTACATGCATACACATCCATACTTCTGTATGGATGTCTACATTGCCGGGCAGCGAAGACCGCCGCGCTGCTTCGCCCAGTTGGCGCTCAGTCAAACACACACTCACACACATAGAAATGTACATACACATATGTACATGTATTCAAACATACATACTCTGTTCACTACAGCTACAAAATACTTCCCCGTTTTTTTTTATCGGGAAACAGCTGATAGTAGCGCAGCCGCCACCGGCAGCGCTGCCGCCAAGGGTTCCTGCAAGTGCACATCATTTTTATTTCCTTCGCATAATAAATCTTAAATTTGAGCAAGATATAAAAACAGTGTGTGTGTGTGTGTGTGTGCGTACTTGTGTGTGACAGAGCTGAAACAGAATTACTAAAACTGCGTGACATTTTGCAATGTGTTACAAAAAGCTAGGCTAGAACATACATACATATATACGCCACATAACCACACACGCACTTAAATATCGTATAGATAGAAAAAAAGTTAAAGCCCAAAATGGACAAACACCAAACATGTGTATCAGCGGCTGCGCAGCGACGTCGACCGAGCTGTTGTTGTTATTGCCGCTCTGTTGACCATTTTACATATGTACGTGTGTGTGTATATGTATACGTGTGTAAGCGCATGTACTGTTTGTATGAATGAGTGAGCAGCGTCGACCGCACGCCGGCTAACCGGCCTGCAAGGCTGACTGCAGAGCATGTTTGACAGTAGTTAAGCCGTGAGTCATTTGTAGATGTGTGTGTGTGTATGTGTGTGTGTGTTGGTTGATATTTTTAGTTTTGACCCTTTTTGCGGTTCTCCTGTTTAATCGTCGATACATTTGTATATGTGTGTATGTATGTACATAGACATATACAGTCATCCTTTATTATTTGTGTTATAATTATGTAAATGATATCGCAGCAGGTGAATAATTAGTATTACTGACAAAATGTAAAAGCAAATTAGAGAAGAGACAGTTACAGTTGGACCAGTGCTGTAAAAAAGACGCGATCATAAAATATCGATATATCTGCATATGTATGTATGTGATCACATGCTGCATTAATATGTTTGCAGCTAGTGAAGTTTGTGCTAATGCATCCTTGCCAGACGACCGCAGTTTAAGCACCCCCACCCCCACCCCCACCACCACCACCCCATGTCAAGCAGCGAGAATTCTTTCGTCGTTTTCGTTTGTTCTTTGCTCCACTCCACTCCACGCGTTGCTGCTGCTTGTTGTCGCTTTTATTGGTGTGTTGGTTTTTGGTTTGCGCGCTATGCTTTCGTTGGCTGCATTCGCCGCAAATGAAACAGCAAAGAATGACAAAAAGAAAGACGAATGTGCTGCATGCGTTGAATGTACATACTATATATACATATATACACACACATACATACATATGCATATACATATGTATGCATTTCAATCTAGGCAGCTCAACAGAAATTTCAAGCGTGAAAAATATACAAAATCGGTTTTTATCATTTACATTGTTTCTGTTGTAAGGTGCACTCAACACTTGCTTTATTTTCCGCTTGCAACTTACTCTAAGAACACGTGGTTTCATCCTGATTATATTAGTTTGTATTAGAAAACAAGAAAGAACGGCTGTCTTCGGTGTGCCGAAGGTATTGAACCTTGCAACATAGTTCTTTTTTTAATTAAAAGCTCAATTTTTCGACCGAATATTCCTATAACAGCTTTATAATATTGTGTTCCAATTTTGATAAATTTATAGAAAACAAAATATAATAAAACTCAATTATTGCATTTGTATGTAATTTCTGTATAAACGAAAATATAATGGTCCGATCCGGCCGGTTCCGACATACATACATATATGTGTACATATAAACTGCCTTCAAGGGTATAAAAAGTAGATTTTATATCAACAAATTTTTGGATTTTTTATAAGCTACACAATAGATATAAAATAGTTAAGCTAGGATTGCTTATACATATGTATATTAAAGGATATTCGATATTCAATAAGGCACATATTTCCACATAAAAGAGAATTTTAAACTATCATAATATTTATGAGAGGGTTTGACCTGACTGATTACTGGACTGATTCATATCTACCCCCACCCATCACTACGGCCGGTAAATGGGCCTTAAGATCGGCATCAAAATCATTATCAAAGTTCTATAAAAATCCAGATATTTTTATTAGTATCAAGTTTTCCTATAAATTGTGCAATTAAAGACTTATTTTCAAAAATGTTTTAGTAAAAATCGATATATCGAAGAAAGCCATCGAAAGCCAAGAGAGTGTAAACTAATCGATAATATCGATTATGCCATTAATGCATTGCCACCTCTAACATAAGTGTATATCGAAAACATCTAAATAGCTGCCTTAAGATACGATTGTAAATTGTGTAAAATACAAAAAGAAGAAAGAAACATATATTTGTAACACTCAACATATTTCAGGACAAATTGCAAAAATGCTGAAACCAGTGCAAGCAAAGCAAACGCAGTCCATGGATCATCCAAAGTCCAATTTGGTCTTTCCCAGCGGCTCGGCACGCAACAGCGGCGGTGGCATTGGCAATGTGGGGCGCATGGGCGCCTTCAGTCAGATGGTAAGATCAAATAAATTCGAAATTTGGCTAATCAATTACTTAACTGCCTTCCCTTTATTTGCACGTCGCAGGGCACAACGAATCAGGGACAATTCATACGTCTTCAAGACAGTTATATAACTATTCCAAAAACCGATAGTAAGCATGCTTTATTTATGCTTTAGCTTCACTTAAAAATAACTTATTATCTGTTTGCGTTGTTTAAACACAGATACTTCATATACCACATCTGTGTCAGCGCAGAAGGGCACCGCCGGTGGCACAGGTGGAGCGGGAGGCGGCATGCTCGAGGTGGTAAGCAAGTATAAATACAAAATACCAACTGCTAATCATTCAACACACTTTTTATATTTTATTTGTGCAGATAAAGAGCGAGCGATATGTCAGATATACGCCAAATAATGCCATGAAAATGAAATCTAAACTGTAAGTTCATTAGTATTACATACAATAGCTATTTTATAAGAAAACATCAACTTAAGTAAACATGAATTTATAAATTTGGTTAGGATATCTTTATTGTTCCTATGGTAGAAATATGATGTAGTTATCCGTTAGGTAACAGCAAACAGAATCATCTGTGCCAAGTTTCAATATGATAGCTTGTAAACTGAGAGACTTGCATAGAAATAGACAGACAGAACTTTATAGGACCGTAATGTGTTTGAATTAAGGGTATAAGAATATTTATCAAACTACCTCTTTTATTTTGTTTGTAGGCACGCCATACAGAGCAGTCCCATGCACACAATGTCCGCATCCTCATCAGTTCAAAGGAAACGAAAGCCGGACAAGGCCGGCAAGGGGCTGCGCCATTTCTCGATGAAGGTGTGCGAAAAGGTGCAAGAGAAGGGCAAGACCACCTACAATGAGGTGGCTGATGATTTGGTTAATGAAGAACTAAAAAACAATTCATATGATAACAACTGTGATCAAAAGAATATCAGGCGTCGTGTCTACGATGCGCTCAACGTACTGATGGCAATTAATGTTATTTCCAAGGACAAAAAGGAAATACGCTGGATTGGCCTGCCAGCTAATTCAGCTGAGGTATATATATATACATATATCTTATATACATATATATTTAATTTATGCTGTTTTGATTTTTAGCAATTTTTGGCTCTAGAGGAGGAGAACAATATGCGACGCGAACGTATCAAGCAGAAGCACGATATGCTGCGCGAGATGGTCATGCAGCATGTGGCATTCAAAGGTCTTGTAGAGCGCAATAAGCGTGCTGAGACTCAGGGTGTGGTGCCATCTCCAAACTCATCCATTCAGCTGCCGTTCATCATTGTGAATACGCACAAATCGACCAAAATTAACTGCAGTGTCACCAACGACAAGTAAGCTAATTTAATTAATAGCATAATTCTTATAATGTAATTTTTGCTAATCTGTTTTTCATAGATCCGAGTACATATTCAAGTTCGACAATACATTCGAAATGCACGATGATATTGAGGTCTTGAAACGTATGGGATTACTTCTAGGTAAGTGCAGTCCTCAATCGGACTCTGTCAAAAGACTTAAACATAACTCTTGTGTCATTTGGCAGGCTTGGATAAAGGCGAGTGCACGGCGGAGAATATTGAGCGTGTCAAAGCTTGGGTACCACCAAATCTGGCCAAATATGTGGAAGGTATGCTTTGATATTTTACATAATTGTAGAAAAACTGAGCAAAGTAAAACACCAAAGTTCAGTAATTTATAGCTAGAAGTATTTTTGGTAGAACTCTTAGCAAGTTTGTCTGTTCAAATTAGTTAATCATATCATATTTTTCTACAGCATACGGCACTGGAATTGGAGATCCGATTTACGATTCGGACGACGATGATAACGACTTCAATTCGTACCTCGAATCAACCAATGAGTCTCAAAGCTTTGCACAACACTCACAGCATACCACCGATGTTGAATTCAAGCTTGAGCTGAACGATGATGAGCTGGAGGATGACATCGATTGAGCTGACGAGGATGGTGAGGATGATGTGTCGTGGGCGACGGATTCCCCTGGGTATGCTGGCGATGTCAGCAGCGGTTATTCAGAGGATACGTTTAATTTTACGTTTATAAATGCTTTGTTAGGATTGCCACGCCCATTCGGTTAGGCAGGCAGCCACATTTCTCACAATTGTCTTTTCTTTACACACAATCTTTGATTTGTTTCTCAATGAGACTTGATTATACTATACAATAAGCATCAAAAACATTTATTGATAATGCATAAACCCTTGGCGTTCAGTTTTTAATTGTATTTTTGAACTTATTTTCTAAGCAAAACAAAATTTAAATTAATTTTCTAATTAAGTAATACAAACAATTGTATTTTAGTGAAAATATACAAAAATTGTGTGTCTTCTTTTTAGTTGTTAAACAGTTGCTATCTAAAGATGTTTTAAAAGACGAACACAAAACAAGCCGAAAGTTTTTTAAAGTTCATCTTGAATGTTGTGTATGTAGCGCAACTTTTAAGAATATCGTACTGTACACCAAAACTTTAAATGACAGCAATATATTTTAAAAAGGGCAAATACTTTAGCGCTACTATTTGTAGGGAAAAGCATATGAAATATGTTTATTTGCCCAAACATTAAACACGACTTAAGTTTAATTTTAAAAACCGTTGATACACAATTTCAAGAAATTCTCAAGAATTGTTCAGTTAAAAAACAAAAATATATTTATATACATATATAAAGCTACATAATACAAATACATAAATAATAATTGCAAAATAATCAACCTACCTATGTATTTAGTAATAACTAACAACTATTAATGCATCGATATAAATTTCTAGAATTTATATTTATACATATATTATTATTGAAATTACTTCAAATGAGAAACAAATGCATACAAATTAGTAGAAAAGTGAATTATGTACATTTTAAGAGTCGAGCTGTAGTTGTGTAATAAATTTCAAATACATATTTCATTTTGGTAAAAAATGGGAAATCGACAAAGAGCAAATACAAAATTAAAAAACAGAAAAAACTCGAATACTTTGTGGGAGGGTTGTTCCTCTAGTTAAGCTTAAAATCATTAAAATGCGTTTTTTTTTGTGTTTTCAATTATTTGCAAAATATTTATTACAATTTTAGAACGTATTAAAACGATTCTTCGTGTATTTTTGTGACTAATTAGCTGAGGACACAAAATAGTAGCCAAAACCATAAATAAAAATTAGGTATGGTCGTGCGTTCTCGAAATTTGTGTTCTAGTTTTTAAACATACCATTTTTTGATTTATCGTACAGAGCTGTACCCACAATTCTGGGAAATTTCAACTCAAAAAAACTGGAAAATGTATTAATGGAAATGTAGCAAACTTATAAATGAACTAAACATAGAAAACAAAAGCCAAATAGTAGCTGCTCCTGAATCAGACTGAATCTGGATGGTACAACAGTTAAATTGGCTTAAAGCTAAATTAAAGGTGTTACAAGGCGCCTGGCTCCTCAAGCAAAACCATCTTCTAGCACCGTCGCTGTCGTTGATGGCGGACCCAGAGGATGTTGCTGTTGCGCAGCCAAATTGAAGTCGTAGTTCAGTTGTTGGTCAATGGGCGGATTTGGGAATGCATTTGGATACAGGTTCATCAGTTCGGGCTGTGGCTCCAGCGGCTTAATGGGTTCCTGTCGCTCCTGTCGCAATTGCTGTGGCGATTTCACATAGTTAATGGGTATAAGGCCGGAGGTCTGGCCATTTGTTGTAGCCAGTGCCCAGCCAGAGTTTAGCAGTTGGAGGGTTTGTTGAATCTCTCGTGGTGCCACTTGAACGTTCTGTCCGGAACGCAACGTCAATTCGCTTTGGTTGCGCGCCTGAAAATCGTATGTGGCCTGCGTTTGAATCGGGGAGACCCACTTGGCGGGATTGCGAGCTGTTTAAATTGAACAATGTTGTGTTAAGGTTAGTAACAATACAAAGTTAATACGTGTGCTTATCTCAACAATTTGCCAGCTTTATCTGGATGAGCTGGGTCAGAGCAAAGTGCTGAGATTAGATAAAGAGAGCGTGCAATGTGCACAGGCGTACCTTCCTCCTGCGCTGTATTCGTTACGGTGCCCAACAATTTCATGATGAGATAAGGCGCGGTAAAGATGAAACTAAGAAAAGCCAGCACTGGCCATGGCGATGTACCTCTTCGGGGTGGTTTTGGGGCACCGCCTTGCTGTACGCTGCTATCGTTTAGGGCCTCGGCAAACGCCTTCTTAAAAGCATCCGATGAAGGATCCAAATTAGACAGGCGCAGCCAAAAAAGTATTCTAAAGGACGGAACAGAATATTCAATAGAATAGTTTATGTGGCCAGCAAGCTACTTACTTTCTGTAAATCCATTTCAAGCCGCGAAATATGGCAAACGACGTCCAGAACTGTGCAAAAACGCTGCGCAGACGTCCAAAGTTGGCAGCTACGCCGAGAATCGCACGAAATGAGCTCGTCAACGCAAAGAACGTGGAGTCTAACATTGATGCAATGTTACCAATAGCCGAAACCAACGATTCTATGCTTTCGAATGCGGGACGTGAGCTTGCCTCAGCCATTTGTATAAATCGCTGTTCCGGATCGTTGGCATTCATGCCGCCAAATCTGTTGTAGCCCCCAAAGCCGCCGCCATATCCACCCCCATAGCCACCCATCCCACCCAGACCTCCCATGCCACCTAAACCGCTGAAGCCACCATAACCACCGTAACCACCTCCATTGTAGCTACCAAAACCCATTCCGTAGCCGCCCGTGTTGCCGTAACCCGCTCCGTAACCATATGAAGTCTGCTGCATTGGAGACTGTGGTATGGGTGGTGGAGCTGCGAGGGACCTCACATTGCCGTAGGGTGTCGTCAACATGGGGGAATCGTTTATTACAGCACTTCGTAGGTTGTTGTTGTCGCCCATTGTGCTGCAGACAATAAAACTTTTATTTAATGAACTTTGGCCGTTGAACGTTGTTTGCTTTTTACCTGTGTCGTTTGTATGTGACTTTATTGCCAATTAGCTTGATGAATACTGATTTGTTGTCTTGTGTCTATCTCCAATTAAACTTTTATTTCAACAAAATCTATCTACATAAAAAAATACAATTAATATGAAAAAACAATATTGTTTTTATTAATTTTCTCTTGTACTATTAATATATTATCGATAATTTACTATATTTTACAATCGATATACCAATGTGGTCATTCCTGTACGCTATTGTATCAATTAATTTCGCAATTGTGGCAAGCCTACCCTGCCAAGGCGAAATTTTTGAAATTTCAATGGACGGTTAGTAAATTAACATGTAAAATGTACAAACAGTTTTATGGTCTATATAGCTATAAGTAGCTTAAATTACTACATTTCACTGTGCAGTTTACGGTAAAGCCGCATTTTAAAAAGGTGGCAGCCTGGGTATCTTATTATTATTGAATTATCGAATCTATCGAATATAAGCAAAGTCAGCCAAACAGCTGTTGGTTTCAAACGCAGGCAAGGAACTTCTTCTTAATTTAAATTAATTCAATTAATTTAACTGAATTAAAGCAAAGTCCAGCCAAAGTGGCCATTACAAAATAGACACTCTCAGTATGAGTATAAAAATTTTAATATTTAATCAAAAAAAGATATTGCTAAGGAATGTCAATGCTGTGCGTATTGAATAGAAACAATCAACAAACATCTAGGAACAATCAAAATCAACTAATTTTCTTTCTTTTTATATTTTTTTTAAAATTTAGTAAGGCATGTTTGTATTATGTATATATATGGTATATGTATATGTCACCTTCAACACATTATATTGGCGATATAAGCAAACGACTTCAATTTTAAAGAAATGGTGCACGAAGATAATACGAATACCTTACGAATGGTTTATAAATTGTCAATAGTGATGTAAATTATAGGCGTAAACGGATAAATAAGATTCAATTTTGCCTATTAATATAACAAATATATGTAAATATCGTAAATTGAGATATGTTTTATCGATATATCGATACGACATAATCAACTCTAATACAATACAATTAAGTTAATAAATTTTTTACCTAATAAATAGAAATAGACTGTGTTCAGTGTCTGTCAAAACGGCAGACACATCTAAATCGCTGTTGGAGCTCTAACAGCTCAGAAAAGAAGTTGCGAGAATGGAACCACAAATTTGTCGTCTATGCTTGCGTGGTTGTGGCTCCCAGATGTGTCTTCAAATCTTTGGTGGTGTCGCAGGTGGGGCAGGTAACTTGCCAAATGTTGCAGAGGTACTCCGCCAGCACTTCTGGTTTGAGGTGAGTTGAGTAATATATATGTAATTAAATGCACACTTAAAACTTACGTATTTCTCAGCTATTACCAACCGATGACATTTCTAAAGTTGTGTGCAATGTATGCTGGACTCAGGTATCGGAGTTCCATCAGTTCTATGTGTCCATTCAGGAGGCTCAGGTTATTTACGCCAATGCACCGAAATTCAAGCAGGATCCAGATCCAGATCTACCGAGCACCTCGTGGCCGGAGGAGGTCATGTTGCCGACTGCGGAGCTGACCGTAAATGTGGACATAAATAATGAATTTGGCAGCGCACAGCTTAGTGTGAATCCATTAGATGAATTGGACCTGGAAATGGCAACGTATGCTGATGAGGATGTGAACGATCAGATGGTTGACACAAAAAGCAAACTGGACATCAAATTGGAGAGACTTACGCCCGATGATGATTTCGCCAACGAGCTCGACGATGATGACATTATTGTTACGCGAAGTGGCCGAAAGCGAAAGCGTGAACCAGAAACTATTGGAAAGACAAGCAAAGTAAAGCAAGCAATAAAGTCCAAAGGGCATGAGAAGCGCAGGCCGGTAGAAAAGAGAACCTTCAAGAAACAGCAGTGGCCCCCATTCTGCAAAGAGGATGAAGACTTAATTAAACGCTATATTATTATGGGCTGTGAGCTGTGCATTTTCCTGGCAGACGATTTCGAGGGCATACGAGATCATTTTAAGGAAAAGCACCCCAACGAGCGGCCTTACGTCAAATGTTGCGGTCGAAAATTAAATAAACGTTGCCTCATAGTAGAGCATGCCAGACGACATGAAAATCCGGAATATATTAAGTATAATAATGTTTACCGGATCATGTATATATATGTATCTTTAATCAATGTATTCCCATTTTAGATGCGACGACTGCGGCAAGGTATTTGCCAATTCGAGCGTCTTACGAGCCCATTGGCTAGTGCATCATGTGCCGGACGAGGAATGCGACTTTCAGTGCGATGAATGCGGCAAACGTTTCTCGCGACGCAATCTTCTGGAGTTGCACAAGGGCTCTCATGTGCCAACCAACGAGCGCAAGTTCATCTGCCCAGAATGCCCTAAACATAATGCGTTCGTATTAGCCAACGTTGTAAGCGTATATTACTAATCATTCTGAATCTTTATAGCTTTGCTACCGAATATCATATGCAGGTTCATATTAGCATGCAGCACCGCAAGGCAGCCAATATCTGCCATGTTTGCGGTAAAGAAATCAAGGATAAAGCTGTTTTCGAGAAACACGTCCGACTGCATTTTGAAGAGAGCGGGCCACGCATTAAATGCCCTCGCCCAAATTGCGAGAGCTGGCTCAAGGATGAGGACAATTTGAAGCAACATTTAAGGCGCCACAACGACGAGGGTAAAGCGTTCATTTGCTCCGAATGTGGCAAGAGCTGCAAGAATTCTCGCGCCCTCATCGGCCACAAGCGCTACTCGCACTCGAATACAATATACACCTGCGAACAGTGCGGCAAGACTTTCAAAAAAGATATTAGCCTTAAGGTTTGCTCTTCGTTACATACATACATCCATACACATACCTATATATATATATATTTTTTAACATTTAAATTACAGGAACATATGGCTCAGCACACTGGGGAGCCTCTATATAAATGCCCCTTCTGTCCACGGACATTCAACTCAAACGCTAATATGCATTCCCATAAAAAGCGTATGCATCCAAATGAATGGGATCACTGGCGTAAAACGAAAACGGGCAGCTCGCAAAAGGTGCTCCCCAGTGCACAGGTCTCGCAAATGTTCAGAGAAGATTCTGAACCGTCCGTCATTCCAAATATTTCGAGCATATTTTAGAAAAGGGTTAATTTACTCTTAGGCGGTTTTTGGACGACGTAATTTTTGCACGTTTTTTATATCTATGATCTTGCACTTTGTAAATACGAGATAATCTAGCGACTTACACAGAAATAGAAACGTTTATATTCAGCGCGAGTAACTGAGAAAGACTTTATGATAAAAAATTTGGTATCCAGATTTTAGTGTCGTAAAATGCGTCCGTGAGAAATTGTCTCACACTCACTGTTTACACGATAGTAATTTTTTATGCAAGATTTTTGTAACGTTTTTATAACGTAAGAATTGCATCGTCTTAAGCCGCATAACAAAATGTTTACATCTTTTTCTTAAATTTATAATAAATATATGTACATACATATAAATGTTTACAAAAGCATTGCGTACAATTTATTTATTTTTTATATTTTATTTAAATAAACAATCAATTTAATTATTATTTGACTTTTATTTTGCTTTGGAGTTATCTTTGAATTTTCGTTTACTGCAAAACCTTACGGTTACCGAAATTCGGCTTGGCGAGGTATCGATCAGAATTTAACGATAATGGGTTCATGTTATTTATCAAACTACTGATAAAGTAGCTCACAAATTGGAAATCCTGATTCCTACGAGTACAGAAATGTATGTGTTTTCGAAATCTTTAAGGATTTGGCCGAGCTATAGCTAAAAGTATGCCGCACGATTTTCTAACTTAAGATCAGCAGCCCTAAAGTATGCAACAAATTTTATGAATTTCTGCACAAATGGTACTGTTTTGTATTAGCTCCCATTCAGCCATATCCTTGCAGATTTTAAAAGGATCTTGTGCGTTAGGGTCGTAAGGACCTCCTCTATCGATTGCCATTCAAGGATAATGGGGTCATCTAAGGACCATTGACTTGAAAATTTTCAGTCCGAGGGCGAAAGGAATCGTGCCCAAAATACAAAATACTCAATATCTTGAGAACTACAAGGACGAATTTAATGTCCTTTTGCCAGTTGGTAGCCCTGATAATGCCAAGATGTCTGACACAGGGCTCGTCAGGATACGCAAGGATACGGCCGAGATATCGCTAGTTTTCTGTATACCGAAAAGTCCTTATTTCTCAGCTCCCATAAGGATATTCGTCCTTTGGTTATTATATTCGGATTTGGGATAAAGTGCTCTATCTTTTGGCCAAAGGACATCAAAATCGTCCTTGAAATGACCGAGTTACATGCGATTCTGTGATTTTGGGTCCTTTTTTCTGACCTACCCCCTTGCAAAAAAGTGAAGTGTTTTTTTCGGAGAGATCCTGAAAATTCTTGAATGCCAATCGATAGTCCTGATTCCTACGAGTACAGAAATGTATGTGTTTTCGAAATCCTTAAGGATTTGGCCGAGCTATAGCTAAAAGTATGCCGCGTGACTTCCTTGCTAAGATCAGCAGCCTTAAGGTATGCAAGAAAATTTTGAATTTCTGCACACACATATGGAACGGTTTTCTAGTAGCTCCCATTCAGCCATATCCTTGCAGATTTTAAAAGGATCTTGTGCGTTAGGGTCGTAAGGACCTCCTCTATCGATTGCCATTCAAGGATAATGGGGTCATCTAAGGACCATTGACTTGAAAATTTTCAGTCCGAGGGCGAAAGGAATCGTGCCCAAAATACAAAATACTCAATATCTTGAGAACTACAAGGACGAATTTAATGTCCTTTTGCCAGTTGGTAGCCCTGATAATGCCAAGTTGTCTGACACAGGACTCGTCAGGATAGGCAAGGATACGGCCGAGATATCGCCAATTTTCTGTATACCGAAAAGTCCTTATTTCTCAGCTCCCATAAGGATATTCGTCCTTTGGGTTATATATCCAGGTTTGGCAGGATAAGATCTATCTTTTTGCCAAAGGACATCAAAATCGTCCTTGAAATGACGGAGTTATATGCGATTTTGTGATTTTAGATCCTTTTTCTGACCTACCCCCTTGCAAAAAAGTGAAGTGTTTTTTTTTCTGTGAACTTTTTTTATTTTTTATTATTATTTAATTATTCTTATTATTATTTCCTAAAACTTCAATTAAACTTATGCGATAAATTCTAAAACAACTTAGTCAAAGGCTAGGTAATGATAAATATTTACAAAAGTTATATAAACTTATGTATACTTATACTATACTTATATTTGCAGGATTAGCATAATTGTCTTCTTGCGAGATCTATTGGGTGATTTCGCTTTAATTTCCTTCTACAAGGCCGTCCCCGTATGGTGCAGCAGTTTAGAAGACGCCGTCCAAGGGGGTTCACGTGATGAATGTACTGCGCAGACTGATACGATAAGTTAACAAGTTAACTTAGCCATGGCTGCTAGGGCCTTCAGCTGCACAGACTGTTGTTAGTTTAGTATGGTTTTTCTTTTCAAAATATCATCTTAAATATTCAGCCAGCGATAGACGAGGGCATACAATAGGGTTTAATTAATCATACATATGTATATATGTGATGGTGGGTTCTTTACATCATTTTATTTTATATCGAACAACTTGATTTATATATCGATATGAGCACAGGCTTTTTGAAAATTTGTGACGTCGTTGTTATCGAGCGTGGCGGTTATCGAACTTTTACGCGGAATCTTATAGTTGTGTTATCACTGGACACAAACAGCAACGTCAACAACATCAAAATGAATGTAAGTTCCTAATAATGTTTAAAATATGTAAGCTATAAGATATAAATCGATGCTAAGTTGCTTTATGCTTGAGACTGTTGAAATGTTTCCTTCGATTAACATATTTAAATCCAAATTTCAGGAGTCGGAGATACCAATTGACATCCATACGCTTAAGCTGCAGGATTGGCTTATTAGCAGGCGTATTGTGCCAAAGAACATACAGGCGCCAATCAGGGACATACATTCAAAGATTAGCAATGCCCTGCAGGATATGCCCGCCAACGATCAATTGATTAAACTATTGTCTGGATCGAGTAAGTTTTCCACATTGTTAAGCAGCTCGTTTTGCCAATTATCGAACGTTTATTGCAGATATAAACTATCTGCACGTCAAGGAGATAATTGAGATTCTAAAGCAAACTGAGAAGGATACAAAAAGCGTTTTTGGCACCTACGGCAGCCAGCGCATGAAAGACTGGCAGGAAATCAGCCGTCTGTATGAAAAGAATGCCACATATCTGGCTGAAACTGCGCAAATATTTGTGCGTAACGTTAATTATGAAATTCCTGGTGTGCGCAAGCAAATGCTCAAACTGGAACAGCAAACCGATGAGTCCCTGAAGCGAGCCCATGACCTGCACAAGCCAGAGGCTCAACTGCTTGCGGAGCATGCCGCTTTACTGGAACAGCTGGGTGTTAAGGGAGAGAATCTCCACGCCGAGTTCATTGAAGTGCTTGCCGGTCTGCAGCAACTATACGCAAAGTCCTTGCAGAACATCGGCAGAGTGCAAGAAGGTATTGATCTGTATGCAGAGGTCAGCGGACAGCAGCAATGCTTGCCCATACTACGCCATTTAGTGGAGCATGGAAACACAACAGTCTATCAGTACATACACAAGGAGGCACCGCTAGCTATTGAGGAACCAGAGCTGAGGCTCAACTTGAGCGGTTCTAGTACGATTAAGGAGAACGACGGCAATGAAATCGACTTTGGCACCGATGATAATGGTGGAACATCCTCAACCGTTTCGGCGGAAATAATCGACTTCGGTGATTGTCAAGAATCCGACGGCGGTGGTAATATAGATTGGGGCATTGAAAGCGCACCTACAGATGCTGTGGAAATCAACTTTGATATACCCGTCGAGGAATACGGCATTGTCGTCGAGGGCACCGGCATGGATGGAGGCACTGCCAAAGGTTTGCTTTATTAATATCACAATGTCTTTCTTACTTAAACAACTTCAACTTTGTAGGTGATCAGGCCTATACGCTGCTGGACTCACCTAACTATCGGGATCGCTTTCTGGACGAACTCTACGAGCTGGAGGCATTCCTGCGTATGCGTCTCTATGAGCTTAATCATTTGGAGTCATCAAGCAATATTATGTTTTCTCTAATGGACAACATTACCACGCATGACAGCGAAAGTATTGGCAAAATACTGTCTGATGTTGAGAAAATCATACAACAGAGCTC
Source organism: Hirtodrosophila histrioides (assembly GCA_037075165.1). Lineage (NCBI taxonomy): Eukaryota > Metazoa > Arthropoda > Insecta > Diptera > Drosophilidae > Hirtodrosophila > Hirtodrosophila histrioides. The sequence goes on from JBAMCL010000334.1 coordinate 341,234, forward strand.
AGATGAGCAGACGCGTCATCTTTTCCAACTAAAACATTCACCAAAATACGCCGATCTGCTGGCCACCAAACTCCAGCAGATGACCAAGGCCGTGGAGAAGCTGCGCACAACTCAAGAAGCTCTGAAAACTCGCGCCGTCGAGCTGCGAGAGCAGCGCCAACAATTGAATCCTGTTTTAGATGAGCTAATTGCACAAACTCTTACCCTGCAATCATATATTGAAAAGGATATTTCCAAACGCTATAAGAATCGCGTTGTCAATCTTATAGGCGGCGTTAACTAGACATTTTTGTATCTAAATTGTTTATCTTATATTTAGGTTGGAAATGTGAAAAGTGCAAATAAAATTGTTAAAAACATTAATTGTTTTAAATTAATGGTAATGTATCCAAAGCATTCCTGTTAGTTCAGTTAAATTGCCGCTTGCTGGAGTATGAAGTTCAATGCTGCGGTGTTTCAAGAGCCTGAATTGGAAAACTTATATGTTTTATAATGACTAATGTACAAATTCCAAATTAATCAAGAAAAAATATGGCGAAATAAAACATTCGCATGAAAATCGATACAGTTTTGAAATAGTTATAGTAGTTTTAGTCTATGGGAATAGCAATAACTATGGAGTTGGATTATTATGCATTTCTTTTGATCAACAAACAGTATTAGGAAAAAGTGGTTTTATAGTAAGGTTGATGTCTATGATTTCTGAATTTTCTTCTAAAACAAATAAAACATTAAAAGAATGTTATTTTTTGATATGATGAAAATTAACAGACAATTTCAAGTAATTTTTTGGGATACGAAAAATATGTTTTTCCATACTACGCCGATATTGCGAAACATCGATGTTTGCAGCATAGATATATGCTTCTTATACATATAACTATATCTTGTATTAGTTAAAGTATAAGTAGGTTCATCATATCCATTGAAAATGCAACCAGAATATATATATATATTTTTTAAAAGAATTTTATTTATTTTTGCTATTTTTATTAAATATACAAATTTTATTTATATTTTTGTGTTTTAATTGTTTTTATTTGTATTTTTGTTGTTGTTGTTGTTGCTTATTTTTGTATCCAGAATACAAATTCTAATTTAATGTAGTTGTTGGTTGCTTTTTTGTTTGTTTGTTCATAAAAGGTAGCCTTAAACTTGTATTGTTTTAAACTTTCACTTACGCAATGTTACTTAGCTGAATTGAATACACAATTTGTAAAAACAAGAACAACGCTATATATTAATGCATATGATTAACTTAAGTGGTCTGGTCTGAAAAGATTAAGGAAATACATACATACCAATAAAAATATAAACATGTTTAGTTTTAGTTGCGTTTGGAAGCGAAGGAAGTAAGGAGATTTGTATGTGTGCTTAAAAAACTTATACATAAACATATGTATGTATGTATATGTATATGTATATGTAATGTATGTGGCCATCTAATGCCCAAAAATGAAAACAAATACATCTTGTGAGGGGTCAGCGGAGTGAAAGCTGAATAATTATACAAGATTTTTGGGTGTAAAAAGCCACAAATTGGGTATACAAGGTATCAACTAGACTTAGGCACTAATCTAACAAAGAAATAATTGTGGCGCTACAAATTAGAAGGGCTCCAGCGGCATTTTTGGGGTCATGTAAATCAAATATTTATCTTTTGCATTTTTATTATTAATGTATGTATGTATAATTATTGTTTGTTCAACTAAATAGAAAATAACAAGCACTAGCAAAAATTAAAATATTTGTATAAGTATTGTATGTATAATTATTATTTGTTTTTTTTTTTGTTTTTTGTTTTTTGTTTTTTATTGGCAAAGGGCCACATGATATGGTTAAAACAACTATCGTGTTGTCTGGGTCGGGGTCTCAATCTGGTCAGCTATTTATATTTTGCAGGCCCCAAGCACTAACTAACTCATTTCTTGTCAAATAAATCTACAATCTTTAAAGGGACTTAATATATGTTTACATCGTAGTTATACATATATATGTATATATATATATAATGTTGCTTTGATTATATATCAACGTACGTATTTTGTGTTCTCAATTATTCAATTTGTTATTAAATTAAATAAGCATAAATTATGTTGCAAAAATTTGTTCGAAAGTTGATTGATTTTTGTTGCTTTTGTTGTTGTTGTTGCTGTTGTGGTCTGCTGTTATTGTTAGTACATGCTTACAGTCTACATATTACATAATTTACGTAAATATTTATAGTGTTTATTCCTTTTTGTTGTTGTTGTTGTTGCTTACACGTTACTATGTATATATGTATATGTCTGTAGTCATGTTGTTGTTATTACTTTTATACTCGTCACTGTGTGTGTGTGATTGTTTTATTATTACTTTTGTTATATTTCAGTTAATTGTTTGTATATAGACGTGTATCATAGCGTCGGGTCGGATTAGAAAAACTGAGCTGCGAAGCCTCAATCTTTAGGTTATTGCTTCATTTCCATAACATTTGCAGTGTTTACAAATTTATAAACCTTAGCCTTATCTAATTAGAATTCCCATGTTTATTTGTTAATTCGTTTATGTTTTTTGTTTTGTTTTTGTTTTGTTTTGTTTATCTACACAAGCAGTACGCATAAAATTGCTTTTAAATGGACTCTCGGCTCTGGCTCTGGCTCTCTCATACAAACTAAACAAATGTTAATATTGTTAATGCTTTTCAATGAAAAACATCGCCTCTCTTGGCGCCTAAAGTTGCTGCTGGTGCTGGCCACCAGCGCGTATGATTATGATTATGATTATGCGCATAGTGGTGGTGCTGATGGTAACCTGATGGTGCACCACCCAGCGTCGGCTACTTTGGTTGTCAATCGTTTTTCACTGGATAATAGATTAGATCCGGCTGCTGCTGTTGCATATGATGCATGTAATCGTTTATCGGCGGCAGCACAGACTTTGTATCATCGCCCAGCATGGGATAGCCCACAACGCCTACTGGTGGTGCTGTGCGCTCATAGACACCGCCATGCGGCGGCGGTGGCGGCAACAAATGTGCGGCTCCTGCCAGCGGATGCAACGGCTGCTGCAATCCATGCCCATGTGGATGACCATGACCATGGTATGGCTGAAAACTATTATGCTTCTGCTGTTCGCTGACCAGCTGCTCACCCAACGCGCTGTGATTGTGGTTGTGATGTTGCTCGTAGGATAAGCCCCCACCGTACACATTGCTGGCGTTTGTGTGCCGCATTAATCCACTTGCATAGGCAGCGCTGGCACTGTGATGTTGTTGCGCCGTTTGCTGTTGCTGCTGCTGTGACGCTTGTTGTTGCTGCTGCTGCTGTGGCGGCTGTTGCTGTTGCATTAGGTCAAAGTTGTACTCCAACGGCGTGGGGTTCGTGTCAATGAGATTCGTGAGTATGCTGCCAATGTTGTTGTAGCTATGTGCATCTCCCGGCCCCACTTGGTTAGCCTGTGGCTGTGGCGTTGGCGGCTGTTGTTGCTGCTGCTGCTGTGGTTGCTGCTGTTGCTGCTGTGGCCACATGTGCTGGAAGCTCAATATATCGCCAGCTAGCGCTGGGTCTTGTGGCTGTTGCTGCTGCTGCTGTTGTTGTGGTTGTTGCTGCTGCTGCGGCTTGTTGACAACAACAGTTGGTTGCTGCTGTGCAGGCGGCGCTGCGGCACCGCCAACATTCATTGGAAGCCCAAGAAACTCGGTAGAGTCCACAATGTAGAACTTGTTATCCTTAAGCTCCACTGGTTGGCTGTTGGGAGCGCCGCCAAAGCTCATGTTGCCCCAGGAGTCAGCCGCCTGTTGCTGCTGCTGCATGAATTGCTGTTGCTGTTGTGTTGCTGACGCAGCTGCCGATGGCGACGGCTGCGGTTGTGGTGACTGCAACCGCGAGTGTTGATGCTGTGGCGAGTGACTGTGGCGATGCTGCTGCAATAACATCTGATGCTGGTGATGCATGGGTGGCATGTGGTGCGGCGAGCTAAAGTGTTGCTGCTGCTGCTGTTGCATCTGCTGCGCCTGGTGCGGATGCGGATGTGGATGTGGATGTGCATGTGGACTCTGAGGCGTGTGGCTGCGCATGTGTGGTGGCTGTTGCTGCTGCTGCGGCGGCGGCGGTTGTTGCGGCTGCTGCTGCTGCTGTTGTTGATACTGATTTATCAGCTGATGTTGCTGATAGCTGCCAGCTGCATTGCCACCAGTCTCAAAGTGAAACTGGCTCTCCTGAGCGCCAAAACTGTTCATGCGCTGCAGATGCAGCTCCGGCGTGCTGTTGTTTGGCGTATGCGTATGGCGATGATGCGGCTGCTGTTGCTGCTGAGGCGGTGGAGGTGGTGGCGCCGGTTGCTGCTGCGTTGGCGGTGGTGTGGCTGCAGCATGTTGTTGCTGTTGCTGATGCAGCACATTCTGTTGCTGCTGCTGCGCCGGCGGTTGTTGTTGCTGCTGCTGCTGCTGTTGCAGCTTGTCCGCACTAAAGCTCTGATTGTACATGGAATTCTGCTGAGATTCGCTCGTCGAGACCGAATGCTGCGACGTAGATGCCGTGGATGACTGTGAGCTGTTGCTGCTCACCATTGCGGCATTGAACTGATCCTGCTGCGAGCAGCCTGGCGTTGTTGACAATGGTGGCGGCGGTGTGGGCGTGGCACCCACTCCCACTACCTTCCCTGCGACCTGCTGCATTTGCTGCTGCTGCTGTTGGGCTGCGACTGCGGCTGCCGCAGCTGCCTGTGACTTTGCCTTGCTTGCAGCTGACTTCTTGGTTGCCTTCACAGGCGGCGGACCTGGCATATCAGGCAGTGGCACCAAATCTAAGGGTGAGACAGCAAAAAGTATGTAAGTTTCCCAGTGAACATAACTAAATTTGTATGCACTTACCCTCATCGTTGGCCTTGGGGAAACGCTGCTTGCCCTTCTTGGGAGGCGGCGGCTGATTTCCATGCATTGTCTGTTTGTGGCGCACCAAGTGCGTCTTCCACTTGAAGGTCTGCGGAGAAGAAAGTTGGGTTTAGTCTACATTTCAATATGATGACAGAATATGATTTAAAACATATTATAGGATAAAATTACAGAATTTCAGTTAAATATATGACTAATTCGATACATATATTGAACTATGTAGAATCATCTAAAGGCAGGTAGGATTACCTGATCGCAGTGGTTGCAGCAGTGCGGCCGCTCCTCAGAGTGCGATGGTAGATGACGCTGCAGTGACTTGGCAGAGCCGAAGCGTTTGCCGCACAGCGTGCATTTGCACTCGGAGACATCGACGTGGGCATTGCTGTAGTGCTCCTTGAGTGCAGGATATGTGAAGTAGGAGGAGCCGCACATATCGCACACGTAGGTGCGCTTGACCTCAGTGTGCAGCTGTACGTGCCGCTCCAGATTGGCCTTGAGTGTGAATCGGTTATGGCAAATGTGGCACTCAAAGAAATTGTCCCGCTTGTGCACACGTATAATGTGCTGGTAGAGGGCATTCTTTGAAGGAAACTCCGCGCCGCACACCTCACAGATGGCGCCGTCGGCCTTGTGGCCCGTCTCTTCAAAGTGCTGCTGCAGCTTCTTCTGCGACAGCTTCAGGCCGCACTCTCCGCAAGGGAAGACTACAAGAAACAATTTCAAACGTTAATAAAAGCTCCATTCTACTCAAACATGCACAGTTAGGGCCGTTTTACTAGACGGCTGCCTGTGGCTTTGGTGAAATTTACATTCACGCCGACTCACTTTTGAATTCCTTCTTGTGGGACTCCACGTGCGCGTGGAACTGTTGCCGACGTGAGTAGGATTCGCCGCAGGTCTCACATACGAACGGAAACTCCTTCACGTGCATCGTGCGATTGTGCTGAATAATTTCCTGTAAGAAAACATTTCCAATTAGATAACTTGCAGATAGTATAGTTTTTAAAGTATAATTGGTGTGTTAATCTATAAATCAAACTGTGTTTCATTCATTTATATACGAGTATATTTCTATCTATTATCTAAATAGGCATCTATCTATATATAAGTATCTATATATTCAATATTCCACCCATACATCTATTTCATTTTCTGTCTATCTATTCTGTTGTCGAGATTAACTTTATCGATTTTTGTGTATATTCCAATTTTCCCTTTTAACTGTCACTTGATTGGACGATCCCTAAGTATACTTATATAGTATTATACGATCAATCTCTATTATTTAATTAATTTATATAGTCTATCTTGCTAAATATTCATCTAAGTTTTAAGTATTTATGTTTCAATTGTATGTTCTATCGTCTATCTATTCTAATTTCTATCTTCCTCCTAAAAATAGCAACGACAGGAAGTGAGAAGATTAGGAACTGTTTTCGGAAGGATTCGTACCTCCAGCGTGTTGCCATTGGGCTGGCCACAGTCGTGACAGTAGCCGGGATGCATTTTGTAGTGATCCAGCAAGGACTTGCGCTTCCGATACGACTTTGGGCACAGCAGGCAGTTATAGCTGGGCTTGTCCTTTTTGCTGCCGGGCGTGTGGCTGCCGCCGAGTTGGGAGGGCGGCGCCTGCAGCGAGGTGCTGCTGCTGCTGCCGCCGTCGATTAGCTGCTGTTTGGCAGCATCCAGCTCATCCAGTTCATTGTCCAGGTCATCATCATCCTCGTCGCCCGACAGCTCATTGTCGTCCAGCTCCAGCGAAGAGTTCAGCTGGGCACAGGCATTCGAGCCAACGCCTGCCGCAGCCACAGCTGAAGCCAGATGAGGCGCCTGTGAATGCGGATGCGGATGTGGATGTGGATGCGGATGCAGATGAGGCTGACGATTGTTTAGCATTTGAGCATGTTGATGTTGTGGAAACTGCGTGTGCTGCTGCTGCTGCTGTTGCATTTGCATCATGCCGCCCATCATTGAGAGCGGATTATTGCTTGAATTATAGTGGTTCTGGTTGTCATTCTGCAGCTGAATCTCACTGCCGGACATTAGCTGCGTTGTGGCGGACATGGCAACCGCTTCGTGGCCATATCCAGCTCTCAGGGGCATCGACAGGTGCTGCGACTGCGACTGCAGCTGCGCCTGCGAAACTGGCTGCTTGGCGGCATGCTCCGGCGCCAGTTGCTGGCCCAGCACATTGTTGCTCTTGTTGCAGTTGTTGTTATTGTTGATATTGCTTGACGTAAGGCCGTTGATCACAAGATTGCCACCGCTGCTGGTGCTGCTGCTGTGGGGACAAAAGTGGAAACGAATTTGTTAATTGCGAGCAATTAATTGTAAGCTTGGTAACAATCAAATTATTTAAATTTGTTTCTAAAGTGCACTTATATTACTTTGCCTTTTATTACATTTTATACTCTTGCAGAGGGTACTATAATTTGGTCACCAAATGTGTAAAGCATTGAAAGAGGCAACTGCCATATAAAGTGAATATATATTCTTGGTCAGCATTAATAAGCATTAATAATAATCTGTCTCTCTGCTTCTATGCAAGCTGATCTCCTAGTTTTAAGGCTAACGTGATCAAACTTGGCACAGCTGCAGCTGCAGGCATTACATATGGCAGAACTAGCGGAATCGGATCACCATATCCTGGGAACAAGCGGATAAACGGTCGCCAAATCGAAGTTTCATTATGCACTATACAAATTGACCAAAAGTTTTATTAAAATCGACCCCTTTACTTATTTTCTACAGCTGTGTTCATGAAAATAGGACTAAAACCAAATTAAAAGGTGTTTTTAACGTTGTAAAATAATAGGATTAACACTTTTTTTGTAGAATAGAATGCGATGAAGAGAATAGGGTAAAAGTTCATTACTTTCTATCAAATTTGTTTTGTTTTGACGATTTCAGAGAAAGGCATTCAAAATTGGCGGTTCATGAAAATAGTATTGGCTACTAAAATATACTGGATATACAATTAATTATTAGAGAGTTTATACATTCTGACCAAATTTGGTCAAAGTCGAGCCACTATATCGCTATATTTAACTTTTTGCTTATACCTGCTAGGGTAGTGTAGTGTAGTGGACTCCCTTTAATTCTTGAGAATCGCAGAGAAGGGCGATCTGTCTCTTTCTCTCTCTTTGTCTCTCTATCTCTCGCTCTCTCTCTTTGTCTCTCTACCTCTCTCTCTCGCTCTCTCTCTCGCTCACTCTCACACACACACACACACACACACACACACACTAAAGTTGACATCCAAAATAAGCTATTGCTATTCACAAAATATACCTTCAAAATGATAAATTGTAGTGGGGTCCCTTGAATTTTTGAGAATCGCAGAGAAGGGCGATCGAAATTATAAAACGGTTTTGTATGAAAAACTTTGTTGTTTATAAAGATATCCTCACCAAACTCACCCAAATCGAGTCTTTGGAGAGTTTATATAATCTGACCAAATTTGATCAAAATCGGGTCACTATATCATATAGCTGCCATAGGAACGATCGGTTGAAAAATGTAATCTGACCAAATTTGGCCAAAATCTAACCACTATTTCTTGAGAATCGCAGAGAAGGGCGATCTATTTCTTTCTCCCTCTCTCTCTCTCTCTTTCTCTCACTCTCTCTCTCTCTCTCTCTTCCTCTCACTCTCACTCTCTCTCTCTCTCTCTCACTCTCACACACACACACACACACACACACACTAAAGTGGATCTCCAAAATAAGCCTTGCTATTCACAAAATATACCTTCAAAATGATAAATTGTAGTGGGGTCCCTTGAATTTTTGAGAATCGCAGAGAAGGGCGATCGAAATTATAAAACGGTTTTGTATGAAAAATTTTGTTGTTTATAAAGATATCCTCACCAAACTCACCCAAATCGAGTCTTTGGAGAGTTTATATAATCTGACCAAATTTGATCAAAATCGGGTCACTATATCATATAGCTGCCATAGGAACGATCGGGTGAAAAATCAAATTTGATCAAAATCGAACCACTATTTCACTATATCAAACTTTTTGTTTATGCAAATCCAAACTAAGTGAGTGTTTTATTATACTTCAAATAGTTTCCTATAATTTCATTAAAGTCGGACCACATGGCTCCCATAGAAGCAATCAGACAAAAATTAAGTTTTGTATATAAATTAATTCCTGCTAGGGTGTATAGCTTCGGCACTCCGAAGATAGCCGTTCTTTCTTGTTTAGTAGCCCTTACTATTTTCATGAACACAACTGTAGCTGCCATAGGAACGATCGGTGGAGTTGTGTGAACAACTTCTTAGATTTTGAAGATAATTTCTTAGTCAAACTGAGCAATTGCGAGCGGTGTTATACTACATTGTATGTTTTGGTTTCTGCTAGGGTATACATCTCTACTATATGTGTTTATTTAAACGATAGTAATTACTATCGAACTATCGATAGTTATATATTATTTAACATACAGATGGTGAGAATGAAGCGGCGGCCCATGGCTGGCATCCATGAGAAGCGATGCGATTCCATTGTCATGGACGACGCTGCTGTTACTGTTGCTGTTCCCGCTGCCGGTGCCGGTAACGCTGCCCAAACCACTGCCGGCGCCAGCCAGCATCTCGTCGATTTCCGGCTCCATTTCCAGCCCATCAATGAGACGACCTGCGCCTACACCCTCGTCAATGAACTCCTCAAACTTCATAATCTCCTGTGCCGCTGAAGACAGCTGCGATTCCGTCTCGGACTCAAGCTCAGAGTCGCCAAACGAAATGGATCGGAGCTGGCGTTGTTCCTGGCTCTCCAGCTGCAGCGGCACTTCAAGTTGTTGGTCCATTGGCTGTCTCTCCTTCTGCTCCTGCAGCGTTTCAGCTGCTGCTGCAGCAGCAGCAACCGCAGCGGCAGCGGCAGACGCAGCCGCGGCAGCTTCGGCGGCGTCCTTCGCTAATTGTCGCCGCTCGCGTTGCTGCCGCCACTCGTCCAGCCGCTGCTCCCGCAGCTCCTTCAGCACACGTGCCGAGGGCGTTGTGCCCAGCAGGCGGCCGGTTACCACAAAGTTGTCATAGAACTGCTTGAGGAAGGGCTTATGGTGTTGGCTCAGCGCCAAACGGAGTAGCACCCGGAACTGCGCCTTAAAGGCCCGCTCACTGAACTCCCCGCTGCTGTGATGATACCGCAACGTGTACTGGCTGTCCTCGTGGAACACATAGCCCTCGCCCAAGCGGGAGCGTGTAACTGGCGCCACTGCATCCAAGCTGCCAATGCTATTATTGTTGTTGTTGTGGTTGATGCGCTTTCGCTTGACCAACGCCGTTGTGGACCCATGGATTAGCTTCCGCTGTCGGCGCATTAAAAGCTCCGCACAGCTGTTGCTGTCCTCCTCATCGCCCTCGCCGACGCCCTCAAGGTCCTCATCATCCTCCAGATCATCTTCAAAGGTGGCCGCATACTTGCGCTTGGCCAAGCCGCCAGCCGCTGCCGCCGTGTGGATTAGATCGAGGGGATCACCGGAGTGGATTGGAACTGCAGTGTTAACCGCGTTCACATTGTTGATGGGCCTACTGACGCTGGCATTGTTGCGATGAAAGTGCAGGCGCTTGGTTATGGAAGACGAGTTCTCAGTATCGGCATCATCATCGAGGAAATCATCATCCTCCTCATCGAGGCACATAAACTCCTCCTTGCAGAGAATCTTTTCAAAATTTTGATTTAAATCGATCGCGGATGCTTCATCCTCGCTCTCGCGTTTTATTTTCGGCACCAATCCGGAGATTGTGCCCGGCTCCGTCTTCTCCTTTTTGGTTGCAAGCAGCAGCTGCAATTGCTTCCTCTTCGCTAGCTCCGCTGCCTCCGCGCCAGCTCCATTATCATTGAGTTTGTGACTGTACAGATTCCTGACGACTCGGTCGCAGGCCTCTGGATATTTGCACTGAAGCGTTTGGAGCAGAAATTGGATTGCATCGCACCGCGACGCCGCACTCAGGCTATCCAGTAGAGTCACTGACTGATCCACCTGCAAATAACAAACAATTGGTTAGAAAGATTTTACGCAATGTGGGTAAGTTTTAATTAAATATTGAGATCCTAAATAATGATTATTAATCGACCACAAATTACAATTTATTCCTGAGTCTTATACTTCCATTTCAAAATAACTATAATCTCTATTAATTTACTATTTACTCCCTGTAACTATAAAATGGGTAAAAAGGGAGTATTAAATCTGTGCAAATGTATGTTAGAGGCGAAAGGAGACATCTTCGACCCTATAAAGTATATATATTCTTGATCAGTATCAAAATATTATTCGATTTGATGTCTGTCTGTCTGTCCATCTGTATGGACGTGTCGATCTCAGCAACTATAAGAGCTAGAGGCGCCAAATTTGGGATGTAGGTTTCTGTATACCATGCGCAGATCAAGTTGGTTTCAGGTTTCAGATATCCCCCCCGCTCCCCCGTAAATCGATAAAAACGATTTGTGTCAACAATTTAAAGTATATAGATTTGGGATTAGGCGTGTATAATTCAGATTTTAGATGTATCCCCTGCTTCCACGTAGTTCGATAAAAACGATTTATGATTACAATTTAAAGTATATCAATTTGGGATTTGGCATGTATAATTACATGCTCAAAATGCTTGTGTGTGTGTGTCTGTGTAAGTGTACGAAGATGTGATTGAAAATATTAGACCTGAAGTAAATCTCCCTAAAATTATGTCTTCAGGGGTTGCTATTATTAATATTTATATATTAAAGGATGACTTGATACTAAAACTCGGTCACAGTTACAGTCACAGTCACAGGTGCGAATATTACTCATCACTAGCAGTTACAAAAGGCAATGCAATTATTTACTAAAGTTTCGCGTAACAAATGACCAACATCCGTTAGGTGGCCCCATTCCCGTTCGGGCCAACACGAGCATAACAAATGGGATAAACGAGAGACCACAATAAATGAAGGATAAAGGAGAGCAGGCAGCGTTGCCACGTGCTTCGAAAATGGTAAAGTTAATTAAAGAGACAATTAGAGCAACGATTGATACATATACGTATCTACATACATGTACATGTATGTATATATATATTTATACTTCAATTAAATTGAACAAAGCCAACGCTCACACGTGCACTCGAAAAAAAAACTGTCATCAAATGCAATTACTGATTATGATTTTCCAAACAATTTAATGCAATTAGAGCGCCAAGAGAGCGCGCGCTCTTTTCATCCAGCGTCAGCGTCAACAGACAGTGCGGCGACAGCGACAGCGACTGCGCTGCTGACGCAAACGATTAGCGCACAGCACAGCAAAGATGGCAAAAGCAAAAAATGTATTAAAAACAACAAAAACAACAACAAAATAGCAGGAAAAATAAAAACAAGCTATAATACACACATACATACATATATTTCTACATATATACACACACATATACAATAATAAAAAATATAAAAAACTCGCTGCCAGCAACGACGTCGACCAGGGGGGCAAAGAAATTAAAACAGCGCACAATTTGTGCTACTTTTTCCCCATTCCACAAATGCTGCCATCTATGTATGTATATATGTACATCTGTGTGTGTGTGTGTGTGTGAGTTGAACCAGCGAGTTATGTGGCTGTCGTTGTAACAACATGATGGCGCTCTCTAAATTGCTCTCCCACAACCCACCCACTGGCTGACATTTGTTTTAGGAGAGACAGAGTGAGAGAGAGAGAGACACTACATGGAGCTAAAGAGAGTAAATAATAGGCAAATGAGGAGGACGGGTTAGGGGCAACGGCACTAAACAACATAACATTGGCCCCTCTCACAATTTCCAAATATTCCCTTAGCAGAACATAAATTAAATATAATATTTATCAAATTAAGAGAACCATGCACAATGTACATACTTCACTACGAATGACATGAAAAAGAAAAGCGAATATCATAAAATATTTAGTTACGACTAAAATAAAAAGAGTACGGCATTAAATACATATGTATATACGTAAATACCAATACATATGTATGTATGAATCTGTGTAGTAATATGCATGCCGTTTAATTGTTTTGTTTTGCAAGAACTTGTTTTCTCATTCTTTAAGCTGCACAAAATCTATCGGTGTCGGTCAAAAAACAATCATTTAAATTTTAAAATATATACATTTCTGTTTGTTATTAGTTTTGGAACAATAGTTCTTCAGTTATTATCTGTAGAAGCTAGTATAATGAGAAATGAGTTTAGTTGAACGAATTCTTTAAACATATACATAGTTCACTCCTTTATTTAGTTTAGTAGTTTCTTAGTTTGTTTGTTTTATTTTTCTAGTTAGCACGAGTCTTCTAGTACGTTCTGTTCAATCATATTATATGCACTAAATTATTTGTAATATGGAAAATATAATCCAACTCAAGTGAATCAATCAAACGATCGAAAGAAGTTGATGAACAACAGTCCGGGATATAGTTCCTTAAACAAACATTTCTGTTCCGAACGATTCGATACAACTCTGGTACATATATGTATGTCTATGTATCTGTGAGCTGTCATTTATCATAAACATCAATTAATTGCTTTCTGATTTTGGGCTGGGTGGCAACTCTGTTCGATTGCGCTCTGCTCGTAATTGACAGTAAACGTTGTTGTTAGTCTAGGATCTAGATTGGAGATAACATAAGCAGCACACTAAAACAGAATGCCCACGTGCGTTTGTGTGCGTGTATGCGTGTTACAATATTTATGTGCGTGCCTATATACGACTAAGAGAGAGAGAGCAGAGAGAGAGAGAGAGAATATATACATACATACAATCATGCACATGTACAGATGTATGCCTGTTGCGAAGCTAAGCGCAAGCAATGCTAAGAAACAGTAAATACGATATTAATTACAAATAAATACATATTTATGTATATACATATGTATATAGTACACACCTACATACGTACTGGGCAATATATAGTCGTACCTGTACCTGTGACTTACAAATATCGTGTCACCCTGTGATTGAATATCAAGAGTAACAGGTTCGCAGTGACAGCTCTCAAATTAACAGCTGTTAATATTGATACGATTCACATTAACAGTGCAATATCAATATTAACAGTTATAGAGCACTTATTGTATATTCAATCGAATTGAAGTTATGAAATAATATGGAAAGAAACACAAGCGAAATTTAGTCATGTTAAGGGCTAACTGACATTCCATTTGCAAAAGTATGTAAATTAAATCGTAGTCTTTCAGCCCAGCATAAATTATTATAAAATTATAATTATGATATACATATGTACATATATAAAAACGTCTCTTCGGAGGAATTAATTTTTATACAAAATTCAATTAACGTCTGATTGTTCCTATGGGAGCTATAAGATCCGATTTTGAGAAAATTTTAGGAAACTATATGACGTATAATAAAACTTTCACGTAGTTTGGATGTAATATAATAAGTTTTTCATACAATAACTCATTTTTCAACCGATCCTATGGCAGCTATGCGATATAGTGGATAGATTTTTAACAAATTTGGTCAGATTGTATAAACTCTTTAGAGACTCGGTTTGGTTGAGTTTGGTGAGGATATCTTAATAAACAAAAACGTCTTTCATCCAAAAACATAGTTGTCGACCAATCATTTCTCTGGCAGCTATATGTTATAGTGGTCCGATCCTGCCGGTTTAGACATAGGTACTGCCTGCAGCAAAAAGAAGCCCCTGTGCCCAGTTTCCTTAGAATAGCTTTTAAACTGAGACTAGTTTGCATATCGACTCGGTTGCTGATGCTGATTCAGAATATACATTCATATATACTTTGTTCAATCGGAAACGTTTCCTTCAGTCCAGTACACATTTCGTGACAAAATTATAATATCCTCTGCTAGGGTATAAAAAAATGTATGTTAATCCTACCAAAAGTCACATTAACTGCCGGGTAAACAATAAACATACATATATTATATTTTACTATAGCTGATAATCAAATGTTCTTGGCAACTAAAACATAAAACTGAATGCGCGTGTAAAAATGCTTTAAATAACTCTGAAACAAAATTGAGCGCAGCAGCTACATACATAAGTAATGTATGTTCCTATATAATATATGTATATACATATATATTATATATACATATATCTACATATGTTTAAAGCACAAAGGCTTAAAGTTTCTATGTAAAGTTTCTATGCCATAAAATCAAGCGTACATGTACAAACTTTTGTGCTTTGTTTGAGTCGAAATTTATGGGTTTTTCGTTCTTTGTTTCCTTTTATCGTATACAAGTCGTAACGAGCTTTCAAGCGCAACATTATAAATTTGCAATAATGTATGTATATAACGGAAATATGTTTAAGCTTATATCGGATAGATAGATATGTACATAGATAGCAAGGGAATGAAGTATGGAAGTTGGCTTATGTATTTCAATAAATATGCCATCTAATTTGCATAGTTAACTATAAAATATTTCATATTTGATATGTAATACTTGCAGTTCCAGACTTCCCGAGTACTTCCCGAGTTCTCTTTTTTAACGATTGCCTAAAGGCATCAATTTTCAAACGGAAAACTCAATTGGTTCTCGAAATTTAGAATCTACCATTTTGGATTTCGGATGTTTTGGTCGAAATCGGATATGGAAACAGGTCTGATTGTATTTGGAAGATGCATTGTGTTAAAAAATAGTATGAAACAAACATTAATTATCTACGTAGTGTAGTAATAAGCAGAATAGCAAGGGTGTTCAACACATAAACATATTTATTTATAGGGATCATAATTATTTTAAAGGATCTGAGAGAAATTTTGGCACATATTTTTGGTCGGTATTGCTAAGCCATCCCGGTTTTTCCGATACAACAACATCTCTATAAGACAGGGACTGTAACGGTTACAATTTCGTTTTTGATCGAAAATAAAAATTAAGATTTATTTGTATAATAAAATTTAAAAATAAAAGTTAATCCTGTTTCCAGGATACTACATCCCGAAAAAGTATATATGTATATATCTATCTATAAAGTATATATATCTATTTATATAGTATATATATCTATCTAAAAAGTGTCTATATCCATTCATCAGATCATTGTTTTCAGGTATAATTTTTTCTAAACTCATAAATCTTATTTGCGATCCCCGCTATAAGGTGCTTTAACATTTTGAAAATTCCATAAATATTTATAAAGTTAATGGAATCTCTTCTGCAGTGTATTTTCAATAAACGATTATCTATGTGCATATGTACATATGTATGTATGTATGTATGTATATATATTCAATACTTATGCAGTTTGTCTTGATTTATTGGACTTAGTTGCTTCTTCTTTATATTTTGTTTTTCTTTTTCAGCTAGTTCGTTTTAATATTGTTATGTACCTGTTTAACACGCACACACGCACAAATACAGCGATAAAGCAACAGGGAAAGAGAAAAAAAAATGAGAATGAGAGCGGTATCTACACACACACACATACATATACATATATACATACATATATACATGTTTGTTTAGATGTATTTGTTTACATACATAGCACATATTTAGGTTGCCAAACTGTAAACGTTGCAGCTGTGGCAAGTGGGGCAAGAATTGCCGCTGCATTTTTAGCAAATTTATGTTTTACATTTTGCGCTCAGGCAACGTGTACCAGAACTCACACATATACTATTACATAAACACAAATGTATGTATGTATGCTTGTGTATGTGTATGTATGTATGTTGTTTTACTAATCAAATAAAAATAGCATTTACGTTGTCCTCTTTTATTAATGAAATTGGCACAAGCGAAACAAAAACTAGCTATAAAAACTCTTACACATACATATGTATGTATGTAGATACATGCATATGTACTTATCTATATACATACATACATACATATGTATGCATATGTACATATGTACAGTGGCTCGTAAATTAAATGTGCCAATGCATTTATTAAACCTCTTCACACTGAAACTGAAAACCAAATAATTTCAATTTTATATACAGTATTTAATAGTTTATCCTAATTTGTAATATCCTTATAAGCTGAACCGGTTTGAACACGGGATCCCACTATTGTTCCATAAACCGAACCATTTAAATATGAGTAAATTCTTATGGGATATTTTCAAATTGGTAACCAATAATGTTGTTTTTAAGAAATTTGTTGTGACTTTAAAAACTATATAGGTATATATACATATAATTTTCAAATTGAGAACCAATTATGTTGTTCTTAAGAAGTTTGTGTGATTTCAAAAATTACAAATATGCAAATACATATTATAAATAAAACTGTTTTTTGTTCAATTGAAAAGGAATATGATGCAGCCAAACCTTTAAAGCTAGATTAATTCTTCTTCTAGATTATTTCTTTTTGGTTTACAGCCTTAGTTACTATTTTCCTTCAAAATCATTAAACTTATCAGTAGCATTAGTCACGAGTTTTCGAGTTTAGTTTTCCCTGTGGCTGTATTTTTCACAAACATCTATCGCTATCTCTCTTGTTTAATCTGTTTTGAGCGACCTTTGAACAAAGACTTTTGAAAATCCAATTTGTTCAGTCTAATAAGCCAAAATCAATCTATTGCTGAGAGCTAAGCTGGTTGTTGTTCATCAAATTATTCAAATTGTGTCTCTTTAGGGGCCAGGAAATACTTCTGATTAACACATTATTGTCAATAAGGAAAGGCAGCGACAATACAATTTCCACGAAAAACCTTGAACAAAAATAATAAATTTCTATGTTTTGTAGATACTTCTACTGAGAGTGTTGTTGGGGCGAAAATTATCGTAAGATTATGCGCAAACCTACTTTGAAAACATCATATAAAAAATATGTATTTCATTAAAAAATTATTTAAAAGACAATGAAAAAGGATAAAGCCCATAGAGATGTTACTAATGTCGTCCTGCTTTTACTTATTTCATGCGTGGGCTCCAATTTCTGTACGAAACTGAAGCTTACACGGATGTCGTAAACTCAATTAGGGGCGATAAATGTTTTAATTGGGCTGCCCAAGGCACAATTAATGAAAAGAACAACAACAACATCGAGCAACGCAAGTCAGAAGACCAATTGTATTGGACACTAGGCTTTCTAGTTTGACAGTTTTCCCTCCAATTGGTTTTAGCAAAGTGAACGTTTTCTGGAATTGCATTCCAACAAGAAAAGAAAAGAAAGAACAAGAAAACAAATTGAATTGAATGTAGCTATAAAATAATTATTGTACCACTGTGCACGCTGTTTACAATTCTTCACTTGTGCTTTGCTCGCCCATTCGCTCTCCCCCTCACACAAACACAAATACAAACACAAACAAATTCATGCGCTCTCTTCTCTCGCTGTTCAGTTTGGTTTTACTGTTGTTGTTGTTGTTCTTTTTTATTGTAGTTGTAGTCAGAGTGGCGCGCACAAGTTGGATTTCGTAGTATTCGTAGTATTTATGTACATACAATACTTACATACATATTTAACTATGTAAATGTGCCCGCTCATATGGATGTGTGAGTGTATGTGTGTGTGTGACTGTGTGCGTGTGCATTCAAGTAATGTAATGTTGTTATAAACTAATAAAAATAAAAATAAATATTTTCTCAAAATAACGAGGAAAACAAAACAAAAGTGAATAATAGCCAGCCCCAGTAACAACAACAACAACAACAACAACAGCAATGACAAAATGGGTCGAAAGTGGGAGAAGCAAAACTGACTGGCTTTGTGGAATGGGCGGGTGGTGGCGGGGAGGTGTGCAGGCGCTGGTGGGGGAGTGGGGAAACAAAACTACAATTCATTTTAGAAAAAAAAGAAGAAAAATAAAAGAGAAGAATGCCATTATGTGGGGATTGAGGAAAGGGAGTGCTATGGGTTGCTAGCTGGGGTGGAGAGCGTAGAATATACGGGGGGGTAAGGGGTAAGGGAGGTATGGGGTAGGGTTGGAGCAAGGGCACACAACTACGGTGCGGAAGTTCATACACACAGATACAAGCACAAGATGCCCATGTTTGTGTTTGTGTGTGTGTGTGTGTGCCCGGGATTGTGCAAGAACCGTTTTGGGGGAAGGGAAGGCAAGAGTAAGGTTAAACGAACGAAGCTTTTAAATATGTAATAAACCAAACAGCTGCCCCCTTCCTCAACACAACCCCAAAACTGGGCTAAAGTATAAGCATTGAATGGACGGAAATTAATTACATTGGTGGGCCACCCTTCGATAAAGCTAGATAGTTGAAAATATCGATACTATCGATAAGAAATTGATATTAAAAAGTTAATTGATCATTTATTTAGTCAACATATTTTGGTTATTGAGAAAATGCACAGCAGAAATAAAATAATTCAACAAACCCAATTTTATATAGCAATTTGCCAGGGAACATGCAAAATTATCGATTAATCGATCATCATTAATTTCTTCACTTGAAAAGTACTGTAATCGTTCTTGTTAAGGTTGATTGGAATTCCGCGAACCATTTCCTACACTAATTAAATAAAATATATAAACAATATTAATACGATAAGGTTAAAAATAAATCAATCTAATTTTTAGCAAGGCTGCACTCTAGATTTTCTGATCTAAACAAAACTAATTTAGAAATTACAATTTTTAAAACTTTTTCAACATATTTATTGGCACTATGACTGTGCAGTTATTGTAATATTATTATTGGATAACTAACGATCTTGACACCTAAATAAATTGACGATATACACCAACATGTGATAACCGAGTGTTGTTAGTTAACTCTATCATTATAGCGGTGTAGGTAAACCTGCAATTGCGTTCATACGGATCGGCCAGACGTGCAGTTATTGTATATTATTATCGCATAACAACCAATCTGGACACCTAATTTTCCTTCGGGAACATAGTATAAAAAGCACACTCAGCTACTGCAAGTTGTATTATATTTTATATAGTTTGATTAAATTTGATTTAAGTCGGATGACCATTCATAAATAATGTTTTAATGTAGTTATTGTAGTCGCAAATTGTGACCGTTTGTTGTTATTCAGGATTCTTGGTGGTTCTTGAAAGCCGGCTTTGTTTGGGGATCATTTTCAAATCTATGGACTAACCTCACATTTTTACGGGTCGAAAAATCAACAACATATTATTTATTTCTACTTTCTTACAATATATACTCTGAATCATATATAAATTGAACAAGCACAGGGGTCTGTATTAAAACAAAAACAACAGCTGAAATTAAACATGCAAGTGCACACTGTACTTCACTTCATTTGTTATCTCTCTGCTCCTTCTCAATCGGCCTCTGCCGCTCTCTTCTTTGCCTACGCATTACACGTTGTTTTGCCACTCTCATTTGATAGTCGCACGGAATGTAGACTTACATAATACATACATACATACACACATACACACACACACACACACACACACACATGAGTGTATGTATGCATGTGTGTAGTTTATGTATTTGAATGTAAACGGATGGGAGGGCTTGGGGCAGGGCATTTTTATAGGAAACATTATTTAATTACCAGTAATTTAAAATCCAACTGTGTAGTTTTGTTATCCATTTTGTTGGTTTCTGCATTTGGCTGAATTTTATTTATACGTTTTACTCACACATACACAGACACACACACATACACTTGCACCGTGCATACAAGCACAATTTGATGATACACACATACATACATACACACACTACGTACGTATGTATTTTATTATTTCGATTTTTCTTTGCTTGTGTTTCGCGTTTCTTTTACTTGCTCGCTACAGCGCAGCTCTTTTTTTTTTGTGTTATTTCATTTTCCTCATTTTCTTTTGCCTTTTTATACGTTAACGTTGACGGCTACTGCGGATGTCGCTGTTGCGGCTGATTCTACACAACTTTTCTCTGTATTGACAACATTGATATATTGCCATTGGTTTCACATTTTAATTATTGTATAAATTAACAATATCAAATGCTTAATATATATATATATATATACATATATGTACACTTAACTATTGCTGCTGCCTGATTGCCACTTTCTGTGGCACACGCACGCACACACACACACTCATAACACCACACACACACACACACAGACGCGCGCTCAATGATGATCTGCTGCGTAGGAAAAATTTCTTAACGTTCGCTTTTACACGTATTTAGCACTACCACGATGCGCGCAAACTATTCGAGCAATTTTCCATCAAGGGAAACCGTTTATTAACTATTTTTACAAGCGTAATTAATTTTTAAAAGAGCGAAAACTGCAAAAAGCGACGGAATTTCCCACAAAATGTTTTGTACGGTATTTTTTTAGTGCATACGAAAAATGGTCATTTTTAGGCAATTTTATGGCGACGACTGCCAACTCGCTTGAATGCCAGGGTTGCCAGATTGCACACATTTCGCCTTTCGATACTACTTTTCCACACCATAATTTTGAAATTTTATTTCATATACAAAATTAAATCAGTTTTACCACTTATATTACAAATTGGGTATGTTAATAGACCTGCAGCTTAAGATTTTGACTGCTGGGCCTGCTTCTCCTTCTTGGCGGCCTCTGCTTCAGCCTCCAACTTATTGTATTTCTCAATTAGCTGTTCAACGTCAGGTTTCTCCAGCACACTGTACACGGTTGCGTTGTTGATGCGCTGCAAGGTGGCCATTTCCACCTTCTCTGGCGTCAGCTTTGTGGTATCCAAAGTCTTGCTAAGCACCTTGACGGCCAAATCCTTGGCCTCCTCCAACTTAATGCCGTCCTTATCAGAAAGCTCTTGCTTCAGCATTGAGATAGCGGCACCAAAGTTGTTTCCAATGCAGGTGGCCTTCCAGCCGCCATAGTTGCCGCTGGGATCAGACTGATACAGCTGATAGCCATACTTTCTGTCCCAGCCCATGTAGAGCAGAGACACGCCAAAGGGACGCTTGCCTCCATACTGGGTATAGGCCTGCTTGATGTCGCACAAGTGGGAGACGAGCTGCTCGCAAGGGATGACCTCGCCGTAGCTGAACATGTAGCGCTGGGCAATCAAGCGCAGCTCAGCGGTCAACACATTGGCATCGGAGGTAATGCCAGCCACAGAACAAACCATGTTTCTACAAAATGCAATCAATAATTAAACTTTTTGCTGCACTTTATCATATCTTTGCAGAGGGTTATCTTATGTATGTATCATATACATAGATGCCATGTATAAAAATCATTCTGCAACCTGAAAATATCTGTTTTTTCTTCGATTTGTTCTACTACTTACTCATTTAGCTTGTAAATTTTCTCTGATGGTATGGCGCCATCGAGCAGCTTGTTTGTGCTGCGGCACTCGGCGGCCAGCACAATTCCATCTTCGGCCAGAATGCCCAGGCAGGTGCCGGCATGCGATATGGCTTCCATGGCGTACTCCACCTGGTAGAGTCGGCCTTCGGGCGAAAAGATTGTAGTGCGGGAATCATAGCGACGCGCCTGGAAAAGAACCCGAAAAATATTGTTAACAATGATGCGGCAAATAACAACCCATTGAATTTACGTTTGTGTTATTAAAATATATACAACGGACACGCTTAATTGTTCTTGCCAGCCATATGCATACTTACCATTTTGTATTATTAAAATGAAAAATTTGTATTCGCAAATTTAGCAATTCGGCGTTTAGTGTTGCTCTCTGCAATTTAGACTTGTCATTCCCTTATAGAGTTGTCACCCCAATTTAGTTTCAATTTAATATTCACGGCGCAGCTAATGCTCATACATATCGATAGTTTTGCAGCCTCTAACTAGAGCCAGCCGGCGGTGTTTAATTCAAATTTGCACTTCAATCGACAGTTCCGTTTGTAAAATAAAAAATGCATTTAAATTGTATCATTGAATTACGAAAATAATAAAAATAAAAATTTAATTAATGCAAGAAACCTTCCCAGTGTCTGTCGCTGCGAATACTTTGTTGTTTCGACACGATAGACATCGATATCATTGCCATAATCGCCATTTCGAAATAACAATGGGCTTCCACTGCTATTTCGATTTTTAAAAAATGTGCACACGAGAGAATTTATTAATTATAAGTAGATAATCAAGTTTAACTTTGAGAAATACTTAATTGTTTTACAAGGCTACCTAAACTTAATTTTCTTAATAATATTTTTGATTTTTTACAAGCTTTTAAGAAAGTATTTACATTTTTATGATTAAAAACTATTTTCGTTTCTCTTTTTCGATGATAGCTAATGTTAATGTTTTTTTATACCCTGGCAGAGGGTATTACAATTTTGTCTCGAAATGTGTATCTAACTTTTTGTTTATACAAATATTTCATGCAAACTAAATTAATTCCTGCTAGGGTAGTGTAGTGTAGAGGACTCCCTTTAATTCTTGAGAATCACAGAGAAAGGCGATCTGTCTCTTTCTCTCTTTGCCTCTCTCTCTTTCTCGCTCTCTCTCTCTCTCTCGCTCTCTCTCTCTCCCCCTCTCTCTTCTCTCTCACACACACAAACACACACACCCACACTAAGGTTCACATCCAAAATAAGCTATTGCTTTTCACAAAATATACCTCCAAAATGATAAATTGTAGTGGGGTCCCTTGAATTCTTGAGAATCGCAGAGAAGGGCGATCGAAATTATAAAACTGTTTTGTATGAAAATCTCTGTTGTTTATATAGATATCCTCACCAAACTCACCCAAATCGAGTTTTTGGAGAGTTTATATAATCTGACCAAATTTGATCAAAATCGGGTCACTATATCATATAGCTGCCATAGGAACGCTCGGGTGAAAAATACAATCTGACCAAATTTGCTAAAAATCGATCCACTATATCTTGAGAATCGCAGAGAAGGGCGATCTGTCTCCTTCTCTCTCTCTCTCTCCCTCTCCTCTCCCTCTCTCTCTCCCTCCCTCCCTCTCTCTCTCCCTCTCTCTCTCACACTCTCTCACACACACACACACACACACACACACAAAAGTGAACCTCCAAAATAAGCTATTGCTATTCACAAAATATACCTCCAAAATGATAAATTGTAGTGGGGTCCCTTGAATTCTTGAGAATCGCAGAGAAGGGCGATCGAAATTAGAAAACTGTTTTGTATGAAAAACTTTGTTGTTTATAAAGATATCCTCACCAAACTCACCCAAATCGAGTTTTTGGAGAGTTTATATAATCTGACCAAATTTGATCAAAATCGGGTCACTATATCATATAGCTGCCATAGGAACGATCGGGTGAAAAATTTAATCTGACCAAATTTGCTCAAAATCGATCCACTATTTCTTGAGAATCGCAGAAAAGGGCGATCTGTCTCCTTCTCTCTCTCTCTTCTCTCTCTCTCTCCCTCTCTCTCTCCCTCCCTCCCTCTCTCTCTCCCTCTCTCTCTCACACACACACACACAAAAGTGAACCTCCAAAATAAGCTATTGCTATTCACAAAATATACCTCCAAAATGATAAATTGTAGTGGGGTCCCTTGAATTCTTGAGAATCGCAGAGAAGGGCGATCAAAATTAGAAAACTGTTTTGTATGAAAAACTTTGTTGTTTATAAAGATATCCTCACCAAACTCACCCAAATCGAGTCTTTGGAGACTTTATATAATCTGACCAAATTTGATAAGAATCGGTTCACTATATCATATAGCTGCCATAGGAACGATCGGTTGAAAAACGCAATCTGACCAAATTTGGTCAAAATCGAACCACTACTTCGCTACATCAAACTTTTTGTTTATGCAAATACTACTACAAATCCAAACTAATTTTATTTATTTATTTTGTATATAAATTTATTTCTGCTGGGGTATATAGCTTCGGCACTCCGAAGATATCCGTCCTTTCTTGTTATTTTTGTTTTCACATGAAGAACAGATTGGGAATCCCCCAATGTTGTTTAGTTAATAAAAAGAAATGTATTGCAACTATTACAACGAGCTTTCTGAACATGGCTGGTTATAGACCCAAAAATCCAGGACCGTTAACTGGATTATTCTAGTTTAAGAATCGTTTAAGTATTTATAAATATTGACTTTCTTCTGAAGTAGCATAAGGACGTCTCGGAAGTTAATAACTCATCCGTTCATTAAGGATATTAAACGACAATTTCTAGGTTTGAATCCCAGGCGAGGAGGAATGTCTAGTGATTTTTAATTAAGTTAGTTTATGGCTTGTAACTAGTACCTATGTAATGATATTCAAATAAAGTATGGATCATATAAGGTAATTCGCATAAGTATGAGTAATTATTTATAAAGCATGTTGAGTCTTATAGACAATTTTAAAGTGCTACGCAGAGCGAGGGAGTTCAACTGGCACTGGGTCATAAACTCAGCTCAAGCAGACACTGTTATTGTTTGCTGGCAAAAGGACTAAGCCAAATCCTTCCCACACCAACCCAGGCACACTGAGACGCATTAATTGTTGGCAGCACGCGACACGTTTCTCCGTAGACCGTTGGCTCCCTTTTAAGGATGAAACTGACTGGCAAACCGTTTAAATTCAAATGGTGCAATGACAATAATAACAAAAGCAAGTGGAGTAATGATAGGCAACAAGTGAAAGCAGACAAAACGACTGTGTAAGGAAAACGATTATATCCTGCCCCTCAGTCTGTGCCGATGACATTGCTCGTCTAACCTTAGACATTCGCATTTTAATTGACGATGCCGGCTTCAAATTCGGCTCCACGAGGCGCCAGGCGATTCAGTCAAGTGAATGCCTGCCATTGGCTGGTGTGCTCGTATTGATGCTTACTTCTTCGCGTATCCTGCAGCCGAGCAGCGTCCTTCATATATAAAAGGTCCTGGCACTTGGGCTCTGGCTCATTCGATAAACGCGACTTCCAATGTTAGGCCGTTGACTTGCTCGTGCAATCCTTGGATTCAATACAGCTCTTGGCTTTCTTAGAGTTCTCAAATTTGTTTTCAAGTGCTTGGCAAACTGGACCTCAGGTCCTTTAAAGTGTTGTGAATTTAAAATTAATTGCAATGTGAACAGTTCAGTTATTAAATGTTATCTTTGGTGCCAAGTGAATGTGGATTCTGTGAGCTTTCAACAGTTTTGGTAGCTTCTAAAAGCAACAACCAATAAATTATATGCGCCTCATTATCCATTTATAATTGTCCTTTGAATTAATTTCTCGTTTATATGTTGTCAGCTCGTGCAAGTGAATATTTTCTTCTGCACTCTGTTTTGTACAGATATTTTTCAATTTCATTTTTGTATTCTTCTTAACCAATGTTAATTATATGTTTTAATTAACTTAGGACAGCGAAAGCTCAAATAGGTTCATCTTAAAAAGTTCCTTAGTAACTCGCATTTAATTCTGTGAATCTAATCAGTTTGAGCTTTAATATTACGGCCTTAATTTGGACAAAATTAAACGGATTTCGGGTGAATCACTCAACTTTCACCAGAAGTTTACTACTATTTTCATGTTGGTAAGTAAAACTGTTTTTGATTTTTCATATGTCTTACAATTCTCAAAAATTTTAATAAACAGCGCTGAGCTATAGGTAAGTAATTAAGTAACATACAACTGCTCTAAGGCTTAACCCACCCAAGCATTTGTTTTGAATAGTATCCCGAATATATAAATACAAAATGAAACTGATCAAGCATCGTCCTGGCTTTGAGTTTTTTGATGCCTGCCTGTGTATATGGTTTTCATCGTGGTGGCAAACGCAGCAATATTGACTCCTGGGAGAGCAAGGAACTCGGTGTTGATAGCGTTACTCATCAGACTCGATCCAGTAATGGTAACTTCAATGGCCATCTCAACGACAGCATCGATATTGAGGTGTTTGAGCGGATTAGAGAGTCAAAAAACCAGACTGGGGCGTTCAACGAAGGTGACATAAATAAGATGCGTGTCTACAATGTTGGCGTCCTGATGGCATCTCATTTGGGTAAGTGAGCTGGCGGATGGGGCAAGAACTCTGATGCACACTCACAAACATACCTTAGATTCACCTTTTGACCTGGAACGCTGCGGACCGGCGGTCGATTTGGCCTTGGATCAGATTAACAAGCGCTTTCTTAGCCCGCATAACATCAAGTTGGTCAAACAGAAGGGCAGGTAAGTTGTTGCAAGGTGGCAGTGTTTTCTGAATTCCTTCTATTTTGCTGGGAAACTATCGTTGTCACAGAGGGTCTTCTTCAGAGTAACTATTGAGAAAGTTTTTACTATCAATATTATTGATATAGTAATTAATAGCAATGATAATAATAATATGAATTGATTTTCTTTGTATCTCAATTTTGATATTAAATAAATAGTTTTGTTTATACATAATACAAATACATTCCTATTAGTACTGCAAAAGTTATCAAGGGATCTACCGATACCATATTTACTGATTTCAATTTAGGTTAAAAACTCGAAAAGTAAGACCTTAATAACCCAATGGTAATATTGAAAACTAACGATAGTATCGATGGTGCTGACTATCGATTATTGTTTCTGTGCACTTATTTCTATATGTATATTAAGCTAACTTGCACTGTGCCTCAGAAAGTCTTATATTTCGTAAGCCTTTACATCTTCTTTTGTCGATATTATTGAAAGTATGGATAGTTTAGACAATCGAGGCTATCGAGTGGCCGCACTATCGATTGTCTTCCACGTGTTGCGGCCTATCTCTACCGCCCCGTTGCTCCCTCCCTTAAGACAGTCGCACTTGTTGCGTGCTACACGAGCCAGTTAATTACTCGAATTTCATGGCCGCACTCTTGAGCTCTCGAAGCCTAATCCGCCCCACTTCCCCCTAGCTGAGTGTAATGCATTTTAAGCATGTTTTGCACAAATTGTTTTTGTCTTTATCACGCGCTCCGCTAACCAGTCTTAACCGATTGTATTTTACCCTCGCCCCCCATCCGACAGCTACCCATCGTGCTCGGGAGCCAGGGCGCCAGGACTGGCAGCGGACATGCATTTCAAGGACGATGTCATCGCGTTCATAGGACCCGCGTGCGCATTTGCTCTGGAGCCGGTTGCCCGATTGGCCGCCTACTGGAATACCCCCATTATAACGGGAATGGGCGATCAGGTGAGTAAGTAAGGCATCCGCTGCACCGCGAGGGAAGGTCGTCCTGCTTGCGGCTCAACACGTATACGCCGTGTGCGAGCACGCAGCACGCAGCACGCGGCAAGAAGCACACAGCACGTGGCATTCAATAATGTGGCTTTGCTTGATGCATAATTGGGAACTAATCCCTCCCTCCATAGCTCCAGGCAATCGCATTTACTTTTACATTCAATTGCTTCCGATTCTTGCTTAACATTGACAATTAAAACATGGCCTTAAGCAGCTTAAGAAGCCATTGCAAAGCCATTCAACAAGTGCTCATTGAAATTGAATTGTTGCACAAACTATTCCGGCAACCTTTTGATACTTAAAACACTGTTTCACTAAACGCACT
Source organism: Hirtodrosophila histrioides (assembly GCA_037075165.1). Taxonomy (NCBI): domain Eukaryota; kingdom Metazoa; phylum Arthropoda; class Insecta; order Diptera; family Drosophilidae; genus Hirtodrosophila; species Hirtodrosophila histrioides. The sequence goes on from JBAMCL010000334.1 coordinate 369,437, forward strand.
CTAACATCCTTTCTCAAAGCCTTTCTGTTTCACTAAACGTAATCTAACACCCTTTCTTAAAGCCGCCTTCATCCGAGGGCGAACTAACCGTTACCTCTGGCATACTGGGAAGAATACACAAGTGGAAAAATGAGAGCACGGTAAGTGTAAAAGATTGTTTTTTATACCCTAGCAGAGGGTTTTATAATTTTGTCTCGAAATGTGTAATGGACTGAAGGAGACGTTTCCGACCCAACAAAGTATATATATTCTGAATCAGCATGAATAGCCGAGTCGATATAGCGTTGTCCGTCTGTTTCTATGTGAACTAGTCTCTCAGTTGTAAGCTGTCTATCTAACTTTTTGTTTATACAAATATTTCATGCAAGCTAAATTAATTCCTGCTAGGGTAGTGTAGTGTAGTGGACTCCCTTTAATTCTTGAGAATCGCAGAGAAGGGCGATCTGTCTCTTTCTCTCTCTCTCTCTCTCTCCCTCTCTCTCTCTCTCTCTCTCCCTCTCTCTCTCTCTCTCTCTCTCTCTCTCTCTCTCTCTCTCTCTCTCCCTCTCTCTCTCACACTCTCTCACACACACATAGAAGTTAACCTCCAAAATAAGCTATTGCTATTCACAAAATATACCTCCAAAATGATTAATTGTAGTGGGGTCCCTAGAATTTTTGAGAATCGCAGAGAAGGGCGATCAATATTATAAAACCGTTTTGTATGAAAAACTTTGTTGTTTTTAAAGATATCCTCACCAAACTCACCCAAATCGAGTCTTTGGAGAGTTTATATAATCTGACCAAATTTGATCAAAATCGGGTCACTATATCATATAGCTGCCATAGGAACGATCGGGTGAAAAATACAATCTGACCAAATTTGCTCAAAATCGATCCACTATTTCTTGAGAATCGCAGAGAAGGGCGGTCTGTCTCCTTTTCTCTCTCTCTCTCTCTCTCTCTCTCTCTCTCTCTCCCTCCCTCTCTCTCTCTCTCCCTCTCTCTCTCTCTCTCCTCTCACACTCTCTCTCACACACACACACACACACACACACAAAAGTGAACCTCCAAAATAAGCTATTGCTATTCACAAAATATACCTCCAATATGATAAATTGTAGTGGGGTCCCTTGAATTCTTGAGAATCGCAGAGAAGGGCGATCAAAATTATAAAACTGTTTTGTATGAAAAACTTTGTTGTTTATAAAGATATCCTCACCAAACTCACCCAAATCGAGTCTTTGGAGAGTTTATATAATCTGACCAAATTTGATCAAAATCGGGTCACTATATCATATAGCTGCCATAGGAACGATCGGGTGAAAAATACAATCTGACCAAATTTGGTCAACAGAGAATATTAAGAGTATATCAACTTTGTAATTGATTTTTCGGAAGAGCAGGAAAATGTGTTTCATTTGTGAATTTCAAAATGTTTTTATTGTGAATATGAATAAAATTGAAATGCCAATTCAAGATAGAGTACAAAACATGATCAAAGGACATTCCGTATGGAAGTCGGCTAAGTTTTTACTAAATTATGGGAGTTAGCAATCTAGGAGGTAGAGTTACTCTGGTGTTTGAGACTTTACAAGTCGAAATTTTTTTTTATTCTTAGTTTTCAATGAGTTTTATCCAAAAAATGAACGTCCTTAGAACAAGTATAGAACAACAACAAGTAAGGGTATACAAAATCGGTAGATTATTGTTATTGTTTTGTATTTAAAATTTTGATTGGTAATGTCCCTGATCAATGTCATTATTGCAGGGCATGTTTAAAGACAAATCGAAGTACCCGACGTTGACGCGAATGTCCTACTGCCAGTGCCGTCTTAAGTTGGTCTTTGCCAGCGTTTTCCGGCAGTTCAATTGGAAGCATGTGGCGCTGCTGGTGGATCGCTCGGAACTATTCTCACTGACGGTTGGCAAGAATCTGGAATACGGATTGCGACAGGAGGGGCTGTTGAGTTTCGTGCGTGAGCTGAACGGCAACGAGGAGGAGATTTATGAGAACTATCTCAAAGATGCGAGCATGTATGCGCGTGGTAAGATGCATTGCATCCTTAGACATATGTAAATACTAACTGAGTATATATGCTTGTTTCCTAATCCGTACAGTGGTTATATTGTCCGTTCGGGGTGTTCTAGTGCGCAAGTTCATGTTGGCTGCGCACAGCCTTGGTATGACAAACGGCGAATGGGTGTTCCTGGACGTTGAGATATTTCAGAGCGCCTACTGGGGTGATAAGGACTGGGAGTTGGGCGATGAGAACGATATGCGCGCCCGGAAGGCATACGAGGCGTTGCTACGTGTCTCATTGCTTCAACCGACTAGCCCCACCTTTCAGGACTTTGCAGACAACGTACGGGAGAATGCACTATCCGAGTATAACTATACGTTCGGCGAAGGAGAGGAGGTTAACTTCTTTATTGGTGCATTCTACGATGGCGTCTATCTACTTGGCATGGCCTTGAATGAGACACTGACCGAGGGCGGCGACATCCGGGACGGGGTGAACATTACACGCCGCATGTGGAATCGCACATTCCATGGCATTACGGGGCATGTTCGCATTGATGACAATGGTGATCGCGATGCTGATTACTCTATACTGGATCTAGATCCCATTAATGGTAAATTTTCAGTGGTCGCACATTACTACGGTCTTCACAGGTGTGTTTTTTGGGCTTTTATACGGATTATATACATATAGCTACTTATATTGGGTTTCGGATTGCAGAAAATATGCAGCTGCGCATGGCAAGAAGATACACTGGCCCGGTGGTCGAGAGGAGCCTCCACCAGATATTCCACACTGCGGCTTTTTGGGTAACTCACCAGACTGCCATGGAAATGGTAAGCTCGCAACGTATTCTTCCACCTTACATTATTAAGACTTGTTCTTTCTAGCAACCACAATTATGTACTCGGTTTTCGGGCTAGCATTATTTTTGGGACTGGTGCTTTTGGTCATCTGTCTGCTGCAAAAGTAAGTAGAAAAACAGAAAAGTTACTTTTGGGGAAACGAAGACTGTTGGAAATGAAATAGTTAGTATACCTATTGAATAAGTCAGCAAATACATGGCTAGAAATACACGGACGTGTCCATAAACCGAGAGATCCGTTATCCTACTTTGTGTTAAGAGTTCATTAAGGTCCGAAAGCAGTCCAATCGGGTGAACGGATGAAGTCTGATGTCTTCCTCGAACTAATATTGCCTAGATTCGAGGTGCTTTCAAAGAAAGGGCTATATATTAGCTTTAGGCTTCTATAGCAGAGAGCTGGACAGGCTGGATTGGAGAAGTGTGAAACATATATTTCACTGGATACAAACGGTAAACCGGGATGACTCCCTAGTCTAGTCAAGAGACCTGTAAGTATCTTAAGTGAGTTCTTTGTAATTAGTATTGTTTTGCTCAGAAGTACTAAAGTTAGGGAATTGGCGTATTAAAACTAAGTAAGAGTGATGGCATAAAGGTTCGTTTGCCTTCCTTTTAAGGCAAATGAAGCTCAGCAAGGAGTTGCACAATATGTCCTGGCGCGTGCGACCCGATGATGTTTTGATCGAAATGGGTGGCATGTTTGGCTCTAAGGGTGGCCTACAGCGACTGGACGTGGAAAACATATCGCTGCAACAGTTTGGCATACACTCAGGACGAGCCTCCATTGCCAGCTTCGCGTCGCTCCCGCCACAGGTGTACACAACAATTGGCCAGTTTAAGGGTGAACGGGTGGCCATCAAGAAGGTGAACGTTAAGAAGGTGGAGGTGACATCCACGTTGCTGTGGGAGATTAAACAGGCGAGGGACGTGAGCCACGAGAATACTGTACGATTTGTGGGTGCCTGCATCGATTTACCACGTCCAACGGTGCTCATACTCACAGAATACTGCTCGCGGGGCAGTTTGAAGGATGTGCTGGAGAACGAGGCCATTGAGCTAGACTGGAACTTTCGAATGTCCTTAATACACGATATTGTGAAGGGCATGAGCTATCTGCACAACAGCGATGTCGTCGCCCATGGTAAGCTGCGCTCCTGCAATTGCCTTATCGACGGAAGGTTTGTCCTGAAGATCTCCGACTTTGGCCTCAACACGCTCACCACGCCGTCCGACTTTGTGCGGGATCAGAATTACTATACCAGTAAGCCATAACAGACCTTAAAATCTATTTTGCTGACTAAGCTGAGCTTTCAGAGCTGCTGTGGATAGCGCCGGAGCTATTACCGATGACTTCGATACCAGGGTGCCCGGCGACACAGCGAGGTGACGTCTATTCCTTTGGGATTATATTGGAGGAAATTGTTAACCGTGGCGGTCCTTACCAGGAAGCACGGCAGCAGAGCATGGACGTGCACACGATTTTGCATAAGGTACGACAATGCGAATATCCACCTTTTCGACCACTCATACGGGAGCGGGAGTGCCCACCAGATTTGTTGGTTCTGATGGAAAAGTGTTGGGCCGACAACCAGGAGGAACGTCCAGCGTTTTCAACGATTAGGAGTAACATTCGCACGATCATGAAGTAAGACACACTTCCTTTCAATTATACTCTGTTCCCGCAGGAAAGGCCCCAAATTTGATATACAAACTAGTCATGACCTGTGATGATCTAGTACTTGTCTCACAGAGTGGGAACAGAGTGTATAGTGGTAGAGAGCTTCCGATTGCAAGGGTTTTACTTGATTTTGTACGTGTTTTCAGGGGCTTCTGCGAGAACCTCATGGATGACTTATTGAATCGCATGGAGCATTATGCTAACAACTTGGAAAGCCTTGTGGAGGAGAAAACCAGGCAGCTCAGCTTAGAGAAGCAACGTACCGAGGAGCTGCTATATCAAATCTTACCACGTCCCGTAGCTCAGCAGCTAATGGCCGGCGATATGGTAGAGCCGGAGGAATTTAGCAGCGTTACTATATACTTCAGCGATATTGTTGGCTTTACCGAGCTCTGCGCCCGCAGCACCCCTATGGATGTGGTCAATTTTCTGAATGATCTCTATAGCACATTTGATCGCATTATCGGCTTCTATGATGTGTATAAAGTGGGATTGAATGTCTTTAATATTGGTACAATTATTTAATGGCATTGTCTTTCATCAGGTGGAAACCATTGGAGATGCTTACCTGGTGGTCTCTGGTCTACCGGAACCCAATGGCGATAAGCACGCTCGAGAAATAGCTCTCATGGCTTTGGATATACTCCAGGCTGTCTGCTCCTTCAACCTGAGACACAAGCCAGATTATAAGATACAGATTCGCATTGGCATGCATTCGGGGTCCGTATGTGCCGGCGTTGTGGGCAAGAAGATGCCCCACTACTGTCTCTTTGGGGATACAGTAAACACCGCCTCCCGGTTGGAGACCACGGGCTTGCGTAAGTTTTAAAGCCCCAAATGAATACAAATATTATAACAATATTTATATCGTAGCGGGAAAAATTCACGTTTCATCTGCCACCAAGGCTATTCTGGACAAGTTTGGCACCTTTCAATTGGAGCATCGTGGTGATGTCGAACTCAAAGGCAAGGGCACCGTGACCACCTACTGGCTAAATAGCACCACCGAGGCTGAGGCACGTGCACCTACCCCACCGCTTTTAAATACCGATGAGGTGCCCTTCCCCCTGCTGTTCGCGGGCATGGGCAAGTGAACCTTAATCCATCAAAGTATCCAAAGTACAAATATTGTTAAAACTTTGTCATAAAAATAAGCTTAAAGCTCAGCTGAAAACATAACATAAGAGGAGGAAACCTTACTTCATTTATTTATACTAAAGTTTTGATGTAATTTGTAATCCTGTTTAATAAGTATTTATTATGAATATTCGTAAGAGTACGTCAGCCCTAAATTGTATGTAAAACATTCCTCAGTTCCAAAAGGCTATTCCTTAATTTAATTTTAATTTATAATTTTCATAATATTAATTATTAATGTACTTATTTGTTAAAATATCTAAAATATTAGTAGTATGTATATTTGTGCGTATCTCACTCATCTATGTAATGAAATAACGCTCTTAATTTACCAAAAATATATAGTACTTGCTTATGAATGTCGTTATTATACATATATATTAAAATACCCAAATGCTACATGTATTTTGTATGAGCCTGGTAAGGATGTATTAAACTATTTTGGGCAAAGAGTTTTATGTATGTCTTTAGTCCTAAGATACTCGTATAAAAAACATAATGGCCAAACGGAAATTGAAATAAAATATATATATCCATAACATGTCTTTTACTGCAAAATATATTCGAAGACGTAATTAGATTCAGTTTGATTGACCATTTCAAATAAAATCAACTTTAGTCATCAATCCAAAGAAAGTATGCATACTATATGATTTGAGAGAAGCCAATCCTGTATGCAGAAAATGATTTCTCTTTTATAATGGACAGTATTTATGAAAATTACGAAAAGTTGTAATTCTCTGTATTAGATTTGAAGAAACAAGAGTTTAAAATATTGAACAGGTCTTGAACAAAATTGTCAGTAATTCATATAAACTCAAACCAACAAAAAAACTCATCCCTATTTTGTAAGAAACTTGCATGAAGTTTATTATTATAATATTATGCTAGATTTGTTTAATGTTTATATGTATTATGCATGTATAGTTCCTACGGGTATTACAGCATCCGAAGTGGGGGTTGATTCACATCCCTGCGCACATCCTTACTTGCTTGTGTGTGTGTGTATATAAATGTATAAATATAGTATGCAAGCTCTAAGGGTATCGACCATTATGTCCGTTTCTCAGTGAAAAGCTCAACGGAAGCTTTGAAAGGATACGTTTAACGGCTTTTTAGCTCATTGCCAAACCGGCTATTCTCTGTACACAAAATCAGCTGTTTGGTTTGTAAAAGCTTTTAGCCTAAAATATATTCTGAGAAAAGTTGAGAGAAAGCAATAGGAACAAAAACATTAATGAAACAAAGTTGAATAAAATGTGTTTTCAAGACAATATAAATATTAAAGTGAATTCAAGGCGTTTCTCGCATCATCGATAGGATACATGGAAAGCAAAATTAGCCACGTAGACTTCATACATACAAGCCGACGAGTACAACCTGTGGTTTAGGACATCCATTGGACATACAGACCTAGTCCCGGGCAACTCTTAGCACTATGAAGGTCTATCGGCTGCGCCTGGTCAAAATACTTCTATTTGGTTTTATTCTCGCAAACCTGGTATTCTTTTATTTTACATGGAACGCGCTGTTCTGGCGGCGCTTAAGCAGAGCGCTTTCAGGTGCAGCAAGCGAGACAAGGACACAAACTGATGCCGCTCACGGAGCGAAGCTATCGCCAAAGGATAAGGTGCGCAATGCCAACAAGCATATACGCAAGTCCATAACAATTGTCTTCTATGGCCACTACAACTTTGAGCAGGATCTAAAGCCGAGCATCGAGAGGTATTTATCATACATTCTGGAAAACCATCGATAGTACTTGTTTGGTTTATCGATAGTATTGATTCGATTTGTAATCATACGAAACAAGGGAAATCGATTTTGGAAAAGGAACCATACTATTGATAGTACAATCGATGGTTTTCCAGCTCTAATGTTCTTCATTTATTATTGTATACACTTTTCTTTTGTAGCATACTGAACATCATTCCAAATATGCCCATACTTGTGCTTCAGGAGGGTGCCGCGGAGTACTCCTATCCGCCGGTCAGCCTTGAGCGAAACCTGACCAGTGGCGAAGAGCAGACGGTCCACATTATGAGTCTAGCCTTCGATGTACGAAGGACCCGTGAGCAATTAAACCCTTTGGCAGCCATACGCACAAAATATGCCCTGCTTATGCCCGATAGCGTGCGTTTGAGCAGTAAGAATTTACTGCAGAAAATACTGAGGGAGATTAACACGAAGAGTCGTGAGATTGGCAAAATGCAGCAGGAGCAGAGAGTGACAGTCGCACCGGAGGAAATAGTGCGTCGCCTGGTACTGGTACCATTCGCTGGCAATCTGAAATCCTTTAGCAGCTGCGCGAAACTCAACTTGGATTTGCCAAACTGGACGATGGAACTGGATGCCCGCAATGACAGCACGCAGTGCGACTTGGTAAGTGAATGTACTCAGAAGATATACAAAGGTTGTTTCTTCTTCAAGGTTCGGGTTTTTCGTATTCCTTAAAGCACAGCCAAATTCTTGAAAAAGTTCTTGTTGAATTGATGTTCCTGAACTGCTTTTATATTACATACCTAAGGATGATCCAATCCCTTAACATTTTGAAAATAATCAACTTTTGACCATATTTGGACCATAAGAACTCTTGCGCTTTTACGTGTTGTTCATTCTTGGTCCATTTCATATAACACCAAACTGTCAACTATAGATCATTTTAGCAATAACTTTTAATTTTTTCTCCCACCAGTTCCTGCAGAAACATGCCATTTTAATAGATGTCTCGGTTCTCGGTTCAATGCCAGAACCATTTTCTTTGCCCTTTCCGGAGATGCTATACGTACAGGCCAAGATAGCGAACCTATCGGTAGGTTACAATTGCTGACATTTGTTTGCCTATGCTATCATATTTTCTACACATTATAGACCACAGTTTTTCCGCAATCCTTTGTGGAGGGACGCAGGCTGTTTGCATCCTTCCATACCAAACAGCGGCGGATGGAGTTGCGCCGTCGTCAGTTTCGTGAGATGTACAAGAAGCTGCAGGTCAAACGCTTAGTAAGACGGACCCACAGAATCGGGGGCAAACAGGGAGCAAGGGAAGGAAACTGGCAACCCCACAGCCCCGTATTGGATGCACAATTCTCATCCTCAAATTTCTCGCTGCCACTTCTGACGGACATCGATCTGTTTGGCTGCGAGCGAACTACCAAGTCTTGCATTGGCACCGTGTACAACGCTCGTCCGTTTTACTACTATCTGGGAAAGCACACGCCACCCTGCTGTCTGGACAAGCTGAAGACCACCTTTAACCATGTTCTGGACGAGTTCGAGAACGTGGGCATACGCTATTGGCTGGACAACTATGCTCTCAAAAGCGCCATCGAAACTAATCAGCTTTCGCCAGATGCCTATGACATTGACATTAGCTTCAATGTGCAGGACTTGGAGCGATCAAATGCCATGAAGAAATCACAAAGTAAACCACACGTGGACAATGAGGGCTTCTACTGGATAAAGGCAACCGATGGCCACTACTTCCGGGTACAGTTCTCCAAGGTTAACCAAGTAGGCGTTAATCTTCTACCCTACGAGATCAGCGGCAACGAAGTCCGTGCTAGCGGATTTTTCGGTTGGAAGGCGGGTACATTTTCATCCGACTATTTGCATCCTATGTCGACGGTGCTGTTTCTAGGAAAGAACGTTATGTGTCCCAATAATGTTTTGGAGTACCTCGAGTCCAAGCACATAAAAGTCAAATCGGATGATAATGCCATTGAGGACGACTAGATAAATACTTAATTCATGGTTTAGTATAAATTGTGTTGAGCTGTTAGCATAAGTTGCATTTTTATGTCCAGTACACAAAACAATTTTAGGCTATTAAGAAAAAAAAAACGAAAAAGTACCGCATATCTTTGGCATGCCGAAGAAAAATATCCTTGCAGTAATATTTTTCATAAAAAATCAATTTTTAACAGCTAGCAGCTTTAATAGTGATCATATTTTAATTAAATTTTCCGAAAACCTAAAGTAGGTGTACTTGAAATTGCGAACCTTGATTAAAATATCTGTTAAAAGCAAAAGTTGTAAATGTAAAAAATCATTTTTCATCGATTGCTCTAAGATATAATAGTCAGATATTGATTAAATTTACAATTGCTGAGCTTGGTCAGGATATCTTCCTAATCAAAAATCCTTAAGGTCATTTGTCAAACAATCATTCCAATGGCAGCTATATGATATAAAGATCCGATCGGTTCCGACATATTTTGGTTCATAAATAATCAGTGTCAAGTTTCATTACGATAGCTATAACACTGAGAGACTAGCTTGCTAGATCGACTCGGGAATTGATGTTGTAAGAATGTATATGTGTATATATTTGAACACATTTCGTGGCACAATTATAATATCCTCTGCAAGGATATAATGACATACGCAAATAGAAATTTCAATGTATTTACTTTGTACATTCGCAGTGTGTTAATGATTTGAAAGTTGCGTGGAGGTTATGAGTTCCTTTCTTTGTTTATACATATTTTTGTTGATAGCTCTATAAATATAATTAAGTAAATAATAAATAGCATGTACATTTTAGTGTTCTCGGAACTACAAATCTACATGTTTATACGTATGTATGTGTTTAATAATACAGCCATACAATGAAGACCTGTGTACTACTGATACTTATTTTAGAGGAGAACCTATCAAAATATAACACATTGGGAATACGTTGTGTTGTAGCTGGCTTCTAAGTGCGAACTGTGGTGGCTGCATCCGGAACTACTGAGCCCTCCGGTAATTCGCGTACTAAAGAGAGTAGCTTTTCCAGTTTTGCATCCTGTAGTGTCTTCTGATCGAGATAGAGCTGCTTCTTGGGCGGCTTGACCATGAGGCGCAGGTTGGGCGAAAGCTTCAGTGATGTGGTAACGCCCCTGGAAGGCATAATGGTAATTATTATATAACTTACAAACTGTTAAGTTGAATACATACTTCTCATCACCGACAACAATGAAGGGTAACTTTTCATTGAAGGCCAGACGGGTCAATTTATTCTTGCGCTTGGGCACCACAGCCTGAACACATATGGGCTTGTATTTATTCACATTCAGATCGAAGACATGTACCTTGCCCTCAGTGGTAACGGCTGCGAAGACGGTACTGGAGTAGGGTGCCCACTTTATATCACCGACGGCAGAGCCGAGATCGAATATGAATAACGGATCGGGACGCATGTCCTCCCAGACTTTGACGCGCCAATCTCCGCTACAGGATACAAATATATTGGAGTCGAAGCGATTGAAGTCAATGCGATAGACGGACATATTGTGCGCATTATAGGTCATCAGATACTTGGAGCTAAAGGCCGTGCTGCATTTATAAATATAGCCACATTCTGTGCCAACCAGAAACACCGTATTATCAGTCGGATGGAACTGCATACAGGAGCCGCCGCTCTTGAGCGTAACTTTAGTGCCATCAGGTCCATCCGCAATTCCATTCTCCAGATATAGCGTTATGATGGTGGTCACCCAAAGCTTGTTTTGCATTAGAATCCAACACATAACGCAACCGTCGGACGATACAGAAAAGAAGTTGATCTCTCCATCGACCATGTCCGGACCCCATCTGATTTGCCACACGCACTCGGCGTGCTTACATTTGACTCCCCTGGAGACATACATGGGGCTCTTGCAGCCATCCCGCAGATCATAAACGGCCACATTACCGTCGTATAGTCCTATAACCACAAGGAACGGATAGTGCGGATGTATATCGCAGCACATGACTCCGCAATCTGTTTGAACTAGAACAAAAAAAATCCATTAAGAACCGAAGGATGTAGAAGAACTCTAACGAACTTATATAATCTGGAAACGATGGGTTCTTGACTGTGAACAGGCAGAGATAGCCCTCATTGGGCTGCTTTAGAAAATCGTCTGTAAGGATTAGAAGTAGGTTAGTCAGTGCATCCTGGCATGTGGTCAGGTAGGTTTTACTCACGTGAACCGAAGCAGACGGCAAAAAGATCGTAGTAACTTGGATTGAAGGTAATATCAGTCACGTTCATTTTCTTGGTTTTCTCGTATTGGAACTTCCAAAGTGGTAACAGATTTCCCTCACCGTCGCGGAACTCATCAGCCGGATCCTCCCAGTAGCGATAGTCATTGCCAATATCATCATATATGTTTTGGTTAATCATGCGCTCAAGAATCTGCCAGCATCTTAGATATTTGCGATTTAGCTGCTCCGCCAAAGCGGTTTTCTTTTTGAAGGCCTTCTTGGAAGAGCGTCGTTTGCCGTCTTGAACCTTGCCAGACCTTTGCTGCTCCTCATAGTCCTCCATATAGCTGTCATAGATGACCCACTGCAGCACATTACCGCCAAACTGTGATCTAGGCGGCGGTATGGTTTGGGTGTCCACACTCTAAAGCACCAAAGTTGTTTTGTGTAATAATTTATTTTGTTGGCTATCTGATACTTACGCGCTTAGGATTGACATAAGTCAGAGTAGCTCGTTCGCAGTAGTTAAACTGGTTGATAAGTTTCCGTTTTCCAGCCTTGGCTGGAGCAGCTGCCCCTTTTGGCATTGATTGGTCCTCGTCATCTCCGCCAGCCTCAGTCTCGGTAGCGGGCTGGTCACCCTCTGTGGCTTTACCTTCCTCATCCTCTTCTTCTTCGGCTTCCTCTTCATCAGGGGCGACCGGAGTTTGTTGTCTATCAAGTTCGCTTTTCTCATCCTCCTCACCCTCCTCCTCGCCCTCGCCATCGATTACAGTTTCTCGCTGTTCCACAACCGAATAATTCGGCATTGGCAATGGGTAAGCAATTTCATCGGATTCCTCAATTTGATATCGTGCCTCGTCGGAGTCAACATGCAGTGAATTTCCGGGAAAACTTATCAAGGTTACCGTATTTCCCGGCAGGGGTGCTAACACAAATTCTCCTTCCTTGAAGCTAAACACAACCAAATTACGGAGCACGTTTGTGTTTGTGGGTGTGAGCACTTTGATGACCTCCTCTCCCAACTCAGCCTCGGTCAGATCCAATTGGTCATCCGGTTTGATCAATTGACGCGACTTCATCCAAGCATCAAAGTCATCAGCATCGCCTCCGCCCCCGCCTTCCGCCTTCTTGGACTGTCTATTCTGTTTTTTATAGTAAAGATTGGGTTTTACTATTTTCATCTAGTAACTTAAGAGTGGCAAAAAGGCCAGTGTGGAGTGTGTTCGCAACATTATTGAAAGTGCAGCGAATGTTTACTTAACTGGGAGCAGGATATATGAGAGCTGGTTAAAAACTTACCTTCAAGGACATAACATTGCAGTGCTAGGATAGTTTATAGGAGTCATACAGCAATTGTTCGAATAAGATGTGCATAGATTTTGCATAGATATGTGATTCGTGGGTTCAATTCATCAACAATATAATCAGAATCCTGCTGCATGCAAAACCTCTTTCAATTTCAAGTATGATGTATTCTTATATTCATAATATACTCTTTCCAAAACCATATTTTCAGTTTGCGGAGTTTCGAAAGTCATATGATTTGGCATACAACTTACATTTAAATTATAAAATAATTAACAAAATCATTCTGATAGCGGGAATTATCCTCTTATATTGATCTCGCCTTTCCCTTTTAGCTTACACAGCCCTTGAGGGTGGATTTTCCCGAATTACGAGTGCAACTTGGGACTAACAATATATTATATAAATATTATAGTATTAAAAACATTTGAATCATCAAAGTAAGTAAGCAATAATACTTGTGAAAATTTTAATTAAATTATGTAAGTTATCAGAAAATTAGGTAGAATTCGAGACCGTGAAATTTTGTTTTCGGGATGATTTTTTTATCCCAACCCCATCCTACCCTCAATTCTCGCAATAAACTTGATTAATAAATTTTATTATTTCCATTTCACTAAAGGTTTCCTATTTGAATATGATCCGATATTCTTCACTTAATATTATTTTGGAAAGGGCATTAGAATTCGGCGCACCGAAGTCAAGGCACTTCTTGTTCAAATCTGAGTGGCGTCAAGTTTTCAGTTACCTCCTCAAGTTGCTGTTGCTCCATCACAGTCAGATCATCAGTACTAGCAGTACGAGTACCAGGGCTAGCCTCGGCCTCCAGTAATGCACCCTCTGACATTTTACGAGTAACTAAACCGTACTGTGTACATTAAACGATCGTGTGCGGAGCAGACAGCTGAGAGCTCGAACTGGAAGTGGTGTGGTGAGCTACTTATAAGATAGCTATGTTATTATATACAGTATGTCGAGCAGTATGTTCTGATTTACTGACTAAATGAGTACACAAATCTACACACAATAGTGTGTTTGGTTTGGCGAAAACAAAATATATTCAAATCAAGAGAAAAAAAAACTATTTTCTTCGGCGTGCCGAAGATTAAATACCCTCGCATAGTTGAAATGCAATTGTCTAATTCATAAAATTGCTTTTGAAAAATTACTCACATTCTATTTTACATAAAGTAAAGCATTTTTTAAGTTTTCTAATCTTACTACAAACTTAATATTGTACTCAAAGTACACAAGTTTCGTTATATTGCTGAAAACTATCGATTGCAAACTCATTAAGTTTATCCTTAATTTAAGCTATGGAAAATGTATTAATTTTGAAAGAATTTTCAATGTTTTTAGAAATTTATACTTTGTTTTCTCAATAGTATTAGTTTAATGTCCATTTCATATGCTAAACTGTATAAATAAACCTGTCAATAGAAATTTTGGTCAAGATATCTATCAAAAAGGCTTTCTTTGTAGTCCAATCCTGCGGATTCTGCCTGAAGTAGAAGAAAATATTCTTATAAATTATGAAAATACCTCTCCATAGAAGCAGACGGGTAGACGGAAATGGAAATATCGACTAAGCTAATCGTCCTGATGCCTAATATGTACAGTGTGTACGGAGGGAAATGCCTTTTGTAATGCAGGGGTATAATAAGGTTGGCTTGTATTTACAGGTAATTAAGAAGAATGATTTAGAATCATTTGCATACGCTTTGACTAAGATTGTATTTACATATTGTTTGGCTTGTTGCTTGTGGCTGTTTAACTACATATCCACACAGATACACACACATACAAATGTATGCTTAATTTGCACTACTTGCGGTAAAAGCAACTTGCGTTTAGTCTAGTACTAGTACTGCTCAGATACAGATTGGTACGATTGAATACTCATATACCGCCATGGCCTTATTAGCAAGCTTCCACATCTTGGCAATCTGTATAGCTGAATCACAAGTCAAAGAACGTATCGTACTATTTAATTATATATGTATATATGTTGGAGACGTACGCCGCCTGAAACCTTTGGAATGCGCAACACAACTGATGAGACCTGGCCTAGAACAAGCTCAATGGAATACTGCCAACAAATCAGGTCCTTTGACAGCAAACGAACCTTCTCCTGGTGACGCGCAAAACGAAACTTTCGACTCGCAATCAAAACTTTCGTCGCTGACGTCTGCAACACGTCATAGGTGAGGATGCAATAGGTACCGGAGGGTGTTGACATTTCCGGCTGGGGAGGGGCTGTGTCTGTGTCTGGGTCTGGGGCGGGGCGCGTAAATAAACAAATTGCACAACACTCGACTAAATATTATGGATGAGGGCTAGAGAAGCTTCGATAAAATTAAATATCGATACTATCGAAAGTAATATCGGATAAAAATAGCTTTATATTCGATGATTTTTTCTAAGTGACAAATATGTCTCATTAAAAATAAATTAATTTTGAAGGAAAATATGTTATTAAATGCACTTACTGCATTATTAAATTACAAATATAAATATCGGTTGAATATTAAAAAAGAATTACATGGTAAGCAAAAGCATTAGTGAACAATTTTCAAATGATTTTTGAATCCACTATCTCAAAAATAATAGTTTTGCAAACTTCAGAGCAGCTAATCATTTGGATGTCGAGCGATTGGGAATATTTCATAATGGTCCCTAGTTATTGCCATCCAAATATTACTTAAAATACCGATTCATAAGAAATGTCGATACTTTCAAAAAATTCAAATATTTAGAACGATAGTACCATAGTTTTTCCAGCTCAAATTTGGACTACTACCCAGCCCCAATACCAATATAACCGTAACCTAATATTGAGCGTCAGTTATATAAATACCTATTTATATTTATGGCCAACGGAAAGGTGAGCACAGAACCATATCCATGACTGATTTATTGACTCTTTTATTGCGTTGAAGCACACGGGCAACTTAGGCGACATTGATTGCTATCGACACTCAATTTCTTAGGCTGCTTGTCGAATTGCTCTGCAATATTTCTTTCTTAGATAAACTTGCATTTGGGTGCTGATCTACCTTGCCTATAAGCTGGTAGTGCCATCTGTTTTATCAGCACGCACATGACAACAAGCCACTTGCTCCTTGCCTCTTTGTAAGGTCCTGACCCCAGCCGCCTTGGGGAAATTGCAAATTATGTTTCGTGACAAAGTTCCATCAAAGCGCGAATAACTTTTGCTACGCTACGTTTCAGCGAACTTATTATAAAGTAATCGCGAATTTTTAAATACAAAAATAGAATCCTGCAACGAAGGCCGCATGACTTGGATTTACCTTAGCGCAACCACAATGTTGCCAGCTCTCAAAGTGTACGGACGTAGCAAGGAGCAGGTCTCCAAAGGAATTGTGCAGTGTTTTTGTAGATTAATAGCCTTATAATATTGGGTTAGTGGATTACCTTCTTCTTTTTCTCATCTTTGGTCTTAGGATCTGGCATGTTGCTCCTGTTATCTTCCTGGTTTCTTGGCGTTGATTGCGACCGCGTTTAGTATTTGTAAGGGTTTTTAAGCAGTGTGCCTCTTTATTATGATTCACTTTGCAGTTATTCAAATGTTGATTGTTAAAATGTATGTTTCTCCTAGCATTAACTAACTAATTTTTGTATTTCTCAATCTAAACTTTACGTAATTGTGAACAATAGAAGTCGTCGCTTGCTTTTCCTTCAAGTCCCGATGGCTTTGTTTATTTCAGTTACTATAGAAATTTGCTAATGCATCGAGCTTCTCACGCATTAACCGCTATTTGCATATCGATTGGATCAAGGTAAGCGAGAGGAGTGTCAATCACCTGGCTTTTGCAAAAAGCTTTTCTAATGCCTAAACTTTCACTCAGGGACAAGTATAGCTCAGGTCTTTCCTTTGTACAAAATAGACGCTGGTTCGACTAAAATGTACCTTTTATGCTAGTCTGATAGAGCATTTTAGAAAGGTATTATAATTGCAAAAACATGATATACCAGTGTGAAACTTCAAACAATAGTCAGGCTCAATCCAAGTTGAATATGATCTATGGTTCAGTTGAATATAGTTAATGGGTAGTAAATGGTAAACCAGAAACAAAGCACTACAGTATGAGGCTTTAAGAGGATTCTATTGAATAAGAGCTATCAATAACAAAGATGTTCAGCGGAGTAAAAGGAAATAATTGATGTAGTCGTAAATTTCGCATTTATGAAATGGACAAATATATAAATAAGTAATATAATCAATTTAATGCTTAGACATAAATGTACTTAGGCAAAATCTTGCTGAAAGTGGAAACCGGAACACGTCTTTAGAATATTTGTAAGGCCTTGATGGACAATGACCAATTTAAATATATTTTGTAATTCATATACATTTAGATGAGAGCTGAATCCGTGAGTTCAACGCTCGCCCTCAAGTTTAACTGCAATAACCATAATAAATGAAGCGTATAGTCGATGGAAGGCCAGAACTGAGGTCAAAAAAATCTTCGTACTTAGATAAGTATTCCTCTTGTTAGATCATAGATAAGTGTAACCTGAGACCTTGGGGGCAAAAATAAAATAAGATTGGTTTTTGAATATTCGACATCAACGATTTTATTATAAACAGTTCGATGATATGTCGATTATATGAGTACATCAGTATCATAATTGGTATAAATTGTGCTTTCAATGTATACAGCAGCAGTATGTATATTCTATGTACTATATAAACAATTAAGTAGGGTGTAAATGACCTACGTTTGCTGTCTCAAGCTCTTAACATATCGCACTGGCACTTCGGGTAGGTAAACGCAGACAAAGAACATCAAGGGTCCAAATAATATCATGCAGATTAGCCAGTAAATTAAGCCAAAAACTGTTATCGCGTCCATATATGAGCTTAATGGAATTATGACAGTTTCGATCAGACAAACGGTAAGATACAATTGAATGTGTATAATTACAAATAAATAACTAATATCACTAAACACCGGGTGTGGAGATTGTGCAACAAGCCGAAACACGATTGTTACAGCACCGATGTCTCTAATAACACGTGTGCACGATCCGCTGCAGGTCACTTTAGACTATATCTTAATGCTAGTGGCTCCGATTTCAGTAGTTATAATTCCTGCCAGATGTTAGGAAGTCTTCAAGCCCGCCACCTGTGGAGAAAAGCGAGAGCATTAGTTTCCAAATTTATAAACAGAAAACACAAATATCGTTCTAAATTCAAGCTTTATACTCATAATACATCCGAAATCTTAGTAAAGTTATTAGATTATCTTATCTTTAAAAGAACTATATCTTTAAAAGAACTATAGGTATTTGCAATTGGTTGCACGCTCAAGAAATATTTGTTGCAGTCATTATAATAGTTGATCTTGAAACTTACAGCGCTGCAAGTTATCCTGTACAATCACCAATTGACACTGTTGCAGCTGCGATGCTGAATCACGCACTTTATACACAGCTACCGCCCAGTTGAGTTTATTTTTGGGTATTACCCGCCCCGACCATTCTATATAAGGGGGTTTAGCACAACACCTGGTGCTCTTGGCAGCTAATTCGTAACTGAAGTGTAACCGACTACGTCAAAAGGCCGCTCAGCCGATTCCTTCTCTCTCGCCCTCTCTCTCTCTCTCTATATACGAATATTTAGATACCCAACTATGTTAAAAGCTTTTTTGCTTTTTGATTTGAAATTGTTGTTTGGTTTTATAAGCGATACTGGTATTTTTCAAGGCAATGGCAACGACCAGATCAGAAAACTGGTTTACAAAAAGTACTAGAGAACGTTTGAAAGCTTGGCTTAATTACCGTCCTATTGAAATGTTAAATGCTTGTTTTTAATTCGAATCGTGTACACTGCACTTACAGATTGTATCACTATCATTTTAACCAAAAAAATAAGCAATTATAATAAAATTTAAAGAAAAGAAAACGTTTGACATTTTGTCCTTTATTAAAACTGATATAGAAATCGAAATACTTTTAGGTGAAAATAATATACTTCTATATGTAAACACGTGCATACGTCTTTGAGAAATAATCGATTAACTTATCAATAGGAAGGAAGGAAGCATTTTTGAGCCATTATCGAGAGCATTTTTTGGTCCTTTTTAAACCCATTAGTTTAAGAGTTTTACTGCCAACATCATGAATTTATTAAGACGTTTTCTCAAGACTATCGAAACTATCAAAACTATCGATTGCGGGCACAATCGACGATCTTCTAGCTCTATTTTGAAGATATACAAGTCATATTAACTGATATGACTTCTGAACTATGCTACCTCCCATTCCCTTTAACTAAATCAGCTATAGCTCGTATTATATAGAACTTACATGATGTAGAAGTAATTATCACTATCCTTGCGCTTAGCATCAGGACGATTTGTGTCCGTCATAGCCGCATTCACCGAACCTGGATCCGCATGCGACTGCATGTTCCGGTTCCAGGAGGTCCAACGGCCCAGAGCGCCATTTTGCTGATTGCCGAGATTGTTTTCTTTGTTTGGATTGGCAAAAAACGACTTGACGCTATCCATAGCTGATGTCAAAAGCATAAAGAAGGGAGAGCAGTAATGTCGAGCCTCCGAAGAAAACAAATTGATAAAGCTAAAAATAGATTTGAATTGATTTGTTTTGTATGAATTCGGGTTTTTAGTGGACTCTTGTGTGTCGTCAAGTCATAAGTAGCACATATGTTGATATATAAATATATAGTATAATACATATATGTATATGTACATGGTGTTTTTGGCTTGTTCCTAAGTGTGTTTCTTTAGAGATAATGTCACCATATGATTGCTTTCGAATAATACCTGTTGTGAAGAAATTTGTGCTACGAGTTCGAATTTTTTCTCTTTTTATGAAAAAATCAAGTGGTATTTAATTGGTGACTTCTTATCTGTATACTGTAAATATGAAGTACATATACCATATAGACGTAAACACATATAGAAGGTTATGGGTTTTACTCAAGCGATAAGTATGCAATCAACAAATTTAACTTCTTGTGTGCAAGAATTCAGACATACTCGTATACCTGAGAACCTTCTGGTAAGAAATATTCACGAAAATTGTTGCAAAACAAGAAAAATGCGTCTTAGATTCGATGTGGGATATTTATTAAGATTGGCGCATATATGTATATACATAGACGATTTGTACATAGCACACATAGTATTATCAATTAGCGCTAAGGCTCTATGAAGTTCAAAACAGTTCACTTCGCACCGCTGATAACAAATTGACTGCAAGAATCAGTACTAAGAACACGCGCCACATTTAACAACAATTTAATTTGTCATCAATATAACGGTTACATATCACTAAAGACAAGGAACGGTAGTGCTGCTGATAGTGCAGCCTTGGACTCCAAGGCACTACACTGGGTAACTGTAACATTATTACAAAACATTTCATAAAAATGGGTGGAAAATGTGACGTACACAAGAGTTGTCAATGAATTCAGTGTCATTTTAAAAAACGATGAAGCGCAGCCAACTTAACAACGTCATTGAAATGTGTATTTTTAAAGTGTGGTAACTTTGTTCAGCTCTTAAGGTGAAAACAGGGTAATTTCTTGAAGTTTCACAGCATTAAGGTTGTATATAACAGAAAAATATCTTGAAAATGGGTGGGAAAACGTAATATTTATGAAATTTCGAGGAGCAGCAATTAAAATGTATATATTTAAATGAGTGTGTTGGTTAGGCAAGCTTATTTTGTGTTGTTTTCAAATTGAAATGATGCATAAACAGGGGCATTTATAGAATTTGCTATATGAAATATCATGTATATGTGTGTGTGTATTTGTTATGCCATATCGCGACCTACCTCAAGCCTTTAACGAATATTTTGTTCTATTGTTGTATTTGGTTTAATTGATTGCTTGTCACAGTAAACGCGCTTTTTGTTTCAGGTAACGCCCTTTTGAACGCTTCAAAATTGGCTTGACACAGATACACCAGCTGTTGAAGCACTTTGGCACTTCCAATTCCAGTTCCAACGAACGATTCCGGAGCCTATGCGAACCGTTTTGCACAAAGTCTGCGATCGCACTGAACTCAAGCACCAACAACCGACAGCCCCGACGTTCCGTAGTTTTAATCAATTGCGAAGGCGTCACAAACACAACATATAATAAATATACATATATACACACATTTGTGTATGTATACATATATATTAATATACATAGTGTAGTACCTATACATGCCTGTAGATACGCGCACAGATAAGTACATTATGTTTTAAATGCATATGGGTTTCTTCGCGTTGCTGTCGACATCTGTCGCTGCTTTTACTGTTGTTGTCTTTTGTTTATCGGCCCCGGTCGAGGCAGTTTTTCTTGTTTGTTTTGATCGTTGTTTCTCACTGCTGCACATATGTATGTACATATGAACTGTACATACGCACTCTATGGACACTTACACATCTATAAGGTGTGTTTCAAAGTATATTATGATTAGTAAAGTATAATCTATGATTAGTAAAGTATAATCTATGATTAGTATCTATGATTAGGATCTATGATTAGTAAAGTATAATCTATATATCTAATCTATTATATTTCATAGAGACTAGTTTAAAATGGTTTGAATTCTTCTGGTTTTTCTTAGTTTGATCAATGGAGGCGTACACTGCACTTACAGAAATTGTACTTAATTAAGGTTGTTAATCTTTACAATCAGTTTTCTAGAGCGAAAGTTAATTAGATTTAGGAAAAAAAATAAATATAACCTAAAATAAACATATACAAAAAGTTACCAATATTTTAGTATCCCAAAATAAGGACGTACTGATCAAGCAATTCAAACAGAACGTTATGCCAGCATACATTACATACACATGTACATTTACATAGTACACATTTAAAACAGTACTGATTACTTTGGAACTCACCTAGTACTACATATACTAATGTGCAACAAACTTACATACATATGTATGTATCTAAGCGTATATATGTTTATGTACATACATACATATGCGTGCCTGTGTACATACATATATATGTATATTGATGACTCTCTTTATTGTTTGACTGCATTCACACACATACATACATACAAATATAATAACAATAATATAAAAATAAGATATTGTGTGTATTGTAAAATTAAATGTATTCTATATAGATTTATATATTGATTACATATACATATATGTATTTATTTATATACATATGTATGTGTCTGTATAAATACCTGTCCCACTGCCAATGTTGTACTTTGCCTTCACTTCCGCCTAGAATGTACATACATACATACATATGTATGTATGTATTTTTTCTCCTCTGTTGTGCTCTGTCAATCTGTATTGATAAGATGTATTGCACTTTACAACTACAACTCGTTCATTCGCTGAGTGTATGGACTTTGTACTTTACAGTTTGTCTCATGCACACAAACAAAATATAAATGAAGTAATCAAATAAAATCTCACAATAACATAGTACTATAATGAATTATAAATATGTATTTACGCGTGCATATTACAGACATACATATGTATGTACAGTATGTGCAAATGAATGTAAATTAACTGTATTTGAGTGTGTCTGTATGTATTTAGACACGAACGAAAGTGAGATCCCCCACAAATTAATCGAATTATGGTGTTTTTAGATAGTATATCATATCTCGAGTTAAGAGGGTTTGATAATGAGATTACAGAAATACCAAATATGGTAAATTGCACGCAGTTTAAGTTTATTCCAAATATTCGATATCTTTTCCATTAAAATGTAACCACAACAATAATATAAGGTGTGTTTCAAAGTATTAGGAGAAACATTATGGATACATGTGTATATTCCAAATATTCACTACATATTATAAAAATTACCAAATTATAAAAAATATATTATAATAGCAACACCTACTAATACAATAATTGACAATGATTTCTTTCCAAAATGTAAGAAATAAATATTATATTTAAGACTTTATTTTTAATAACGAAACTCCACAAAGTTTTAGGAAACGAGACATGCCCATGGATTGGATCTTAGACCCTGCTAAATACATAAATAATAATGAACTCTTATTAGCACAGTAAACATAAAAATTCAATACATACATTGGGGCTCCTATATATTTCCAATTCGTACATATTTCGAGGCATATTTCTAGGCATGATTACATTTTGATTAGAAATGGCTAGTTACCAATATTATCTGAATATTGACAGATAAATGAGAAGTGGCTGACTGACTACCAAAGAAATTTAGTGTATGTACATACATATATTATGCCCACATTTATTAGTTACAATGTTCGCATTTCCTTTTTACAAATACTGCAGACTATTTTACAAGATGCAGGTCCCCCGGAGCCTACTCTATGAAAAACCGTAGCGGCTTCTTCGGGCAGGACCTTGCCCAGAGCCCTGTTACGGGTCTGAGTAGTTTGCGGCTTCTTCTCCACGCAGCAGCAGAGCAGAAAGCTGAGAGGAACCGCCTCGCCCTCCTCCAGGGTCTGTGGCAGATTCTTGCCACGCGTTTCGGGCAGAAAGAGGCTTGCAAATCCACCAACTATAAGCAGAGCTCCCATAACAATCAGTGGCAACACCAGCATCTGCTGGCCCTGCAATTGAGTGATTTGAATAGTAGTGGAAAGTGAGTAATAAAAATCAAAACATAGAACAATTGGGCAAAAGTGAACCAGTGATCAAAAAAGAACAAGGATCGAACAAGTTCGCTTCCTCAGTTCCGTTTGTGACTCACTATTGTGAACGTTGCAGCTATTATACTCACCATGTGGTTAATTATCGGTATGATTATTGGCCCCGTCATAGCCACCACGGAGCTGAAGCTCATGCCCAGGCCGCGCACGACAGTCGGGTACAGCTCGGAGGCAAGCAGCGGCAACACGACAAAAGCCGACGATATGCCCATCTTTCCAATACAGTACAGGAGCAGCATCACGTCCGCCTGCTGCTGATACAGCAGTGTGGCCACACAGGCCACGCCGCCGACCAGCATGGAAATAAAGAGAATCCAGCGACGTCCAAAGTAGCTCAGGCCGGGCCACAATAACAAATAGGTTGGCAGCTCCACGGCGCCGGCCAGAAAGAAATTCCAGATCTCGTCGCCGCCCAGGGCCGGTGCATAGTAGCTGAGGCCCACGTAGACGCTGGTATTGGCGAACCAGATCAAGGTCACAATCAGCGTCTTGCGTCGCATGTTTGTGCCACGAAAGAGATCCAGTATGCCATAATGCGTTGTTTCCGCCGGCTGCGTTGTGAGTAGTCGCTGATGCAGACGCTCCACAAAATCCCTAGTGACGTGCACTCCGTTCACACGCGCCATTACTTTGAGGATCCGGACAGCTCGCTTTGGCTGGCCCACGGCTATTAGCCAGCGTGGCGATTCGGGTAGCACAAAGAAGCAGGAGAAGAGCATAAGTAGCGGGAGGGAAACGGCCAGGGTTAGATATCGCCAGTCCCGCACCATGTAGACCACGCCCTTTAACAAGTTATTTCATTTCTATATCTTTACTCAAACATCTAGGAGTCTAGGAGATCACACTTACCGCAAGGAGTACCAGACCCAGAGAGTAGGCAATGTTGGATACGATTGTGCAGAAAACGCGACGATCGGGACCCACAAGTTCAATTGCCAGGACATAGGGACTGGCCAGTATGGCGGGTACTGTGAGGCCCACTACAAATCGTAACCCCAGCCAGGAATAGTAATTCCAGGCAAAGGCGCTGGCCGCACACGCAACTATCTCAAGTAACAAATAGGCGTAAAAGGAAGGACGTCGCCCCCACAGATCGACCAGATATCCAAACACATAGTTTCCCAATAGACCGCCCACGCCAAAAAGAACTAGTGCCAAGGTGACGTAATAGCTTCTGTCGCAGACCAGGTTCCACTATAATCAGAATAAGATAAACTATATTCAAATGAGCCCAGTTGAGTGAGCTTGACGCACCTCCTGCACTACCGTGCTGGGATACATGGATCTGTCGTAATGCCAGCCGTGCTGGCAAGGCACAACCGCATCCTGATCCAACTTCAACAGATGTGACGCCTGCTCCCTCTGCAGCTCATAGGGCGTGCGGTATTCCAGATATCGCACCTATAATAATAACAATATGAATAATTTAATGCTTCGCCAGGAAACCGTACATTTTACTAACGATAAAACTTCAAAACGAAATGTTTAAAAGTGAAATATTGTATATTCCTTGAGTTCTCAAGATCATAATTCTATAAGCTGGATGAGGCAAGATAATAAATTGTGACAATCTTAAACTCAATAAGTTCTATCAAATTTTGATTATTCTTGTAGACACTTTAATATAGTTGAGAATATTTTATTAAATTCGGTCAAGCAGCTAGCATGTGTAGCGTTATAAATTCTTCGAGTGAGTAAACTGCTTATACACTGCTTAATTAAACAAAAGTTAACTGCTTGCTTTGTAACGCAGAAACACCTCAATTTCCTAGTCAAATATATGACCGCTACGGTCATATCTCATATCATATCTACAAAGAATAAAATGTTTTACAAAAATACTAATTAAATAAGGAATTCTAATTTCTTCAAATGTAATAAATATCTTTATCAAAGTGAAAACAAAGCCTATAGTATATACCCTATAGTATTCTTATTAATTAATTATTGTTACAGTTGCACTACAGCGATAAGTTAGATTGCTTAGATAGATCGTTAAATAGAGTATGACTAACTTTGGTGAAAATAGCCTAATTTAAATTGTTTAAGCATTCAAATTGATTTTAAAAACACCCACCATTTCAGTGTAGTTCCGGGCAAACATGGAACATTCTGCGTAAGATCCGTGTTTGTCACGTGGTATGCTTAAGTTTTTAACCAGCTGTATATAATCCTGCGTCCATGGCTCCAATTCCGGAATACGACACCAGTGCTGCGGCGTGGCTGCAATGAACAACTGACTACAAAAGCATTGTAGACTTGAAAGATTCCAATCCGAGGATATATTCTCCCTCGAAAATGCCGAAAATACATATTTATTGTTATATTATTAACTTTAATCAATATCTGAAAACTATAACGAAACCTTGTTTTGGCGATATTGATAGAGATTTCTTGAAAAACATTAAAGCTTTTTACACAACATTTCAATTGTCGACCGATCGTTCCAATGGCATCTATATTATATAGTAATCCAACAGGTTATGCCACTTGTACTAAAAAGTAGTATCTATGCCAAGTTTCATCACTATAGCTCTGAGACTCAGACGAGTATTTTGGATAGACAGACGGACATGACTAGCTCGACACGGTGTTTATTGATGCTGATCAAGAATATATACTACTCCTACTTTGTGGGCTCGGAAACGTCTCCCTTCAATTCGTAACACATTCGTGAGAGAATTATGTATAACGCCCTTGCAGAGGGTTGTATTTTATCAGATGCGACCCACCTGTAGGCGTGAAAGGCGCAAGGCAATGCCGCCGGCAGCAGTACTGAACATATGACAATCTTCTGATACAGGCCAAAAGCTCCCACCTCCTTAAGTACTTCATCAAAATCCATAGTACCGATCTGCACCCGAATCAAATGCGCGCACAACTGATCAGAGGGCCTTGCGCACTTCCAACCCAGAAATTGTCGAGCTCGGCCACGCGGCCAAATCTCAATTGGACATAATTACATTACGGCCTTTGGTGTGTTTTAATTAATTGGACACCGCTGCGTGGAACAGGGTCGCAACATGCTGAGAGATTTTAAACTATGGAGCATTCAAACATTCGCCAAAATCATTCGCATTTTGCACATACACAAGTCACTCGTAACTATATTTCTTGAACAATTCCGACACGTAATCTCAGTTAGGTTATATAATAATAAATATTTCTAGATAGTACAAAATTGGCAATGACAACCACATATATAAGGATGTAAAGATATGCTAGCCTAGTACATTTTCAACTTAGTTGCGCGCCAAGCCAATGATGGTAAGTATGTACATAAAGATGTTGATAATGTCCAAGTAGAGATTGAGTGCCGCAAAGATGTACTCCTCGGGACTTATCGAGTACTTGTGGTTGCCGCCCAGCATCAGCTGTGTATCGTACACCAGATACACGGAGAACAGTAGCGCACCCAAGGATGCATAGACCAGGCCAATGATTTGACCAGGTATAAAGATGGCAATGATGCCAAAGATGATGAACACCACCAGGCAGGCGACCAATACACCGCCACACATGGTAAAGTCATACTTGGTCTGGAGCGCAAAGATGGTCAGGCCCAGGCTAACGGCTGCTGTGATGCCCACAGCCATGAGCACCTCAGAGGCCTGGTACTGGCCCGCCACGATGCCTAGGAGGAAGGACTCGGCGAGCGTAAACAGGAACAGAAAGATGAAATTTAGCGGCGTTTTGCGACGCACACTCTCACAACAGGCCATGCAGATCATGGTGACAATGAGTACTGCCTAAAAAACAATAGAAATGGTATTAAAAAAGTCCTCTTTTAAATCTGAACTATAACCTACCAGAGCTATCCATAAAAGTGCCGGATTCTGCATAGCCCAATCCTGCGTGGCCTTCGAGAAGGTGAATACGCTGACAAAGCCAAATGTAATAAGCAGTTGCACCTGTGAAAGATGTTGATTAATAAGGTACCGAGAAGAGTTCATTAAAGATGACTCACCATCAATATCAGATAAACCTTGCGTATGAATCCTTTACGTATGCTCTGATCATCAAATGCGAAACTTTTGTCCGCCTCCGCATCCGTGTAGACGCCATTGTTGTCGCCTGCGGGGAAAGAGTGTTACATGGGTTAAGGTTTAAACTTTAAAGACTGGAGCTGTAGAAGAGCCTAACCGTATTGAAAGTGGGTATTGCTCATGGCTGTACTCGTATAGGGTTGTTGCCGCAGCTGTCTGAGTCGTTCGGCTAATGGGAATTGCCTGAGAGCTCTTTCATTTGTCCATATGCCAGATAGCTGCAGATTAGCCGCTTGCTATCGCAGCACAGACACACAAACACACGGAAAGATCCAGATAACGCCCACTGGCGAAGGGTGCTCAAAGGCAGGAGTAATTTGTAGTACATTTTTGTTGATCTTACTGGTATTGGTAAGTGCTGATATCGCGTCATATCGATATGACACACCTGCGTATTCATCTATATACACAATTGATTTGTATATAGCATTATATAAACAGCGCAGTGAATCACATACTTGGACGCTTCTTGTCTTATCAAAGTGCATTTGATAAGAAAATATATATAGTTACATTCTTATGTGCAAGAAATTAATGTCACCGTGTGAAATTGTGTAAAGTGAGTTTGCAGTTTGCGACAGATTCAATTCATTGCTTAAGTGAATAATTTTTGTTCTACTTTTAGTGTTATTTAAAAACTTCCAGTAACTGGCCCGATCAGTTCCCATTTCCGAGTACTTTCCCTTCATAATCGTATTTCAATATAGTATATTTTTGAGCAAGCATGAAGTGGAGCTATAACAAATGCCTATATATATTTAAATCAAAAGCATGCAGCTTAAACATTTAATTATCGAAATTCATAAGAGTTTAAAATAAAATCCGTAATAAGTTTAAATGAAACTACATATTATTTTTAACTGTGTACACAGCTGCTTTCAAAAGCAATCCTCCACGAATATATACTCTTATTTTCTTAACTGCAAACACAGACAAATATCTTATCTTTCTTTACTCTTAACACTTTATATTTGCCATTTGTTGCTTTGGCCACTTGCCTTGTTGGTAGTGATACATTTTGTGGTATGTATTGAGTATACTGCTTATAGGAAATTGATAGTTTTATGTGGCCGTTGCTCGGTTTTAATTACACACACTGCTCCGTAGCTTTCAAATAAAACTGGCAGACCTGGAACGAACTATGTTTGTCGCCGTTTTGGTAGCACAAATTCTATAATATTTGGTAGTCTAACACTTATCTACCAAGATAAGAAAAAGTAACCTCAATTTGATAGCGGTTGTGTTTACGCGTCGCCCATAAAGTTCACAGATCCAACGCTGCCAGCTAACTGGTTCATGAAGCGGGGGCCCAGCTGCCAACGCCCCAACTGGGAAGACCCACAAGTATTACAAAGGTCTGTCTTAGAGTTTTCTCGGCTGTGACAGCTCTCAGTCGCGTTTCGTTGTTACAGTTTGCTTAAGTGATAAATGCTTAGTTTAATAAATAAATAGATTCGCTTTATTGTTGACTTTACTGCAGTGTCGTTGCACAGTGTAGATTATTGGGAGGGGTTTCCTTGCAATTTTGCATTTTATACACGTTACGTATTTAATGATTAATAACGGCAAGCGACGCTGCATATATAGTATATATATATATATATACATACGTATATAATAAATGTATGTATATATGGGTTATTGTATACGTGTACGACTATTTATTGTTTGTATGTGGTATTATTTGGTTTAGATCAATCAATCAATATCAGGTATGCTGAGTCTTAATAAAATTTTGAAATACTTAACATCAAATTAAACGACATAAACAATATTGCATTTAAGTATATGCATAACAAACTTAAGGATTTTATACTCATTTCACCTTAACAATAATACTCTCTCTATAAGGAAATTGGCAACACAACGTACAAACAGATAAATGATATTTCAGCAACCAAAGAGTTCAATATAATAAATCCAAAACGCTTTCGTTTCGCCGACTTGTAAATGAGATTATGTTTATAATTAATATAAATTTAGTAAGGAGCAATATAAATAAGCTTGTTTCAGATATTGCCCATTAACATTAAATTAAAGTCTGCCAAATATCCTTTAATTTGACGCGTGGTTCTAGTCCCGCGAGGCGCCAATGATGGTTAGAATGTACATGAAAATGTTGATAACGTCCAAATAGAGATTCAGAGCAGCAAATATATACTCCTCGGGACTTATCGAGTACTTATGATCGCCGCCCATCATCAGCTGTGTGTCATATATCAGATACACGGAGAATAGCAGGGCCCCAATGGAGGCATAGACCAGCGTTATGATTTTGCCCTTGACAAATATGGCCACTATACCAAATATCAAAAAGACCACCATGCAAGCGAGTAATATGCCGCCCATCATGGTGAAGTCGACCTTGGTTTGCATGGCAAAGATGGTGAGAGCGAGACAAACAGCAGCCGTTATGCCAACAGCCATTAGAACCTGCAAAATCCAAGCAATCAATAAGAGAAACTGACGTTTTGAAAAACAACACTTACCTCTATTGGAGCATAGCGAGTGGCTGATACCCCCATGAGGAACGATTGCGCCACTGTAAACAATCCCAAGAATATAAAGTTGGTCGGTGTCTGGCGGCGCACACTTTCGCAGCAGGCCATGCACAGCATGGTCACAATCAAGACGCCCAGAGCCACCCAAAACAACCAGCCATTCGCTTTAGCAAATTTCTTAGTGCCCTCGTGGAATACAAACAATGCAACAGCGCCAAAAGTGACCACAAGCTGGCCCTGTAATAAAAATAATCAAGATAAGGATGATTTATGCCGTGTATTATGCGCAGGCTGAAACATACCATTAGAATAATGTAGACTTTGCGTATGAAACCGCGACGAATGCTCGCATCATCAAATGAGAAGTTCTTGGGCATGCCCTCGGGATCGTCGTAGGCACCGTAGCCAGCAGCAGGTGGTGGTTGAATAAAACCCGGCTGGGGAGCGTAGCCACCGGGCGGTGGGCCTTGGCCATAGGGACCCTGACCGTAGGGTCCCTGCGGGTACGGTTGAGCGCCGCCATACGGCGGATAACCACCTTGCGGTGGTCCCTGCGGATAGCCACCACCTTGTGGCGGTCCCTGCGGATAACCACCGCCATAGTTATACTGCTGATTGGGATCTGCGAGAAGCGTTAAGTATTAATTTGTTATCTATAAAGGTTTCCTCATGCACTCCTAGTTTATAATAATAATGTGTTCTAAGAGTAAGCTCCACGTGTAGATGAGTATTTGCTAAGGATTCGTAAAAACATCTATCAAGTACATACTACGAAGTCCTAATAATACAAAAAAACAATTGAAAGTAGTGCCTAGAAAACAGCTTGAGAAAAACGAATAAAAGACAGTTTTACACTAAAAAATATTCAAACCAAATGTTATAAAATTTGTTTTTAAATGGTGTACATCTTTTCCACTTTAAAATTCCAACATTTTCTGAATTCATTAGAAAACGGGAAAGAAACATCGAAAACCATTCGAAAATGAGAACAGGCCTGCAAATCTTCTGTTATTCTGATTGTAAAGTATATAAGTATATATATATATTCTTGGGGATTTCTTACCGAAAAGATAACTTGAACGCAGAGCTGATTCGAACTGGTTTGTGTGCGTATTCGTACAGTATATGGTGAATCACGAGATTTTAAACACAAAGTAAATACCAGTACATCCAGTATTTCTGTTAAATGAATTTGTTATCTTCTTTATGACAGTAGTCTAAAATTTACAGTAGTAAGGGGTTACCAATTGTTTTTGACACTATGTGAGTTCCTGTTGCGAAGATAGAAATCAGTGAGCCTTATGTTCCTCTTCTCTCAATCATCTGATTACTTGAGCTGCGTTTTAACCTAATCTATATAGACCCTATCTCACAACATGACTGGACTAAGTCGCATGGGTCATATTATTATTTATTATAAGAGTATTAACGACGTGGTTAAACGGACTTAAAGCTGAAAGTGTTAATCTCCAATAACAAAAGAAATGTTCAAAGTTTTAACCACAAATTATCGAGCATTTAATCAATGAATGTTTCGCAACAAGGAAATCGCTGCAAAATAAAAACCACATACAATAACCAGGCTGAAATGGCAATTTAAAAGAAAACAAAGTATTGCGGAGAAGAATACTAAGAAAAGAGACTATAAATAAAAGTCCTTGCAGTTTAATTAACTTTGATTACATTTGCAATCGTTATGTTTAAAATGAGCCTACAAAAGGTAACAAAAAAATCCAAACATGACAAACCGGAGCGGGCAAACTTCCAATACCAATGCAAATATAAATAAATGGCATACAAAGGATACAGAACAAAAGCATGCGAAAACGAAACAAGAAGCAAAACCATATGAATCAACCAATAAATAAAAAGTTGAAATAAAGTAAACCTTGGTATTGAGGATATTGGGGGACACTTTGCCACGACATTGCTGTTGAGTTTGTCGCCTGAACTGAACGATCTGTTCCTACAGATATCTATAAGGGGACCACTATACGAGTATTCACTGCAAAGTAGACCCAAGAAAGAAGTTAATTCAGTGTGTGCAACTGGACTCACCGTACATATCGTTATCGTTATCGCTCTTTCAGTTCGATTAGCACAATAAACGGCAATTTACCTGCGAAGTAAAAAACAGAATGATAAGAACATAAAGATGCGCCGATTATATCACATCTGTCTTTGTTTTGCTAATTTAATTCAGTCAGCAATACTAAACCAGTATTTTTAGTATACTCGTTGTCTATTTCGGGATAACGAGATGCGTGGGTTTTGGTAAAAAATAAGTAAATATGACGCGAGAACTTGCCACAGATGTGCATACATACAAACAAATATTGATGCGAATGTATATTATTTATATTATATATGTACATACATACATACATGTATGTAGTAAGGTACAGTTATACAGTGCATCTATATGCTTAAGAGGTCAAAAGTAATCGTAATTTTCTGCATTCACTGTCTATATTAAGCCTGATAACTTTCCCACTGTTGTGCAAAAGGAAATTGTAAATTGGTGACTCACTCATCGGACCACTTAAGTAATTAATTGGAGAACATACAAGCACTAAACACAAACGTCGTGATTGCACAAAAAGCATGCTAAACAAATTAGAGGAACCGCGAAAACACTCACCTCCTGAAATATGCACAAAAACGACAGAAATAAACAAATTTCTTCCACGCGAGCGTTCTTTCTGGAAAATTATGTTTCTTAGTGATGTGGAAAAGAACAACACATCAATTTTATCAACATCGATAGGCTGCGTGGGCAGAGTAGACGATGTATCGATGAGCCTTAGGCCGAGTATGGAGTTTACTGACCATGCAGACAAAAACGCGCTAGAATTCTTTTGTTCATGGCTTATAAAATATATATATATAAATGTTTACAATACATCTCGAGCTATTTATTTAAAGTTTTGCAGCATACTGAAATATATATAAAATTAATCGTTTTCATATTACTATTTTTGTTCATTTAATTTATATATATATATATATATATATATATATATATATAAATGTTTACAATATATATATATATATATCTTATTTATGAGTGGTAATATATTGTACATCTTAAGATCCTTAAATTATATACCACATTAAAAACATGCTCGTTAATATATAAGTAAAATTGTTGCTTAACTTTGTTTGATATATTTGCTACTTATATGTGTCACCCTATAAAATGACAAAAGTAAGCACGGCACTCCATCACTAAGCAATATCGATACATTCTCGGCAAACTATCGATAATAGGCATAAAACGACCTAAATATAACCGACTGCATTGCGGCCGAGCATGCTGCAATAGTACCCGACTCTCGTGCAATTCGTTTGTGTATTAAAAAGGCTAAAAAGTTTTTGGTAAGCGTAGTGCAAGTGCAAGTAAAAATCAATAAGTACAATGTCAACTGCGGTGACAATTGTTGCCAAAGGGTTGTGCGTTTAGGTTATGTGTGTGCGTCACTAGACAAAGAGGAGGAGGCAGACACTCCAAATGGAAGGGGGGCCAAGGTTGACTGAACTGCAGAATGAAACCGGCAGCTTTTAATTGAAATGCAAATGCAAAATTAGTGCACGCTAGTCTAACGTCTATTTATATAGTTCATATATATACATATGTTCATACATGACGCAATAGTTAAGCGCCGGATACGTGTGCCCCTCCGCTCTCGCCTGTTGCTTATCAGAGCCATTGCGGTTTATGTGACTATAAAACAGTAAATGAATTTAACTTTACAGCCGATTTCGTGCATTCCAAAATGGTCGAGGAAAAGGAGAACGTACCCAGCGCGACAGCCGCTGCTGGAGGGGAGCAGGTCTCAAAGAAGGGTGCCAAGAAGCAGGCGAAAGCGGCCAAGGTAAGCGGCGTGTTGACGTGGCATTTGTCTCGCTCACGCTGATAACACGGCTTTGTGTATTTTGATTTCTTTCAACTTTATCTCCCTACAGAAAGCTGAGCAGAAAGCCGAGACTGCCGCTGCCATTGCCGCCGACGATGCGGCCGGTGATAATGCTTCCGATCATGCTGCGTCCCGCTATGGTCTCTCCGAGATGATACAGTCGAAGGATAAGCGTAGCGAGCGTGAGTTTGTCTCGGTGCCCGAGCTGAACCAGCATGTGGGCAAGGGTCTGATCTGGGTGCGCGGGCGTGTGCACACATCGCGCGCCAAGGGCAAACAATGCTTTCTCGTCCTGCGCCAGCAGAGCAGCACCGTGCAGTGCATTCTGGCCGTGGGCGATGTCATTTCCAAGCAGATGATCAAGTTTGCCGGCAAGTAAGTCAAAACATTATATTTACATATGCGTTAATCCAAAAACAAAGGCTTACCAAGTACAAAACCTGCCTTAACTTTTCTTTGAATTCATGGAAGTTAATATCGATATTCATTGACGTAGGATTAGCCCCTAATATTATGTGCACATACATTAATTAACTGATTGATTGTTCAATTGCAGCATACCGAAGGAGAGCATCATTGATATTCAAGCGAAGCCTGTGGCAGTGTCCATCAAGATTGAGTCCTGCACAGAACAGCAGCTGGAGCTGTGCGTTGAGCAGATATTTGTCATTTCGCAGGCAAAGGCACAGCTGCCGTTGCAAATTGAGGATGCATCCAGGCCCGAGAATCCAGACGATGCGGAGGGACTTAATATACGCGTCAACCAGGATACGAGATTAGACAATCGCGTGCTGGATCTGAGAACACCAGCCAATCAGGCCATTTTTCGCCTAGAAGCTGGCGTTTGTCGTTTGTTCCGCGATATTCTGACCGACAAGGGATTCACCGAAATCCATACGCCCAAGATCATTTCCGCTGCCAGTGAAGGTGGCGCCAACGTCTTCACCGTTAGCTACTTCAAGGGTATGTCCTTGCTGAAAATACATAATTGAAATAGAAATTGATTTTATAATTTGTGACTCTTTTTAGATTCTGCCTATCTGGCCCAGTCTCCCCAGCTGTACAAGCAAATGGCCATTGCCGCCGATTTCGATAAGGTGTTCACAGTGGGCGCTGTGTTCCGCGCCGAGGACTCGAACACGCACAGGCATTTGACTGAGTTTGTGGGTCTCGATTTGGAGATGGCATTCAAATATCACTATCACGAGGTGCTGCACACGATTGGCAACACATTTACAGCCATTTTTAAGGGGCTGCGCGACAAGTATAACCGCGAGATCGAGGCCGTTGGCCAGCAGTACAAAGTGGAGCCGTTCAAGTTCTTGGAGCCGCCACTTATATTGCAGTTCTCTGAGGGCGTGGCCATGCTACGCGAGGCTGGCATTGAGACCGGCGATGAGGAGGATTTGTCAACGCCAAACGAAAAGTTGCTGGGCCGTCTGGTGAAGGCCAAATACGATACTGACTTCTATATCCTCGATAAGTTCCCGCTGGCGATACGTCCGTTCTACACGATGCCCGATCCGAATAATCCCATGTATTCCAACTCGTATGATATGTTCATGCGTGGCGAGGAGATCCTGTCGGGCGCGCAACGTATACACGATCCAGAGTACTTAATTGAGCGTGCCAAGCACCATGCTATCGGTAAGTAGCTCAATATCTGCATTGACTGTCAGCATAAAGCTAATACTTTTCCTTCAACTTGCAGATACCACGAAAATTGCCGCTTATATTGAATCCTTCCGTTATGGATGCCCACCGCACGCTGGCGGCGGCATTGGTATGGAGCGTGTCGTCATGTTGTATCTTGGCTTGGATAACATTAGGAAGACGTCAATGTTCCCACGCGATCCCAAGCGGTTAACGCCTTAAACGTGCCTGCCACACACAAAAATCTATGATACTTATGTAATTGAATTAAATTCGCAGAAAATTTTTTGTAATTTCCCTCCTAACTTTCCAAACTGTGAACAATTTGTCAACTCTCAAGATTTTTTTTTATTTTAGTAGACCTTACTACCCCCCTTTATGTTGATACTCTTTCCTTAAGGCTCGCATGCTGCAAAGTTGTTTGACAACGAGAACTGTAAAGACTGCTTAGGGTCAAATATTATAAAATCGTATGAAATAAATCTTTGCAAGTGTGTTTGGTAATTTCTATGTGCAAAATGACTTTTATATTAATGGTATGCAAATCGGATAAGCATTGTAGAATGCCCTAAACATATTTTAGAGTTTTATTTTCAGAAGCGGACATTCCCTGGCTGACCAGAATAGACTTGGCTGCTTACCATCTTGAAGAGGAAGTTTTGAGTTTTACAGGAAATATTCAACGCATGAAAAGGGTCCTCAACGACCCCATACATAGTACAGCTGAACTTCTCTATAGTGAAGTCGAAAGGAATCAAGAATTTTTGAGACCATTGAGACTGAAAAATTATCTAGGTACACATAAAATTTAATGGTATAAAACAGGGTTTATGAAAATATCAGTATAGGAAAGCTCAACTGAATATATTTTCTTGGACAAGACGAGTTAAGTAACTTCTGATTCTATGCAAAGTTATCTCTCAATTTTAAAGATATCTTACAGAAACTTCATCCATCGCTACTCTCAGTTCATATACTACAATATGCCGCATCTGATCGGATTGGAATACTATGAAGCTGCGATGGGTAAGAAATGGGCATTTGTATAACATAAACATATAGTTTTAAAGGGTTTTCCGTGATTTGCAAGTTACACTATATCTTATACAAGCCAAACACAATTTATTCGATATTTGACATGTTTATCTTACCTTTGAGCTTTGAAAAGAAATATAAATTTGTTTTGTATGAAAAACATTTCTTGTTTATAAAAGGATACTGATTGCATAGATTCTGGAAAGCATTACCTTATTGTATTACTGTCGGATGAGCAATGCAGTTAATTTTTCAGAGCATGTACTTTTCCTGCTAATTTTAATTTTGCCACTATATTAAGGATTCTTTTCCCACCGCACAATGTTAAAATGTATCTATATTCTTGACTAGCTAAACAAGCTGCTCCTGTCATATTAATGTTATACATTTTAGACATTATAGTTTTTTCAAATCGTCATCAGTTCGTTTGGTTACAATGAGGCAGAAAACTAACTGTTTTATTCAGCAACAAAGTGTTAATTTTTCTTTATTTTCCGGTTTTGATTTAAAGCTACATTTAGTCTTATTAGTTTTGTTTAATTTGGGTGATGTGGTATTAAAATTGATTAGGAAAAACCTATTTAATTATACTCATAGATAGGTAAATGTCATTACGCGAAAAACTACTGCTTTTTACTCAGATCTCAGGCGTAATGCGATATTTGCTACCATATTAAATATATGTGTACATACTATTCAGTCAGTTCGATATAACTAAGTCTAGCAAATGTCTCTCCCTAAATAAGTATGGCTAATATTGATAGAATTAAAAACAAACCAAAATTAATATTGATGAAGCCATTCAATGCAAGATTCTAACAATCTTAGAGGTTTTAACAGATTGTATATCCCTCTTATTTTTGCAGGCAACTTATAAATCACAACGGGTAGATCAGATCTCATAATATACTTAAACAATATTATAGAATGTAATAATACTTTTTTGCGTAAACTAAATAAATGTAATAGGTCTATTTGATTTTATTAAAAACTTGTGATACGCATTCAAACTTCGTATATTTATCTTTATATTCTATTACATTTATTTAATTTAATTATTATTTAAGACATTTTTATGTTGTAACTTAATAATAATGATCATTAATTACACGAATAGTAATTACATGCTTTAAAATATTTTTGATTTGTGTTGTATAGAACGTATATCGGATAATGGCGTAATATGATCTATAATTCTTGTTCTCCAATATAAACTCATTCCTCAACGATTGTTTAAATGGGTTTTGATAGAATTTAATGCTGCTCTGTTTAAAGCAAATACAATTTATTTAATAAATGCAAACATATTTTGAGATACTGATGGATATATTAAATATATTGTAGTATATATTAGTTCACTGGTTAATTTCGAAATTGAAAGAATGCTTCGTTTTCCTGAAATTGAAAACCTTTAACGCATTTTCTGTATTTTTTTGATTTTATGAGTTTTGAAGTAAAGAAAAGTGAAATACTTGTATTATATAGCGACAGATAAGATCTATTGTACCCCAAAGAATCTTTTAACAATATAGTTTAGTTTCTGGATGAGTGAATTTTGGCATTTGGAAGATTTACAGCACTCGCTTCAAAAGTCAACAATCGCTTATAGTATGAACTAGTTTGTGTACATTGAGATACTTTATCTACACATACCTCGTGCATCAAAATATGTGAGTCTCATTATAAAACTGATATTCCTTGAAAATCGTTAGAATACGTTTGGTTTCAATTAGTGCACTCTATTAGCGAAGAATTCAAGTTAGGATTGATATGATTAAAAAGTCCTCTAGGCTCGCCAGTGCTGGCCACTGATTAAGAGTTAAAGTTCATTACAGGACAATTTCAGTAATGCCGCATCCTTGAGCATGATAAAGATAGCAAGTACACTGGTTAGGGAAGCGTTGACATATTGAAGTTATCGCTGTGCAGAGCTTGTCAAGGAACGAGAACACAATAAATTTTATTCAGTCTCAATCAGATTATTATCAATACGAGTACGTTGGATACGTCACGTTGTGTTCAACTGGAACACTGTTGACACAGTTGGCAAATACTTTTCGGCCAAACAAAAGGACGAATACGAATTCCTTTCAATCTGTGTGCGTGTACGTGTTGCACAGCAACTGTGCAACTGTGCGTGGCGTGGCCTCTGCTATCGGCAAAGGAACTTTAAAATCAGGCAACTGAGCAATATGCCGCGCCAGAGAACTGACCATAACAGAACAGAACAGAGCAGACCAGAACAGAAGAGAGCAGAGGAGCAGTAAGAGGAGTGTACAGGGCGGGCAGGAGCAAATATTTGCTGCTATACGAGTCCGTCTACTTCAAGACACAATTGAGACGCACTCCATTTTATTTTCACACCGCGGCATCGTTAGTTCAGACACCGTGCAACAACAATAGCAGTAGCAACAACAACAACAAAGCCTGCACGTATAATGGCACACACACATGGACAATGTGGGCGGCGCTATGTGTTAGCGCACAGCATAGACTAGTTGTCTCGCTCTGACACACGCACACGCTGCCAGCGACAAGCGAGATGGCAGCTATTTGAAATGCCATTTTGTTTGCGCTTCTGCTGCGCCGCTGCCTGCCGTCGCGACTGCAACAGCAAGCAAACGATAGCAGCACACAGCCAGCCAGTTTGTTTTCTCCCTTCCAATTGAGCGGCAGCGGCGGTTCCGCTCGCGTACTCAGTTCCAGTCGCAGTGAGCGATCGCAGCAAGTGCATACATATTCATATTGAGTGCACGCGGTGGCAATTAAAAGATTTATCCGCCATTGATGCAATTACGCCTTCAGTTCAAGCTCACGATGCTGCCGCTGTTGCCTGCATACGTAACGTAAACTATTGTTGGGAATGTGAGCATCGGTCGTTGTCTCCCGTCTGCCGTCTACCGTCTCTCGTCTCCGTCACCGTCACCGTCACCGTCACCGTCGCCGTTGTTGTCATCGCCGCCACCTTCGCACCGCGTTGCCAACTCACAAGAATTTATGGAATTTGGCATTTGTGGATTTAGCGAAAATATTTTCATTGAGTGCGCGAGCAAATGTTTTTTTGTGTATACGGCTTCGCTTTCGATTCTCGCAGCGGTGCTACGCGCCCCGCCTACCCCATCCCCCGTTGCCCCCCTGGTGCAGCGTTAAAATTTTAAAAATTCACGTGCAAATTCCGGCGCTTATAAATTTAATTACTATTTAAATTAACTGCAAGCGAAACGCAAATCGCGTGTTTTTACGACGGCATTAAAACGTCACCGTCTCTTTTAATTTATCCATATGTGAATCAAACAAAGCGAAATGTTTACTCAACATTCGAGTGTACAATGCAAATAAATATATAATATATAATATATTATTGCTGTTCATTGTTCAAGTGCATTAATCATAACAAACAACAATCAACAAACAAAAGCAGTCTACAAAATATAACTATTTGGCTGAATTGGATTATGAATTAAAGACTTTCCATGGTAAGCAGTTCAATTTGGAGCTAACAATATGCAATTGTTCACAAGAATACTTAAATCTACTATAGTATAGTTTCCATCTAGATGTACTTATTAGTTGGATCGTTGGCAACGCTAACTTCAATCAGTTGGCAGCACCTTATCAATAAGTTGGCAGGGCGGCTCGAATTTATATTTGCATATCAAATTCTAAGCAGTTCCTTGCTTACAAACATTAAAAGCACTTCGAATGGAATTTGAACTTATGATTTATTGTGCTGAATGCTTTGATTTCTGATTCTGTTACACAAATTTGATATTCGATACAGACAAATAATGTAGCATACAATTAGTATGATGCTTACAGCTGATTTTGTTTAGCAAAGTTGAAAAATCGTATACCTAGGAAAATGTTTATAAAATGTACATATTATTGCAATACAACAACGACAAAAGATCCATCAAGTATCATGTAATATGACAATAAACCATTGCATGCTGGAAATTGTATCCTCATTGTTAATATTTTCCATGTAGATGAAATACATAACATACAACTTTCGACGCCAGTCGTTGTCTTCAAAAGGAGAAACCCATATTTAGTTCTACCATCATCTAACCATCAATTTAAAACTGACTATTCAAAACTGAGCGCTTACAATGTTCGAAAGTTTGCAGTTTTAAAGACAGGGCTTAAAGTTAAGGACTAGTTAAAAATTACTGAACTTTATTAAAGTAAACATATTTACTAAATATGCATATAAATATACATATACTGTATGTGTAATGCACATCTTGTCTATCTATCTAATCTACCTATCTAATTTATCTATCTAATCTGTAAATGTATAATAAAAATATCAAACTTCAGATATCTAACATATAACATCTCTTATTCAATGAGATCTGCATATGTATGTAGATTCCAAAGAGCAATTATTTTGAAAAGAAAGTGGCTTCTAGACATTTTGCAATATATACAACTCAAAAGCAGCTTTAGCATTTGACAGTTTGAAGTGTTATATTAAAGGTTTTAGCTTTCCTAGGACAAAGATAAATATATGTAGTTATCTGTACACACTATTGTAGATTACACACTTCAAATTGGATTGCATAAACTTGATGAGGGTAGAAATCGTAGAAAACATTATATTATATACATAAACATAAACATTATATTACTTTGATGCTCTCAGTTGTGTGAAATAAAAACATTAGACTTATACTTAAATAAAAAAGTAACAGTATTATTTTTGATATTATAATGTGCATAAGAACTCGCATTAAATAAATAAATACATTTTTCTTTTATAAACGATGCTAGTTTATTTATGTTAGCCACATTGTTAGTTTTTGGTAATTATAACTGAAATTGTAGACGAGAATTCTTACCTAATATTCTGGATTATCTTAGCTTAAATTTGACTTTCAGTATTAATAAATGGCGTTGATTTAAAGGAAATTTAAATAGCGGTATTTATATATATATTGTTTTTAAGAACAAATACATTTTGCGGCTTTAAGAGTTGCCGGCGGCCTTTTTAAAAGCTTGTGAAATTGAATACTGAAGCTTGATTAAAAATAAATATAATTATATTCTGAAGGACATTGACAGAGCCATATCACATTCTATTCTCGGATAACATATATCATATTATATCTTAAAGTTGAATTTAAAATGTGTGAAATTGGATGGCGTTTCGTTATTAAAAGTAAAATGGTTCTATTAGGTATGCGGCCCTTAGTTTTAAGGGTCAGTAAACTCAATAAGTTGGCAACCCCAAATGAAAGATCTGGCAGGGCTGGCTGAATGTTCAAATGGTGCAATGCCAATAAGGATATTTAAAGAAATATTCATCTCTTATTAATAATCATTTGTTTATTGGTTACCAAACATTCATTGCACTTTGGTAGCACTGAAAATTGATCCTCATGGAAAATAATTAAAACGTAGACGAAGCTTCTGGCAACTTTGCAAACACAGCCACGTGAAAAGCGGACGGTAACTTTATCGTGCAGTTAATTTACACATTAATAGGCAAACATGAATATTATTTATCCTTTTACGCCTTTAATATTGCATCACTATTGATCATTTATATACCATTCGAAAAGTATTTGAATAATCTCTGTGCAGCATTTATTAAAAATCTAAGTCGGTTGGATATATCGCCGATATAACGTGTCAAATGATACATAATACATGCAGGCAATAGCTTATTATATTTTAATAAAAATATAAAAGATATTTGACTTTTGTTGATGCGTAGACCAATTGTGAAACTAGTAAGGATTAATATACAGGGAATCAGGAGAATCTCTAGAGATAGGGATTCGGTAGGTTTACACGAATCCATAGTATGCTTTTCAGCATATAAAAGTACGTAATATTCCTAAATATTTGTGCTTATTTGGAATGTTCCTTTTGTTAAACATACTTCGAAAACTTAGTTCGCCCTGTATTATAATGGAATTAATTATATTTTATAATATTTAGAATCTACCAATTTCAAAATAGTCGATTTAAAGCAAGTTATCATGTTGAGTTGCTGAAATTAATGCAAAGTTCGACTCGAGGTTATTGTAAAATGTGAAATTAATAACTTAATCAAATAAAATGTTAATAAATGTAAAGACAGATCGATAATAATAGTATTGTTTTCTCCACTAAGATTGGTTTTATTTCACAAACTTTCTTAGGT
Source organism: Hirtodrosophila histrioides (assembly GCA_037075165.1). NCBI lineage: Eukaryota > Metazoa > Arthropoda > Insecta > Diptera > Drosophilidae > Hirtodrosophila > Hirtodrosophila histrioides. The sequence continues at coordinate 412,365 of JBAMCL010000334.1, forward strand.
TATAACTCTTGTTTGAGATATGTGAAGATTGAAAACCAATCCAAAGCTGATTTTTCTAGCACTCGCTGCTGCCAGCTGCTTTCAAGCAAAGCTCTGGGTTCGAAACCCAGTCGTACCTTAAATTGGCAGCTTATAAACTATATTTGTATCTAATGTCATTATACAATCAAAGATTGCGCTAAAAATTGCATTCAAATCGGAAATAGTTTAAAGTTCGATTGAAAGCTTCGACTGTAAAAACTATCTTGAAGTTCTGTAATATCGACAACCAAAAATCTCTAGAGATAATAAATACTTACGTAATAGCGTAGTTTTTTCACAAAGGAAGAGCTTTTCTCAAGCCACAATTTCAATTACAATTACAATTACTAATTATGTGTAGGAACTTTTATTTTGACACAGACAACAATTTTAATGCTTTCTTTCTTTTCATTGCTGTTTTTCCTTTGCGTCTCTCCACAGTTTGCCAGTTTCAACGGAAACGCGGACAAGGGAACGGCCCCATATAATGGATGCTACCAAAGCAACAATAACAATAATATAACAATAGCAACTGCCAACAGCAACAACAACAACATCAACAACAACAACAACTTACAGCAATCAACAATGTGGAAATGATAATTGCAATTGCCTGCGCATAAAACCAAAGCAAAGCGAGTGAAGAAAGTTGAGGAGCAGCGTGTAAAAAAAGTAAAGAAAATATAAAGAAAAACAAGGAAAATTCATAGAAAGAAGTTTGTGAATCGCATAGCGAAACAAATAAAAGAAAACAAGCCGCAATAACAACTTTAACAACATTTAAAAAAAAGATATACAGAAGACGAAACGAAAAGTAATTAAAGCTCTTGATACAAACGCGATGGTGTTTTACAATATGTAAATATAATTAGCCGAGCGGAGTTTTCATTCCTGGAATTCGCCATTGCCAAGTCAGCAGCAGCACAACAACAACAACAACAACAACAGCAGCTAACAAACAAACAAACAAAAAACAATAACAAAACACGCCACTGCAACTTAAGTCCGAGCCGGTTTTATAATTACTCCACTTTACTCCATTGGCCGCCGGTTTTGAAAATCGTTTTTATACTATATCATTTGTTGGCCCAGAGCTTGGAGCCAGGCCCAGGCCGAGGCTGAGGGGCCCAGGGGCAGGCGATTCCAAAAACAGCAAATAGCCAACGGCAATTTTTCAAACAGTGCAAAATATTGTGGAAAAGCTCACGGGAAAACTGTGATTACTCTGTGGCACATAATGTGCGAGTGTGTGAGTGCCTAGATCTTTTCCAATAATTGTGTTTGTGTGTGTGTATATTCCGTGTTCAACTCTCTATCGAGACATCGAGCTTCTGCAACAGCGACGATGGCAGTGTCCTGCCCAGAAGTAATGTACGGTGCCTATTATCCATATCTGTATGGGCGCGCAGGACCTAGTCGTTCGTTTTATCAATATGAGAGGGTAAGTTTCCTCATCTTCTCTATCCACTCTCACCAAGAACCCCCTTTGATTCGCTTTAAGTGCAGTTATACATACAGTCATGGACAAAATAATAGAAACGGCAGGCTGAAAGCCAGCAAAAACAATTTGTAAGCTTCAATGGCTTGTAGATTTACTTTTAACTTAAATATTTGGTTTCAAATGTGTTGTTTCTATTATTTTTTCCATGACTGTAAATAATGTACTATATTTTTGATATATCCAACTCCTGAACACACTGTCCGCGTTCACCAGCATATATAGCTTCCTAATCAAGTAACATCAAAAATATAAAGGCTTGCTGCCTGCTGGTGAACGCTATGATGATTTGATTGATTTTTGATTTGATTGTTTTCACCAATGCTGATTAGATCATTGTTTAGGTCAAATGCCTTAATTATCTTCAAATGGTGCAGTTATTGGCAATAAGGATATTGAAAGAAATATTCATCTATAATTAATAATACTTTGGAGATGATTTCCTTCTTTCTTTCAAATATCGTGATGCATCAGAAGTTTGCTATCATGATATCTATAAGTGGTCTTCAAGTGAAAGATCATAGCAATCATAAAATCTATTGGGAGAAAGTTGTGTGTAGAACATGGCCATTAAAGTTTAAAGATTCTTCAAGAGCATAATATTTAACTATATATGGTTTTTGCTAAAACAATTAAATGGACTTAAATACACTCAGACAGGTTTCGGTTTCCACTTTCAGAGAGATGTTGCGGAAGTGAATTTCTCTTAAGTGTTTCCATATTCGCATTTGACTAGATTTGACCTGAATTTAGGGTGGATATTGCCAATGAGCTTGAAATTGTGGCACTGTTCAGGGAAATTCATTTCCCCTAAAATCAAAAAACTTAACAGATTGGAATCTGTTTTATTTTCATTTGGGATCAACAATAATTTTAGGAATATAATGAATTTATATTAGGTTATAATAATATTGTTAGCATGGGAATAGTTTACGACCTTTTTCTGGTAGTAAAGAAAGTGATCAAATATAAGAAAATGAAAAACATTCAATATGTTTTGAAATAGAAATGTATTTAGAACTTTTCCCTGGAGGCATTTGAATGTAGAAATTTCGAGCAAAAATGATTGTTGTTTCGAAATGAAAAGTTCTCTGAAATGGGAACAGGCCTGAAATACAAATTTCACTGACCCTTAACTACCAACAATATATGCCTAAATAGTTCAAGATAATAGTGAAATTCCAAACGCTGATTTTAAATAATTTAGTGGGACTTTTGTTAATGGATTAAAGATAGCATTCATGTGACTTTTAGTTAATTATAATCAGTTCATTAAATGTGCATATTAATTACATATAATTAGAAATAAACACGCACATTTCAGGCTGCAGCACCCCGCCAATTTGTTTACCTTGAAAACTGGGCTCGAATAAAATCGGGCTAACAAATCATAAGAATTCACGCAAAACGCAAATCGTTTTAGGTTTTTTTTTGTTTTGGATGTGAACGTGGCCCCAAGATTCAAGGAATTCCGCCAGTAAATGTCGCTTTGTTTGCGTATTTGTTGTGTGTTTTCTCTCTCTTAATTCTTTTTGTATTTTTGCTAACATTGATTTCGAAGATTTCTGTGATTTTTTGTGACAAGTACAGAAAAGTTCTCACGATGCCAGAAGCGCTTCACAGTTGCCCAAAAGGGTTTCAGCTGCAGCTGGGACACTGAATCTGAATCTGAATCTGGGTCTGACTTTAACTCCTGACTCAGAGTCTGTGGCGGAGGCTGAGGCTGAGACTGGGTCTGAGTCTGAGTCGGGGACTCGGGTCTCTTCTGTCCACATTTTGCTGCGTGGAGCTTGTCGCTCTGGCACAAAGAAATTCTTGTGTCGCAAGTTCCAATTATACAAGGCCGCGGCACCAAATCGAAATTGGCCTTTTATGTAAGTAACCGATACGACACGATTCTGATTCTATGCTTTTGCATGACCATAAACAGGCCCAGATAAACTCAAGATCGCCGCACGACGCACCGAGCTCTGTGCTCTGAGCTCTGAGCTTGGGCCAGGCTTAGGGTTCGGCATAGGGCTCCCTGCTCCTCCCGGCCAATCGCCAGTCGCAGATTGAGTCAGCAGCCAGCCTGGTGACCGGCAACCGTCGACCGTCGACCGCTGACCGGTTTATTTGCCCACAAAACTCCCTGGCAGAGCACAGCCTCAGCCGCAGCCGCAGCACAGTTTTGTCGTCCCGTCGACACTTTGCGTTCTGTTTCAGTTGTTTTTGTTGTCCTGCAGGGCCCCAAGCAAAGCGGCAAAGCTGTATGCCCGTTTCCCTTTCTCTTAATTTATTGTGTGTATCGCCATTAGTTCTTGCCGAGCAGATCAAAACGGAGAGCGACTCCAGGCTGTGATCAGATAACCCAGGCGGACCCGGCAGCGCACAGCCTACAGAAAACAAAACCAGCAAGAGCATGCCACTTGGCAGCTCCCGACTGCTAGATGCTCTGTTTCCAGTAGAGTGGCAAACTCTCAAAGAGTGCTACAAGTTCTAATATCAAAATAATTGTATCTAGCTTAAAGATAGTGAAAGGTAAAGGTTTATTTTGAGTTTCGGGAACGGAATTAGCCGAATTCAATGTTTTTGTAGTCTCATCTTTAAAGAAGCATAACAGCATTTCTAATACCAAATTTGAAGTCTCTAGGCTTAAGACTGTCAGTGGTATAGGTTTTTTTCTCCCCATTTTCAGTAGCGGAATCGATCGTGTAAGACATGTTTGTATGCTCGACTTTTAGAGAGATCATCAGTAGCTGTGATACCAAATTTCCCAAGTCTAGCTTTATAAATGCGGAAGATAATGGGGATTTTGCTGGCATGATAAAAAGATACATACAAACTAGGCAAGTTATAAACATTATTGCTAGCTGTAACACTCTGGAACTGATTTGACTTGGCACAAAGCCAAATTGACTCGCTTTTCCTTTTGGAAACAGAGTATACAAAACAAAAAGGCAACAAAGTTAGACTCAAGATGTCGCAGATTCGTCTGCCCGGCCTGGTGATTTATGCCGTGTGAGTTTTCAACTGATCGCTCAGCATAATCGAAATATCGCTGCAGCTAATAACAGCAACTACAACTGCAGCCGCTGTCGCAACCGCAGTCGCAGCCGCAGTCGCTGTCGCAGCCGCAGTCGCAGTCTTGCAGATACTTTTGTATCTTTTGCGCATTGTTCGCACATCGGCTACTGCACTTGGCTGCGGCTGAGCAGCGATCGTGTTGGCCGATAAGCCGCCGCGGCAACATATTGATTATGTGCTTAAACCGATTGACAGATGCAGATACACACAGTTCCAGCGGCAGCAGCGTCAGATACATTTGTCCTGCAGTTCAGCAGTTCAGCGGGCTGTCCTGCAATGACTTGGCACTTTTGCAATGCCTAATTAGGTCGCCAAGCACTTGGGGATACAAATTAAGACTTTGTAAACAAGCCGCAGCATTAACTGAGAGTACCAGCTGCGGCGGCGGCTGCTGTTGCTGCTGCTGCTGCTGCGGAATGTATCTATGAGATACGCAGCGCACACCCACGCCAGGCGTGGCATTGTTGCTGCACATAAATCATGGCCGAGGCAGCGAGCTGTCGATGCGCGCTGCACTTTTCAAATGGATCGTGCTGGTTAACCCATTATTAACCCCTGGCAGCCTCATAATTGGCGTGCGCCACGGCGTGGGCGGGGTGAGAGGGGCCGCTTTAAATTTAGAAGCGTTTGCCCGCTAAATGTGGCGAGACGGGCAGCGCCTCTAGCCCCTCTACAGCCCCCCTCCCCAGCTCCCTTAGGGTTATCGGCCACTTATAGAACGCTCGCGCTAATGGGCTCATTAAAGACCAAGAGCAGGCGGCGTAGGTGCAGCGGGTGCGGGGCGGAAAGGTGCCAGGGACGGGGTCATAAATTGTCCCGAGCGCCGCATTATATTTGACACGTCGCCAAGCTTGAAGATTGTGGCGTGATTATCGCCCTGCGAGCGGCGACCTCTACCCCAAAATGAGTTGAGGCCCCCGCCGAACCCCGCTGGCCCTGCCCCACTTTGCCGTGGCAACTGCGTGACAATATGCGAACGCTCGTAAATTTAATAGCCTCACTGCATTTTCCATCAACATAAATTTCGTATTGTGTCATTTTCAATTTGCAGCAACGTGCCCATAACTCATTTCAAACAGCCCCCAACCCACCCCAGCTCCCTTCCGACAACAACCCAGCCACCCACCACCCACCATCCACCACCCACTGACTTGGCCTGCGCTTAATGCTGTCTTCTATATATTGCAGTTCAACCAGGATCTGTACTCGTCCTCGGGCGTGCAGCTGGCCGCCTCCTCGAGCGCCTCGGGCAGCTCCCACTCGCCCTGCAGCCCCATCCTGCCGCCCTCGGTGAGCGCCAATGCGGCCGCAGCAGCCGTTGCCGCCGCCGCCCACAACTCAGCGGCCGCAGCCGTCGCGGCGGTGGCCAATCAAGCCTCCTCCTCCGGTCTGCAGCTGGGCGCAGTGGGCGGCGTTGGCGTTGGCGTCGGCGTTGGCAGCGGTGCGCCCAGCGGCCTACTGGGCAACAATGTGCCCGGCGGCAGCAGCGCCGCCAGCGGCGGCCTTGGCATGAGTCCTGCGCTCAGCGGCGCCGCCTCTGGAGTGGGCCACGGCCTCCACAGCCGCACGCATCAAACCAAAGAAGAGGATCTCATTGTGCCGCGCAGCGAAGCTGAAGGTAAGTCTATTTATCTCAAGCCGAACCGGTTCGTGCCTGCAGTTCCAACCTTTGCCAACACTGTTCGGTTCGTAAACTGAAACACTAATGCAAAAACAACTCGAACCAAAGCATTACTTGCTCCTAAAGGATTCGGTTCAGGAAAAAGTAAATTATATCAATTAAAGTAGAATATATTTCTTTAGAAATCAAGTTTTGACTGAAGCCTTGACTACAGGGATAACTTAAATTAGGTTCACGAACCGAACCCAAAGTAGAAACAATGGTTCGTACCGCAAACCAAATTGCTGGCAAACTTGTTTCGTTTGCAGCCCTGATTTATTTAATTAAAACAGTTGAGCGCGTTTCCAATCAAGATTGAAATTCTCCGTGTAACTGAAATTCATGGCACAGTTTTATCTAATATTCTGTTTTTAGAACATTTGTGCCAATCTGTGAAAAGATTTTTTATTTGTAAACCTAGGTTCGAATTGTTTTAGCTTTCACTGTATTATATTCACAACTTTTGAAACCGTATTCAATTGATGTTCACAATTCGGAATAATCGATTTAAAAGGATTTTTATTGAAATTTAAAATGGTAACAGCTTATAAAATGTGAAAAGAAAGAGTTCTTAATGTGACTGGATATTGTTTGAAAGTGAAATCTTTTATTTAATTGTAAGTGCAATAATAGTTATGTTCATTTATTAAAAAGAAAGGAGTATAATATATAGTAAAAATTTCAAAATTTATAAAATATTTTAATTTAATTTTAAGCGCAATAATAGTTCATAGAGAATAGAGAATAATATAGTGGAATACTTATTAAAAAAAGACATATTTATAAAGTATATTCCGTTTTCAAACTGCTGTTGTTGTTAACCAGAATATGGCTCTAATTATGCAGAGTTTATAGATCTAAAACATAATATAAAGAAGTTCTACATCTACTTAAATCGAAATAATGTTTTATAAGAGAACACAATAATATTATCTATAGTATTTGCTTTCTTTATGCATATCAATTGAGTTTGTCAGTCTCAATTTATAAACAGTATCATTAATAATAATTTCATGCTGACAAGCATCGATACTATGGAAAGTAACAACATACATATATCTATATATCTACTCATATGAGTATATCATATGTATGCTTGCTCAAAAGATTATTTATTATATTTACCTCAGTTACAAATGAACTCAATAAAAATAAGTATGTGTTCACATTTTTGCTGTCAGCATCGAAGATCGATTGTTGGCCATGGCTGGAATGTGCTGCCGTTTTTAATGTTGCTAAGAATAGAGTGAGTGAGTGAGAGAGAGAGAATGAGGTGAGTGAGAGAGAGAGAGAGCTACAAGCAAGCTAATTAATTTGCACATTTTTGAGATTGCTCGCCGACATTCCAACGAGTTAACATTTAATAAATTATATCATATTTTTTTTACGGAAATGCAACTCACAACATGCAACTATGCGATGAACTTCGCACCTCTCCGCCCCGCCTCTCTCTCTGTCCCTTTCTCTTTCTCTATCTCTCTCTCTGTCTGTTTGCCATTACTAATTTGATTTTTGCACTGAATTCAATTGCAGCGCGGCTGGTGGGCTCCCAACAGCATCATCATAATGAATCATCCTGCTCCTCCGGCCCGGACTCGCCGCGCCATCCGCACTCCCACCCGCATTCGCTGCACGGTCCGGCGGGAGCGTCCTCAACGGGCGTCGCCTCCGTCACGGGCGCCATGTCCAAAGAGCTGCCCCTGGACGCCAGCAGCAGCAGCGGCGGCGGCGGAGGCGGAGGCGGGGGCGGTGGCGTTGGTCACAGCAGCCAAGGACGCGCTCAATATTTGTCGGCCACCTGCGTTGTATTCACCAACTACTCGGGCGATACGGCCAGCGTTGTGGATGACCATTTCTCTCGAGCGCTCAACTACGGCAACAAGGATACAAAAGGTAGGTATCCTCTCCCCATCATTCCCGCTGCAAATCTGCCATGTCATTTGGCCCGAGCGCTCTCCCCCTGCGCCCATAGTCAACATTTACATGTTACATGTTGATCAAAAGACCCGCCCATGTCATGTACTTGTCCCAGCTGTCAGTTTGCGTGTTGGCGTTCACAATTACCCAGAACCAGAACCAGTAGCCGGTACCAGAGTCAGATCCCCAGCCGGAATGGGAGCCGGAGCCAAAGTCGGAGCCGGAATGGGGCGCACTTGCCAAACCAAAAATCCCATAATTAGCCAAGAATCAGAGTAGAGTTATTAAAATGTCGCGTGCAATTTGAATTACAAGTGGGAATGGGAATGGGAATGGACATATGTATGCACATACTATAATGCATGCCAAGGAAATTACTTATATGCTAACAAGGTTTCTTTGAATGCTAAGCAATCAACCTGGAGTTCTAACTTATAACTAAGTCTACCTGTTCTATAAAATCTACGTTATTGCATTGAGTTTGTCCCTACTCAGTTATCCCACCCTTAGCGGGTGGATAATTGAAGAAACAGTCACCCTTAGACACCCAAGGTTGGATCTTGTAGAATCTGTACAATTCGAGTACGTGTCATTGCATTGCAAGAACTTAATAAGATATGAAAAACAAAGAGAGCTTTACGAAACAGTTTCCGCCCATTTTCCACACTTGCGGATAGATTTTTCGAAATCCTGACCATCCACTTTCACTCCCGTAGATGGATTTTTCGAAGCCCTGTCTTATTTAGGTCCAAATTTAGTGTCAATGTTGTCCGAAGGATTTAGGAAATGCAATTTAGATTAACCTTACCTATTCATAAAGGTTACTGTCTTTTAAAACCAAGCGACTTTCTGATTATATTGTTGTTTAAAGTTTAGTTTAGAAGAGCATTGTTGCTTAGTCGCCTCGAGGTCCAGCTTAAGTTGTGTTTAGTCCCCTCTTAGTCCAGCTTAAATTGTATAAAATTAGTATATTTTAATCCGTCAGAGTTAGCTTTAAGGTATTAGGACACAGGTTATAGTTCAACTGCTGCCAAATTTACTGCAGCATTTCGGTAAAGTCCTTTGAATTCTTGTTCATTCAACTAGAACACTAAATTTGCATTGAGAGATTGAGAAAAGAAGAAACTGTTGAAAGGACCCTCGCATATAGAGCACTTTGGTGCACACAGCAGAGTCTCAGTCGTAGGCAGTACGTACTCCTCCCGAAGGCCCCGATGTCGTTGCCGTTGCCCTATGCAGTTCCCCCCCGTTCTTCATCGTTGAATGCCACTGCGTCGCACAATAAACCAAATAAATCAAGTTGCCACTTGCCACTCGGTTGTTCTTTCGATTTCAAAATTAATTACCTCCTTTAATGAAGATAAACGTTTCGTTTGTTCATGCCTGTCGCTCTACTCGCCCCTTGCCCGCTCCCCTCATCTGTCTGTCGGTCTGTCTGTCTGTCTATCCGTATCTCAGTCTGTTAGTCCAACTTTGTATCTTTTGGCCGCTGTCGCGCAAGTTGCTTTTAATACTCGTTTTATTTATACGAATAAAAATGCAAATTGTCGCCGAGCATCGGTTTAAATCATACTACAAGCAACGAACTAAGTATAAACATGTTCTATGAACGGAAACTGCATTTGAGCCAGGCATTTATTTAAAACAACAAAAAAACAAACAACATTAAGTACAAACAAGTTGCTGTTTTGCAACGCGACTAATGAAGTGTTTTTGAGAATTTGAGTTTTGCTAACACTTATAACGACTAGAATAGCAAAGGTGTATTATTAAAATAAATATGCTGTTTCAATTTCAGATTGTTATTCTAATGAACAAGAATTTAGTTTATAAACAAACATATGTTTATAAAATAGTTTGAACTATTAAGTAAGGCCAAATAAGCCATTGCTAAATAGAGTAAAAAACTAAAGACTATTATGAAGTAAGTTATTTGTCCGAGAATTGCAAGAACAGCAAACTATTTTCGTTTTATTTGTATATATACTAATATAGCTTTATCCTGACACGCTTCGCTGTGGCACATTGTGGTTGCAGGGATGAGAAATTAAGGAATGAACAAAATAAACTTTCCCTCCCGTGTCTTATGATTCTTGATATAGAGTATTAAGAATTTAGAAAACGATCTAACAAAAGACTTCTCTCACACATTTGACCTTAACCCCATTTCTCTTCCGTGCTGACGGGTGGGAGAAGATTTTTCAAGTTTCATACAACAGTTTTGCGCTCAAGATCTTTGACGGCATTTTCGGATCTGTTTTTAATCCCGTAGCTTATTTACATTCTCAAAGTACTCTGACATGGAGTAAATATCACAAATACTCATTATGCACATTAATTATTCACATTTCGCAGTCTGATCTGAGCTGCTTAGTGGAAACATGGAGCATTTTATTGCTCAATCAATCAATTATCGCCTTGGGGCCCAGGACATTTGCATGCTAAGCAGAAGCCGCCTTCAAGTTGCGCTAATGTTTCGTACGTGTCCTTGTACTGAACTTGTACTGAGCACCTTCAGTCGCATCCACCCACAAATTTGGCCAATCAACGAGCACTTCAACAATCTGTGGCCTATTCCATTTTACCGCTAAACGCAATCGCAGTGGCAATCGCATTTACTGCTCAGCTGCCTTTTTATTGAGTTTCTGTGGCTGCTGCCAATGAGGGGGGGTAGATGTGTGTGTGTGTGTGGGGAGTAAGAGAGGGGAGAGACCTGGTCTCCACCATTGGCACTTTAATTGTGCAATTTCAAAGCAGTTAAATTTCATCAATTTCGATACGCGTTAATTGCAAAATCGCTTTTATGTTGCCAACAAAATTTTGGCAGCTAAATTCAATCAAATTCAAACCTTCCTCCAAATAAAGTCTAAACACTGCTGTCGAAAATTTATTAATTAGTAACTATATGAAATTTTTTTTAAATTAAAGTTCTAGTTCTACATAAAATCGGGTCTCTATTCCTTTTACTTAACAACGGAATATATACTTAAATTCTTAATCAATTCTTATAATTATACGATAAAATGTTGTCAGTTTAATTCAATAAAATTCAATCCATTCTTTAATTAAACTCTTAACTCTGCTGTCGAAAGCTGATTTATTAGTAACTATAGAAAACTTTGCTTTAATTAAAGTTCTGTCTCTATTTCCTTTACTTAACAACAGAATATGTAGTTGAATTCCTAATCAATTCTTATAATAATTATATGAAATTTGAGAAGATTGTATCATTTATATTTTTATTTCTACTTTTTAATAGAGAAAGTGTTTTCTATTGTATTAAGTAGTGTATTTTTGAATACTTTACACACGAATTCCGCATCAATTAACAAATTCGTAGGGCGTTGCCATCTGTTTTCGAACTTTTCTTGTGTATTTTGAACATGTGGCATCTCTCAGCGATTAACTTTGTGAATTTGTAAATGCCGCACAACCTGAAACATTCTTGGGCATGCAAATTAAAGAAATTAGGATCCAATCTCAAAAAATATACATTCTTACTGAATTTTTTTTATTTTATTATTGTTAAAAATGTGTATATTATATTTATCAAATATATTTAACCAGCGTACTATTACCAATGTGGCAACTTAAAATGGTTATACATAATTAACTTACTGAATTAGAAATGGAAATAAAATAATGCATGCGAATTTATCAAAAATGTTTATAAACTCACATTTAACAATTCCACTAAAATTGATTATGAATTGATCTTGATTTCATGAAGTGTTGAGGCGCAGCCAACTTAACTGTGTGTTCGTAATGCCTATTTGAAATGTGTGGCAACTCTGTGCAGTTGCTTTTATGAATTCAGCTCCTTTGATATTGTGACATTGCCAATAAAGTGAAATAATCATGCTCTACTCATAAAAGTTTAATGGTTTTTATTATATTCATAATCGAGTTCAATTAATCAATAGCTAAGTGGATTTCAAATATTTGTCGCTTATGTGAAGATTTAGTGGTTGTTGTTGTTGTTGTTGTTGTTGCACCACTAGTAACCACTCACCCACTAAACAAAATGTGAAACTTGCGCAATTCAATAAAACAAAAAGATATAAATAACAATAAAAAAATAAATAAAAAAAACATGGTTCAGGTTTTTTTTGTTTTGTTGTGACGCTGCTTAATGGTATTTAAAGTTCATTTTGGCCATTTGTCTATTTGAGTGGTTTGCACACACACAAACACACACACTTTTACATGATTGTGGTACTTTAAAAACTATGCAGTATTTATATAGATTTTTATACTCTATGCCCACAAAGGATGAAGTGAGTATATTGATTTTCGACATCCCGAAAGGCTAGAGCAAGCAAATTTAGTACCCAGTCAGCAGAAGTGTTTAAATTTTAATGCCACGCCCATATTTGCCAACCTGAATTAAAATCATAGATTAAAACCTTTTTTTAATTAATTTATTATTTTATTATATTTTTATTTATTTATTTCTTTTTGATACTAGCCGAAATTAGCGTGTTTATTATTGAACAGACTATATTTTAGTCGGGAGCTTTAGAGTTTTTCACTTGTTCTCTTTATCTCAGCGTGCAGTTTGTTGTTTTATGTACGAATATGCCATACAAGTGTGTGTTTTGTGTGTGTGTGTGTGTTTGTGTGTAGTTGTGTATATATCTAGTTGGAATGTGCTATAAAATGTCGCCGGAATGCGATGTGGTCGATGTTGTTGTTGCTGTTGTGCGGTTCGTCTGGCGGTGCCAATGCCGAATGCCGCATAGATTCCTCATTACGGTTTTAAAATGCATTTCAATTAACTGCTCACTCGAGATACACTCACATCGCATCGTATCAGATATGTACACACACAGGCGGACACTGCCACAGATACATCTACAGCTACAGCTACAGATACAGATACAGTGTGGCACGCTTGCACTTTCAGTTGTTGTGCCTTCTGTTCTGTTCTGGGTTTTAAAATATCATCGGCATCGGCATCGGCGGACACCCCGAGACGTTCTCAGCTGCAGCCTTCAGTTGTTTCGTTTTGGGGCCCTGTTTTCAGTTCTGTGGCACTTTCATATGATATTCGAATGCTACGAGTATTTAATTAGATGCCTCAAGAATTCGATTTAAAATTCCTTGGCACCCGCTGCAGATGCAAGGCCCGCTAACGAAACCCTAAACAGAACTAAATTAAAGTAGGCTCTTTCTCTCTCTCTCTCTCTGCCGCTCTCTCTCACTGGAATGCTATGTCCAACCCACATTTTATACCCTGTATCGTTTCAAAATGGTTGAAAATGTTAAAAAGTTGTGTAAATTGGGGTTAGACTAGATTAAGACGATGAAGTTTGCATCACGAAGCTTTTTCGTTAGGATTTCCGAACGAGGGATTATCTCCTCTGCTTCTTCCTTTCGCTACAAACAAAAATAGCTTCAAGAAGTTACTTCATTGTCTAAATGCAGTAAAACAGGCCTTACAACACAAGCTCTCACTCTAAAGGGAGTACAACTATATATATATTCTGGATCAATTTCAACAGTTACTATCCGTCGAAACTTAGAAACTATTAGGACTAAGAGACATCAAATTCGATATGTAGTATACTTTCTCTCTCTCTCTCTCTCTATCTTATAGATAATATTTGCTTCGATTTCTCTTCCCGTACCACAGGAATTTGATTAAATCCAATAAATAGTGCACTTTTAAAGATAACGCTATGATTTTTGGTACACGTATTTTTTAACTCACTGTTTTATTATGTAACAAATTTCATAGCGATCGGATGATATATACTACTAAAAACATCGATGTATTGATCATGTTGGGAGGGAAAATATGATTTTGCTTCCTAAATGAAGCAAATGCATATTCAATTGAGAGTCCAAGTAAAATATCGTAAGAATCTTATATTCAGTTATATCTTAAGAAGTTTTTTCAAATTTGGAGTAGATTTTTTCACAATTTTTGTTTAACTTAGGACTTGAATGTGCTTAAATTATCTTTAGACAATCAGTTGAGTAATGTATGTCTAGAAATCTTAGTAAATATCTGAAGAAAACTGATAAATGATTATATAGAGAAGAGAAAGATCGAGTTAACATCGATATATCGAAGCTGGCATGATTCTTTTCTATAGTTCAAATCAAAGTACAGGGTATCTGCTACTCTAGCTTCTTTGTACGCTCGAGTGTTGTCGTTGGTGTTGTGTAAAAGGACACTAGGAGAAGGTCAGCCTTGGCTGTCCTGCCGCTGTGTGGTCGTGTGATCTGCGCTTATCTGCATCGCAGTTAATTCAGGTGCAACTTCATTAGGGCCAGAAGGATGAGGTGAAAGGTGAGCGGCTATCAGGTAGCAATTGCAGCGCGTTTCGGCTTTCGCTTTGAATTCCAAATGCCAGCATGAAAGTAAAAACAGTTGTGGCAACGCAGGGGAGCGGCGGTTGGTGTGGCAAGGCAAAGTGGAAGAGTCGCCAAATCTTTGCCAGCTTCTGGCTTCGGCTGCGACTGCTTGTTTGCACATTAATGGGAATTCCTGGGCGTCAGTTGAGCGAGTGAGTGAATGACTATGACGCTGAAGATGGCGACGATGACGACTTTTTTGTGGCACTGAATGGGGCACGCGGCATCGCTAACCAACCAAACAAGCAAGCAACCAACCAACAACCAACCAACCCACCAGCCAGTCAGTCAGCCACATCATCAGCATTCAAGGCACACTCACAACGTGCCGTGGCAAGTCGCGACGGCAGCACACAGTTCAAACATATCCTCGAAGTATAACAGCTGCCCGCTGCCCCACTGCCCCGCACGCAGCTCCCTAAGCCCAATTCCTACCCAGCTGCAGCTGACTGCAGTTGTTGTATATTTTTCTCTCGAATTGAGTTTGGAATGTTGTCAACGCAAATGCGCCTATGCCCCAGCACAGCACAGCACACACAGTACACAACACACAGAGCCCAGTATCGAGGTCCCCAGTTGCAGTCCTTGGCACATGTGCATGCCACAGACGCCAGCCAGGCAGCCAACCAAATGTTGTTGCTATTTTCGGCAACAATTTTCAAAGAGCAGCAGCTCCATTACACTGAGACTCCGGCTGTTGCTGGTGCCACATAATGGAGATGTCTTCGTGTTCGTCTTTGCAATTTCATAAACGCGTAGATTTACAACCATTTAATACAAGTGATGATCCTGAACACGGCAACGACAACGACAACAAACATTCCGCTCAGTTATTTGCAACAAGCCGTGGCGCCGACGACAACTAAGTAAGTACTTGGCTGCCTCCCGACCCCGACGCCCATCCCGCTCCCGATCCCCTCCTCAGGCGTTGCTCAGTTTATCATTATGCACTTGAATTGAAATTGCGTTGGGCATTATCATAGACCTGCTAACAGCGTTTGGTTTTGGTTCGACTCTTTCAGATGGCAGCAGCCCCATGTCGAGTCGCAATTTCCCACCATCGTTCTGGAACAGCAATTACGTGCATCCCATACCCGCCCCCACACACCCACAGGTAAGTGTTGACCACGAAAACGATTAACTGCAATACGTGCCGCAATTACGTGTGCAACTGGAGAAACCAGGCCCAGTCGCAGCACCAGGCCCTGGCCCTGGTCCCAGCTCCCTGGCATTCTAAATAAGTTGTAATTCGGGCCCTGCTGACCGCCAATCTCTCTGTCCAATCTTTTTGTCCATGTCCAGGTTAGCGACTTGTACGGCACCGCGACGGACACCGGCTACGCCGCAGATCCCTGGGTGCCACATGCGGCAGCCGCGCACTATGGTTCCTACGCGCACGCGGCGCATGCGCATGCGGCACACGCACACGCATACCACCACAACATGGCCCAGTACGGCAGCCTGCTGCGCCTGCCCCAGCAGTACAGCCACGGTTCAAGGTAAGCACCCCATTTCCCCATTCCCCCAAGGTTCCAACTAGACCTAGATCTGCACAACAGCCTTATTGATTTACTCAACTATTTCAAATTGTTTCTATTTAACACCATCAACTTGGGGTTTTATTCTGGAATCATAGGGTTGTTAACGTTACGATCAGGATGAGAATTGTAAATGGTTCAGTAGATCTCAAGAGCTAGCTGATAAGATAGTTCATGGGCAGGATTTTAGACCAAGGAATGCAAAACCTTACAAATGGTCTTAAGCATGTAAGATATTTGCAATTGAACGTTCCCGACTGCAGTATACTCTGTTAGCAGTATGTTAAATTGTGCTTATTTGTAGCCACAAAGGGGGCGTGGCAAACCAATAGTCTATATGTCAAATTTGATGAGTAGATAGATTTAGAAATCGCTCATTTCCTGGAAACGGTTGGGGGAGGCAGGTTTTTTTAGAAAGCGAATTTGTCAAGTATGTCAACAGTAGTCTGTATATAAAATTTCCTGACTCTAGCTTAGAAAATGTGTAAGATATGGGTTCTTGCAGAATATTGGGGAGGTAAGAATTAGATGATGAGGATATCTATCAGTTTCAGATATATTAAGATTTAAATATTCTATAAAACATATAAAAGGAATAAGTTCAAGGATCAAGGAAATATTCTATAAAACATATAAAAGGAATAAGTTTAAGGATCTTCAACAAAATATCTAAAGAAATGTGATTTTTAGTAATGAGTATAATATTAATAACATTATTAGTATATCCTAAGTAAGGCCTTAGTAGCCAGCGCTTTAAACTACTTGTTAGTTTAAACTTTTAAAGGTTAACCATCAATATTATCGTCTGACTGACATATTCCCTCAACTCTGATTCATTGCAGACTACATCACGACCAGCAGACGGCCCATGCCCTGGAGAGTGCGGCGGCCTACTCGAGCTACCCAACAATGGCAGGTGCGTACTCGACTCCTGGTTAAAGGACATGCGGCATTTGTCGATTTATGTTGTCCATTTGTGTGTGTTATTGCCATGCGACCTTTGCTAGATTTGTGCTTTAATGAAATGCGTTTTGTTTGTTTCTTTGTTGTCCATAAAAGGTCTGGAAGCTCAAGTGCAGGAATCGTCAAAGGATCTTTATTGGTTCTAAGAGCGCTCGGTCGCCAGGCCTCTAGTGTTATCCCGTGACGCCAGCTGGTGTGAGGGGAATTTTCGTTGATGTATAAAGGGAAAGCGACACTCAAATAATAATGCAAATAAATCACAACCAAGAAACACAACAATAAACGGACGCTCCGCTAATATTAAGTAAAAGATACAATACATAAATGTGCAAACTTATGTTAGATACACAATCATCAGCCGAGTCCCCTTAAAGCCCCCAAACGAAACAGTTAGACCAGCTAACCGGTTCGAACTGAGCTAATTTGAATAATTATGAAATTTGTTTCTAATTAAAGTGAGTCTGTGAGGTTTAAATTTACTTTTACTCTTATATTGTAAACAATTCGCGTATTAAAATTGTGTAATTTTTGTATTGTACACCCCATAAGTTTAGTATCCCATATCAGCAAGTTAGACACGCCTACATATAAATACTAAATATACATATATATATATATACAAATACACATAAATTTAATTAAATATATATATATATACATACTTATATATGTATTCTTAAACAATTTAATACAGCGATAATAACACTAACGATAATAATCAAACATTTCTTGTATAGTTAACGACTTGGACATAAATTTGAAAGCTAGAATTTATTTTGTTTAATATCTTCAATTTTGAATTTCACAAATTAGGTTATACAAATTGAATGCAACAAAAACAAAACATGACTAAAATAAAACAATTTGAATACAATCAAAATACCATTGCGGTTTTCTTATTCTTTGGGTTATTTAAGGGGAAATTATTTAAGAGTTCATTACGATGCAGAACTGAGAGGATAACAAAGGACTGGAGCTAAGAGGTCGTCCACATATTACGTAATCATGTTTTTGTCCTTTGCTGATACCCTTCCCCCAATATAATCAAGCGAATTCAATTGGATGAGCTCCTCCGCCCCCATTATGATTACGTAATCATTTTAAATTAATTTCTTCCGAAATTGGAGAAAAAAGACTCTTAGATTATGTAATCATATGCCAAGGACTCTCCCCCCATGTCATGAAGCGTAATCATGTAATCCCCCCTATGATTACGTAATCATTACTAATTTTAATTTCTTCCGAATCTTAAATACAAAAAAAATTGAAAGAAGGCTTTTAGATAGAGTATGTAATCATATGCCAAGGACCCTCTCCCCCCATGTAATCAAGAGTAATCTTTGGGCTGACCCCCACCCCCTTGATGATTACGTAATATGTGGACGACCCCTAAGTAGGAAATATTTGAAATATTTTTAGTGTAGATCCAGAGTGCCCCAAGCATTATGAATGCCAATAATCTAGGCTGTATTTCCGAAATGATAGTTGTAAATCGTTCTTAGAGGAACCTACATACCAAATTTGATGATCCTAGCTCTATAACTAAAAATAGAGTATACCTCCGATTAAAGAAACTGGGTATAAGGTCATGGAATATGTTTATCATATACAGTATCTGAGATAGGAATGAGTGACAGTGAAGCGGAAAGCACTAGACCGACTTGCCTAATGATACTAATCAAGAATATACATATATACATATATATACATTTTTAGGGTACGACCTCCTGGATACAGTTCTACCATTTTGAATGCGTTCAGGATGTAATCATAAATAAGAAGATAGAAAAAAGATTTGTTGTTGCATGCCTCCTACTGTTCAGTAAAGATCCTTTTATTTTAACAGCGACTTACTGGCTCCTTGTCATTCATTTTGATAACGATCTATATTACATAACATAATCAAAGTATCTTAAATCGTTCGCATGATGCCTCCGCCAGCAATGCCGGGCATAATTTATGCAAGCGACTGCCTAATGATTCCATTCCGACTGAGAAACGTGAGCTTGTGGGCAAAACGATGAGCGGAGACAGATAGGAATCAAGAAACAAATTTAATAATCGTTAATTTCACATGTGCATGTTTTCCACGCCATTTAGCCAGGCGCCTTATTAATCTGGGGCTATTTATCATCGGACTGAGGCAGCAAAAGAAGCCAGCAAGGCAGATGCATAATTAATGAAAAACAAATCTCAGATCTCCCCACCCCACCGACTCATAAATAAGACACAAATTTCTGGCCGCAACTTTGACTGAGAACGTCTCTGGGTTCTGGCTATGCTTTGGTGGCTTTGGCGTTGCTAGCTACACAAATAAAGATACAGATACACGCACAGATGCATATAGAGATACAGATACAGATACAGATACATAGGCAGGCACTTCCTGAGCTGGGGCGACGATCTTATTGTTATGGCCATTATACAATCCGATGAAAGGCGCGTAACATATTATTGACTTTCAATGACTTATCGCACAGTTGGCCAACTCAGCGCGCCTCAACGAACCCAAACAGTTGGCGTTACCCAGTCTCCCAGTCTTCCAGTTGGTCAGGCCGCCCCTCGCCCGTTCTCCGAGCAATCCTCCAGCCCTCCAGGCAGGCAGGCTGGCAGGCAGGCAGGGCAGCTCATGAATTAAAGAAACGTACAAACGCGCGACATGCTCCCGTGTGCGTATTTACATCAAGTCTTTTTGCCACTGCTGCTAACTGGCGGACTGGTTCCAGACTGGTTCCCTCCCGGCTGTGTCCGGCCTGGGGGTAAGGTACAAATTTATTACTGATCGATGCCAGTGGTAGCCAGCCGCTCGAGAGCCGTGCTCACATTATTTTAGCATAAGAATTCCATATTTTGGTGCGACTCTGACGACGCGGCTCTAACTGGGCCGCCCCTGTCGCCAAGGTGTTCAACAATTCGCCAATGCGTTCGCTCTGGGTTTATCGCTTTTTAATAACTGCACGGTCCAGTGTTTAAATTCATTCTTCTCTTTTTTTCGCTTCTCTGCTCCTGCTTCTGCTCCTTGCTCCTTGCTCTTTGACGTTGTCACTCAACTCGGTTTAGCGACAGATGGTTCCGCTTTTTGGCGGCACTTCCTTCTTCCGCTTTGGACAGCCAAGCAGCAGCAGCCGGAGTGAATCAGCTGTGGGCACTTCCAAGTTTATTGTCGCATTGTGTGCTAATCAGCTGGCTTACCCCGCGCATTTCCCACTAGGTCTAAATATCAGCACCTAGTAGAGCTGGCAAACTATCGGGTTTTTTCACTATCGATATTATCGAGCTGGCCAATTGTATGCGTCTATTTAAGGCCATACACAAGAATTAGCTTAATGATTATCACTCTTTATGTAGTCTTGGATAGGAAAGCTAAAAGGTATCGATATTGCCGTCATTCGAAAAATTGATAAAATATTGAGAAGCATGTTGTAATAAAAGTTCTATAAATCTTTCAGGAAACTTTATTAATAAGTGATATATCTTGGTTAAGCATAGATTTTGGAAATATCTAATGAATCAATTATTCAGCAATATTGCTGAAAGATACAGAGGTGGACTTCTGGCCAACTCCACTCCACTCCCATCAACTCCTTAGCTACTCGCTCAGCAAGGCCTTATAGAAGTAGAAAGCTTGTCCGATACCAGCCTTTGGATAATTGGATTTAGAGGGGGAGGAGTTTTGGTTTAGAAGAAAGAGGTGGTCGGGGGGTTTTTAGAGATTGCTTAAGTTTTTTTTTTTTTTTTTGACCTTTTTTTTTTTAGTTTCTTTTTTTTTCTCTCTCTCTCTCTTACTCTCTCTCTCTCTCTCTTACTCTCTCTCTCTCTTACTCTCTCTCTCTCTCTCTTACTCTCTCTCTCTCTCTTACTCTCTCTCTCTCTCTCTTACTCTCTCTCTCTCTCTCTTAATCTCTCTCTCTTACTCTCTCTGTCTCTCTCTCTCTTTCTCGCTCTCTCTCTCTCCCTCTCTCACACACACGCACACACACTAAGGTTGACATCCAAAATAAGCTATTGCTATGCACAAAATATACCTTCAAAATGATAAATTGTAGTGGGGTCCCTTGAATTCTTGAGAATCGCAGAGAAGGGCGATCAAAATTATAAAACTGTTTTGTATGAAAATCTCTGTTGTTTATAAAGATATCCTCACCAAACTCACCCAAATCGAGTCTTTGGAGAGTTTAAATAATCTGACCAAAT
Organism: Hirtodrosophila histrioides; assembly: GCA_037075165.1. Lineage (NCBI taxonomy): Eukaryota > Metazoa > Arthropoda > Insecta > Diptera > Drosophilidae > Hirtodrosophila > Hirtodrosophila histrioides. The sequence continues at coordinate 433,585 of JBAMCL010000334.1, forward strand.
TTGATCAAAATCGGGTCACTATATCATATAGCTGCCATAGGAACGATAGGGTGAAAAATGCAATCTGACCCAATTTGGTCAAAATCGAAAAACTATTTCGCTATATTAAACTTTTTTTTATGCAAATCCAAACGTTGTGAGAGTTTTATTATACTTCAAATAGTTTCCTATAATTTCATCAAATTCGGACCAAAATTAAGTCTTGCTATGGTATATAGCTTCGGCACTCCGAAGGTAGCCGTCCTTTCTTGTTTTGATACCATCTGTTAGATCCCTGCGTATCTCTGCTCCGTATCCTGTTATATTTATGAAAGTGGTTTAAATAAAATGCAGCAATAAAGTAAATAGAGCCGCATAAAAAACAAATATTGACTTGTTTGTTTAACCAACCAAACTTACAAGCTGATCAAATTTGGTAAAATCTATAGCTACCAAAGGAATAATCGGAGACGGAAGAGAAATGAGTTGTATAAGCAATTTTTTCGTTTATACGGGTATATCAAGAACACTCAGCAATTGCGAGTTATACGAGTACTAATCTTTATAGAATTTGTTAATTAATTAATTATATATCAGTCATAGGAGCAATCAGTTAAAAGTTGAGTCTTGTATGTAAAAACTTTCCGTAAGAGTATGTTTCTTTGGCATCCTTAAAATAGCCGTACTTTCTTATTTATATTTATAGTAGTTCTATTTCGAACTGTTCGAAACATTCTGGGTATTCTTTTTGTGAATTTAGTTGCAACTTCCGAAACTGTTCTCCAAATTGAATGGAAATTAATTTTGGTGCAGATAAACAAGAAGTTGGGGAATGTCAACGGGAACAAATCGGACGACGTGTTAAATAATGCCAACTGAGAAGACAAACCAAAGTTGATAATAAATAAAGTGGAAAAACAATAATAAAAACAGAGAATCATTTGGGGCACACTCACGTGGAGTGTGAACTATTGAAACTTTGACATCCAATTGGGACACTGCCGCACTTTATGGCCACCAAATGTTCGTGGATTGTTATAGAACTCTGTTCGTGCCCCTGGCACACCTTTGGCCGGCGACAAATGTAAGCCCAAACCCCAACATAAATAAACAACACATCCAGGGAGAGTCGAGTGTTGTCTTTGGGGCATTGCGCGGCGTTCCGTATACGCTGCATGCAACGCCGTGTTGTGGCACGTAGATGGCACTGCGGCTCTTAAATGCTTAATGGCCAATCGTAAATTCGATCAAAATTGAATTGGCTGCTAATTGGAGTAGGGGGGCGGCTGGTGCTTTTGGCAGTGGCAGTTCAGTGGTGCTAAATTATAGCTGGAGTCTATGCCCGTTGAGGTGCATTGGCATTTCTCATGTCCTGTTCGAAGAGCAGCGCTCCCAGTCAGAAATCAATTTATAATTAACGTTGAATTAACATATTTCGACCACATGTTTGCTCATACGCTCCATGAAACGTCCATTGATCCCACATGCAGCGCTGATTACGGCCAGTCTCAGGCCCAGTGCCGCCCCGCCCCAGACCCAGCAGTTCCGCCAGGCTACTGATGCTACTGCGTCTGCTTCTGCTGTGGTTAGCTTGCCACAGACCGCCGCATCCGTGGCGCATCCATGTGGCACCGGCAACGGCACCAGCACCGGCACTGGCTCCTGCGATTGCGATTGCGCAGACAATCAGTAGCGTTAAAAAAGCAATACATCATTTTCCTGGGTCTGGAACCCGTCTCTCATTTGGGTTCATTTGTGCGCCGTCCTGTGGTTGCACTCCATATGCATGTTCTTTCGCTCTCGGTGTGCGTGTGTGTGTCTGTGTGTGTGTGTGGTTTTTGTAGGTTGCCCGGTCATGTCAGTAGCTGGCGTTATTGTGATTTATATGTCTGATCTCCGAGCAGCTTCTGGCAGCTTCTGCCACTGTTTAAGGTGCCGCAATTGACATTTCCTGTAGAAAGTATCGGAAAAGCAGCATGCTCCATTGATATTCTAATTAATGTGTACAAACAACACATGCAAACCCATACATAATTATATATATCAAGAGTATAATATATATTTACATGTATGTACATGAGTAGAAAGTATTTGGAGACATAGAATGACATTGTCAGTTATTCCGTAATTTACACGTTACGCAAATGGGGTAAAATTATGGAAAATTCGCTGTAAAGAGAAAAGCTTCAAAGTGGGAATTTCAAGTGCCTGCCTAACCCGCTCATCCAGGCATATCCACAAACAGGACTCACATTGAGCACCTTGGCAAACTTTTGAAATTCAGACCGCGTTAAAATACTTTTCCCCTTTGTTCTTTACAATTTGACTAACAAAGACGGAGAGAACTTTTCACCGTTCAGACATGACAAGACAGACCGACAGAGCCCAACAGAGCCCAACCGAGCCAGCCAGGATAACAGGACGAAAGGGCGTCGTGCATTTTACCCTTAGCGCACCTTCTCCTTCACCGGCTCCTTTACAGTCACTTTCTGTGGGTGGGGCTGCCAGGCTATATTAGAAGCCGAAAAGGCGGCCAGGACCAAAGCCAAGTCGGGTTGGATTTTCCACCCGCTGCGCGGCGTTTACTTTCGCCCGGCTGGAAGCTCCTTCGCCGCCCGTTGCCAAGACGCTCCACAATAAACCTAATCTGCTCATAATGGGAAAATAATTCACAAAAATGCTCCAGTTCGAGCTGGAGTTGTAGCTGCATTTGCACTTGGCCAGCGCCAGTCGGTAAATTTTGTGGAACGCCCTTGTTTTAAACAGCAATTAGAGGCGCGCCTCAAGCTCGAAGACAATGAGTCCCTGTATAAGGATGTGGGCGTATCTAACCAAAGAAAAAAGGCGAGTTTATTAGTTTTGACTGGCCTAAACCAGGCCGAACTTCTCTTCCTTGGTCCTGCTTCGAATTATCAGTAAAAGCAGTTACTTTGGATTATAAACTCAATGGGGAAATATTGCGGCGCGTGTTCTTAATAAAAGTTAACATCCTTCGCCTTTCCTGATGTAGTCACAAGTGACTTTGCACAATGCTTATTGCCAACCAAAATGTAGTTGTCTAATCAGGGATTTTAAGCTATTTCACTGTTTGGTGTACTCATCACATAAATAATGTAAATTTACTCAACAGTTTGCTGTATGCATCATATACAATTGATATTATAAATTATTGAATATGTATACGATCGATTGATCTGAATTGCAAAGCTGATGAATGAATTCGTTCAGCAGAACTTATCGCTGTTTGATTTCAGATGATTTTATCTATTGTGACATCGAACAAAAAACAATCATTAATAATACTTTTCTGCTTTGAGTCAGCGGTTAGCAAGACAGCGGAAATTAGTCAGCGATTAGTTCTGCTGAACGCTTCCAATGTGATGTTAAAGTCTGACAATGTCGATGCTGTTTAAAGTCAGTCATTTTCCTAAAACTGTGACTGACTAGTTATTACTAGCTTACAATTACTGTGGTATTTGTTTTGTATATTTTCGGTGTATTGAGGATAGGGATACCGTTTCCTCAGCTTTCCTTATTTTTTACATATTTTTTCAATATTTTTTTTTTATCCTTAGAAACATATTAAATACTAAATGATGCCATACAACCTTACTTAATATACTCGACAGCTCGACACCCTGGACATTGTATACGATACTTAAATCATAATATTTTGTTTATTTAATAACTACAAATAATATAAGTATATATGCCTAAATAAACATAAAGAAAAATTGTATTTTAGAGTGGGAGTACTTAAGATCTGTTGAACGGATCCCCTTTCGCCTTACAATTGGGCAGTTCTTCATCACTCTCTTGCTCTTGCGGACTCCTTCGGATGAGCTTCCTGGGTCTTATTACGTATGTTTCTTGGGCACTAGGCATCTTATAATAAAGCAAACCTTGTTTTTAAAAGCTGATGTTCAGGTTTGATTGAAAGGACCATCTTGGAAACCTTGGGTATAGTAGGATCTCATTAAATGATCTAACAAGGATAGAGATGGCGTGACGTGACGGGAAAATGTGATATAATTTTACACATATTTAACAAAACAGAATTTTTATAGTTTGTCCTTTTTTTTTTATTGGTGTGGTGGCTGTGATCGGCACCTTGCGATCTTACCCAACCATGTATAGAGTTTAAGAAGCCAGGATATACATATTTACATTAATTATGGGTAGATGTTAACTAAAGACTAATTTAACATAAGTTTATCGAAATAGGATAACTTTATCGAACAGCTGAAATAGTAACAGTCACTCCAAAATTTAGCTGATGGCTTAGGCACCCCAAATATAGTCGTTCTTTCTTGTTTCTGAATAAAGTATAATATAAATAGTATAGGAATTATAGTAATATATTGATAATTCGATATTGTAGAGTGTGTTTTAATTATTCATTGCCCTTGAAAAGTACGTGTTAAAGGATGATATTTTTTTGAAAAAAAGAGAGCAAAATCTAAGGTAAATCGGATTAGTGAAGACTATTCTAGCCCGATCTTAACTCTGATCAAAACAAAATAAACAAATTATATGTATATTTTCATATATACAAGAAATTCAACATAAAAATACCAAATTTTAATCCAGACCCTAATCAGCATGCAGAAATGAACATTTAAACAAAATACAAGTAAAAACGTTGTAGTTGGAAGTACTATTGGACAGAGAAGCAGATGAACATGCCACAAGCCCAATATACTCTTTGATCCCATTTTGGCAAACAGTATAAAAAGTAATATACATACATGTATGTACCTCTACATATGTGGAATGTGTTAATTGAAACATGAATATGATTTACATACCTACTACATATTTTCCCGTTTATTCGGTAAAATTATGTGTGTACGTACAATTGTACTGATTACCACTCAGCGGGAGTAAAAACGATATGAAATATGCACAGATCAAAAAAAAAAAAAAGAATGGTAAAAAAGTGGTAAATGGTCTGAAATTGAGTTAATTAAAAGGGAATCCGTTGCGCCCATGGCCCACACCAAGGCCCAAATAGACGAGCTGAATGCCACGAAATGCAGGGCGGCAGAGCAACAACCAAAAAGCAGAAAAGAGACAGACGCAGAGATGAATATAAAATATTTTGTTAATAATGCACACGTATGTATGAGCAACACACACACACACACACATACACATGCACTTCATAACGCCAAATGCCTCGTGGATGCGAACAGAAATTGTTGAAATTGCTGAAATTCGGTGAAAAAAACAAAACAAAAAGAGAAATAAAAGCCAAGCAAATAACAACAAAAAATATGCTTTAAAATGCATTCAAGTGCAAGTGCCGCAAATGCAGTTCACTTCGTTGGATCGATTTTAATATTGAAAGAGGCCCAACAGCAGCACACACACACCTCGCTGCAGCAGCAGCAGCGGCGGCGGCGGCAGCAGCAGCAGCAGTTGCAACATTTACCAAAACTTTTGGCCAAGCAACACATTTTGGTTATGGCTACAGCTAGAGCTCCAGCTCCAGTTCCAGTTCCAGTTCCAAGCCTCCTCATGCTGGACAGCGTGCGTGCGAGCGGGACAACCATAGTGTGCGTGACAGCAGCGGCTGGCGTGATGTATTCGCATGGCAAGCAAACAATTCATTTCGTGCAACATATCAGCAACAACAAGGCTAGGCGAGGGGCGGTCGCTGATGCGGCGGGGCGGCGGGCGGCGGCTTCGGGTTTCGGCTTATTGCCATCAGATAGATAAGAGCAAGTAAAAAGGCAACAACAACAGCCGCAGCAGTAGAAAAGTCTCCGCCCCATGCAAGCGCACAGTGTGAACCCCTTGGCCGTGCCTGTGTCTGTGTCTGTGTGTGAGTGTGCAAAACCGGTTTGCTGTCATTGTGTGCGTCTGTGTCTGTCTGTGTGTGTGTGTGAGCAGCAAACAGCGCAAGCAGACATCTTTGCCAAGGGTTGGACTTGGCCAGCAACAACAACAATTACATACAACTGGCGGAATTATATGTATGTACGTGCGATATACACAATAATGGCGAAAGGACACAGACAGAGACACTCGCGTATTTTGATAAACTCCATGCACTCCACTCAGGCCTGGCCTGGACTGTAAGGCTGACCTTATGCGCAAATTGGCCCATTGCCTGGAACTGGCCCTCGCCCTGGTCCTGCTCCTGGTCCTGGTCCTGCTCCTGGTCGTGGTTCCGTACCGAAACCCCAAAATGATGGTGACTGCGCATGCAAAGCGGCTTTTCTGGGCAGCGACAACAACGCAGCTAATTGCCGCACACAAAATACTTTGTTAACTATGCGTCGCTGTCATAATTCTTCAGCCAACCCCCTTATTCTTCCCCACCCCACACACACACACACATACACATACACCCAAAATATGAAATATGCGCTGTGTTATTGCTAATACGCATTCCAGCTGCAGTTTAGCAGCATCGACATCAGCATCACCATCAGCCACACTGGGAGCTGGGCTCGAACGACCGCCCAGCTGGAGCTACAGCCGCTGCTGCCCAAGGGCGTATCCTGCTTCTCACCGAGAGGGGGCTGCAAAATGTAGATCACAATTCACTTGGTATCAAATTTCTTATTAGTTTCTATTAAAGTACATAAAAAAGCTAAAAGTTCATAATATTAGGAAGATTTCCATTACCAACTCCATTTAAAACATTCGAAATCCAAATTATTGGCTTTAACCTTATTCTTTTATAATAGGAGCACTGATTTAAATAAAGAAATCTGTCAGTTGAGATTCGAATATCAAGATCACTTTGATAATAATAAAAAGATATGATTGCCTGTTCTAACCTCCAAATGAATAAAATTTTTGAAGATTAATATTAATACTAACCAACAATCTAAATGGAAAAATACTTTATATTTCATTCGATAATGGGCACACAAGATCGAAATCGATTAGCGTTTAGTAAAAATACAGAATTCTTTAATGGGTTTTACTTAACTAGCCAAACAATGCAAATATTGCGTGCATCTGTCAAAATCTCAAATGAAAATATTGTTTTCTAATTTAAATAATGGTGTGTGCTACAAATATTATAATATTTTATATATATTTTATTATATTGCTCAGTTTTTCCATCAAAAAGAAACGTTTATTTTTAAATTTTCACGCAAGTTACGTGAAAAAGTAGCGCACTAGAAGTAAAAAATATATCATTATAAATGACATGCTAAAAAATATTATTATTTTATGATAGCTTCGGTGTCCTGTAATCTTAGTGGGGGTTCTTACTGAAGAGGACGTACAGAAACAATTACTTATGGTGGATCCAGAAACTTGGGATGCCACTTTCGAGAAAGGTGGGAATGGATAAAGAGAAGCATTCAACGATTTTCAATATTTCAATAACTTAATAATTAGCGGCGGCTTAATCTAATCTCTGTAATTGCATACCTTTTTCAGAAGAAAAAAAGGAAACTGTTCTTTGAGTTATATTTTGATCTTTTGCTGAAACTGGTAAAATAATAGTTTTTGGCAAATTTTTAATAAAAAAAACCGTCAAGTCAGCATGAAAATTAATTTAAATTAGAAAAATGCGCAGCTTTGACGGGAAACGCAGCTATCCCCCCGCTGTGCCACTTTAGGATACGCCCATGGTGCTCCCTCACAGTGGAATGCTACTGTCGCTGCCGGCATGTCAAAGTGAATAACTCAATAGCCATATTGGGTGTCCACCTGTCTGTCTCTGTAGCTGCAGCAGGAAGACGGACGCTTGCAATTCCACGTAAATCCGCCAACAGAGTTACGAGTTGCAAGTTGCCAGTTGCCAGTGGCCAGTTGCAAGAGTTGCCAGTTGCGAGTTTGTGTACGAGTCAACATGATTTTGTTGAGGATTTGTTGTCTTTGTTGTTGTTGTTGATATTGCTGACTGCGCACACAAATGGCCGTTAAAATTCTTAGACCCGATATGGAAATGATAATTTCGCACATTGAGCTGCAATTTACACTTCTGTGGAATAAAAGTAACGCAAACAGTCGCTAAAGACGAGCTTATTGCCATTTTGGAGCATGTTGCAGCTTCTAATGTCCAACCCGTTTGGCCAGCCTTCTGTCCACCACAACCACCCAGTTGGGCCAGCTGGCCAGCGATCCACGGAATGCCAATGACACGCGCTGGGCATAATCTTCAATTAGCGGGCCCCAAAGCCGCTTGCCACAAATATGCAAAATATGACGCAGTGGCAGAGCCATCAAATAAAACAGAAACGGACCCTCCTCAAGGGTCGATCGTCACATACAACAGCCTTGTTCTCAATGCCAATTACTTTTGAAAAATATTTTGGCATCAATTCCGAAAGGTTTTCAATTGGGGATGTTCTGAAAACCAATTCCACGAGCTATCCCTTTCTAGTGTGCATGTCAATCAGCTTTTGATTGCTAACATTGCTGCTGCAGGGTTGCCATCAGCTTTCAAATATTTGTTGCAAGAACTTTCGTTTTTCTATATGCTCTTTGCTGTTTTTTTTTATGTTATAAAAGACTTTTCTATGACTAAAACACTACAAAAATGTTTATTTTTATTGTGAATCCTATTGAAGTTTGTAGAATTTTCATCATCCAACTCTGTAACTCTGTAGATCCTGGCTACTTAAATTCTATACATGATTGAAGGTACCGTCACAACGACCATATAAATATTAAAACAAACTAACAAAAAATAATAATAAATATGCAGAGTTTGGAAAAATATCCCATTTTGGTTACTAAACTAAAACTTTTCGATTTTACTATCGAATCAAAAGTTCGTTAAATAATAAAAAAGAAAATATATATAATTAGGTAAAATTAGTATAATTGAGATTCCACAATATTAAAACTTGCCTTTAGTGTTTGTTTGTTGTTTAATCTGTAGTCCTGGTGCTAGAAATAATAGATTGAGGCTTGATAGATACTGTTTGCCGCCCAAAAGAGATATTAAAACTTTAAACTCTTTTATAAATAGGTATCCTTGAGCTGTATCTGCGGTAGTGACTAGCAATACGTTCTCGGTTTGCAGAACACCAATAAGTTTGACTTTTAAACACACACCTTGCGAATATGGAATTGAGAACAGGGCCAATAGTATTCATTTCGCATGCAGGCACTCGAAAAACGCATTTAAAATAACTTGGCCAGCAGCCACGACACGTCGCCCCGAACGTTGTGCAGGTCAGTAGCAATTAAGATAAGCCGTTTACAAGTGTGCCGATAATGTCCTGTCAATGTGTCCTCGATAGCCGGACGCGCCCGGTGGCCGGCTAAATCAGCGTCCAAACGTTGCCTGGGAAACGAGTATGGATATGGGAGTGGATATGGGAATGGGAATGGGAATAGAGAGGGAGAACAGGAACGAGGCCTGGCACTCAAGTGTCTGCTGGTTCAGCCGGTAGCTGTGTTCAAATGCCGCTGATAAGGAACGACGGACGCGTCTAAGTGACCACAGCAGCAGACGGAAATGCCTTGGAGTTGGTAGCAGGACTTGGAACCTGGACTTTAGCATAATGCATTCATTTGACAGCGCTGCATATCGAGACCCGTTGCCTCATCATTGTCATCTGCCAAGCTGCTTTCTAATGCCGCAACGAGCCTTCTTTCATTTAGCCCGCCTCTCGGATTCGGCATCGGTTTCGGTTTCCCATTCCCATACCCATACCCATTACCATTCCCATTCCCATTCCTGCTCGCACTATTAATTAGAATGTATGAGGCCCGGCTTTTGGCATTTCGGAGTTAACGGCACGCGACATTTTAAATATGCTCTCGCCTTCTGGTTCTGGTTCGGGTTTGGGCTCGGGTTCGGGTTTGGGCTTCCTCCGGCATTTCGTGGCATTCCACAAATATTATTGTTCAAATATTTGTAACTTGATTTGCATTTTTAAGGCAGTAGCATCAACAATGCGGCTTTCGACACTCGTTGGCTTTTATACAGACACATAAGTGTCTTCGAATGTGTACGGAAGTATGACGGCCAAAATGTATATATTATTTCATTTCATTTTGTTTATAACGAGTATGTCTGAGCTTGGGCAGCTGTTGAAATTTTCAATTAGCATTTTATGCCCTCAGATGCGTATTCTGCGGCACACAGATAAATAACATATTTATAAAACTAATCATTTGAAAAACGACAATTCTTTCTAATTAAAACACTAAATGGCGTTTGTGCCAGTTAAGTTACATATGGGAGCTCCTATATCTACCGATATGCTTTCGCGGAAGCCTACTTTGTCGCTCTAAGTATGTTTTATGAAGCTTTATCCATAACTTTCCAGAATCTGCATGTCTTTCTGCTCACAGTTTCTAGTTTCTGAATTGACTTGTCGGTCTACAATGTGCCATTTAGAGACCTGTGAGTATCCTGAGAGAACTCTTTCCTATTCGTATTATTTTGTGAAATCTTATCTGGTTATAGTTTCCTAGAAGTGACTTGGCCTGTCCAAGACTCTAGGCAATTCTTTAGTTTGACTATCTCTATTGTCTTTTGCCAACCAGATACACGTCAAAAAAAAATATAATCAGTCAAGTAATTCAACTAAAACTAGTTAGAATAAGTATAAAATTATTTGTATTCACATTTATCTTTAATTTATATAGTAAGTGTCTGTATGTTAGTCGTCTTATATTTATATTGGACATATTGTTTTAAAATTGTCACGATTTCTATCGTTTATGAACAGATTAAACCTATACTATTTCAGGAATCTAAACAACTTCAAAGTTGCTAATTACTTAGGGATCTTCAAAATAAAAATCCATTTACCTTAAAATGGTTAATTCAATACTGGCCATTATCCAGATAAAATCAAAAGATTGGGCCCACATTGGATTTGAGACTTCAATCATAGTAACCTATCGAAGTATATAAGGAATGAAATATAAATAGATACGCAGGAATACCAGGTATACAGTGAAAAGAAGATGAGGTCAATTTGATAAGTGCTGGTTAATATGATCTTCAATAAATATCATTATTTACCTATATACAATACAGATTACAACTAGGCAGGGATGTACAAACAAATTTGTCGATAGAGGAAGGACAGATAATGTCGAACATCGAAATTGGCCATTAAAGACATGCATTGACTATATTTTCCCAGAATTTTTGGGTACGCTCGTAAATACTTATTCAAAAAGTCACACTAAAATACAATTTGAAAACATTGCGGAATAGTATTGTATAAATTATTAAAAGTTTTATGCATTAGGTTATTTATATGGCAATATACTTTCGAATTCGTTAGCTCAACAGCGATTTTAAAAGTAAATCACAAAATGAGCTCAGTGAAAATTGAGGAGGAGTTAGAATTCAGCGGACCAGACAAAACTAGCGCACAATACTGGCTAAATAAGTTTGAGAACCTACGAGTCTTGGCTATATTGAAAATTAACGAAAGAATATTAACGCATATTTAAGATTCCGGTCACATCGTCCTGCTTAGCAGCTGAGGAATTGAGCTTCCTTTTCAAACCAATATTTTGTCGTGACTTCCTTGAGCTTCCTTTTCAAACCAATATTTTGTCGTGACTTCCTTGAGATTTAACAAGGTCACCCGCTGCCTCTTCGGGCGAAGGAGTGCTTAAGCTGCTTCGATAAACTTTCAATGGCACACAAATGAAATAAAAATCAAGCGGCGATATGATGAACTGCCAGCTGGATTGCCATGGAAGCGGGCTCATTACACGCTGGGATGCCGCGTGCGCATCCTGGCACACCCACAGCCATCCAAATCTGGCGCCAAAGTTATGAATAGAGAGATGGAGAACCAAGTAGTAATCAGGCAGCCAACGAACCAAGTAAGCAACCAGGCCTGGAACGGCCCGACTTCAAGATGACGACGACAAATTGGCGTAATGAAAATGTTTTCGAGATATTTACTTTGAGGTAATCGCGAATGACTTGGCCAAAAAGTGCCGCAGTGTGAGTGTGAGTGTGTGCGTGTATGTGTGTGTGTGGTTATGTGCGTGTTAGGGGTTGAGCAAGGCGCGCGCTCAAAAGTATGCTACGAAAATGGCAGAGCTGCAGTTGAGCGCTGTCCTGTCAAAACAGGCGGCATAGGCTTCGTCACCTACTCCTTGTCCAGCTGCTGATGTTGCAACGCGCCTTTCTATCGCAATGCAAAATGTTTCAATATGTTTTTATGTTTGGCAACAGCATGTTGAATGCTTCCAAATCGCTGATAAACGCTGCAAAAATAAAGCAACAACTGCAAAATGCCCCCAGCTGTGGGGCGGCAGGAGCAGGAGCAGTGGCAGTGGCTCCGCCGCCGACTCCCAACTCCCGCCACTGACTTGGACTTGGACTGGCAGCAACAACAAACAGCAAACAACAAACAATACAAAACGACAGACAAAACCCACGAACGACGACGAATTTCGGTGTCTTTGAACAGCGCCTCGTCCATGGAGTCATGGGAACCAACTTTTCACATTCCGCGCGTGCTTCTGTTTTGCAGTCTTCGCTTTGACTTGATATTCTGTGCGTTTTTGCTGCCGCTGCCGCTGCCGCTTGTCCCGCGGAACCGCTGTGAGCGGCCCTGGACCTGGACCTGGGGCCAGTTGGTTGGACAACCATTTGTTCTTGGCGGCTTTGGCAAAGACAAAGCCCAGTGCCCCCAACAGCAGCCCCAATGCCTCGCGATGGGCAATCGCAAACAGGACGAAATTCTAAGCGCAGTTTTCGATATCGAACACGATCGCTTTTGTGCCCGGCCTCAAACCCGATCCCGATCCCAATCCCCGTGCCGTTGCCATTGCCAATGCCGTTCCCATTGCCGGCCGCAGCTTCAGGCTCTGATAAGGCATGCACTTGCAATACCTGGAAATGTACCGTCTACGGCCGGATAATCAAATTGTTGCTTTTCTAGTTTTCCCAATTGGTCGACGACGCTGCCTGCGGCAACAGCAATCGCAAATTTCTTATCTGCGTCGGCAAATGGCCAAGCAAACGGCCGACGCTCGTCAGCATTAAATTGCGCCAGCGTCAGCGTCTTGGAGCCCTGGCCCGGCCTGGCCTGGCCTGGTGCCTCCAACCTCAGCCCCAAAGATGATGAAGTCCATGCAGCGGCAACGGCGGCGGCTCAACTGCAAAATGCTTTCAAGTTGTTTTTGTTTTGGTCGCTGGCAACGTTGCGTTTTCAGCTTGATTCGAATGCAGTTGTTAGCAACAAGCCCCCACACCCGCCCGCCTCTTATCCCACATCCCCCATCCCAGCGATCTTCAATCGAACATTCGAACCAAGCAGCCAGCGAACGAGTAGCAACCAAATTTGTTGCATGATGACGGCAACTACACAAAACCCACAAATACATACATGTTCAACTAAATATGTTTGTAGTGTTGCACGTTGCAGTTCAGTTCAATTCGATCAGTTTTTGGTGATCGAATGAATCAGTTAAAAAGTTCATGCGTTCGTTATTTGGTTCCCTTTGTTCGTTTTAGTCCAGTTCTGGTTCGTTTGGGACCCAAACTCACCCAATTTGTTCATTTCGAACACACAACTAAATTATTAGCTAATTTAAGCAAATAATAGATGCTAAACTTCTTGAAAAAACCTTCGAAAGGGGTTATAAATAGATGCACAGAACGATAAAGACAAAAGAAAATATTTGGAATTTAAACCAAGTTTAAGAAAATAGAGAAGTGTGATATAGTCTCGAGTTTTTAAAGAAATTCCTGTTTTCCTATCAAACATTAAGGGGAAAAGAAATCTCTTAAGTGAACTATAGGTTATTGAATTAATTAATCAATTAATATTTAGTTAATGAATTAATCAAATAGGTGCTTAAATCAATCATGTTTTATCTTCTGCATATTCTTAACATTATCTCAGTAGTTTAATTACCACAATTATGACAGGATTATTATTTCGAAAACCATTTATACCTCCGATAACAGTGTTCTTGGAAAAAACTCCCTACGAAAAGCCATCAATATCAGATCCTGATCCAGTATTGATCTCAGAAAGATCTACGGAACTAAATGAACGACAATGTTGTTCGTTCGATCGAACTGATTTTGAACGATTCAATGCAACTCTGCTATACGATTTACACACATACTTAAACAAGCTCCCAATTCCAGGCTTGAGAAACTTTTAAGTCATGGGCTGCTCGTTGTTGTTGTTCTCATCGCCGCAGTTGTAGAGCTGTTGGAGGGGCACTGTGGCAGGGACGTGGCTGCGGTTGCATGCCTCCCATGTACGCGCGGGCATGCAACACGCTGTGGTTGTTGCTTTTGGGCCTGGCCCTGCCAACGTTGCAGCGATTGACATCCGAGACGTCGATGACGATGACGCTGACGATGACCGTGTGACAGGGGCAACTAATACTAATGGCCCCTAGTCCGACGGATCTGCACGTGGGCGCGGGCAAGTGAAAGTCAGGAAAGTGAGAACTGTCCCAAACTCTGAACGTGACCTATTCAATTAACGAAGCTCTGCAGTTTGGCATACTCCAGCCCAGAACATAACTACTCCACATTTGACTAATCACATTACAGAATATGATGCAGTTTTGCCCATTTTACAGGTTCTAACAAATTTCCCCAAATTGTTATTATGCACGATAGGAATAGCTGCAATTTATGTATATAAAACAATACACATGATCGACTTAAAATAACAATCTAAAGAGTGCTACAAATTATAGATTAGGTTAGGTTAGGACGTCTGTTGGTTTTCTACACACTTATATACCTATATCCTTAAGTAGAGACTTCTGAAGAGAGCCTTTCCGGTTGCATGGATAAGCTCTGTAATCCATTTTAGATTCATGTCTGGCAGGTCAGCGGTGCTGGCTTTTTTCACTAAGCTTAAATAAATAATATAATTAATAATACAATAATTATTCTCATATGAATTGTTTTGGGACTTTGTGTCAATATTTGTGAATCTTTTCTAAATTTTTCTATATAATTGTTTATATTTCAATATTAAAATCCCGAGTTCCGCTCAACTGCCAGGACACACAGTCTCTCCCACAAGAGCATAACATTTTTCAGTTCTTCTTTGTGCGACATCCGTTAGAGTTCTACTGGCATAACTATGTTGTTATGAAAATTGAAATTGAAATATATTTTTTTCCATCTTATTGTAAACTAAGTAGTGTAAGTTCCTTTGTTGATTTGGCAGGATATCAAGAAACGCTGCTTTATTTTGTTGGGAAACTGGATATTGAATTTTCTTCCTTAATATATGGTAACCTATTCAAACACCTTCCTAAAATTTAGGAAAACCAATGGAAGGAGAGATTTTGTGATCCTGCATTGAGCAGCCATTGATTTCCCCATTTCACACTAGCAACCTTGAGTCATCATCATCCTTGTTGCAATACTGCTGCTTATCGGCCGCTGTCATCTTGGCCTCCACTGTGCCCCGCCCCTCCACTGGCTTGTAAAAGTCACCTTGTCACTGCCTTATGATGATTTTCTGTCATCTGCGGTCGCGGACGGGGACGCGGCCGTTTCGAGAGGGACCAACGTCAATGAGTAGATCAATCAAAAACGCCGTCAGCGAGGTAGCATTAAATGCCAGGCAATAATGACCAATCGGAAGAATCTTAAATGCATCATCACGTTTAGCGCAGTATCCGGTCGTTTGGTTACTCGGACTCGGACTTGGACTTGGACTTGGACTGGGTCTTGGAGTTGGACTTGGACTTGGGCCTGGAGCGCGGCGTCTTTTCCCAATGTGGCCAGCGCGATAAGAGAAACAGAAATTAATTTCAAAAAATTTCATGTTCGGCATTTGGTTGGGTTTCTTCGTTGTTGTTGTTGTTTATTTTTTCCTTCCTAAAGGCAAACTCCTTACTTGTTCGCTTCACAGAAGCCAAAGCCGGTCGCTTGGTAGCCATGCCAAAATGCTCGGGACGGTATATCGGAAGGGGCCAAGAAAACCCGTCCAGCATTCGCAACCAATTGGCTTGTGCCTGCTCATTGAGCCGTTTGCGGTTGATATGCGTTATTAGCCACAAGTATGGGCCATCCGCATTGCACAGTATTTTGAGGCCTTAGTCTAGGATTGCAGTCGTGTTGCACTCTCGAGCCAGCGGCAGAGAAGGAGCAGCGGGGCTCGGTAGCTGCATTGATTGAACCTCAACCGAACTCTTACCCCCCAAAAGAGTTTGGCAAATTTAATTAAAATTTCATTGCTCATGAGCTCAGGCCATACCACACACAATTTGGGTTATCCAACTCAGTCACACACCCACTTTAAGTACCACTTCCACACCCTGGCGACCCCTTGATGTCATGACGATTAGATTTTATTAAAAAGCCAAATATGCACAATTATTATGCTACGCCAACCACTTGACAGTCATGAGTCCATGAGCCTTAATATATACAGGACGTGTTATTGTTGTTGTTGTGCCGCGCCCTGCCCAGCTGGCCGCCACATCCACCACCACCACCACCATCTACTACCGCCGACACCACCACCACCACCCGGCCATTAACATTAACAATCCCCGGCTGTCCTGGCTGCTGTCTGCGGTGTCCTGGCATCGTTTATTTGCTTTTTAATAAAACAGGTGCTCGACCTTCAACGTTGATGGCGCGTAAATGAGAGGCGGGGCGGGGCTGTTAAGGGGAATGGGTTGCATCCTTCCCCCCCCTCGTGGAACATACGCTTTGTGTGCGTGTGTCCTTGCTATCTTTTATCATTTAATTTCGCATTCAAACGTTTCGCACCCTCAGCATCAAAAGGATGCAAAAAGGATCACGCACACAGCACACAGGACAGTCAAAGTCATTCCATCCACTACCCCCAGAGCCGGAAAATGCGTGCGGTCCTCGTCCTCGTCGTCGTCGTCCTCGTCCTCGTCGTCGTCGTTCCCCCTTGTCGCTACCATTGCCTTTGGCAGTGTTGTCATTTTTCATTTTGCGCAGCTCCCCCGAAAATTTGTATATGTCGAAAAGTCCAACATTCCGAGCAGGACCAGAATCATCATCATCAACAGCAGCATCAACGCTGCTGATCCAGCAATTAGGCCAAGCGGAAAGCGTGCGCAACTATTGAAGAGGGCGCCATGGCCAGGACCAAGGACCAAGGACCAAGATAGCTTGCTTGTTGGTTGCTTGGCTGGCTGTGCGTGTATTTCAAATCGTTTTGTGATTGCTAAAAGCTGTCATTGGACTTTATTGGTTTCTTGGCACGAGATTTCATCTACACTGCGAGAAAAATATTAACTAAAATAAAATACTCTAAATGTTTTATATGTTAACTGTTCAGGCTACTCTAGTTAACATTTCTATGTCCTGCCTCTGCTATATCTTATGTACATATATAGTTATTTATAGCTCTTATCATAAGTCCTCATTTAATGATAGATACCAAACTCCATGGGTTAAATATAATAATAGACAATCTTATGAGATATGTGTATGTATATGAGCATAAGAGAATTAGAATATATTTGTGTATTTGAACTACGTTATTCACCAAAGATGTTCAGACCGGGATAGCAAAGTACAACATACTCAGGACCTAATTGAAGGTGGTTCTAAAAGTCACGCAAGATTTGAGTTTTTGGCATTTGTTTAAAGCAAAGCTTTGGAGGTTCTTAACATCCAATTTGTTTTAAGAACTGAACGTCCAACTTTAGTGACTACAAACATTTGAAGAAACTTTGAATAAAAGCAATTAATTTAATCGAAGATAATCATAAAATATACGAGCCCTAACCACTATTAATTGGCACGGTCAAGAACTTTTCATGTATTAATCAAGAGGTTTCATATAAATAAAAATTTTTACTTTTTGTTTATGAAATGTGGGTATATTTTAATATCAAATGAAAGGTAATTAACTAACCTTTCCAAAAAGTACAAGTTTGTATGTTCAAGTATCACATTGACATAAATAGAAGCCATTGAAGATTGAACTATCATGAAACACCTTATTTTATCAAAAGGCGCATTCAGCAGAACAAATCGCTGACTGATTTCCGCTGCATGTTTGTCTATTCTGACTTCGAACTCTGAAATTTTACACAAGATGAAGCGACTATGCTTAACTAAAATCAATCAGGTTAATCGGTTAGAGCTAGTTTTTAATAAGTCATTCGGAAAAGACAAATCAGTAAGCGCTTAGCAGAGCAACGGAAATCAGTCGGCGATTAGTCCTGCTGAATGCACACAATCATACTAATTTTATAATTAATTCATTTACGAGTACTTTAAAGTAAAAAGCCTTTGGCTGATTTTGTGCAGTGCATCAATGAATATTGTGCCAGTATTTTGGACTATCATTTCTATTATCAAAAGTCATTGACACCCTTTTATTTATTTTTACATTTATTGTTTTTCTCCTTCATACATTTATCCCGGCGATAATCGCTTACATGCCACTTGTGCGACACTGCGGGGGATGCTGAGGGGCAAGAGATTGGGAAGGGAAATGGGAACAATGCCGTGAAATAAGGATTAATGGTGTACACGATTATTTGTGCCGGGCGACAGACAGACAGTCGGACGGACAGACACACAAACATATTAAAAAATACAATACGAAAACTGTCGCGAGGGCAGCAGGAGCAGGACGAGAAGCAGGAACAGGACCAGAAGGAGGAACGGCATCAGGACGAGAATAAGGATGAGGAGGTAATATTCATGGCATGGCGTAGGTCGAATTTAATAAAAGTCCCTGCGCGGCAACATCTCGAGTGCGAGTGTGCACTTCCCTGGGCCTGGGAGTAGAGCTCAGATGTTGTGGGTGGGCTGATGGGTTTGCTGGGGGGAGCGGCGGGTGTGGAATGGGTTGGGGTTGGGGTTGGGTGGTGGTTTCGGTTGGTTTGTTGTTGTCGGGGATTTCGCCACGCTTCTGGTTGGCTGAATGTGTTCGGGTGTGCTGCGCACAATTGTTTTTGCTGCTTGGGGTTTCCTTTATTTGGATGATGAAGAATTTATTTGAAAATTAAGAAGACAAATTATTTAATTTCGACTTTATGAGCTTTTCCGAGAAGTAGTAGCTACGCACCCCAGCAACAACAACAGCAGCTGCGAGTCCTGCTTAAGCCAACTGCTTTAATCTGCTTTTTTAAACCGGAGCGGGCCAAGGGGGGAACCACCGGCTACTGGCATGGACTGCCATGGACTGCCTTGGACTGGCCTGGACTGCTCGCGTTCTTGGAAAAGGGTTTGCACTCGAATGGGCGGCAACGTCGACGGCGTCGGCCATTTTGTGCCATTTGATAGGAGCTGAAATTGGACGCGTTTTGCATTTTATGCCCGGAGTGGTAATAAACACGCAGCAAACGCGAATGCTACGGCGTCGAAAGGGTTATGGCCTCTCCGGGCTACACTTGGACTTGCTACGAGCACGTCAGAAACTTAATTTCATTTAGTTTTATGTACATTTCATTAAGCAAAAAATTTCTAGCGACGCGACAGACCACGAGCCGTGCCACGGGCACTGCTACACAATGTATGCCACATTGAAGTGTCCATGTCCGTATCCGTGTCCCCGTGTCCTGTGCGACGACTGCGACGACGACGGCGACGACGACGACGACGACTTGGACTTGAGCGAAGGGACAATCAAGATAAATAGCAAACGGAATTTTTATTGCCGAAAGGATACGAATGAAAAATAATACAAAAAAATAAATAAAATAGGAAAAGAAACAAAGGCAACAAACAATAGCAACAAAGCCAAGGAAAGAGTTGAAAGTGTTGACGTGACTCTGTGAGTGTGTGTGTGTGTGTGTGTGTGGCTCTCACACACATGCACACATATAGCACAACCCCCACACACACTCACACTCACACACCTTTGGCAGGAAAATTGTCAGCGTGTTTTGTATTTTCCAAATTTATTGCCACTTGCAACATTTTGTTGCCGGGCAGCCCATAGATTATCTCGTCGTTTAGAGCCTAATATGCACCAGGGGCAGCCGCAATATGATTTATTACCAACCTACCGATATATGATCGCTGTGTGTGCGAGTTGCTCTGCTAACGGATGCGGCTAACTTTATAGACAATGTCTCTGCCTCTGCCTCTGCCTCTGCCACTGGCGCTGCCTGCCACTCAGCACATTTTTAATTACACTTTTTACAAGAAAATTGAATGGCAACATGTCATCGCTAATTAAATTGTTCTCCTTTCGGTCGCTTGTTTGTTGTTATCCTGTGTGTCATGTTTGTGACAATATTAGAAAGGGTTGTGTGAGATGGCCGTGTTGATAGCGCTAGGGAAGATACATTTATCAATCTACTTTTGTGGTTGGGCCACGTTACATTTATTAGCTAGACATTTGCGGGCACAGCCACAAAACAGTAGAAGGCATGTTACACATATCTAAGTAGTACTAATGAAACCACACATACTTTTTGAATTTGATATTTAATATGATTAATTCCTTTTGAATCATTTTGTATGCTCGCTACAAGTAAGTAGACCATTCAAAATGCGCGCCAATTACAGTAACAATTTCGCAAGCAACCCTACGACATGCATTAAAGCAACTCTGTGTTTACAGGCGCGCCAATTTTGAATGGCAATAATCGAATAGTAATTTTAGTATTTTGTCAATTTTTGCTGAAAATTAAAAGTGAAGCACTTTCAAAACGTTATCTATCGGCTATCTTCGGTGTGCCGAAGCAGCAATGTTATTATACCCTAGCAATTGTTTCGAAATGTGTTATGGACTGAAGGAGACGTTTCCGACCCAACAAAGTATATATGTATATTCTGAATCAGCATGAAAACCCCACTCTGACACTCTCTTTCTTTCTCTCTCTCTTTATATAATAATTTATGAAAATCACAGAGAAGGGCGATCAAAATTAGCACACCAAAATAGTTAATAGTACTGGACTCTTTTAATTCTTGAGAATCGCAGAGAAGGGCGATCAAAATTAGAACACCAAAATAGTCAATATTACTGTAAATTTGGTCAGACTGTATAAGGTCTCTAGAGACTCTGTTTGGGAAAGTTTTGTGAGGATATCTTAATAAACCAATAAGTTTTTCATACAAAAACATAGTTGTCGACCGATCATTCCTATGGCAGGTATATGTTATACTGGTCCGATCCGGCCGGTTTCAGAATATGTAGTGCCTGCAATAAAAAGAAGGGTCTGTGCCAAGTTTCACTACGATAGCTTAAAAACTAGGACTAGTTTGGATAGAAACAGACGAACATCGCTATATCGACTCGGCTATTGATAATGATCGAGAATATACATATATTCTTTGTGGGGTCGGAAAGGATTTATAATACCCTCAAAGCTATAAAAAGTGAGAGTAGTCTTATTTACAAATTTGTTGACTCTAGCCTAAAAACTTTCCGAACTTTGGTATCAGAAGTGTGCGGGTACAATTTCTTACTTGAGTCGCAATAAATACGTTTAAACAAACATACGGAGATAACACTACGCTTTGGGAACAGCGTAAAATAATACGCATTCTTTTAACAATGGGTAGAGAGGATCTACAAGAGTTGTCCATAATTATGTAGCAAGCAGAAGGCATCTCCCACCCTAAATCAGCCTCAAAAACTGACTTGATCTATCCGTTTATATTATAAGCGCGTTGATAGGAATGAGTTTAAGAGCTAGATAAACCAAATTTGGTAAATATAATAAAACTAGGCCGCAAATGCTTAGTGCAACTGCTTAAGTGGTTTTTGATTAACTTTTTATTTACAGCAAGCTCAAAAAAAAAATCAGATATTTGTACAAATATACATCATGTACTATTAATGCGGCTTCTGAAAAGATAGAAACAAATAGGGACCGAAACGGTTATGATTTTTATTTGATAAATCAATTATTGACGATTATTTATACTTTAATTATATTGCTCAAATGTAAGAACTATTCTGGCTATTAAAATATTACGCTCGCGTTTTTTAAATAACTATTTTTTCCGGAAAAACTAGATAAGAGTCGTTTGCATATAAGTTAAAAAACAAAAGTTTGCGGGTAGAATACAAAGTTAAAAAAACATTAGTCTTAAAGGAATAAAGTCTGATTTGAATTTGTGATTTGTATTCATTGTTAATCATTATCAAAATCAGCAGTTAAATAAAAATCAAGAATTATTGTCATTTCGTGATGGACAAAGTTAAAATTAACCATTAATTTTATCAAAGCTGTTTTGAAATAATTCCTATTTTGTGAGGGATAAGATTAAGGTCAACAAAAACATCTATCTTCGGGACACCGAAGCTAATGTACTATATATACTTTGATAATATCATAAGCATATCAATTAAAGAATGTGTAGAGACAAAGTAAAATAAATTATATATTTATAACAATTTATTTAACGAAACTACTGCTTTTTGTATAAACTCTTAACTTGCTTCAATCGTTCCAGTATTTCAGGACGTATTCCGGAACTTATATCACAGCTGGGCTTGCGTTGAATAATTTCGCTATCAGCTTTATCAATTAGGCTACAGGCGGCCCACTCTCGCGTTTCATTTTCGAACTGTAGCCGAAAGTGTGAGAAGGTTCCCGCCAACCTCATGAATATGTTGAGCACTCGAATGCGCAAATCTTCTTCTTTTGACTCCTGTCGCAAGGATTGGCGACAGTTATAGCTGAATTCGCCGACAGTAAACAGCAGATACTGCAAATCGGCCAACAAACTAGGCGTGCATTGGGGAAACAGAGTCTCCAACAATGGCCCATATACATTACAGAGCTGTCCGTTGGCACAGATCAGCGCCTGCTGATAGAGGCTGCCCACAGCGAGTGTGTTGATATGATACTTGCTAATCTGCGCTGTTGTCAGCGCTCTGAAGTACATGTATCGCTCCAAGGTGCAAAAGACAATGTTTCTCTGCAGAGTCGGAGGCTTTGAAGCAGCCCTATCATTATTAATACTAACTCTAACAACCTCCACTTCATTTACCTTGCGCTTAGTAACATATGGAGCATCCAGCAAATGTTGAAGCTCGGACGATTCCATAAGAGTATTGTCTGTTGCAAGAGCTTGTGATGCAGTCATCGAGTTTGGCACTTCAGCTTCTTGCTGCAATTGTTGCTCCGTGTTGGACATCTCTTGCTGTGGGGGCTGTTCTTGATTTGAGAGTAGGGCGCAGCCATCAGACTCGATGCGAACCATAGAAGCCAACGGCAGGGAGCGAAATTCATGTCGCAACTGTGGCACATTATCAGCCATCAAGCGAGTCTTCTTTCTGGGCTGTTTAGTCGATGTTGGCAGCTGCCTCTTCTGTACGGCAGCCCTGACAGGCGCTGGCACTTCTGCAATTGTCTCCAATTGCTTATCAGTAAGTGCAGCATCTGTTGGCACTGGTGGCACTTGGGTCTCCTGTGGTTCCAGTGCAGGCATCAACTGCTCATCAGTGGGAAGAACCTCATCAACGAATTGGTTCAGTTCCGATACTAAAGCCATGTCGTCAGATTGATTGGTCTGAGGTATGGCAAAACATGACAGATTCATTGCCTGACGTTCAGCGTCATCATCCGCTAAATTGATGACTTCATCGTCAGTTGATAATAATTCACAATTGAAGTCGTCACTTGAGTTGTTATTGGGTGAAAATCGCATCTTGTTGAGAAATTTGACAGGTTCCTTTTTGATTTCATCTGTATTAATTGAGACGACTATACTACGCTCGAAGAGCGGATCATTTTGAGTCTCTGCCACTTGCGAGCCAGGGCACACATTTTCCATGTCTACGAAACTATGTTCACGGAGAGACGCTTCCAGTTGTGTGGGTGGACATTCATATTCCGGCACGTCCACTAAAATAAAAGCAGGGCATTTTGTAGTCAACGTTTAACGTTTAAAACTCAAAAAGGCTTACCCTCGCCGGCATTCAGTTCTGGGACGTCTTCCTGGCTCTCGTCAACATCGTCGCAATTGTCGCAATCGACTGTCCCATCCTTAACTATGAAGAGTGGCACTAAAATTAGTAAATTAGGGCTGCGAATCTGAATACATGATTAAACAATATTTACATTCAATTGAACTTGACGGTATATCAAGAGTAGCATTCCAGTTAATTGACTGAGTTAATTTCGTATTAGTAATCTCTGGCACTTGTCGTATCCACTGATCCTGTCTCCAGCACAGTGCATAGAACTGCTCAATCTCTCTATGCAAATTCAAATCACTCATTACATTGCCAGTGCGTGCGTAGTAGTGCGATTTCACGATCTTATCGAAATTGCTGAACTGAATAAGGTCATGCCAATGTAGAATCTTTGGTGACAGCTCGCCTAAGTCCCAGCCATTTAGTTGTACGCTTTTGCTATGCAAAAGCTCGGGCAATTTTTCCAACTTGACATACAAATTAAAAGGCCAATTGCCCTTGAGCAGCACATGTTCATAACATTGACCCAAAAGAACATCATCCGCATAGAAGGACGTGCCCTTATATATGCACGTATACGTCTTGAATTCCTGGTAGCTCAACTGCGATAGTATCCGCCAAATGGTCTTCCTCAGTCCATGACTAGTGAATAGCAAGTACTTCAGATTGTGCTCCTGATATTCAAATAAACAGTGGACAATTACATTATTTGAAAGCTCAGAACTATTAAGTAGCTCCTAACTAAAATTACCTGACTGCTGTGGGCCAAAAATTCGGTGATTGGCATTGGCGTAGTATTTAATTCCATCGTTCCAGCAGATGTCGATGCTGGTATCGAGGCATCTGTTGTCACAGTGGTTGCCACTTTGGTCACAGTGCTTGCCGCTGTTGTTGCAGGCATACTTGAGGCACCTTCAGCTGTGCTTTCCACTATCTTTGCAGCTTCTACTGCAACGGTACTGGCGGTTGTAGTTACCTCAGTGGATGCTGCTGTGCTTACAACTGTTTCTGCAACTGTTTCGAGTACTTTCGTTGTAGGGGCTGAGGATTCCGTCCTGTCCTTCTTTGCTGGCTTATGCGTATCCATAAAATGTTGCTCCAACATTGCACGCTTTTTCGGGCACTGCGTTCTAAGCGCTATATACCATCGCCAATTGGAAGGCAAATAGGTGACTCTGTTTGACTTTTCCATACTGTAGAACAAGAGATTAAATCAGCACTATAACAATAATAGATTTGCTTACCTGTCAAGCTCTGCTTTTCTGGCCGCATACAGAACCGCCTCACTTGGAACATTTTGCGAGTTTACAGATGCTTTTCTACAGCTGTGATCGGCGATAGAGTCAATTTTTGGTATTTGAAGAAATTTGCTTCTTAATACCGCCGGACAAGGCTTTAAACTCCAGCTGTACTTTTTACGTATCTCTGGCGTTCGGTAGAAAGCCTCATAGAACACATGCTTGCATGCATTGGTGGTCATATCAGCGTACTTCGCCTCCATCTGCATTTGCTTGACTACCTCATCAACGTTTAGTATTTTTGAGAATATATTAAACGAGATGGGATATTTAATATTAGAAGTGCGTTGTGACTGTGCGCCCTTTTCCTTCTCCAATTCTTGCCCAACTGTTGGTACTGCAACGGTCTCAGTAAGTTTTTGAATAGAACTCTGGTCAGAACTAACAGCAGTTGATGGCGGCAACGGCTCGACAGCGTTTCTTAAGGGCACAGCAAACTCAACTAGTTTCTGTTGATACTCGGCTGGTGCGGCATTAAAATTATAGTTGCATATTTTGCGCGCTTTCTCATCTACGTAGAAAGAGAGATAGAAGCGGTTCAGAAATTCTAGATTGCTGGACTCGTCACTCAAAATGTTGTCAACATTATGATCTGTGGAGTAGAATGAGGCTAGCTCCTGTTTCACCGCATCGTAGTTTATGTACCGTTTAAAAGTTTGCAGCGAAACAGGAAACAAATAGGTCACGCCCTGATAAGTAATAAATATCTTTTCGCTCAGCAACACAATTTTGTTGCTGTCGTTTTCGCCAGATTTGGGATTACGCTCAGAAACGGTGGAATGCTCCCGGCTCCGCTCCTCGCCGACTGGCGCACTATCATTCCTTGCATCAACCATCACCTTCTCGGCATTATCATCCAGAGGCTGTGCATAATTTAACAGTTTATGCCTTAATTCATCACTGACATTCTCGAATCGAAAGTTGAATAAGCTGCGACTGCTTGGCTTAACATAGAACGAGTGATAATATCGCTTAAATATTTCCAGACACTTCGGATGCGTCGAATAGGGAATCATGGCTGACAATTCTGCCTCGTGTGATATTATCCGCATGAGTAATGGCCTAATAAGGTCATTGTAGTTAATGCAATCTTTAAATGTTGCTAAAGATACGGGGAACTTAAAACGGCCGGACCTAAAAGTTTGAAAACGCCATCTTTAGATAAATATTGACATAGGAGAAGTTTATATTTTCATACTTTCCGAGATCCTCTATGACATCAAATTCGCAATTACTACTGAGAATTCCAACAACGCTGCAATTGGAAAAACATTGTCAATTGACAACTATAAAATTAAGCTATATCTTATAAATTACCTGGCATTCTCGCCGGATGTTATGGGCACTTGGTGCTCCTGTGGTTCACTGGCCGCACATAATTCATTCGATATCCTGTAGTAAAATTGGGGTCTATTGAAAATCTGTCTAATATATCTAAATGGAAACCCTTACCTTGGTGAACATTGGCTTACGCTGTCCATTCGTTTCGCCGGCTTCATTAATAGTTCTCTTAGCTTGGCTGGAGCCGCATTAAAATTTAAATCAAACTGTTTGCGCACTTTTTCTTGTATGTAAAACGTATAGTAGAAGCGTTGAAGTAATTCATCATTACTTGGAGTCTCTCCCGGTTTCTTTTTCTTTGCATATGCATTGGCGAGCTGAGTCGTCAGTTCTGCGTAGTTTATATAACGCTTGAATGTTTCAAAAGAAACCAAGAATTCATATTTAGTGCCCATAATTGTTACCAATTTTGGTTCGGCTACAAAGTCAATCCCGCAATCATCTGACTGCGTGTCCAAATCCGTATTCATTTCAGGCTCCTCTGGCACTGAGAGCAATTTCTTCCGTAGTTTTGCCGGACAGGGCTTGAATTCGCACACAAACCTTTCACGAATTTCTGGCGCTTTGTAGAATTCCTTGTAATATTCTAATTCACACTCATCTTTACTCTTGCCTTGGTAATCTTGGCAGCTCAACATTTGTCGCACTATCTCGTCGAGATTGCGGACGTAGCGTTTGAACAACTGGAATGTGACGGGTAACGTACTCATTGCTTTCGTAGTCTGCTCCTGGCTTTGCTCTTTGCCTGCTGGCGCAATATCATTCATTGCTTCAGCCATGACCTTCTCGGCATTATCATCCAGAGGCTGTGCATAATTTAACAGTTTATGCCTTAATTCTTCACTGACATTCTCGAATCGAAAGTTGAATAAGCTGCGACTGCTTGGCTTAACATAGAACGAGTGATAATATCGCTTAAATATTTCCAGACACTTCGGATGCGTCGAATTGGGAATCATGGCTGACAATTCTGCCTCGTCTGATATAATCCGCATGAGTAATGGCCTAATAAGGTCATTGTAGTTAATGCAATGTTTAAATGTTGCTAAAGATACGGGGAACTTAAAACGGCCGGACCTAAAAGTTTAAAAACGCCATCCTTAGATAAATATTGACATATGAGAAGTTTATATTTTCATACTTTCCGAGATCCTCTATGACATCAAATTCGCAATCACTACTGAGAATTTCAGCAACGCTGCAATTGGGAAAACATCAATTGATAACTATAAAATTAAGCTATATATATATATATATATATAAGAGTTTGTCCTGATTGGTGACTGATTGGCAATCATCGCACAGACCAAATGTTAGAGCTAGGATGCTGAAATTTGCACAGTAGGTTCCATCTATGATGAAAATGCACACTAAGACGGGATTTTGGAAAATTTCACTCACAAGCGAAGACAATCGAGGAAAACTGTTTTATGAAACTTTTCTGTTTACATTCCAAATGGAGTCTCAAAGTTGTATGGGCGAAAGTCTAATTTTAGTCCGATCACCTTCAAATTCATTTTCAAAGCTCTTCACGTAAAATATGCCGATACGTGTCACACCGATTTTGAAAATTTCAGCTCCATGGTCGGGAAATCGGTAGAGTACTCTGGCATTCGACATTTTTAAATTTAATGCGATTGGCTTCAAACTCATTTTCAAGGTTCTACATAAAAACAAAATAGGCGCGGTGCTTAAAGATTTTGAATAATGTACCCAAAGGTTGCGAAATTCGCGGAAAACTGTTGAATGAAACTTTTTTGATTATCGTCCGATTGGCTTCAAGGTCATTTCTGTTTCTCATTCAATTGTTTTGAAACTAATATTGAAGGCACCTCACATTAAATAATTCGACACATGTGAAAAGGGGTGAAGTCTGGAATTCAGCATTTTCGTTTTTCATACTAATTTCCAAAGCTAAATACACAAACCTCGGTACTTTGCGAGCAACAGAACAGGCGGAAAATAGTTGGAAAGGTTTAGTCTCAAATTTTAGGATTATTCTTGGAATTTGAAATGCCAAATGATTTTGGAAAATCTACTCCTACGCATCGCTACGGGCGTGAAATGGAAGTCAAGGACAAACGGGTGGGATTTTTTGTTTAGTTGGCCGGCTTCAAAGACATTTTCATAGCCCTAGGCTCAACTATATAGTTTCCTACCCCCACGGGAGGGAAAATTGTGTTACGCTATTTTTGTGTATTTCTTACGGTTGACGAAAGTAGTCAAATTCAAAATAGTACAAAGTGCATCTAAATATTTCGCCGGGCAAGGCCGGGGTATGACCTGCTAGTACCTTATAAATTACCTGGCATTCTCGGCGCATGTTATGGGCACTTGCTGCTCCTGTGGTTGAATGGCCGCACATAATTCATTCGATGCCCTACAATAAAATTGGGGTCTGTTGTAAATCTGTCAAACATATCTGAATTGGAAACCTTACCTTGCTGAACATTGGCTTTCGCTGTCCACTCGTTTCGCCGGCTGCATTAATAGCTCTCTTAGCTTGGCTGGAGCCGCATTAAAATTTAAATCAAACTGTTTGCGCACTTTTTCTTGTATGTAAAACGTATAGTAGAAGCGTTGAAGTAATTCATCATTACTTGGCGTCTCTCCCGGTTTCTTTTTCTTTGCATATGCAATGGCGAGCTGAGTCGTCAGTTCTGCGTAGTTTATATAACGCTTGAATGTTTCAAAAGAAACCAAGAATTCATATTTAGTGCCCATAATTGTTACCAATTTTGGTTCGGCTACAAAGTCAATCCCGCAATCATCTGACTTCGTGTCCATTTCAGGCTCCTCTGGCACTGAGAGCAATTTCTTCCGTAGTTTTGCCGGACAGGGCTTGAATTCGCACACAAACCTTTCACGCATTTTTGGCGCTGTATAGAATTCCTTATAATATTCTAATTCGCACTCATCTTTACTCTTGCCTTGGTAATCTTGGCAGCTCAACATTTGTCGCACTATCTCGTCGAGATTGCGGACGTAGCGTTTGAACAACTGGAATGTGACGGGTAACGTACTCATTGCTTTCGTAGTCTGTTCCTGGCTTTGCTCTTTGCCTGCTGGCGCAATATCATTCATTGCTTCAGCCATGACCTTCTCGGCATTATTGTCCAGAGGTTGTGCATAATTTAACAGTTTATGCCTTAATTCTTCACTGACATTCTCGAATCGAAAGTTGAATAAGCTGCGACTGCTTGGCTTAACATAGAACGAGTGATAATATCGCTTAAATATTTCCAGACACTTCGGATGCGTCGAATTGGGAATCATGGCTGACAATTCTGCCTCGTCTGATATAATCCGCATGAGTAATGGCCTAATAAGGTCATTGTAGTTAATGCAATGTTTAAATGTTGCTAAAGATACGGGGAACTTAAAACGGCCGGACCTAAAAGTTTGAAAATTACACCTTTAGATAAATATTGACATGAGAAGTTTATATTTTCATACTTTCCGAGATCCTCTATGACATCAAATTCGCAATCACTACTGAGAATTTCAGCAACGCTGCAATTGGGAAAACATTGTCAATTGACAACTATAAAATTAAACTATATCTTTTAAATTACCTGGCCTTCTCGGTGGATGTTATGGGCACTTGCTGCTCCTGTGGTTTACTGGCCGCACATAATTCATTCGATATCCTGTAATAAAATTGGGGTCTATTGTAAATCTGTCTTATATATCTGAATGGAAACCCTTACCTTGGTGAACATTGGCTTTCGCTGTCCACTCGATTCGCCGGCTTCATTAATAGTTCTCTTAGCTTGGCTGGAGCCGCATTAAAATTTAAATTAAAGCATTTGAGCATTTTTTCTTGTTGTATGTAAAACGTATAGTAGAAGCGTTGAAGTAATTCATCATTACTTGGAGTCTCTCCCGGTTTCTTTTTCTTTGCATATGCAATGGCGAGCTGATTCGTAAGTTCAGCGTAGTTTATATATCGCTTGAATGTTTCAAAAGAAACATAGAATTCATATATAGTACCATGAAAATTTATCAATTTTCGTTCGGCTGCAAAATCAATGCCGCAATCATTGCAGTTCGTGTCCTCAATTGCATTTATGCCGGTGCCGGGCAGCGAAATTGGGGGTGGGTCAACTGTTTGTAGTTGTCTGTGAAAAGATATTTAAATTTATAGTTCGATTATTACACGATTAGTTGTACACATACCCATCGCCTTCAATGGCAAGTATGCGGTCCCTCAAGGTGGGTGAACAGGGCCGTAGCTCGGGTGGATATCTAGTACGAATTTCGGGCGTCTGATAGAAAGCCAAGTAATACGCATAAGCAGCTGCTTCGAAGTCTTTATTTTCGTATTGGGGATCGTTCATTTTTAGTGCCCAAACAATGTTATATAAATTCTTAATATGACTTTCAAAAACGATAAAACTGACCATTGAAGATGTGCTGCAAATGTAGGAAATGTCTTTACAAATACTTGTTGCCAACTGGCATTTAGCTTACCCATTAGAAAACTGGGCGTCTTCTACTGATTCTACCACTGTAGGTACCTGGCTGTATGGTAAAATAGGATATTAAATGAATACATAGTGCTTTGAGCCATGCGCCTTACTCTGCATTTTGTGCCATCGTTTGCACGGCAAGCTCATCGAGCGGCGAGGCAAGTTTAAGCAGCTGTGCCTGTAGTGCCGCTGGTGCCGCTTCAAAATTGCATTTGTCCAGCTTGCGTTTGTTGGCACAAATGTAAAATGTGAAGTAATACTTTTGCAAAAGCGCCTGCCAGTTATCTTCATTTTTTAACATGTCGGCGCGCTGCTTCTTATCCTTGGTCTTCTTCTGCACGAGGTAAGGGAGTAGTTTTTCCTTATCGACGTATTGCTTAAACGTCGCAAACGAAACCGGAATCAGAAATTTTCCCTTACTGCCAATCAAGCATAATAATATTAATAATATATACAATATCTATTAATATATATACATAATACTTAATACTTACTTGTGTACTTTAATCCTAACGCCCTCCTTAGCCTGTGTTCTGTGTTCTGTTGTATTCTCGGCGTGCGCTGGAGCTGCTGCCACTTGAACAGAATCAGCCGCAGGCAATTGCATGCTGTCCTCGCCGTGCACAGGCTCTGCTGCCGCTTGACCGGAAGCGTCCGGAGGCAATTGTAGCAGCTTCTTCTTGATCGCAAGGGGGCATGCTCTCAGTTTATATTTGTATTTTGTGCGTACTGACGGTTCGCTATAGAAAGCTTGGTAATACCAGTCTGCACACTCGTTCAATGACTTATTCAAGCAGTCCGTCTCGTTAAGCTGTATCGCACATGCAATTTCCGACAGGTTTTCTACATTTCTTCTAAATATCTGGAATGAAACTGGTGGTGTGCTACAAGCACAAACAGAATGTTGTGAAACTATGTACATGCAAAAGTTCACAAATTTCATTTGTATATTACCAGTCTTTTTTTGTCTTCTTTCTTTCAGATAACCAATTGCGCATTCGTTCGGACGCCTGTGCATCACGCATATTCTTTTTTGTTTTTCGCACTGGCGGCATTATTTATAGTTTATTGAATATTATAAATTTCAAGCACAAGAAATTGCGCGAATCTTGGCGTCTGCCGCTGAGGATCTTGAGTGTGACCGGAGCTTCATATAAAAAAATGGCAAAAATTACAGAAAATGTCGACACTAAACAGTTTTATTTTGGTACTAGATCAAAAATGAACTTCAAAATATATAGAATAGATTACTTAAGAAATACTAATACTTAAAAATGCACCATGATTATGAATTTGGTGAGAAATTTTTGGTTTAGTTAATTTCATTGTTCGTTCGATAACTTTATTGTTGCCGATGGGTACAGTTTTCGTATTTTTTGAAATGTGGGTGACTGGAGGTATGGTGTTTAGATGGGATATTAATGTGTTTGTTGGTGATAAGATTATTTTATGTTTTTGTTTTTTTTTTTTTTTTTTTTTTTTTTTTTTTTATTTTTAAAAAAAAAAAAAAAAGGGTGACTTTCATAAAAGATGATTTTAAAGTTTATTTATAAATATCCATCGTCAACTTGAGAGATATATGTACATATGACTTAAACTAAATCCGTTATAAACTTGTCTTTAATAAAATTGTTATCCCAACAAACTTTATTCGCTCTTAAATGATTCACTTAACAATATTTAATATAATTAAACTTAAACGGGCAACTATTATCAATCGGCCTGAGATATATTTTGCGCTGCACTGATCAAAGTATCGTGAATATCCTTCGCCGACTGTACGTGCACACGAACTGTATTTAAATATGTGGGATACGGAATCGGACCAGCAGGATTGTCCTGCATAAAATTCTCCATTCGCATTGCAGTGACAGCGCCAGGCAGATAGTGCTGCGACGATGTTAACTGCTGCATGCACTGTATTGCCGTCTTGAGATGCAATTCCATCTGGTCGCAGCAAGCATAGAAATCCTCCAGGTGCTTATCAAAGCGCGGCACATGGCCATGTCCGCCCGTGTCACGCTTTAGATTGTCGGCCAAGTTGTTTTGTTGGAGTGTAAAGGCACTGGAGCGTATTGTCAGGAACATAGATTCGCGCAGTGGTCCTAGCAGGCTCTTAACCCGCGAGATGTTGTCCAGCTTCTCCGCCTGTTGTTGTTGCTGCTGTTGTTGTTGTTGTTGTTGCTGCTGCTGCTGCTGCTGTTGTTGCATTGGCACGGGACCGGGTGGCCCGGCGGGCATCATTGGCTGTGGCGACGACTGCATCATGGGCGACACTTGCATCATGGGAGTCCCAGACATTTGCATCATATTCATATTTGGATTCATATTTATTATATTTTTAAAGCCAGACACATTAATAGTATAATTTTTTCGCAACAAACTCGACTCAGTTGACTTGTGAAAAAATACAAACAATACTGTGCGGTATATTTTAGTTTAGGTATTTTTGGCACTGGTCTTTTTTTTGGGACTAACAGCTGTTTTTTGTTGTCGATATTTAATGTATCGATATCGATGACATCGTAAAAATAGTTTACCAAGAAGTAGCGTTTTATACCAATAAAGCATACTCTTCTATTAAAAATTAAGGCGCAGAGCGCATTGTTTTCGTAATTAATTTTCTTAGCAAAAAAATATGACTAGGTAGGTGCATTAGCTACGGCCTCGCAACTGCTTTTTATAAAGGCGCCGAAACCCTAACCTAAAAGTACAAGCAACCAAATACCATCGTGTGTATAAATATTTACAGATCCAGCATTGAATTGGGCGACGTTACGCCACATAACATAAAGCAACTGAAGAAACTCAACACGGTTGTCTTTCCCGTCTCCTACAATGACAAATTCTATGTGGACGTCCTGGAAGCCGGCGAGCTGGCCAAGTTAGCCTACTACAATGATATTGTTGTGGGCGCCGTCTGCTGCCGCATCGATACGACCGACAATCAACGGCGTCTCTATATAATGACCCTGGGCTGCTTATCGCCCTACCGACGCCTGGGCATTGGCACCGTCATGTTCGAGCACATACTCAACTATGCCGAAAAGGATGGTAACTTTGATAGCATCTTTCTGTGAGTAATCGTAATTGGTTTGTTTGGCGCACAACTTTAGTTTACACATACAAATATTCGATTCCAGGCACGTGCAAATCAACAACGATGGCGCCATTGAGTTTTATAAGAAATTTGGCTTTGAAATTGTCGACACCAAAGAGCAATACTACAAACGCATCGAGCCCGCGGATGCGCATGTCCTGCAGAAGGCGCTGCGACGCAAGAAACCAGATTTGCACAATCATGCTTATACCAATGGTGCTGTGAGCGACAAGAAGGAACGTAGAACTTGAACACATAGCCATACCTCAAGCCACAATAGCAGCAACGACAACAGAATGCGTATTTAGTTATAATTTTAAAATTTCACATTGAACAAAATCCAACAATTTAGCGACAGACATCATTAACAACACAGTTAGGAGGAGCAGAGTTCGTCAGTTATATACGCTTACATGTAATCAATATGATATGTAACCTTTAGTCAGGTAGATGATATACGTATGTACGCAATGGCGCTAATTAAACCCAACTGTCAAATTCTGTTTTCAATTACTCAAAGAGATATGTATCTAATGATAATGCAACCAGGGACTAATTGCCCTCGTGCGTGCTGGCTTCAGTTCCAAGGATGCAGCGGACGACAGTAGACACCGCTGATGGCTTCGTCTATTGCTATAATAGTCTGTATGGGCTGCTTTTTTATGGGGGAGGCATCATAACATTCCGGCTGCACAATCAACGCGACGGTGGACCCAAATCAACACTGCTGACGAGTATTTATGCCATAGCTGTTCGCCTAGGCCTGATCTGTGGGTATTTATACGGCGTCTATATTAAGCGTAGCGATGCTCAAATGTCCGAGGCCATGTTCAGCCACCTGTCGCCCGTGGTGAGGATTATACTCACCTGGGAATGTCTATCCTGCACCTTCACCTACATACACTACTGTATAACGCAGGACACCAAACGCAGCCGGCACATTAAGCTTCTGGTTAGTATGCAACTGCTAGATACACAAATCTCGGAGCAGTTTCCACATGTACGCTGGCGCTACGAACGTACGCGTTCCAAATTCTTTTACGGCTCCATCGGGGTCACCAGCTGTTACCTGTCCCTTTCGATGGCTCTCATGTTTGATACGACGCGCTGCAGCTGCGGTTTCATGTCCACCATACTGATTGCCAGCACATACACCTTGATAACAAGCATGCTGGGCGTGATGGGTTTCATTCACATTGCCTTAATGGATTATCTGCGCATAAGATTTCGCCTGATCATCAAGCTGTTGGCGCAAATTTATAAGCAAGCGGATGAAGACTTGGGTGCGGCACAACAGGAGCTCCAGCGCAGGATTGACAAACTGTTCGAGTATTCCAAGCATTGTTCCCAGCTGCTCACCGAGATGAATGCGGTTTGCGGCTCCGTTGCCGCCACGGGCATCTTTTACGACTTTACCCACATGACCGGCTTTGTGTATGTGCTCTGCCAGAAATTTCTACGCTCCGAGGCATTTGACATACAATATGCCTTTATATTCCTGCATCTGGCGGTGCACATCTATAAGGTACTCATGACCAGCATTTACGGCTATCTACTGCAGCGTGAGGTAATGCTGCTCCTCCATTTGTCAGCACTGTAACGACATCTCCTAATCCCTCTCAGAAACGCAATTGCATGCATCTGCTCAGCGACTATGCGTCCCATTTCGGCAAGGAGGCCCCCATTCAAAGTCTGGTGGAGAACTATCAGCACTGGTGCATCCACAACAATCACACGGCTACCATTGGGAGCAACACTCCCTGTAACATATCCCTTATCTACGTGGTAAGTCTATAATCATATTGCATTTTACCCCAGAGAACAGCAAAGCTGCTGAAGTGCTCTGCTTGCTTGCACTGCCGCTGAACTGTTTGATGTCTATGTACTTTTGTGTGCGAATGAAAGCATTCTTCCTGGGTTGTCTTGACTGTTTCCCATTTAAGCATTAATGAAGTATAAATTATAATATATTTGCAGGTTTTTAATGCATTGGCGAACTATGTGATTGTATTGGTACAACTGCTTTTCCAGCTACAGCTTAAGGACAAGGAACAAGGGATCCAAATACCCAAGGATGTGGAGCTGATAAAATCTATAGGTAAAATAACGCATCAAAATGAGTCTCTGTAGTTATGAAAGATGAAAGATAATCAATGCTAATAATAAAATTGCAACATACGATACTTTTGGATAGTTAAAGTTATCGATGTTGTCGATAGAAATTATTAACAAACATTTGTAATTCGGTTATTTATAGACATTGAGATGTGTTTATTGTTTAACAAAAACAAATTCATTGATTCCTTCAACTTAAAATAAATTCATAGATTTTTGGCATATTCATAACGATAGTATCGATATTGACTTAAAATTAAAAACCATTGGTATTTTCGAAGGTGACTATACTGAAGTAATACGATTATAAATTCACATATTTATGACTCTTACTTAAAGAAGACAATCTATTCAAAGTGACTGTAGCAACGTTTATAGGACAGGGTTTCCTGATGCGTGTACGAGCTAAGGGTCGAATAAGCTCCATCCAGTTTGTTCTTGTAATCCTTCAGTTCGTCACAGCTGAGATTGCTTAGTAGATCCAAATCCTTCTCTAAGCAATGAGGTAAAAATTCACTGCCAATGGCAATCCATAGCTCTTCAATCAACTGCAATTTGAAATAATGGGATTAGTGAAATGAGTTCTATTGTACAAGGCAATTTGGTGCACAGAAACCTTTATAAAAACAATGTCTAAGCTGACATTTAACGTAAATTTGTAATTATCTGTGGAAAGTGCCAAATGAATCAGATGATTATAGTATATCTTGTTCAGTCCCTTTGCCTCACACAGT
Source organism: Hirtodrosophila histrioides (assembly GCA_037075165.1). Taxonomy (NCBI): domain Eukaryota; kingdom Metazoa; phylum Arthropoda; class Insecta; order Diptera; family Drosophilidae; genus Hirtodrosophila; species Hirtodrosophila histrioides. The sequence continues at coordinate 470,401 of JBAMCL010000334.1, forward strand.
GCCTGCAAAAGGATCAGTGCAGACCGCAGGACTGGACGAGTTTCCAGGCAACTCCGCTCAGCAAATGCATTGATGATCATGAATGAGTATTTAGCCGAGCTGCCGGGAGTTAGCTTTGGTATTGCATGGAAACGATCTAATGTTGGGCAGTTGTCGTATACTATCTTAAAGGCCGGCAAAAAATCGATTGTAAAATTGCGCAATTTCGAGCATGCAATAACTGTGTGATACATTCCACTCCAATCATAACTCAACGTATACTCCTGCCCCTTATATCCGAAAAGGTAATTCTCATGTGTATCCAAGGCATCCAGAAATATTCCATTTAGCCAATTATTGAGAAATTTGCGATTAATTAAATTATCATCTAACATTGGCCCATTATAGTGGATCTCTGATATATCCAATTTGACATAGTTGTCATTATTATTAAGCAATTTGATTAAATTATAATTCGGTAAGATTAGCTCCAGCAATACATCGTACCCGTCATTATCATAAAGACGTGTGCCATGATCGGCGGGCCCTGTAGGACAGATTAGGATAAATAAGTATACATATGTGTTGGTGTAACTACACCTACCGTAAAGTATGGCTGCATTGAATAGTTTGGAAAATTTAGTCGAGTGCTGCTTTAACTTTCGCACAACATAATCCCTGACCTTTTCGAAGTCAGCAGTCTCATGACAATGCTTTGGACTTGTGAGATTCGACACAATACACTCTAGATGTTGCTCAAACGTTGATGGCATCTCCGCAGCTGGAAATATGAAACTCCCAAATCGATTTTTCAGGGTTTGTCTAAATCTACAACACAATTGACGCTTTTGGGTATTATTTTTTAGGCTGTGTGGCAACAAGTTGCAGACGCGAAAATGCTCAAGTTTAAACAATGTTTTCAGCAATGCCACTTCTCACGACTGATGGCGTGGTGGCTGGCCACACTCATTTCTTGTTCTGAGTAAAAAGTATATTTTTTGGTATTTAAATACTATTATTCTATATCGAAAGGTATCGTTACACTATGTCAAGCCTGGCAATCGATTTTCGATAAGTGAGCGTCCAGATTTTGAAATTGCTTATAAATAAACTATGATTGCATTGATAATATTTTTAGAATCCATATTTGAAACTCTAAACAAACACGAAAAAATTATTAAAAAGTTTATTTATATAAAACACACATTTCTGTAGTATAATGATTATTCATAATATAATAATCATTAGTATATATGGTATAAAATATGCAAATACTAATTAAATATTATATTATGTTCTTTTCAAAGATCAGCTGTAAATAGCTGACTATTGGAAGTGACTGAGGCAGCGTCCATAGCTCAGGGTCGCTTGATACGGATACGATTTAAGAACGTTATAGGCACTGCACAGAGCATTTCTATATTGCGATAGTTCCACAGGCGTAAAGTTTCTCAGAAGATTCAATTGCGAGTTCCAGACGTAGGACAAATGTTCGTCAATAAATGCATCACATAGATCAGACAGCAACTGCAGGTTGAGAATAAAGAATATAAACTAAGATGTATTGGTAAAGATCACAAGGAGAGCTGCAAAGCAATCGATAGTATCGATAACCCATAATCGATCGTTATTCTTGGTTTAAACTGATGTTTACTAAAGTGATACGAAAGTTCAGAAAAGTATACGTAAATTAAAATGTGTAATAATGAATATTTTAAAAAATTATCGATAGTATCGCATATAGACAATCGATAGATTTACAGCACTAGCTTAGAACAGTGGATACCATTAGGAAAACATCGCCGACTGACATATGGCAAACCACAAAGTGGCCCACACGTCTGGCCAACCAAATGCCCAGAGTAACCATGTGATAGCAGCGCAGCTTGGGAAGATGCTTGGAGCTGCGCAGTGCCTGCAGAAGACGCAGTGCATCCTTCAGTGTCTGGCCACAGCGCTGCACATGCTGCAGCTCCGCCGGAGCCTTGCTGATCATGTACGTGAAATTGTTGGTATTGCCGGGACCGGGCTCATACTTGGGTATGGCATGCCAGGTGCCGGAGTTTGGCCGCACCAGCTTGACGGCCGGCACAAAGTCAATTGCGAACTGGCGTGTCGAGGAATCGGCATAAACGGTATAGGTAATACCCCGCCAGGCGTAGCTCAGCGTATACTCCTCGTATTCCCCGTACACCACATTGCCAAAGTTGTCTAAGGCATTACGGAAAATGTTGTCCAGCCAGGTCTTCAGACAGCTGCGACTCAGAAAAGTACGGTTATTGTTGGCCAAGTAGTTGGCAACCATGTCATCGCAACAAGCCTGGGAGAAGTCCAAGAACACAAAGCCTGGACGGTGCTTATCCGCCACATGCACGATCTGCGAGTGAGCCGGAAATTGTAGTTCCAGCAGGACATCGAACTCCTCATCATCATAAAGGCGTATGTCGTGAGCCGTACTTCCTGCAACCCATGAAACACACTCCTATCACATTTGTATTGGCCATAATCTAACGCAATTACCAAAGCGTATGTCATTTTGACATATCTTGTCAAAGTAGGAATCCTGCGTGCGCATTATGTCCAATACGTAATCCTTAACAGCAAAAAAGTCATCAAAATTATCAGGATCGTTGGGGCTGCTAATGTTCGACGCAATATTTTGTAGATAGAACTCAAAGTTCGACATTTTGTTGCAGCTGCGATGATATCCTGGGGTGAAATGGTTCTAATATGAAAGTTTCTAAATATTTAATAGATCATTCCAGAAACTTATAAAGATATAGACTAAGCATCATACCAAGAACTAGAAATTTATTAAAATGTGTAAGGATGTACTAACTTTGTTAGAAAAATTGATTGATTGTTCGCTCGTTTATTCAGTTATAAGTTATTATAACTATAACATGCAAAATATAATTAACAAGTAAGAATGCTATAGTCGAGTATACCCGACTACAAAACTCCCTGTAGCCAGGTCGAAAATTTCCGATCGCATCTTCTTACACTTACACTTACACTTTCTCAAAGACGCACTCACACAAGCGACAGCGCATGCGAGGCATTTTAAGTGGTGGCTGTACTGCTTCTTCCCCCCCTTTTTTGAATAACTTTCGTGTTTATTATCCGATCGACTTGCAATTTGGACAGTACACTGAGCGTGACTGAAGTATCGAACATGCCAAATTCCAAAGCTATATCTTTAAAAGTGTGGCTGTAAAACGTTTTGATCGAATTGCGGGGGAACGTGGGGAGATATCTGAGTTTGGAAACAAACTTGATCTGCGTATGGTATACAGGAATCTGCAATTGATACTGAATATATATATATACTTTATAGGGTCGGAGATGTCTCCTTCTGCCTGTTACATACTTTTGCACAAATCCAATACCCCCTTTTTACCCATTTTATGGGTACAGGGAGTAAAAATTGATAGACATCGTTCGACATTTATTTCAAATTCAGTTTATATCAATATAGATTGAAACAACATGTAGTTATTCCGATTTTATGTAGGATTTCAAATTATTGTTTTCCAAATAGTATGAATTCCATACTGTAGACTGAGATTCGAACCCGATCATGGCCTTATGCAGTAAATTCAAGTACATTCTGTATTATATTGATCAAATTGGATTTATACTATGTTATAATTATTGTTTTCCGAATAGTATTCCACACTGTAGGCTGGGATTCGAACCCGATCATGTTCCTATGCAGTACATTTTAGTACATTCTATATTATATTGATCAAATTGGATTTATACTATGTTATCTATAGTATATAGTAAAATGGCTACTAAGAGTTCAAGTAATGTAAGTACATACATATGTAGGTATGTACAATGCGTATATATATACATAGGTACATAGATATATGTATCTACATACTATGTATATGATATATAGTTCGAAATACAGGTAGATATATATATGAGTGCGTGTATGTATTGTAGGTCGTACAGTTGCACAAACAGTGTATAGTATATAGTAGTATATGTAATTGCATACATATGCAGTTAATACATATGTACATGCATCAACATGATGCACATCTATATACTTATATATGTATGTATGTGTAGTACATAGTCAGCGCAGCGATAACTGCAACAGAGTTGAGAACGCTGCTGACCAGCCACGGGACATGTTTGGGGCCGCTTTGCAGTAGGCACACACACATACACACGCACACACACAGATACGCACAACTGTACATATGAATAAACATACATACATACATACCTATGCTCCAACACATACATATGTATGTATGTACATATATACACGCAGAGCGCTGGGCTGTACCGCAGTCCCGGACATCGTTTATCGATTTGCGAAAAACAACAACAACAACAGCACCAACAACAACAACAAAAGCTCAAAATAAGCGGCGGCGGCGGCAGCGGTGACTGCGGACTGCGCCAGCAACTTCGACGCTCTTTGTAGGCCGCGCCGCTTTAACATGATAGGAAAACCCCAAACAGCAGCAGCAGCAGCAGCGGCAGCGGCAGAGAAACAGCAGCAGCAACAACAAAAACATCAAACATACACACACACACACACAGGCATGTTACACATACAGAGGCACACATACATTCATACTTCTACACGCCCATGCACACAGGCATACCATGCCCCCGGCTTCACCGCCGCCGCACGCAAACGCCCCACGCCTCTCGTACAGCTGCCCCTCCATCCGCCTCCCTGCCCGCCTGCCTACCCGTCCGTTCAGCCATTTGGCGCTAGTGCTTGCTGTGGGGCTAGGGGGGCGTCAAGGGGGCAGCAAGGGGGACGCACGTTGCCGTCCCTGTGCTGGCTGCCGGGCTTTTGATGGCAATGATGATGACGATGGGAACTGGTGACTGGGCATGGGGAGGCCACAAGGACGCGGCAGGCGGCTTGCTCTCTGTGTGTAGGGGGTCGTGGGGAGTGCGGAGTGCGAAAGGGGGAGGTGTGGCGATGTGCGGCAGTCACTCGCAGTAGGAGCTGGCAAAAAGGAAGGTGCTTGCTTGCTCGCTTGTTGGCTGCCGCTGCCATTGCCGCTGTCGCTGCCATTGCCGTTGCCGTTGCCGTCGCTGTTGCTGGCTGAAGCACGGGGCATAGAGAAAAGCGAAAAAATATAATAAAAGCAACAAAAACGCGCACAAACTGAAGAGATACACAAGCGCACACACATACATAAATGTATGTATGTATGTATGTATGTGTATATGTAAGTGTGTTAGTTTGCTGCACGCTAGTCCGCCACACAAACACACACAGACACACGCACATTCAGTAGAAGGAGCTGTGCGGGCGGGACGCAATGCTTGGGGAAGGGAACTGGTCGTAGGTTCGCTACAGTCACAAGTCAGCGACAGCGACAGCGGCAGCGGCTGAGTGGGCCAAGTGTGTGGCGCTGGCTGAGACGACAGCAGCAGCAGCGACGGCGGCGGCAGCGGCGACGACAAAACAACTTGGAATAAAGGAAAAAGAGCCGCAGCAAGAGATGCTGTTGTGGACTGACGGGTGGAGGGTAGGGGCTCTGGCAATGGGGCACAAAATTCTACAATGTTGCTGGCTTGAATCGATGGAAACAATTTGGGATGCTGCTCAGCAGCGACAGCAGCGGCGGGCGGCCGTTCATTCGTTCGTTCGTTCGCTCGGGCCGTAGCCAAAGCCAGCTTATGACGAGTCGCATAAGGTGGGTAGGGAGGGTGTGGGGTGGGGTGGAGGAAATAACAACAACAACAAAATAAAATGCGAAACAGCAGAGCAACGGAGGCGGCGGCGGCGGCGGCCCCAACGACAACAACATTGAAAACAAAGCTGAAGAAGAGCAACAACAACACAACAACAACAAAAGCTGCCGTGTTGCAAAAGCAGTGGGGGAGAGAGTGAGAGAAAGACAGCGAGTGAGCGAGAGAAGGCGCACTGAAGAGAGTGGACGTGAGAGGGCGGTGGCCGCAGCAACTGATAAGAGCAGCGACAACGGTTGAACTTTACAACAACAGCAAATGTACATACATGCATACATACATACATATAGAAATCGGAAACAGTGCAGTGCAGCATTTGCCACGATCACTTCAAATGTAAATACATGTGACATACATACATACATACATACATTCATATACATTAACATTGCATATCCTAAGAAATGACCTTGAACTTCAATTTCCGCAATCAGAATGCCAACTGCACTCGCAATGAATAAAGGTGCAACAGTTTTGCATATGTACATGCATACATATGTACATATGTATAGGTACAAATGATACATGTACATATGTATGTATGTATGTGAATAAAACGTTTTTAGGCATGCCTCTGCCGCTCTCGCCGCCAGCTGCAGTTGGGTGACGATGATGGCAACTGCAGCTAGGGGGGAGTGCATACGAAAAGCAGCTTACGAACACACACACACACACACACATACAGAACATCAAATTGAGGGTGAAAAAATGTGTGAGCCTTAAAAAGCTTTTTGAGTTGTCAAACAAATAAGGAGCAATTTGAAAACAATCCGTTAGACAACTGATGCTGACAGGTTCTGAAACTGATCGCAGCTAAATGCTACGAAACTCATTCTAAATGCTACGAAACTCACTCTAAAGTGAACCCCCCAGGAAAAGAGTTCAATTAAAGGCGATACATTGACACAAGGAATTCACATCTGGAAATAAAGAATGACATCCAATATGGTATTACAATGGGTCAGATCATGGCCCCAATCTGTCAAGGAAAAGGGTACTATAGATGCCGATAGGTAGAACTACTTATAGAGAGGGTTCCCATAGCTCGAAAAGGGTACTATAGATGCTGATAGATAGAACTACTTATAGAGAGGGTTAACTAACTATGCATGCTTGTATGTCTCGCTTGTGCCCACTTCCGAATCCGATCAAATCATTCGAATTTATTCTACATATCGAAAAGAGAATGAATTTTCGGATGGAAAATTTGAACCATTGATAAAAACTATGCGAAAATAACTTTTAAATATGGTAAAGTGGTAACTTTACTCTTCGAAAGAAGGGAGGAAAACTATGCAGAGATGGAAAACGATTTGATAGTTAGAAACAGAAGGAAGAAGGAAGGTATTAATCGTTTCTAAGATGAAAGGGTAATGAAAGACTTTCCTTTTTACAAAGGACATCCAGACTTCTGGGTCAAACGAAGTCATTTCGGGATATGTATTCTCGAATATGATCAAAAGAACAGTAAAAGTAACTATGAATTTGCATAAAACCAGAAACTTAAAGATAGACTTATCGAATATGCTGCAGACGCTCTAGATAGGACCCCCGAATAGCACCAAATGAATATGGTAGTATTGTAGCGCGGTAAGAGTGGGGGAGGGGCTGTGTGGTTACTGTAAGAGCTTCAACTGTTCTCGTTTGCTTGTATGTGGTACGGTATACACATACATACATACGAGCACACACACACATAAAGGCAACAACAAACAACAAAAACAAACTGAAACGGCAGCAGCAGCAGCAACAACAATAACAACAAACTCATGCTTTTGCCTTGTGGGTCGGCGCGGCGACAACAACGGACGAACGTAGTCATGAAATTGAGTTTTGTTGTTGTTGTTGTTGTTGCTGCTGCTGCCTTTTGGCTCCTCACAGCAGCGGGCGTCGCATGTGGGCGGTTAACAGCAACGTTAAAGCGGCGCTGTGGCGGCGGCGACGGCGACGGCAATGGCGTCGAAAACGTTGCGCGTTTATTGCGAGCGCCAAACTGCGCTGCCGCTATGTACATACATATGTATGTATGTATGTTCCTCGGCTCTGTGTGCGTAAATGTGTGTGAGTGTGAGTGTCAGTGTATGTGTGTGCATGTCATGGGGCTGACTGCCTGCCGCCGTTGCTGCTGGCTGCTGCTGCTGTTGTTGAACGCCAACGACGACAACACCGACGTTTTGACGATGACGACGACGACGACAATGATGATGATGATAATGATGATGTTTTGCTGCTTCTTGTTCTTCTTTACACGTCCTCCAACAACGGTTCGTACGCTGGCGCGCGTTGTTGTTGCCCTGACTGACTGCCTGCCTGCCTGCCTGGCTGACTGGCTGCTGTTGCTGCTGCTGTCGCGTCGCTGGCGCCGCTGCCAGCTGCGGTCTCTGCTGCTTGTGCTGCCGCCGCCGCTGCTGCTGCTGCTGCTGCCTCAGTTAGGTTGTGTGCATGCAGCTCATGTGCGCTCTCCTCATTCAAGTGTCCAACTTTTGTCGAGGCGGTCATACAAAACGGCAGTCGCTCGTTCGCTGGCCTCTCGCTCTTTCGCTCGCTGTCTGCCTGCCTGCCTGTTCTTTGCCGTTCAATCGTGCGGAGGGGAGGGGTACAGCGCTGTGGTCTTGCCGTCAACGGTCAATAGCGCGCCCACACGCCTATAAAAAGATTTCTGTACGCGTCGCTTGTGTTAGTGTTAGTGTGTGTGATTGTGATTGTGAAAACTGCAAAAGTTTACTTTTGAAAAACCGTTAAAGCTAAGCCATGAAGGAAATGAAAGTGGCGCGTGCGATTAGCGAATCCTCGACCACATCTGATAACACATCCGACTTTATTGATATTGTCAAAAGGTACGATGTTGTCTACAACAATCACAATCCCGATTACAAGAACGTTGAGGTGAAGCTGAAGGTCTGGACGCAAATAGCGGACGAGATTGGACTATCTGTGGGTAAGGAGCGGCACCAAAAACAACAAAAACAAAAAAGAAAAGAAATGCAAAATATATTCACTGGCAAACCTAAGCGAGAGGGAGAGAGACAGGGAAAAAAAGGAAGTTGTGTGGCGGCGGTAACAGAGTAGCAGCAGCGGCAGCGGTCGCCTGTTCGTTCAAATTCAATTACTACGTGCAAGGGAAACATGCACACTTACAAACATACATACATATGTATATATGTATGTACACTTGTATATATACTAACACACACATACACATACATGCATACAAATTCAACCAGCGGCGCGCGTCGCACAGCAAAGCGGACAAATATTCTGCCGTCGTCGCTGCCGCGTCGAACCGCCGGCCGTTTTTATTTTGAGCATGTATGTGTTGTCGCTTATATACATGTGAATGTATGGATGAGTGTGAGCGCTCCTACAGTAGACTGTTTTGCGGGGGCGAGTGCGGTACGGCTGGCCTGGCCTGGCGCTGTGCAGAACGCGGCCGCGGTCGGCGAATTGCAGTGAGAGACAAAAATACAAAAAACAAGAAAACTGCCCCAACATGCCGAAGCTTTTATACACTACCACAAATACACTTGAGAAATACTTGATGCCCCATGTAATACTACCGTAAACCTAATATCTATAAAAAGTTCAATGAATAGACCGATATCATTAATATTTATTGCCAAAACGATGTATATGTACTGCAAATTTGCACTATAGCAACGTTACAAACAAGCTGATGAAACATTAACATCTTTAGCAAGAGTATAATGAAAACACGAACACGCAGAAAAAGCAAACAAAAACACAAGAGCGAAATTGATACAAGCTGCGCGCTCTGCGTTGTTGTTATTGTTATTATTGCCACTGCGATGATGCTGAGAGAGCATTTTGCGGGCGCGCACAGTGCCGTATGAATGTACAACATGCATGCTTACTTACATACATAGTATGTACATCAAATAGGTGGCCAAAACATCGATACTCTGCAATTATCGTCGCTATCGATTGTTTTGTTCGATATATCGATAGTATCGTTTGTATGATTCTATACAAAAACAAGTTCAAAAATGTTTGGAATTCAACTATCAACAAACCGGTTTGGAGTCGGACCCCGGAATTCCAGCTCCGCTTATTTCCCACTGTCAAACTAGTCGTCAAATACAAAATTTGCCGAGTCAAGAGCCTAACGATCCCTTTTATCGAGAATATACCGATATTATAGACGCTCACAACTGTCAATATATCGATATAAGCAACGGTAAAAAAGAATGGTGGTTCTGTAATTCATGATTCTGTTTAACGTAACAACACAAACTGTGACACCCTGTTGCTTCTGCGCATCGCTCTCCCTCTCAATATTTCGTTGACTTTGCCTTCTCTCAATTCGTGTTCTCGAATGTCCGCATAAAAACAAATGCCGATGCAAGTTTGTTGCCATTTGTTGTTGCTGTTGCTGTCAGACAAGTTGCCCGTCTTGAATTTCACTTTCATTGAAGTTTCACCAAAATTTCTAATTGTGAGTTATTTACTGCAAGTCCTTCAAGGTCTCATTTACATATATGTATATATGTATATCTATGTGTGCAGATTTATATTATTAACACTTGATAATAGAAAACGAAAGACTTGGCGGCAACATAAATATTAGTGACATTCTACTATAATTGCTAAGCTCTGTTAAGTTTTAAGAATTAAAATAATTTGTGGGATTGAATGCAGACTTTTCTCTTGGAGAGTATATTATATTTTTGTCACGATATTGTATGTTTGTCAGGACATATGCAACACCTTAATTTTCAAGATTTCTTGACCAAACTCACTCAATAAAAGTTTCGTAGATGTTTTGTTCTAGATGTGGACCAAATTGGATCAAAATCAGATAAATGAGTTTTTGAATGTAAAACATATCTGTTTACCGTTATTTTTTTTTTTGTTAGAGATCCTAAATAGTTCCTAAATTGTTGGGGTTAATGAATAGATTCTATCAAAACTGTTATAATTTCCAAAGTACTTTACATTGTTTACTTATTACTCCCTGTACCATTAAAAATGGGTAAAGAGCGGGTATTGGATTTGTGCAGAAGTATGTAACAGGCAGAAGGAGACATCTCCGACCCTATTAAATATATATATTCTTGATCAGTATCAAAACAGGTACCCTGGGTACAGGGAGTTTTGTAGTCGGGTATACTTGACTATAGCATTCTTACTTGTTTTAAAGTTTTATTTGTTCTGATTTTGAAAGTTATACTTTAATTGATTTGATTTCACCGGCTTGATATTCATATCCAGCTAATCATCCAACAAGTTGAAACTCGAATCGATTCTAAAAACATGTAAGCAAATCCCGAACAATTTTACTGGTTTCGTTGATAATTTTTTTTAAGGCGGTACAGTTGAAAATATGCCTTATAAAGAGATTATTAGTATATAATACACATTTTATTAAATAGCTTCACAATTATAATGCATACATGCAGGCAGATCCAGAGTTTATATATTTTCCCGATTATAAATACATATTTATGTATTTATTAGTTATATTTACTAAACCAACACACACTTACAGCAATCTAATAACTCACAATGTGCTTATACCGTTACAATTGACGTCCACTTCGATCTAAAGAACTCGACGAACTGAGGCAAAACTAAACCCAACATCACATTGCTTTGTAAGCAAAGCAAAGGAGCGACAATATCGCTTCTCGGGATAGGGACAGTAATATCGAAGAAATGCTGATGCCGTCTAAACATAAAAAGCCACATTTAGAGATGAACAATAAACTGAGTCACATGGTGCCAATAAATATGATATGTGACTAGAAGTGATCACTATAAGGGTTATATTAATTTAAAAACTCCTATTTTAAGATTTATTATATGTGATTACAGTTTTGTAATCTTGTTATGATATATCATCACTTTAATGTTATGATCATCATTTTTAATCACCCATACATTTTTTTAATGATCATCAACTTACTCATAAAACATATTAGAAATGGTGAAATATATGATAAGATACAAATTAAATTAAATAACTTCTCGCGCATGTATCTCTAAGGAATATATGAGTTGAGTCACAGTCACTTATGAAAAGTCACAGTCACAGTCACAGTAATTGTAAGTCTCACTCATCTCTAAAAACAGTTAACAAACAAAACGGTTCTTGTGTTTATTCCATAGAAATACGATACACTATGCTTATGAATATTTGTTTCTACGTACATACATACATATACATACATAAATCTAGTACATACTTATGAATGTGTTTTCTGAAGTGGCGGCCTAACTTCATACATACATACATATATGGGATGACATTAGTATAAGTTTATGTCACGCGATTGAAAAACCATTAAAAATAGGATCATCAAATTGTTCTTAGGGTTAATTTGAATCAGTAAAAGATTAAGGAATACACCCTACTCTTTTGGAAACTGATTATTTTCATATGTAGTATGTAATTACAAAAGTAGTAACCTGCTGAAATATTAATTACACCAAATGGATCATCCTATTTTAGTAATTCACGTTAGAAACGTTGGAATATTACATGCGCATCAAAATGTAAAACATTTTGTATACTTACAGTCATGGAAAAAATAATAGAAACGGCATATTTGTTTTCGTATTTTTTAAAATTTTGTTCACTAAACATTTTTTTGTTTAAGTTTCATAATTTTTACTTTAATATATATCAAAGATACTTCCATTTTAATGGACAGATTTCCATAAAGACAAATGGGGGAAAAATATGGAAACAAGTTCTACTCTTAAAAATTTAATATAATAATTAAAAAAATATCATTAAATTTATTAAAAAATTGAAGAACAGGATTAAAAATTAGTTTTTATTTGATATTTTTGTTTGCTTTTAAAGATATTTTAAACAATCCCAACAATTGCTAGTCTTATTATAATATATATACTTACTTTGGTAAAATTTAATTAATTACATTAATTCACAGTAATATATTTATGTGTTTTTGTGTGAGTCCTAATATTAATTACAATAAGGAGTTCAGACTTATAGCGTTTTCTGCCTAAGTATCTATGTACATAGATCTTTTAATCAAAATTATAGACATTACAAATATACTTAAGAGTGTAGGGATAAATTAAATACCATCCCATTGTTATGATATAGCTGGCATAGGAACAATCGTACGAAAATGAAGTATTTGTAGGAAAAAACCTTATGCAAGGGTTGTATCTAATATTTTGTACGCTGTTCTTTTTAGTTATTTATTTAATTTTATAAAATTTCTTCAATTTGTATATATACTTATGGTAGTATGAATCATCTTTATGTGAGTACAGATATATTGATCAAACTCTCGAATATCTGGTCTTTTGATTAATGTTTATATTTAGCCTCAATTTGATTTCAATCGTACTATAAACACTGGCTCAGAGCTTATTTGATGCCAGACGCAATATAAAACCTTGGGAGAATATAGCCGGAAAACTAACAAAGATATCGAACACATTTAAATGCAGAATTCTATTATTGATTCTGGAATCTCATCCGAAGAAACAATTACTTGTAAATTGAGTTGTTGTTTTACCAAAAACTTTATAAAACTTACTTTATCAGATTTCTTTACTTTGCTTACTGCCATGTGAGTAATTTAAGGAAGGAAAGGAAAGCATATTTCTTGAATAATAACGCTTATTAACAAATTATTTATATCTTTTGCAGAGGCTTCAAAGCGAAAATGGAAAAATCTACGCGACAGTTATACAAAATATTTGCGCTCCTTTCGCGTGGGCACCAAAACATCCAAGAAATATCAGTATTGGGCGCATGCCGATCACATGGAGTTTCTAAAGCCATTCCAGGGACCAGGCAGGTAAGTGTTCAAGCTCTCTATAATCAAAACCTTTAGGTTAACCGCCAACAATTTATTGTTACAGAAACTCAATGAATGGTAATGGCAAGTCGAATGATGAGGATGACACCGAATGCGACTTTGGCTATCAGGTGTTGGCCAAGGCAGCCAGCAATGGTGGCGAGGATGATCTGAAGATAACCATTGCCACAGCCGCGGCCACGGCAACGGCATCCACGTCAGGGCTGAGCACACAGACCGTTAACAGCTACACCACCCCCATACTGACGCCCAGCGTGGCAGCAACGCCGCCGAATCTGAGCTCACCGGGCAGCAACGCTGGCGCACCTCCGCACAGCCACAACAGCAATAGCAATGGCAGCAACTGCGCCGCGGTGGCGCCGCTAACACTCAGCGCGATGACACCGCCGGCAAGCAGCAGTGGAATGCTGCCGCTGCCTGGCCTGCCGCTCAGTGCCGCCGGCAAGGCCTCTGCTGCCGCCGCTGCTGCTGCCACAGCGACGGCAAACGCCAATGCGGCTGCGCTGGCCACGCTGGCAGCCAGTCTGCCCATGGGCATTAGCGGCTTGCCCGCCGCTGCGGCCGCCGCTCAAATGTTTCCGCTGGCCACGCTCAAGGCAGCCGCTGCGGCCGCCGGACTGCCGCTACCGTCGACGCCAACGCTGACGCCCAACTGCAGCACGGCTGCAGGCAACGTCGGCTGTCTGATTATAGAGCCGCATTTGTTTGCCGCCGCTGACAACTTTAAGAAGGAGCTTAATGCCGCTGCTGCGGCTGGTGCGCCGCTGGGTCTGTTCCAGAATTTGGCCAATCGTGCGCATAGCCTGAATGCCAATGGCATTTCGGGCGGCTTGGGCAATCCAACGCCACCGCCGCCGCCGCCGCCCAGCTCCAAGGTGCGCCGCGTGCAGCCTTCGCCGCAAACAGCTGCCATTAACCTGAGCTGCACGGCACCAGGAGGTACCGGTGCGTCCGCCTGCTCGCAGCCTTCGCCCGCCAAGACGCGCAAGATGAGCGATCCACGTTTCCCCAGCGACTGGGATGTGTCCGCTGTGCTGCAGGCCAACCGAGAGCTGGACGCCAACACGCTCTTCTTTCTGAGTCTGGCGCGTCAGGTGCGTGCCATGCCGATGAAGTTTCAATCGCTGGCCAAGATGCGCTGCATGCGCATTGTCAGCGACATTGAGCTCGAGCTGGAGAATTTTGACTGCAATGGCGTGCCACCGCCCGAGGACGCCGGCAGCACGGCAAATCTCAAATACTGCACGGACACGCCGCCGCCACAGCCACAGGATGGCTCAGCCATATTAACACATCCGGGCATGGTGCCCGAGGGTTCCACGGAGCATTTTGTATATGTTATGTCGCCATCGCGCGTCGAGAGCATGATCGATATATCATCCGATGAGGAAAGCAATATGCACAGTAGCTTAATGGCTGCTGCTGCTGCCGGCGCTGCTGCCGCCGCCGCCGCTGCTGCGGCCGCAGGAGCCGTGCATTAGAATAATTTTGATTAACAAATATTTACACATGTATTGTTAATTTTTAAGTAAACTTAATTAGTTGCATACAAGTCAGAGACCGAGAAGAGTTATAGCCCCTATTCGCAAATCAAGAAATCACTGAGAAGCAAGTTCTTAAATCAGTTCTAACTATTCAAAAGTTTTCCTCAAATGTTAAAACCAAAATAGAAATATCTATGTATATACAGCGTTTAGTTGTGCTGAACAAACTCAGTAATAATAATATTATTTGTTGATTTTAAAAATCTAAATTCTTTTTCATTTTCTTATCCAATTCGTTGGGAATTTTCTGATTTTGATTTTAAGTGTTTGAAATAAAAATCATTTTGTTGTAGATTCAAATATAAACAGATAAATAAAAATGTATAAAATATATTTATATTGGATTTAAGTATCATTTTACTTGTTTTAATATTGGTTTTAAGCAAAAATATTATCTGTTTTTGTGTTTGCTGAAAGAATAGAATGATTTATATATCAGACTTTAAATAATAATCAAAGAATGCTTGAGTTATGATGCCAATTCATTACTCAGCTTATAATAAAAAGCAAAAACTGATCTTTATCTTCAATTTTCATAATAAAAATCATTAAATGGTTTTTAAACTTGATTGTTTTTTAAATGAAAATCAACAAATAACCGATTTTAATCTTTGGTTTTCATAATACAAATTAAGACATGACTTTCTGTAACTGATTTTTATATTAAAGATCAAGAAATAATTTGTAAAGCTGTAATTTATTTATTATAAGTTTTAACAGTTTGCGGTCCCTGAATAAAATGCATTTTATCTTCGAAATTGTTTTGATTGGACTTTTGACTTTTTATTTTGTTGTTGTTGCACGATACTCGCACTATGAAACTTAACGATAAAGTTGTGGAAAGAATCTCTAGAAAATATGGGTGTGTTCCAGCTGTGCGAATCTCTACTAAAGTTGTTCTACAATGGTATGGTGAATGAATTTCATTCAAGAAGTCGTTGTGCCTTCCAACCCCAGGCACACTCTCTTGGGTTTTAGGATTGCACCTTGCTCTTGGTGGTAAAGGCAAAGTAGGCAACGCCGCCAACCAGGAAGGCGGCCAAGAGCTCGGCCTTGATCCAGGGTCCCTTGTAGGCGCCCTTTGTGGGCACACTGATGTCCAGCAGAGATTTCACCGACGACACCTTATCGCCATCGCGTTGCGCCTTGCGCACATTGGCATAGCCATCCTCGTCGAAGAGACGCACCTGCACATTGCCGCTGCTGCCCTGCTTGATGTCCTCCACCCAGCTCACCTGCAAGAGCAATAAAGAAATTAATCTCCAGCGATTGCCACGAATAGCCAATAACTTACCTGGTACTTGCTGTCGCCCACCTTGGCAACGGGCACCACCTTGCCGCAGGGGAACTCAGCAAACAGACTGGGCTGTGCGGAGTTGCTGCACTGCAGGGTGAACTCGGCCACATGCGCCAGCTGGGTGAGGATGGTTGCGTCCTGTGTGCTGAATGTGTTCAACGTGGCCTTGCAGCTGGCATGGGTACCGGTCGCACAAACAACGGCAATAAGGCAGAGCGCAAACAGTTGGCGATACATTTTGTGTTGACTTTGTTAATTTTTTAATAGACAAACTCTGCAAATCAGCGCAAATTCTGCAGCAACACAATTCGTTTACAAACGGCGGCTGGTAACTTTCTTTCTCTTTCAACGCCACGACAGCAAACGTCACTTGACAGCCGACGGCAGCGAAACGTCAGCAGCAAACGTCAGTTTTCAACATTGTATATTTGTTACTAGGGTTGCCAGATCATGCCAAAATTCTTGGCACTCACAGATAATAGCTGATAGCTACATATAAGAAACAATTTAATGCCAGAGTTTTGTAATGTGACGCACATAAAAAAATTACAGCTTTAAAAATATAAAATACACAACTTAAGGAAATACTGTGTATCTGAATGCCATTTGCTAGAATCTGTGCGCGGCCTGACAATCAGCTTTTGCCTATATTCATAGCTGGCAGAAAAGCTGCCTATGTATATATAAACATAGCAGTCAGCTTTAGTCCATAAGTAATTAACAGTTTTCAATTTTCAGTTGCATTTGAATAGTATTTTTTCTACAATATTTATTTACAATCTATCTTGCGATAATAAGTAAGTTTTATAATACAAATATTTACGTGGGGCTTATATATATTGTAGAAATTACAATGATAAGAAAAAACATAATAATAAAACCAAGTAATATTGTTATATTTTTGTATATTATTAAAAATGAGAAATAGCGACTTAAAACTTTTATATATTGTGAATATAGCACAATATTACATGCTTATAAGCTAAGCATTCGTACCCAGAATACTGGTTCCTAGTTCCGGGGCATAAAGCTGGCGACATTTGTATAGACTGTCGGAAATACACTGTCAAAAGCATAAATACTATAACTCTTAATCCCGAACTGTACAATATGCCGATTATTAACATATTTAGTTGGTTTCGACAACGGTCCACCGGAATTAAAAATTACCCACTGATTAAAAACATAAATGCTATTTGTAAAGTTTCCAAGTCCACAGGACATGACATATGTCAAAGAATGAACCGATTTCTATTCGGTATATGATTATGATCGTCGTGCTTTTGCTTTATTATTTGTATCTTATTATTTCATATATATTCTATGATCTGCATAGTCAAATCTCTCCTGTGTAGTTATCTTTTGAAAGTCTTTGTTTGCCGCTCTCATTAAAATAATAATAAAAAAATACCATCAACATTTGATTCATTATGTCATTTACTTTAGTTAAGTCTCTTTCTTTCTTGAGATTGTTTTACTAGATTTAGAATGCAGGATATCTCGTAGTCGGTCACTCCCAACGGTGAGAATTTGAGTCGTTAATTGAAATAGTTTGGAATCTCGGCAGGGCAAATGTGGTGCCTGTTGGTACCGCTTGGTATTTTGACACCGCCTGACAAATATGAATTTATTTAGCGCTATTTGCTTAGCTCATTTCTATTATAATTGATTCGAGATTGTCTATTGCAAAAAGCCAATATAAAATGTTCATGCCAAATCGCCGCCATCGCCTCGACAAATGCTAAGGACCAAACAAAAATGCAAAATGTTGGCGTCCAATGGAAAGGTAAGTCGGCCCCCCATCCAATAAATATCGACTTGAAATGATTAATGCGCCTCGTTTGGCATTCAGTTTTCTTTTGAGTACTCACTACTCCATTCGCAATGATTCTTCGCTGACATTCACCCACTTGCAACAATCCACGAAGTACACAACAATATACAGTAGAGGC
Source organism: Hirtodrosophila histrioides (assembly GCA_037075165.1). Lineage (NCBI taxonomy): Eukaryota > Metazoa > Arthropoda > Insecta > Diptera > Drosophilidae > Hirtodrosophila > Hirtodrosophila histrioides. The sequence goes on from JBAMCL010000334.1 coordinate 488,732, forward strand.
TCGGTTTAGGGAACCTTAAGAAGAACATGTTTGATGTCAAGCTTTTGTTTTAATTTATAGTTTACTCTGCCTTCAGCGAACGGTCTTTCCGCAGGACACATTATCGGTTATATTCCGGCTTTCAATATCTCAATCAATTCCACATAAAAAGTACAGCATACATTTTGGAGCTGGATAGAATTAGAAAATAGTTTTCGGACTATACTGATTAAATATTACACTACTTTATAAGTTTACATTAGTACTAACTTATTGAATTAAGAAAACTATATTAATAAAAGTATAATATTATCTTCTTAAAAATAGGCGGGTTGTATTACAATTCTTAATTGAGATATTCTATTTGGTTTACAGGCAGTGTGCCTAAACCTACCTTAAAACAAAGCTTTACATATATCTTTTCAATTGAATCGAAACAGATGCGTTTATGTTTGTTTAGAATCTCTCAAAGTACTTTCCTATAAGATAGATACCTCTAAGAGTTACGATTAGAACAGCGGTACTGCTCCTTAATACCCGAGAAGAGGGTGTTAAAATTTACATATGTATACGAGTATACATATTTAGCTTCCGGATATAAACAGTGAAACCAAGGAAGTTCTTTGGTAAGCAGCTTTTACTGTATAAGAATCTAAGTATTGTATATAAATACGTATATATCGAGTTGTATATGAACATAGGTAGGATTCATGGGTACTCTTATGTACAATGTACATACTTATATGAATGGCATGTGACCCTGAAATCGGCTTGATTTGGTTCTTGATGCCATTTGCTGTTGTTACTTCTATTGTTGTTTTTGTTGTTGTTGTTGTTGTTGCTGTTGCTATTGTTGTTGTGATTGTTGTTGTTGCTATTTCGTTTCATTTGGTTCCTAAAGGCAGTTATGTTCGTTACTTTTTGATTGCCAACGCGCACGAAACTTTTATACAACTTCGCATGTCTTTGATGAATTTGAAATTGTCACAAATGTGAAAGTTTTTCACTTGCCAGCAGATACTTATTTGTGCTAATCGTGTCGAGAGTGTTCGACTAAGAGATACTCTGCAGACAGCATACACTTCAAGCAGCTCAGCTGCAGTGCTGTATCATAATTAATAATAATCCGATTGTTATGAAATTTGCACATAAGCTGGACACAATTGTAAAGTATATTCGTACAAAGAAGCAAGGCTGTATCTTCAAAATTGCGGCTTTCAAATGATTATTTCTCAATTTGCGGGGGGTGCGGGGGAAATTCCACACCTTGAACTGTGCATGATGTACAAGAACTTAGAAAATTAATTATATGTCTCTAGCTGTGTAGATCGATTCGGCTCAGATATTGATCATTATGATACTCTTTTATTCACTCTGGTACAGGGTATAACAACACATAAAGACTCTACCCCAACCCCTCTCTCTCTTTCTCTGTGAGTGTGTGTAAGTATGAAATTTGCATCTAACATTTGTTGACATTGAGCGACTTGTACGCGAGTTCACGCATTCGCCTGCCGGCCATTCATTCATTCATTGGGCTGTTGTATATTATTCGCCAGGATTTGCATAAGGATTTCTTTAAGTAAATGTAATCGCCTTTTGGCAAGGCATTTGATTACATTTAAAGTGGGTGTAGGCCAACGGGCGGGCTGTAGGCGGCAGGCGTCGAAATGAAAACAAAAGTTCGTGCGAGTTCATTGAGTTGGCAAAACTTGCCAGTCTCTGAAATACATAATACTAACGAGGGCAGTTAATATAGTACGAGTACGTGAAGACGGCATTGGCATTTAAGCTTGAATATTTAAAATATGCTGCTTTTTAAGCTTCTTAATCATTTTTATTGAGGAATTATTTACTTTTGTATCTTATTTCTATCTATTTTGAAGCAATTTTATGCGCCTTCAATTTTCCTCATTTTATTTTTTATTTCTTTGTAATTAAAGATTATCTGATTTAGATTTTGATACCAAAATCTAAAATTATTATATACCCAAGTTCTTTTTTCATAACACACAAGATTAATTCAAGATTTTTCTATTAAATCTTATAATTTGAAGAATATACAATGATGCCAAACATTTGTCAATCCATTGTTTCTACAACTTTGCATTAAAGAGCTTTAAAAAACAGCTTTGTATTAAATTCAAAAAATTTCTTAAAATTCCCAGTATTTAGTATAGTAATGTGTCTTTCACCAAGATCAAATATCAGACCTGTTCCCATTTCCAAATACTTTTCATTCCGAATCCTTTGGGACATTTTGCCTCCATTCTCGATTGAGATAAAGCATGAATAACTGAATTGATATAGCACTCCGTAGATAGCTGCTCTTTCTTGTTATATCCTTATATACTATCAGTATTTTTCTTCAAAATATCCTTGCTGGTCTAAAATGACCAAAATACATAAATAAATTATAATTAGAAAAAGTGGGTGGAGAAAGCTGCTATTCACCTGCTTGTTGAGCGGCCCTCGTTGTTGCCGTCGCCGGCACGTGTGGGGCCCGGGCGGAAATGGGACAAACAACTCAGCAGGATTGAAGCCGAGCGACAGCCGAGCCGAGCATAACAGTCGCTGCACCGGCGATGGCACCGGTTCAATCAGGGAAGAGCGGGTGTGGGTGGTGGGTGTTGGGTGTGGTGGGTGGCGTTGGCAACGTTGTTGTTTGTTGGTTTCTCAGTTTGTTTGTTTGTTTGTTGGTAACATAACGAAGCTGCTCCAAGCGGCTGGCTTCATTCACAAAACGCAGTTAGCGCGCGGCAGGCAAACAAAGTGGACGTGGAAATCGGAGCCACCCGAGCGGATAAGGACGAGGACGCCAGGACGCCGGAACGCCAAAGCGCCAGGAAGACAGGACGAGCCCTGCACTCTCGCACCTGGCCATAACAGTTGCAAATTAGCTCCAAGTGAAAGTTCAGTACAACTCAAGTGGCAGTCGCATTGTTTCGTGACTGCAGCCGGTTTCGGTTTTGGCTTTGGTTTTGGTTTTGGCTTTAATTCTGGTTTTGGTTTTGGTTCTGGTTCTGGTTCTGGTTACGATTTACCGCCCCCCAGCGCCTTTGTTGACAAAGTTATTGCCGTGGCTTAATGACTTCGTAATTGATTTGCATTCGATGTGAATGTGCCAATTGATTGCCAGTTGAAACGTTTCCACAATCGGCAGTCGGCTCTCAGGCATCGCCGCCATCGCTAATCAAAACGGCCGCCTGGCGACACCAAGCGGCAAAGGACCAAAGGACCTGGCCATGTCGCTGTCAGTGGCAAGCCGTCGTCGCTACCAGACGCCAGCAGCGTCAGCAACGTCAACCACGACGCATCCATCGCTGGCCGGAGTGCGCAAACAGCACTCCCTCATCGAGCCGGCCAGCCACGCCCACGGCGTGGGCAGGTATACCGCCCAGCAGCGGGGTTATTTGTCCCGCGGCCTCTCCGTCGGCCGTTCCATTGAGAACATCCGCCAGAAGCTGTACGCGCCCGCTCCTGTGGGCCACCTGAGCCGCCAGCCATCCCTGGCCCTTGAGGATTCCGCGTCTAGGACTGCCGGCCGGTTGGCGCCCTCCCAGACGGACCTGGGCCTGCGCCTAAGGGATAAGAGTCTGGTCGCCTGGTCGTCCACGTCCTCGCTGCTGAAGACGCCACGAACGGGCGACGGCGGCCACGAGCAGCGTCTGCAGGACGAACAGAAGGAAGCGCAATTAAAGGCAGACAAGTGAGTGCATTTGTGAGAATCTTGCAAACGGTTCACAGTTTTGAAACTCTGGGCTTGGTTCGTGAACCTCATATTTGAAATCCTTGAACCCTTCGAGACAAACATTTTCAACTGATTTGGTTCACAGTATATATTTGGGTTCAAAATGGATATAGGGAGAAAACATAATACAGTTGTGCAAATGTGTGAAGAAGAAGGTGGGCTATACATACCCTATAAAGTATATGTAATCTTAATAAGAATCGTATTTACCTAGAATGGTTATTAGCTCTTCGATGTCAGAGACTGTAAGAGCTAGGGATACCAAAGTTGGTATGTAAATTCTTCTATACTGAACAAGATATAACCATCTTGAATTTTGGAAATTAAATATATATACAAAAGACTCACAGAACGAGGATTTTAGAGATTTATATACAAAAAGAAAACAATAATAATCACATAAATAGTTTTTGAAATATCTATACAAGTCTTAAGTGAATATGAAAGTTATTTTCTGAAGTTCCATGATGAAATTCTGCTGTAATTTCTTTTTATATTAGGGGAATTATCCTAATAATACATATATTTTTACTAGATCCCCAAAATATTGTCAATAAAAATTTAACTGGAGTTTGCTGGCATTGAAAATCATTTCATATTGTCGATTTTACGATTGTCATTGAACCAATTGGTCGAAAAAGTATTGTTGTGTACAAAATTTAATTAGTTATAAAAGATTTCTTACCAAACTAATTAATAAGTGTATTTTATTATATAAGATACAATTCGGCAGGTTCTATTAATAGATTTCTTACCAAACTAATTAATAAGTGTATTTTATTATATAAGATACAATTCGGCAGGTTCCATTAATTTGACAACGAAGACTTTCAGATAAGTTTTAATCAAACTTAGCTAAAAACATTTTTTAATTAAGAACTCTGTTGGTTTTTAAGGTAAATCCGCGAAAGTTTTGATTTATACTTAACACAACTCTTTTCGACAGCTATTTATTAAGATCAGATCTAGTATATCTATATGTATTTGTATAGCAATTAGCGGAACACGTCTGACAAGTCAAAGACAGTTTTTATTTACTGTTGAAATTGAGTTTGTGAAAAGTTAAAAAGATTATATCGATACATAGAAAGTTTTATATGAAATTAGCTAAGTTTAGTGAAAATATGATATCTTTAGCGAATACTGATATTTTCTTTGAAATATGATATCTTCGGATTATTAAATAGTTTCTGTCTAGTATATAGTATTATAATGGACTGTCAATATTTAGTTTTGACCTTGTCATGTTTGCAGCTCCTCCGTATGCGTAACACTTAAATATATTTGTATTTATATCCAACTGAAATGAACTAAATCGTGTTCTAATAGTACCAGTCCCCCGCATCTCCCACTGCCTACCCCCTCCCCACCTCTCATTTCTAGTGCACGCTAAATATGACCAAATGACACTTTCGATACTTTGCGCAATTTGCATGCTTGACACCGGCGTCAAAGTTTTATTTGCAGTGCATACGATTAGGCGGGCAAACACCCGCCTGACATGACACCCGGATCCGAGTCGTGTGTGGGAGCCGGGTTCCCGCCTCCCCTCAACGCCCCACCTTATGCCACTCAGGCGCCGTCACGCTGCGACACACTTAAGTCGATCATTGTGCGAGCAGGGTTGATTAGATAGCGATAACTGCAGCGTGAGTTGGAACGATAACTGGAGCTGGTTCATTGAACTTTCGGCCAAGTTTGCAAGATTCACTTTCGCACTGAAGGAATTGCGGGGAACATATTCGTTTATATCCTTGTAGAGAATATTCTAATTTTGTCACGAAATGTATTCAGCTTTGTTTAAGGAGTTCTCAACCCTTCAGAGCATAGTATAGATTGCTAATCAGGACATCAAGCTATATAGTCATATTACATAGAGATTTCCTAAATTAGTCTCTTAGTTTTCCATCTTAGCGAAACTTGGCACAGATGTCTTTTTTTTACCTTCAGCTATATCTTTTAGTAGTCATAGGAGCAATCGGTTGAAATATGAGTTGTATGATGAAAAACTGTCTTTGCACTAAATCAATTTTAATTATACTCGTAATTTGCTGAAACTCGTTCAAAATTAGATCATTTTATCATAAACCAATGTCAGATATATCGACCAAAAGCTCTACTTTCGAGCTTTTCTTTTGATCTATAAAAGTTGAAAACAATTTATCAAAATCTGATTACTAATTTACTTATAACTTATAGTTTGCATTATCATCTCTATAAACGCCTGTTCACACTATCTCATATTTAAGTGCAATATTGCGCTACTTTCGAAGTCACCAAGTGTGACCAGGCGCAGTATTCTGGACTTCAGTTCTTACTTTTAAAAACATTTGTCAAATTTAATGGCCAATCGATTGAATGCAAAGTAATATTATCATGTAATATTTTGAGTATTGCGTCTGAATCATGTCAGAAAACATAAGATAGTGTGAACAGACCCTAAGGGTATTAAATCTTCGCTAAAACACAGATAGCTTTCGTTTCTTGTTTTGGGCGCAAATTGTAAATGTAATTGACATGGTTTCATTTACAAAATCGCTGGCTCACAGACAGACATACAGGTAGACAGGAGCAGGAGCAGGAGGCAGGCAATGCAGGTGCAGGTTCAGAGGCAGAGTCAGGTGTATCTGAATTTGCCGTTGCCGCCTTCGCATTTGCACGAATTAATTTCTATTTTGGGCACGGCTATGTTGCATGTGGCCAAATTTGGATTTGGGAATTGAGCACAGCATAAATTGCAAACTAATGCCGAATAATTTGATTTAAATTTGGCAGAGTACTCGTACATGAAGACAGCCGGGAGTAGGTCACTCGGCCAGTCAGCCAGCGAAATCCTTAACTTCCACTTGTGTTTCTCTATCCACAGCGCCAAGGCGGACAAGAATCGCATCAATTTGAATATTGTGCTCGCCCAGACGATACGCGCCACCAACGAGCAGGAGCCCCTCCACAGCGACATTGACAGCGCCACCGAGTCCTGCGAGCCAGCGGCAGTCAGCACAGCAACCACAGCAACTACTGGGAACCAGGCCGGCTCCGCCGAGGAGAGCGTCTCATCCGCGTTGACGGTGCAGCGGCGACCGCCTTTGGTGCGTGCTATGTCCGCTCCGGTGCGCCTGGACGAGAGCAGCAAAGGCGTCATTGCCGCCGGCAGCAAGCGTGGCCAGCAGAAGCTGCGTCGCCGCAAGATCTTCACGCGCGCTGCCTCCACCGTTGCAGTGCCGCCCGATAGCAGCCCCTTGCTGAGCACCGATGCCAGCGGCTCCAACAAGAAGCCTCTCAGCCGCGCACGCAGCGTCATTGCGCCGGACATCATCACCCTCGTCTCGCTGCTGAGCTCCGAGGGCAGCGATTCGGAGCGCGAGGATAACTCTGCCGCCTCCACGCCCACGGGCAGCGACAGCAAGCCGCCGGCCTCGTCGCAGCGCAGTCCACAGCGACGGGCGCCGCTGCTGCGCAAAACGGGTAAATCGGGTAAGTCGATGACACAGACAAGACTATCGATAGTAGATCCACTCGATAGTTCCGATAGACGACCTGCGCCAATATCGATACTATAGATAGCAGTGATGTCAAAGTTTTGATTGTCTTAATTGTTTTTATAAAAACTATCAATGAGTGTCGATAGTCTTCAATACTATAAGGCATCGATACTATCAATAGTGCAGTCTATCGATTTTTAGACTTAACTAATTGATAGTTTACTTTTAAGACACAATTTGTCAAAGATAGGGAGATACCTTTCCCGTGCGCTTAAAATCCTCTCAGAAGTTCCTCATCTTCTTGATAATGTACAAGTTGTACAGCACTGTAGATCGTCCTGTTGATAATTAGCAGCACTTCATTGACAAGTTGGCAGGGCTGGTCAAAAAGTAGACAGTCTGCTTAAGGTACAGCTTTATTTCAGTGTTTTGACCGACAAATATTGACTTATGCACGCTTAAAGAGAACAGTTTCGTTATAGTGAACATAAGAAAACGGATTTATTTTTCTATAAAAGGAACTTCTTTAATATTTGTAGAATATAGAGAGGCAAGTACATAGCATATTGATAGGGTGCTTATGGTTCGCATGCTATTCTAGAAATAGTTTGTCTATATTTTCCAAATTATCCATTTAAATAACTAAAATAGATAATAAAGGTAGATAGAAAAATTAGGGACAAATTACAGAGGCAGGAGAATTGCTGATAAGATCCTTAGGAAAAAGATCCTAAAAAGAGGAAAAGAAAGGAGATAAAAGTTCAGCTGAGTCTTACTGCACAAAATCACAAACAAACTTGTGTGAATGGATGCTGCTGTCAGGTCGACTAACTCTTTTTGTAGTCTCGTTTCAAGACAGCTATCCGCCCACCTTTCAACTGGCCTCCAAGGAGTACTCGCATATGATCAGGCGTGGATCCATTGCACCGCTGGCTGCTCGCATCCGCGCCAATCGGCCGCCCACGGCACCGCCCGTTTCCATTTTCCTGAGCGAGCCTGGCAGCAAGCCGGGTCCTCAGATGGAGCCGCGACAGCGTCAGCGCTCTCCGGAGCAGTCAGACACGGGCAGCCTGCCTGCGGACGAGGCCAAGAAGGAGAACAATGCGGCCAACTGCAATGTGCAACAGCAGCAGCAGCAGGACTACAACTTTCCCCTGTATGTGTGCAGCATCAAGGAGCGCGAGTGCTGGAAGCTACACCAGAAGATGTGCGCCAAAGGAGTCAGTGTCAGCTATGATACAGTGCTGCGAGGGATGTTGACGCCCACGGAGTTCCGGCACTTCCAGAAGCAGCGCGAGCACGAGGAGGCCAAGGCCCAGGAGGCCGCTGAGGCCGAGGCTGAGGCTGTGGCGGCCGCGGAAAAGGACACAAAGAAGACGCCCGTGACGGCCATTGAACGCCTATCAGAGTCCTTGCTGCAGAGCAAGTAAGCTGACCAGATGGACGCGGAAAAGGACCAAGTTATGCATTTGCCCCCAATTGAAACCATTCATGTCCCGATTCGGACGGACATTGTCATATGTAGACGTAGAGCGCACTCGTTAAAGAGCAATGCACCCAGCTGAGGCACAACGTCAGAATGCATCCTTCCTAGTTGTAGCTGTACCTGTAGCTGTACCTGTAGTTGTACTTGTAGTTGTTGTGATTACCTGTCGCCAGCCTGAATTGGTTGGTAAGGACACGCCCGTACTGGTAGAGGCAAACCTAAGCTTAAGGACGTTGTGCAGGCCAATCGCAACTGAAATTAGCTGAGAACAATAAATTGTCGACACGAACTCATTTGTTTATCGCAATTTTATTGTTTATTTGATAAATATTCGTATGCATACAGGCCTGTTCCTAAACTCATTTTCCAATCAATTCCAATTTAAGGATCGTCTCAGAATTAAATCAATGTTACGAGAAGACTAAGGTTTTTAGTTTTAGCCTGCTCGAAAAAGTATGCTACGTTCTTTTTTGTGGAATCGATTCGAAAGTGGAATTCGGAACAGGCATAGTAAAAAGCAAAAATTAACTTTTATTTTGGGGCTCGCATACACAGTAAAGCTGATTTCATAAAAGGACACAGTAAGACAGGAGAAGTAAAGAGACTTTGGTTGACAATGGATTCAAATTATTGTAAAACTACAGAAGCCCACATCTAGAAAATAGTTGAAAATATCTAAAATAAATCAATTAATCTCTATGAGCCTTAAAGATCTTTCAAAATGTATGATTGTTGCGTTTTTTTTATAGTTCGGGGGTCGCTTATTATTGTTAAATTATTATTAAAGCTCTAAAATTAAAGTGAAAACAAGATATCTGTATTTATATTTAGAAAAGGTAGACAATGTCCCGAATATCAAGGTTTTGGGATTCGCATCCCACAAGGTGGGAATTAAAATTAAAATTCCCCAAATTCCGGGAAGTTTAAAGAAATAATCATAATTTTAAATAGTACGATAATAAGAGCATATAATAACTTGAAAGGGTATATCCTTTAGAATTGATATCCTTATGTTTTGAGAAAGTTATAGTATGTTATAGTTGTAGTAAGTATGTTCAAATCCATTCTCGACATAAGTATTATATATATATATATATTTGCCAGATATCTGACTCTGGATTGAGCGACCCACGCTTAGCTCGAAGAGGGTGTAAAAATTCTACTAGGGATAATTGAGCAGGATTCAAATATTCGTTGTACGTAATAAAATTAACTAATGTATGTCTTAACGGACGGGCATGAGATCAAGTTAAAGATCTAGAAGATTATGCGCATCCCGACTGGTGAATGGACCTAGTTCGATTGGCGCGCATGCCTTATGGAGGTGGCCAGGTAGCAGGCAAGGACGATGCCCAGGATTTGTATAAAGGCAATGCCAATGCCAACGCCAATCAGGATGACGGCGTTTTTATCAATGCGCTCCTTCAGCTTGCCCACACAGCCCTCCTGATAGTACTTGTCCTTGCCAAGAGCCGGAGATTCCGTGCAATGTCCGACGGCGGCATCGATGAACTGCGGCTGGCAGCAGCTGGCCGGGAGGGTCTTGTTCAGACTGAGGGAACGCCAGTCAGCGGGGGTGTCGACGCCGCAGCACATGAGCTTGCGTTGGACATTGTCCCAGGCCATGGTGTCCTCGCTGTTGGAGCGCTTAATGGACTCCTGCAGCGAGTTCTTCAGCATGCCCTCCAGATCCTTCTTGAAAACGCTCGCTGCGATGCCCACGGCCAGCTCGATGATGAAGATGATGGCCAGCAGCACTGCATACTATAGATCGATTGGATGTGAGTTTTAAGAGGGGCAGCTAAATAGTTAGTGGGTCTACGCACCGTCAAGAGCAGAGTGGGCGACTCCTTGATGGCTCCAAAGCAGCCCAGCGAGGCAATCAGGAATATGACCAGTCCAGTGACTATGAGCACAATCGGCGGCGCCAGTACACGTCCCTCCACAAAGTGATTGAATTCATTTACATCGGCCAGGACAATGGCGCCAGCCACCAGAATGCCCAGCCCGGAGAGCTGCAGTACACATAGAGCATTATTAAACAGGATCCAGCCATCGATTTGTTCTAAACAAAGCTTATAAAATAGTAATTAGAGTTGGGTTCGTGTTGTGTTTTATATCCTGACTCGATTGCTCATTCGTGCCGAGCACAAAACGGCGACCAACAAGATACCAAAATATAAATAAAATATATTATCAGACCCGTTCCGCATTTCACTTTCACATCAATTCCACGGACAAACGTGTTGCATACTTATTGGAGCAGGACAGAATTGAAACCCTTGGTTCTGTTGTGCGTTCATTTAAGTTGTATAACTTAATTTTCTTCTTAAAAAAGAGCACCACACAGCTAAGATCTGAAGATCCAGATCAAGCAATAAGGATTACATAAAATTTTAAGTAGGTTTTATATGCTTTATGCTTTCAGTGCAATGAATTCGAAAATGGAGTTCCGAACCTGTCTGAATATTGTTTTGATGAATAAAATTGTCTAGTACTTTGTGGAATTGGAGTATTTTTTCTTGGTCTTTCTTTGATTCGATTATTTTAGAAATTAAATCGAGTTGAGACACGAGAAAGAACGTCTATATATCTTGTTGGACACATAGACTTAAAAAATAACATTATTGTCATACAACAAAAAATATGAAATTTTGATAAAAAAAAGTGTTTAGTATTTATAAATATGCAAACATTTTGTTAACATTGGAAAAACCCGTGAGTGTTCGTGCCGTGTCCTGTGGAAAACCAAAAATCATCCATCTCTACCCATAACTAATCCACAACCCAATTTGTTTAATGACCCTTCCAATCAAACCTACGCATTTCCCTGTACTCGTATGACTATTTGTTTGTGTTTGTGTTTCTGTGTTTTCACTACCAACACTAATTGCCTGATAAGACATCAACAATTGCCACAACCTTAGCACGGACATTGGCCAAGTCAATGGCATTTCCATGTCGTAATTGCTCCTGCTATTCATGTTGTTGTTTTTCCTTCTTTAGCTACTTGGTCAGAAGGCAAAGGACGAACTTTTGTGGCATTGAAAAATGTGCAGAGCGCAGTATAAATGCATATCCATTTACCAATTATACACCATCCACCTTATCCTTTACTAACTGCAATGTGTACTGTCCTGCTGTAATTTAATAATCTTTTAAAGAGCACCTAATTGCATATAGTTAAATTGGATTACATGTGAGTCAGTTCATTCCGAAGCACGCTATTTATTTCAATGGCAACTAAAAGTGTCCTTTGCTGCCGATAATCATCTAAATTAGTGATTACATATTTACGTACACATAATAAATGCAGTATAGGTAGGTTTGTGTATATATGTATTCACAATAAGGATATATGTTACTACATAAACGTTGGTTAATTCGAACTGTCATGATGAATTTTACTTTCGAAAGATTTAGCGCTAAATTGTGAAACGCAATAAAGAATTCTCACAATCTTGACATTTAAACCTGTTCTGAATTCCACATTCGAATTGAATTCACAGAAAAGGGTTTAGCATGCTTTTTTGGAGCAGCATAGAATTAAGAAGCTTAATTTGTAGTTAGACAATCCCAAACATTTATTTTCAATAGATAATTGCTTGTCTATTCTATCTTAAACATATTTTCTTTATATATGTTGCCTAAGGGGTTGGGATAGTAAGTTAACTGAACAATAAAGTCCAAGTTCGAATTACAGGATGTTCTGAAATAACAGCCAAAGGCTATAGCAGAAATAATAATACAAAACGAAGCTAGGTTTATGTTATTCCAAAACTATTCCAAACTATTGGTTTATATCAACCTTTAATGAGAAAACTTGACAACGCAAGGATACTGTAGATTATCTCTTTAGGGATTAGCTATAAGTCTGCCCCGTTTATGGAAATAACTTATTTTTAAGGTTACTTATTATTAGAATACTTACCGCAAATAGCACATTGAAGGCAAACAGAACATATTTAATCAGACTGGGGCCGCAGGAGCGCATTTTGATTCTCATTTAATAATTGAGGATGTGTGCGTTAAAAACAAACTGATTGAACCGATTCACCACGTCACTGAGTATTCCAAAATTAGAACTACCCTTTATGATGGCTAATGCTGATAATATATTTCTGATTCGATTGGGTTTTTAAGGGAGCGCGCTCGACTTGTCAAAATGGCGTTAGAATTAGAACTGACCGGGTCTTGGCGCTGGTGCTGACCAAGCTAATGATGTTGGCAACCAAGTCCGGGCAGTGTTGTGGCCACAGCGTGGCTGGCAACCAACGGGAAACCACTTCTGGCCCCAGAGCCAAGCCACCTTTGGTCATTACTACAATAGGCAGCCAAAGTAAAAGTGAGTGAAAGTCTTTCGAGGAAACCGAAGCCCGTTTTTAGCGCCTATTCAGGCCATGCGATTAGGGGCTGGTCGATGAAATCGCTGGAAAGAGCCCGGTTTTATGCTTTGTAACCCATTTCGTTGATTTACCCGTAACTTTACTGGCTGCGTGTTGGGGTAGCCGCGGGGTTGAGGGCTCCTACAAATGCCAACAACTTTGACCAGCGACTGGGCAAAGTTCCCAGACATTACCTCAGGCTTTCTGGGTCGTCTGGGGCTTCCGGGCTGAGTGGTGGTGTAAATGGGTAAAGAGTCATTGCACTCATTAGGTGGACTCTATATGGTGCTACCAAATAATAGTCAGGTGTGCGAGGAGGTGCGAGTACTTACAATACAAAGTTAAAGTTCAACTTCTTGACACCCCGGACTGCCTACGAGGGTTGTTTATTAGCTGAGCCCAGACCAAAAGAGATTGAACATTTTACCACTTTGATGAAACTTAACAATAAAGTTGTCGATCGAATAATTCTTCCCTGATCAGGTTACATTTACGATGTTTCAATACAGAAATTCTCAAAGGATAAGTTTTGAGTGTATGAACTGCTTCAAGAGAGTTTAAAATTGTGTTTAAGTGTGGTTAAATAATGACCTCAAAAAGTATTGAAACTATATACGATGGTTAACTAGAAAGAGGTAAATACTTTCAATTTTTACAGGATGGAATAACCACAGAAAATTCCTTTGAGCCTTCTCCTGGTAGATGAAGTAATCTTAATACTTGGAAAAATGTTATATTCGCACATTTTTCACACGTATTCAACTAGTTATGATAAATTATACTTGATTTTTAGTTGTGCAAAGTTAAATTGATTTGCTAAGAACTGAGTGTTTTTAGTGGAATCAACTCATATATCAAAAATATATTTATATAGAGAGTGAGAGAGTGGCATAATTAAGTGCGTTATTTATTGTGGGCAATATAGTAAATGGGTTTATTACTAACTGATCGACCCCCGGAGTGTGGGACGCGAACTACGTCATAATACCAAATAAATTGCGTGCCTTCATGTAAATAATGGCGAAAGTTATAAATGCTATTCATGAAATAAATGCCAGACTGTGCGAATAATTAAAAGAACTCTAGAAATATGCGCTTGAAATTAAAGTTGGCACCTGGAAACATGCAAAACAGGACGACGCTTGACTGCCAAACTCTGTCATCATCCGTATGGTCTTCTCAGGACGACTCGGGGTCGTCAGGATGGGGTTTCGGATGGATTTTGATGTTGCGTGTTGGTATTTCCCCAGTACACAAATGTCCAACTGTGTGCTTGCCAATTTAATTGGGTCATTCAAGGACCTAGAGTCCTTATCTGGTCGCAGAAATCTCAACGACTGTTGCTCGACTAGAGTGCTACGGAATTTGGCAATGTTTATGGGGCGTGACAGTATCCAAAATTAATGGTGAATGAAGCGAATCGATTGTAAATGTAGTATATAACAGTTTCGATTTTATTTTCGATGATATATTTAGGCAATTTACAAGCAGCTTTTATTAGTATGTTGTTTGGGGGAGTATTTTGCAATAGAGTTGAATATGGTATACGATATGATATAAATAATACTTGATCACATGTCACATGCCCTCTCACAGTCCTTGCGCAAAAAGCAGAGCAATCACGAACGTTATGATCGACAAGGATTGATGCAGTTTTCCGGCTCCGCCATCTCGGCAGGGCCAATCATCCACATTTGAACTGTAAGTAGAGTTACGATGTTAACAATGCAAATATTCGGTGCGTTGGACATGTTTGGACGTGCACAAAGGACGAACACTTATAGATAGTACGGGTATGCATATGGATAGGGTTGGCGCAGTATTGGATATAGAACATGATCGTGAGGCTGATCGTGTGGCACATAGAATGTGGGCTGATGGGTGCGTTGGCGACTTTTGTGTAATGTTGATGCTTGAAGTACTTGTTCTTGTTGGTCTTGTTGTGGTGGTGTGGTTGTTGTTGGTTGTTCGTATGAGGCAAGCGTGCTGCAAGAACAAAAGCAGGCCCAGCAGAAAGTGTTGTAGATTGCGACACATATATGTTTAATTACAACTGAGTTTATGTTATGCAATTCATAATTTCCTCAAATTAGTTTCTTTTTAGTATATGATTATAGTATTTTTTCCCTTAATGTACAACTTGCTTAAGCTGCCATATAAACAAATTATTTTGATGAATTCCTAGTCAAAATCATGACATCGTTTTTCGATATCATATCATGAAATGATTTAACATATGTACAAAAGCATTAAAGCTGGAAAAACATCGATAATTCAGGGTTTGGATAGGGATGCATCAAATTATCGCTTCTATCGATAAACAAAATTCAAAATTTCTTACGATATTTTGAAATTAATGTTAAGCAGATTATTTACTTTAAGACCCAACTTAAAACTTACAATATAAGCATTTCAAATCTCTTCGTTTCGATAGTAAAGTTAGTGGTAAAAACCTCCATAGTGACTTAGTCTATTTTTATCGATTATTTTCCAGCTTTGTGTATGAGTTTGAGTATGTGCATTGTAAGTACAGTTTATAGATGAGCTGTTAGCTGGGTTCCCTGAACTGGCGACATGTTAAACAAACACAATTAATCGAATTAGATTGCTATTCATTAGCATGACTGTTATTTTGGCTTAGGCCAGAGCTAATAACGTTAGTATGTATGGCTACAAACGCATATTGTCAGAACCCGCCCTTCAAGCTCTAACTTAACAATAGGGGTTTATTTAGGCCTACAATAATATTAATGACTGGCTGGAATAAAAATGGATACTTCTAGTAATCGTATACTAAGGTAGCACTCAGATACAGATAGGGAGAAAACCGGAAACAGTCACTCATATTTTAGAATGTTATACAAATGGGGAGAAAATTGATGCGTGCGTAGAACAGTTACAATCACAGTTACAGTTGCAATCACAGTTACAGTAACAGTTACAATTGACAGTTAGCATTACAGAGATTAAAGACAAGTAATTTATTAGCTGGCACAAATGAGGATAGGCTATTTATATAGAGACAGCAATTGAATTCATTTCTGTTTATCTTGGACTGATATTTACTTAATGCCAATAACGCCACAGGCTGCAAAAGAGAATACATTGATAAGTATTTATAGGTATTCAAGTACTTGGTTGGAACATACCAATACGACCGCCCGCATTGCCCGTCTTCTTGGAGTCCGTATGATTGCCCAGGCCCAGGTCATCCTCCAGCTCGTGCAGGACAACACTGCGTCCGATAATGGTACGCTTGCCAGTTAGGCTGATCACAGGATCCGTGTAGGTCATGTCGATGATGCCCGAGGAGTTCACCTCAATGTTGCCCAAATCGCCCACGTGACGCACCTCGTGGTGGGGTGCACCGTGATCGACCTTGTCGGGATTGTAGTGGCCACCCAGGCTGGCGCAGCCGTTGCTCAAGTCACCCTTCTCGTGAATGTGGAAGCCGTGCTTGCCCTCCTTGACACCCTCCAGCTGTACACGCACATGCACGTTCTGGCCGCAGTCGTTCTGGATGAAGGTCACGTTTCCTTTCACCTGGCTCTTGTCCGGCTGGACGGGTCCAGTCATATAGACAATTGCCTCCATGGGCGAGTTACGCTGAGAGGGAAAAGGGAGATTTGTATTAGTCTAACTTAGCTGGTACTGCTGCTAGGACTTACCGTTTGTGCGGCAGCACAGAAGGTGCCACAAAGAGCCATGCTGATGATCAGAATGCGCAACATGTTGACCTGCAAGGCAACAAGTGATGGAAATTAGCAGGGTTGAATACTGTGCTATCTCGAGCAGCATGTGAATGTCATAATATTCAAATTATTCAACTAATTCATTCACTCGCAACACGCGTCGTTTACATTGCAAGTCAGTTACGTCACATGCCACCCCTGACATATACACCTTCCTCTATACATACACCCCATTTCCCAAAACCTCATACCGCACTTTTGCCACCTGCACTTGATCAAGACCTTTTGTTCAATTTAGCGTTGAGCGCACTTTCATTTCTCACACACACCAGCTTACAACATTATGCAGCTTATTGGATCTACACAGGTCAGAGATGATCTACCAGAATCTATAGGGTAGTGCAAAACAGTTAGGAACCATTTAAAAGCGTTAAACGTTATATATTCGCTTGATTTTTGTTTTGTTGTAAAGGTGTTGTCTAGGAGCAGTGCAGAATGTAATTTTTCTGTAAAGTATTGCGTCTAAGACAGGTAAACCAGGTAAAATAGTAACGCAGTTGAGTGTAGCACTACCTCGATCGGGGGCTGTTCTCTTTAAATATTCCTTTTGGATTACCGGATTATTTGGATTATTATTTCAAGGAACATAAATCAATATTTTCTTTCTCCGCAGAAACTCATACACTCAAATTAAGGATTATATAGTACAGACTTACCATATATCTAGGAGATCTACTACTTATAAGTTCCCTAAATAAATAATGTTGTTGAATAAAGATGTTGACAAAGCATTGAAATTATAAGCACATTCAAACATTTCGAGAATTTAAAACAATGTTAACAGATTAATATCTATATAATATGTTGAGTTAATTGTTTCTTGAGTAATAAATAAAAAAATGAACTTCATTCCAAAATATATATTTGTGCTCGAGTTAAAGGTTAGTCAAGCTGCATTGCCTGAATAATATATGTAGCTCACAGTTAAATTTGATATATACTATATAAGATCGGTCATCTCTGTTAAAGCGCGATCAGCTGTTTGCCAGCTCGCAAATTGTTTATTTATTTAACGTGTGCGGAATTGAAGCGCCTAACCTTAATTTATGAAACGATTTGTGGGTCATTTACATTGCCTATACATATATGTGCATAATATTTATGTGATATAGTATAACGACTTCTATATACAAGTCAATTTAAACAGCCTTTTCCACAGGGTTAAGTGCGGATGGCCAACAAGTTGCCGCTTTATGTGAAGGCCAATCAACAATCTCTTTTTTATACGCACTTTTCAATAAACATATTTAAAATTTATGTTTGAGCATTTTATACTGCAAATTTGATTAGTTTATCGCCCGACATATTTCGGGTGCAAATAAATTATGTTTATTTATTTATAACTATGACTTATCAAATGGTTGCAAATATGAATTAACCGGACTCTGTCGTATCTGCATCTTGAGATTGGAATGTGAAACTTCATGCTCCAAACGATAGCTGGTAAACGGCACGCAAAACCGAAACTCTTATGGATAAGATAAGAGTACTTAACTATGTGTTTTTGTTCAGACCTTCAATAGACTCTCGTGTTTACTAACTAACTACCCACAATTCACTTAAATTGTCAACCAGTCATTGTTTGGGTCTATCAAGTAGCAGTTACTTGCATCATTAGGGCCCTGTAGGTCGTACCCATATGTCAAAGGTGATTGATTTATATATAATGAGCTCTATGCCTGCGTTTACCTCTCAGTTCTGATAACCTGCTGAGAGCTTGTTGAGTCTTGAGTCTTTAATGCCTGGAAATTCAACTCAGTGAGCTATTATAGTAGTTATAATCTTTCGGTTCTTAATCAGTACCTCTGCAATAAAGAATGATCTAGTTTAAAAGGAAATCCGCGATTTGACAAATATATGAAGTCACCATTACAATCTATACCTGCCCCAGTTTTATGGCTATAGTCACCAAATTTAGTATACGGCTACTTGTTGACATCCTTGACAGATTCGGCTTAAAATATATTTGCCACGCCCACTGCCGCCTCCGCAAATAAGCAACAGATAACATAATATATCATCTCATATTAACTTTGTATTTTATTTACTGACAAATAACCAGAAAACGGAATTTGATCGCGTTTAAGACCCCTTATCCTCTATCTCTTTATCCTTATAGAGACTATTTAATAGATCTAAGTTATATATGCTTTAATTGCACAACTTTCCAAATGTTTTTATTGCAAGATTATGCTCATTAGCACTTCAAATTCACCTGAACAATATTGCAACGAAGTTTCTAGTAAAATCGTAAATTTGAATAACACGCTAAGTAAATTTATATATATTCATAAGTTTTTTGAATGACCCTGAAGTGCAGTTGCTAATTTACACGGGAATTCTCAATTCACAACACATTCTGATTTAATATAGAGGTATGAATAGTTCTTAGATAATACAATAGATATGCTTTATAGTAATTTGCAAATTAGCACACAATTAAATAATGATAATTATACTATAACTGACAGTTGCAGGATAGATAAGATTGGAAGATCTATTGTGTTATGTATACATATCAAATTGTAAACACTTGTCTTATAATCAAATATGATTATAATAAAGTTGTGAATATGTTTGTAATAAGCAGTGGAAGGCCTTTAAGAGTCTACTGACTATATGTATATAGTATGTACTATATTCTTGATCAGCATTAAAAGTCGAACTAGTAATATCCACCTGTCTGTATAAACGCGTTGATCTCAAAGACTAGGAGAGCTAGAGACATCAAATTTAGTATATAGGCTTATCACAAAATGATCTAGTTTTACTTAAGATTCTCAATAACTTCGGCTGTTTACAAGATAAATTCTTGATTTTTGGTATACGTATGTTATTGTATGCCATCTTAATGTACTATAAATTTCATAATAATCGCATAAGAAAGTGAGAAATAAATCAATATCTATAGACTGAAGTCCTGCAGTAGAGAGGAGTTACGTTCTCGTATTCTTACATACATATATCTTTGTAATTAATCTAAATACGAATGTATGTCGGGATACTTCGGATTAGGATACAGAGTATTTTCCTGCCGGGTACTTGCGACGTAAGTACGTTAAATGACTTTGATACAGGGAAACCGTTAAGGCAAAGCAGAGCCAAAACAACTGTAAGTAGTTTGAATTCTGGCTCATTTTGGGATCTATACATTGTATATATAGTAGTAGGTAGGTATACACATAACTGGTTACAATAACCCACACAAGGACGGGCCAATGTACGCAAAAAAAAAAAGAGGAAGGTTTCTGAAAAACAGGTTTTCTTATTGTTTCAATGAAATGATGTATTTAGAACAATTAAAAGACAATTGTTAACCAGTTGTGTTGTTTAAAAAACGTTCGTAATAAATTCTTTTGCGTATTAAACTTTACAATTCTCAATACATATGTATGTATTTTGTATGGTTTTGACAATGGCTTATGTTTGCTAGTTATGTACACTTACCTAGTTAGCTACACTGATTTGTTGTTTTTTGTATTTATTAATTAATTGCACTGTAAACGAATCACAGTAATACAAAATTGACCGCTTTAACTGAAATGCACCGTAGCGTTCACTTGGAGACCTGCGACGCAACTGTTTTCTGTTTTGGCATTGCCAGCGCAATTCGACTGAGTACCTGAGCCTCGGTTCAAGATTATGACGTCGACTGCGACGCCGATATGACGTCGTGGGTGGCAAGGCACGAACAACGATCGTGCGCTATCGTTATCTACAATTCATGCTCACGATTATGCTCACACTTTGCCATGCTCTCGCGCTTACTTGCTATTCTCACTCATGGTTGAATTATAATTCAACCATGTTCTCGCTCACCTGCTCAGTATCCAGCTCTCTTTGCATCGCAGCTTCAAATAGTTTCGGAAGCATATCTCTTTTTCGTGTCACTGCATTCTCTGTATTCTGTCAATTCTTCAACGTGTTTTAATAGTAAATATCGCAAATTCACCTATGCCATAAGAAAGACGTAAGAAGCAGTTCCCGACTCCGATGTACTCTGTTCTTTGTATGTGTTATAAAAAGGCTAAATATATCAGTAATATGTGTGAAAACGAGCCTTTATCAATACGAGGTCGGGTGAGTGTAAATCATACATATTTTCTTGACTTATTTTAAATATGAATAATAAATAGCCTAGCTTTAAATTGTAGGAGGTATAGGTTTTGTTCATTGATCAAACCAAATATACTCCTCTACTCATTCGGAACAGAGTATAGAAATAAGTACTCAAGTTATTACGTTTAACTGTGCCTGCATGTATTAATAATTGGAATGTGTTGAATTTAAAACCTTACAACGTGAGTTTGAGAGAAATAGTTATCTTACCTAGTAGAACAAACGTTGTGAATGGTGAAAATGTTCGTGCCTGTTGGAAAGAACTATAAATTCCTAGTGTTGCGGTAAAAAATGCTAAAATAACAAAGAACATAACACTTAAGCAAATACTAAATTCCCTGGTAATAGAGAGAATGTTTGGTAGAATTTAAACTTCTTCTTATTCTGTGATGATTTCTCCACCCTGTATCCGAAGTTAAAGGGTGTACTAATATTATGCAAGTGTACATGTGTAACAGGTTTAAAAAGTATCAATAGATGAGTCGATCTGCCCCTTTCTTTACGTATGTCCGTCCGGATGAACGCGTTGATCTCAGAGACTATAAAAGCTGGTGACTTGAAATTAAAGATGTAGGTTCCTTTATACCTTTAGCAGATTATCACAATTTAGACAGTCCCTCCTACACACCACCGCATATCGATAACAAGATTTATAGCGACACTTTTAGAGATTTGTCCTCGTCTTTTATTATGCATGATTTCTGGGTCAACTTTAATCGATTCTGCAAAATTTAAGCTAATCGATTAGTAAACACACAAGTTATTTAATAAAATCTTCTAACTACCGCGCAGACAAGAGCAGCAGCACAGTCGCCACTTAATTTGCTCTGCTTGTTTACAATACCGCTAATCTGGTGTTGTTCGTGTAAGTGTATGTGTGTGTATGTGTATGAAGATGTCTTTGGGAATTCAGACCTGATCTATTTTGAAACTTTTCAAAGTATATAGAAAAAGTTATTTTGAGTGTATATAAGTTTACAAAGTTATTAGATTCATTTCGAAGAGTTTTGAAAATATACACAAGTTATAAAAATTACGAAATGATCAGATTATCATTTAGTTAATACTCAAAAAAGAGCCCCATAGACTTTTGTTAATCGTTTTTGAGAAGTGCTTCAAAGCAAAATGTGTTAAAAGTGTGTCGCAGAGAGTTTTATAGTAAATAACTTGCCGAGAAGTTAACCTTAATAAACAAATCAAAACATCAATTGAGTTAAATGAAAAATGCGTGTATTTACATAATAAATTGTGCTAATAAAGTTTGCATACAAAATCTCTCAATCCTATCGAGTTTGCGATCATGAAGCACAAGCGAAATTATAGCCAAGCCCTACTTAAAATATCTGGTAAGTAGATGAGTTAAACATACATATATATATATAATTTAATTAGCTACTGGTAAATGTGAACATATAAAGATATGAGAAATGGAATTGTAGGTGTAATTATAATTAGGGTTTTTCAATTTTGCACATGTCCGCCTGTTGGGAATAACGCTGCTAAACAGCAGTTTCTCCAAGTTGTTAACCTAATCCAGCTGCGATTCTAACTATGATATGAGACTCAGATGAGCTTGTGCCTGCCCAGGGAGGCTGTGTGCAGGGGACTGCAGTTCTCGATGAGCAGTCCCCCACCACCACCTGGAGCGGTGCCATGCCCCTGCAGCTCGTCGCTGGGCGAGGAGCCGCCACTGTGGCTGCTGTTGTGGTGGACCCGTTTCATGGGCCGCTTGCGATCCAGCTCGGAGCAGGGATTCAGCTCCACCGTCTGCAGACTCTGGGCGCGCTGGAGGGAGAGGCGCAGCGGCTTCTTTGGAGGCGTGGGGCGCACATTGCGGGTTTCAGTTGAAGGCTTTGTGGACTCGTTCTCGCTGTCAAAGTCGAGGGACTTCACGCTGCGCATATCGCTGGGCAGGCGGGCGCGCAGGGTCTGTGCCTCGCTCTGGCGGGGGGTGTCTCGTCGGCGCTCCAAGCTGCAGTTGGGGGAGAGAGAGAGAGAGATGATAGTAGAGTTAGTATATTGTGTAAGCAGAGTGGAAAAATTAGCGATATTGATAGAAGTCGATAATATCGATAGAGATATACTAAACTATCGATACTTTCGATGTAGTGTATCATTTAATTGAAAGACTAAACAGATCCGATTGTGATAAATTACATCGATGAATTATCGATAATGATGGATTCAAACACTGATAAGTGGTGCGTTAGATAAAAACAGTATCAATTCAAATTTTAAGCGATATTTTACTTTCAAGTATCGATAAGTTAATCTTCCGATTGTTTAGATAATGATAGATTAAATGATCAATAGACCAAAAGCATACTATACAAATTACATCAACAAAAATGGATTAGTATTGTGATATCGAGTAAGGGAAATATAATACTTTCAAATATCGATATAGAAACTTATCGTTCGTTTCGATAATGATTCAGCATACATCAAATCAATATACATTACATTCAAATATTACTAAATATCGATAAATCAATTCATTTTGAGCATTGCTAGACTTATCCATGAGCTTTCGATGGTATCGATAGTTATCGATCTTAAGGATAGTAATATCGATGGTCTTCTAGCTCAACTGAGGATCACGCTAGAGAGAGTCTTGTGGAGACTGTCTTACCCATTGTACTGATTGAGATGCTCAACACTGCGCGCATGTGTGCTCATGAGGTGCTCCCTGTGCAGCTGCTGCTGCTGCTGCAGTGCATCCCGCGTTCGATCTCTGTCCCTGTCCCGCTGGCGCTCATGACGCTCGCGATGGCGCTCCTTTTCGCGCCTGTGCTGCTGCATATAGGCCGACTCGCTGTTGATGGATATCTTGGAGGCAGACAGCGACTTGGAGGGCATGGTGTAGAGCTGTGAATGGGGCACCCGCTCGCGCAGATCAATGTGTGTGTTCTCCTTGATCAGCGTCTTGGTTATGTGTGAGGGCGGCAGCTCGTCGCCGACCAGCTCGATGGGCTTGCCACCCACCAGGGTGGTGATATAGTTGCCGCGCTGGAAGATCAGCGGCTTGTCCGGCGGCGTGGAGGGTGAGGGTGGCGAGGATATGCTGATGCTGGTCACATGGGCGCTGTTGGATTGTGTTGTTCCTGCCAACAGCTGTTGTTGCTTTTGTTGCTGGTGCTGCTTCTGCTGCTCCTTGACACACTGCAGCTCGAGCACCTGCTCCTCCAGGTAGGAGATGCGATGCTGCAGCCGCATGTTGTTCTCCTTCTCCTGATCCAGCTGCTTTTGCGGTATGGGCACAGATTTCTTGCGCAGCACAACCATTTGACATTTGCCTGAATTGCCCACGTGCTTCTGCAGCTCCTCTTTGGTCTTGCTGGTCACCAATCGCCCATTGATCTCCAGAATGCGATCCCCCTTATACAGTCCATCACCCTCCAGGGCCCACTCCACAAAGAAGCCCGGCTGATCGGGCCGCTGCTGTGCCGCCCAGCGTCCAGATGTGGCATGCACGGCATGCAGGCTGAGTGACACGCCGGAGTTGATGATGTTGTAGAGGGTTTGTGCCTCCGGCTTTGATTTCTCTAGGCGAGCCTGCAGAGCGCGTGCCTCCTCCACAATTGATAGCATTTGTAGCTCCTCACGACCCAGAGCATACTCCAGTTCCGCCTGGCGAATGCGTATGTCGATGTTACTAGGGAAGGGGAAAAACAGAAGTCAGCACAGGTTTTCATAATAAGGAAATATGATTTTCTAAACTAGAAGTTATTCACTTTTTTCGTCGAGTTGAACTTACTCTGTGATATCTAGTTTCTCTAGAGCGCTCTTCAGGTTCTTGATCTTGATGCGTTTGTTTTCCGCCTCGGCCTTGAGGCGGTTCAGCTTCTGCTCGGCCGCCGGCTTCTCGGACTCGTCGAGGGGTGGTCCGCTAGGGCGTGGCAGCTTGCCCAGGCAGAGCTGGATGCGCAGATTCTGTATGACGGCCTCCCGATCTTGGAGGGCGGAGCGCAACTCCTTCGACTCGCTGCGTGTGGAGCGCGAAGAGAGCGTGCCGCCCAGGGAGCCGCCCTTGCGCCGCCGTCCCGTGGTGGAGCAATGTGAGGCTGCGCTGCTCAGCTGCAGCTGCGTCTCGTTACTGTTCTCGGATGCCGAGTGCAGACTGTACTTGGCTGCGCTGGCACAGCTCTTCGGATTAAGAATGGTCTGGAGAAAAAATTGAGAGAAATGATTAATAATAGGAGAGGAATTCTTCAGTTTACTTAAAGGAAGCTATAGTATCCTTTAAGAACGTATTTAGAAAGCATGATCTACTAGCAAACTCAAACTCAACAAAGTTATAAGTTGATACAACTTGTGGCGAAGTTCAATCAACTTCAGAATGATCAAACCAATTTGATCGGCTGTCGACCTCAATCAACTGGTTGACTCATGTGAAAAGTTGAATCAGCTTGAATCAAAATACATATATTTTTATCCTCGGTGGGACCAGAAAGCTCTGCGTTGCTTTTGTTTGAAAAATGTTCTTAGTTATCAAACTATTCTACCAACCAATAACACACGAAATAACATACAAACAGTTAATTCAATTGGTTGAACACTCTAGTTGAACAACTTTGGTTGAACAATCTGGTTAAGCAAGTACTTGTATCAAGTTTAAGAAATTAAAGCAATAGTCCAACTGTAATTGATTTTAAATTCCTATTAAAGTCATTATGGGTCAAAATACTAGCATGTCAACCTCGAGTATTTAGAATTGACCTTAAACTTAAATGAATGAATGTCAGAAAGGACGAAAATAAATTATTAACCATGCGAATTTAGAATTGTTTTGTAATTGGCTTGTTAGCGATTTCAATGAATGAATGTCAAAAAAGGGAGAAAATAATTAAATAATTCAGAAGGTGAATTTACAATTGGTTTGTTCAGTTGTTGGGTTGTAATTGATTTCTAAAACACATGTCATATAATGGTAACTCTGTAAAGCAATCAGGTAATTGCTGGCTAATAACAATTACATGAGTAATTGAAATTAAAGTACCGTTTATAAAGTAACAACTCAATTTAAACTTATTTTAATTGTTTTGGTTGCAGCTGTGCGAAAATATGTGGAACTTTTAAGACCTCCATTTTCGACTGGTAATAAGATTTTGTAGAACAATGCAAATCAAAAATACATAGTTTAGTTTACAATATTTATTTATTCAAAATGTGCAAAAGAGTGAAATACATAAAGTTTAGAGGCATTTGTTCGATTTCATCTATAAAGCTATACACCGTTATACTTGGATATGCATGGATTGCTAGATAATGCAAAATTTGTGTATTACATATCACTTATAGGATTATTGTAGTCGAAGAATTGAAAGTAAGACCTAGGCAAAGACTTCCATGCCTCTTCGAAGAATTGAAAGTAAGACCTAAGCAAAGACTTCCATGCCTCGTTTGAGAGTAGTCGATACATGATTTGTAATATAATACATATATAATGCAATTCTGGAGTCTTTTGAAGAATCTACTCCTTGGGTATATCGTATACTCCACATTCACGATTGGCCGGCAGCGAAGCATCTGCAATAAATATGATTTATCATATTAAATACTGCTTAACAATGGTATAACCTCACCAATTTTCTTGGGATAGGGTAAATTCAAGCCGTCCATGATCTTGATGAATTCTTCAAGACTTTTGGTTAGTCTTGGATTGTAGCGCTTCTCCTCCCAGACGCTGCTCTCCAGCTGACCTCTGCAAACAGAATCCAAGCATTTAGAATAGAGTTGAACTAAGAAACCTTGCTCACTCACTTGTAGTCATGCGCCGGATAGATGCGATAGTTCTCCGGCAAGCTGAAGATCTTGCCGTGCACATTCTCGTAGAGACTCTTCGAACTGCCCTCCTGAAAGTCCGTGCGTCCGCAGCCGCGTATCAGCAGCGTATCGCCGGTAAATATACAGCCCTGCTCTCTTATCACATAGCTCATGCAGCCATTGGTGTGACCAGGTGTGGCCAGCACATCGATACCATGGCGTCCAAACTCGATGCGATCTCCCTCCTGAATGTGGCGATCCGCCTTGGCCCCGCTTGCCGCCGCGATCACCGACTGGCAGCCCGTCAGCTGCCTCAGCCACCCGCTGCCCGTTATGTGATCCGCGTGCATGTGTGTGTTAACTGAAGCAAATGTTTGGAATTTTGATGAACAAAGCCGCATATTGAGCTAGACTTGGGCACAGGTCGTGATTTCTTCCGTGACACGAACACGCACGATCTAACACGAGCTATCCGCGTTGAAAAACTGAATACACGATATAACATGGTTTAATGGGTAACAATCCATAGCTGGCTAAAAACACCAGCGAGAACAAAATATAATAATGTTTGGGAATATGGTCCTGTAAATATGAAGTTTTTCAAACATTTCAAATGACATACAATGCATAATATCAGGGAAAGACTAGAAAGACAATCAATAACTCTCCAAGAGTCAGATATTACAAGTTTTTTAAAAGAATTTCTTGATATTCTTTTAGTCTTCTTAAGGTCAAAAGCTGATGAAATTACTTTGTATATATACATATCTAAAAACGTATGATATCTCAATATTTTCAAATGTTGAAAACTAAATACATATTTCAATTCAAACGAAGCAATTAAATATTACAAATAAAACCGTTGTCTTTGGTAAAAGTTGCGCGTGTCGTGTTTCTATATAATGTTGGATCGTGCGTGTTCTATATTTGTTGTTCGTGTTTGGAACGTGCCCATCTCTATACTGAATAATACTTACTGGCAAATTTGAGCTTGAAGCCCAAGTCTTTTACCAGCTGTGCATCGCGCTTGGCCTGCTCCAGGACGGGATCTATGATGACAGCCTCTCCGCTGGTGGCATCCGCCAGCAGATAACTGTAAGTGCTGCTCTCGCCATCGAAGAGCTACGGCAAATGATATTTCATCACATACTCGTCTATTACACAATTAAGCAATTCAGATAACGCGATCACTCACTTGTCGAAAGAAGAAATCCGACGTGAAGGGCTGACGCTCCGGGAGACTCATTGTTATGGATTGACTGTGCAGCAAACGAGGTGCAATCGTAGCGTAAAAGCTTTTACTATTTCCAATTACCTGAACAGGTGAATGGATAAGCGATGGTAGCCGGGAGAAGGCTGAAAACAGACTGACGGCAGCGATTCTCATTTCAATGGGGCTCGACTTTCGTTGAGTTAAATGCCCGATTACACGACTGTGGTTTCGTTAAGATAGTGTGCAGTTGATAGCTGATCAAGCTGCGTTATCGTTGGGTGTGTGTGTGTGTGCGTTGAAGCTTAACCTGAAGCTTAAAAGCTTTTGCGCTTGTTGTTGCTTTGCCGGCTGCAATGTTATAGTCCCAATGTGTTTATTTATGGTATTATATTATTCAATGTGATAAATACTTATTGAACGTTTGCACACTGCGAGGTTTATTAGTTTAGCGACTAATGCCGTTTAATAAATTGATGATAATGCTATGTATACATGTGTATACATATGTATATGTATGTATATATGTATGCACGTATTCTTTGTAACACTCTTAAGTGACTTGTATATGTTTATCACAGCACAACTGATTTAGTTACCATAAATATTTAGTTAACATATCACTTTAACAACACAAGTATGCATTTACAAACATTTAGAGCATATTGAACGAATAATAAACAAATTTCTACGATTAGCGAAAAAGCTGTGTCACAACAGCTGTTTACACGCGTACGCTGCTTCGTCAACTGAAAGCTTCGTCAAGTGTGTGCTTAGCTTTTATGTATGGGCGCATTAATACGAAAGCTTGCTAACCTGTTGACGTACCGAAAAAGCTTTGACTACGTGCCCAGCGACAGCAAGCCGAACTACAGAACAAAAAGCTACGTATCAAAGAGTAAGAAAGACCGTTGCAACAACTTTCGGATGCATTTAAGTAACAACCCCCAAATGCAATAAAACTACACACCCTTTACATAAGTGAGTGTGAGTGTGTGCCAACCCCTTGGCCTGTAATTTTCTGGGGCTGCATCTTTGAGGAAGTTGTGCACAAACTATTAGGAAGGACCGGACATTGTCCAGTTTGATCGTGAGAACTTCCTGGTGCGATGGTCCTTTTACTCGACTTTTCGCTTAGATCATAAATAAATTTGCATACATTACATAAATTTCTCAACACTCGCAACTTTGACCCACATTATTCATGTTGAGAAATTGAATAAGTAGTGTAATTTTGTGGAAGAAATTAATTGAGCGTCTTGAACATTAAAATATTCCAATGCACGATTACGCTATCAAAGGGTGTGAAATATACACCCAGGGTGATAACTTGGGTAAGAGCAACAGTATAATCGCACTTTATTTGTTGCTTATGCTAATTGGCTCATATTCGATTAATACTATCAGTTTCCAAAAAAAAAACTTTCCTTGATTGTACTACCCAAGTATTAGCTAATTTTGCACAATTTGGTTCAAGTAATGCCGGGAACTTGACTCTTATGAGCAATCAGCTGTACAGTTAACAATGCTTAACATCTCAAAATGCTCGTAATATACTGTTGCTTTCAATAATTTCGCTCTGAGTGAAAGTCTTTCAATAGAAGAGTTTTACTGTTGTTATTTTTAGAGTTGTGGATGACTGCCCAACCGTTTTAGCTCTTTTTTTTTAGTTTTATTTTTTTAATAATTTGCAAGACAACGTTTTTGTGTTACATGTATCTAGCATATATGGAAAGTCAACAAAAAGCGGGTTTTCTTTAAGCGTCGGCGGAACTAACTTTGGTATCTATGCGATGATGAGCACCCACAGATGTAACAGATTTTTATCACCAAAACTCGAATATCGTAAACTAAATACGTCGTAGGTGTAACTTAAACTTTGTAATATCGATACTAAAACTGTATCGGGCTAAATACAACATTTCTATATTAAAATAATATGTTTCAGCTTGTCTAATCATTAGTTCTCCTATATGCGTATAGAAGTAATGTAAAAATATATAATACATTTCCATTTCCACTTTGCTACAGTGATTTTCCTTGCGCTACTGCTTTATACTGCTTTGTACTGCCTTCAACTGCTTGCGACTGCTTGCAGCAGTTTTCCCTTTATGTTATATGTATATGTTAATGCACAAAGTGAATGTTAATGCATCAACAGAAATGTAATCATGTTTATAGATAACATAAAAGCTCTGAGTTAAAAAGTCAAAGTGTCGCGGACTTTCGCAATTGTTTATGAATCATATTCGCAGTAGTTAAACGAATTTGTATTGTTTACAATCTATTCAGTAGAGCTGGGAAACAACTGGACAATTGGATACTATCGATAGTATTAAGAAAATGTTGAGTGCATCTTCTTCTACAGATATGAGATTACCAATTAAGCAATCTTGTAATCACTTTTTTGTGATATTCGTAAGATACGTAGTTTTTTGTACACATAAAAGTTTAATAATTATTTCATTTTCCCATCAGAGCTTAATGAATAGGCAACTCTGGGTATTTGGCAAGATCTTTCGGAGCTGGGGCTATGGCTATTCCCAGTAAATGAGTCGAGAAAGTGTTGCATGAAAATGCATTACGATGCATTAACAATTAATAGTTGAAATTTGTTGTTGTTGGGTTATGGGTGTATTCAACGCTTTATTGAGTTGCTTATATCTATTTTTTGTTAACTTGTATTTAGTTTTAATGTTGCATGTTGGCTCCATACTCGCATTTGTATTTGCGAATTTCATTTTCGACAACTTTCTAGCGTGTAATTATGTAAAGTATCTGATGCTGATGGTGTCTTTGCTTGTGCGTGTCTCAAACTAATTAGTTGCTAATTATTTGCCGCTTATATAATCGAATTAGACAATGGGGCGCCCTATTGTGCACCAATCATAATCATAATCATAATATAATATATATATATTTACACAACTTGAACCAGCTGCAGAGTGCACTTACCATTGAGGCCGATTTCTGCTTGGCAAAGGCGCGATGATGCGCGGAAATCGGTTCGCTAACCACACTTCCGGTGTCCATGTTGCAATGTTGTATTACTTTGAGGTTTTCGGGGTCTGTAAATACACAAGAGAAAACATAGTTTAGTTTTGCGAGCTTTATATCGTGTTCCAAATACGAAAATAGAGTAAGCAATTAAAACTTGAAATTTGATAGACGTTTTCTGTGGGTTCGCATGAATACCATCTTTTTTCGACGCTATCGAAGCTATCATTATTAAATTTGGTATGCATATTCATTTATACCAAAGGGTACTAATATTCTGCAGTTTTTGTGCAAATAATCTTTATCTCCCACAATTTTAAGCTCAAAGTAATGATATA
Organism: Hirtodrosophila histrioides; assembly: GCA_037075165.1. Lineage (NCBI taxonomy): Eukaryota > Metazoa > Arthropoda > Insecta > Diptera > Drosophilidae > Hirtodrosophila > Hirtodrosophila histrioides. The sequence goes on from JBAMCL010000334.1 coordinate 519,997, forward strand.
ATGAGCACTACCAATGATTTCATGGCAAGAGCAAGCCAAGAAGATTTTCAGCAAAATCTATACACAATTTTGAAGATAGGACTACTGTTAATATGCTTGAAAGATGAGGAAGAAAATGATTCTCAAGAAAATAAGCAATAAATATATCCCTAATAATCCATCTCCTTGCAGGATGGAACCACGTATATATACACTTCCTCTTCAAAGATGGCACTGATAACTTTCCCATTAGAAAAGATTTATAAAGTAAAGCAAATTACAGTCGGGATGGCTTGACTGACACGTTCGTGCCTGCCTTAGCTTAGCTGAACTGGGACTGGGATACACTTTGAACCTTTCAACTGCTCGACTTGGAGCTCTGGCAGCAAGTTGACAGCCCCATTGGCCAGTGCCCAAGTGCTGCCACTTCAAAGTCACTTTAATTTGCGTTCCGCATCGTTGCGCTAAAACAATTGCCAGCCACAGGCGGCAGCTGAGGTTGTCTTCAGTCTTCAGTCTTCTGTCTTCTGTCTGCAGTCTTGGGTCCTCTTTAATAAGTCTAGGTCTGCAATTTTCGGTTCGTCGGTTTTAACAACTTTGGCATGTTACAATTCTGTATCGCGCCTCGTTGGGAGCCAGTTTAATTAGCTTTCTTGGCTGTACTTAGAACCAAGCTATTCCAATTCCCAATGAGTTATGAACCTAAAATGCTTAATATCATTATGAGTCTTTTACTTTTACAACTAAAAACTCTAGTCATAATGACATGCAAATGCGATGAGTGTGCCGTTATTGCAACAACTGAAACTGCAACTGCAACTGCAACTGCAAGTACTTACTGCAGCACGCACTTTCGTTGCTGTAGACACTCGTAGGTATCTTGTAGATACACACACTTGTGCGACTCTCTTTGTCTGGGAGCCGCAAGACAAAGATGTGCATCCGATATGCAGATTTGCATAGCCACAAGCACACAAAAGATACAAGCATAGCAAGATACAGATACAGATACAGATACATGCGAAGATGTTGTTGCCGCCGCTTGTCTGCATAGATCACATTACCTAATGCGGCGGCAACAGTTGCCTTTGTGCTTTTCCACTTGTTTGCTTTTTTACTTTATGTTGCGGCTGCCTTGTAAAGCGCATAAGAAACAAAGAGCCTCATTCATAGTTTGTCATAGATACTTGTGACACACAAATGTATCTGACAAATGCAGCCTGAGCTATGCTAATGGCGTTGAGATTAATGTACGTGGAACTGCTGTTAACCGTTGGATTCCTTTTTAGTGAGTTGCCTGGAAGAAAGAGTTCTATCAGAGTCAGTGGGGTTGAAGTTGGCTGAATAACATTTCACAGGGAGTAATGTTATGCGGCATTTATGATTAACTTATTCATAAATTTGAACTTTAGCCTGTATATATGTATCTGCTGTGTGCTGTAAGTAGATATTATGTATTACTTATCATAAATTAGGGTAGAAAATCTATGCTTAACATTCTGAAAGAACTATATTTTTGCTTGATTTTAAAGAGTTTTTAAAATCTGTTTAGAAAATAGAACTTTGGAGGCATTTCATGTTTATGAATACAAGGATGATTATTTATTTTATTTTATTTATTTACGAAGCAAAACAATGCTGCCTCAAATAAAGAAATATATAATTTAAACAGACGACTGAAGCGCATTTACCCAAGGGACCTCCCCAGTAGGAGAATCCTCTAATAATGTACATAAGATTTGAAGATTTTTATTATTTTATACAAAGATGTTGAAAGTCTACACAAAAAACCATAGCGCGATCTATAAATAAATCGGTATATAATCAATAAATAACATTTAATTATTTTTTAAAATTTAAAGTTGAATCTGAAATTTTACACTCCGTAATGATTTTCTTAGAAACGAAATTATTTCAGGGCCGTTTTAGAATCATTTGAGTAATGTCAATTATAATTTGTTAGATTTTATAATCGTTATATTGAGCACTATTTGCGAAAATAATATCCAAAATAAACTTGACTTGCGCCCTCTTTAGATACTGACGGACAGACCGAAGGACATGGCCAAATCGTAAGCTCTTTTGATACTGATCAAGTATATATATACTTTATAGGGTCAGAGATGTCTCCTTCTGTCTACTACATACATTTGCACAGATTTAGTACCGCCTTTACCCATTTCATGGGTACAGGGAGTAAGAATAAATGAAATTCATAGTCAGTTCTATGAGCTTGGCCATTAAATTAAACATTTACTGCTTACAATTGTTTGTTAGGCTTATTTTTGGTAGTTTTCATAGCTGTGTACCCACTGTCTGCAATTAACAAGTGCGCTCTTTGAGTACTCGTATCTGAAGTTGTGTATCTATGACAACGCTTTGACATTGTGCTATTTTGGCTGAACTTCCTTGCCGTCAAGATGAGACAAGTCAGTCATTAGTCTCTCAGACTAATTACCATGCCTGGCATCGTTCTACAAAATCAACTTAGAACTTCATCAGGTTGCTGAGTTGCTTTGGGTTGGCTTGGGTGTAAGTTTGTCTCAGTTTGCGTGTTGCCAACAGGTAGATAGACAGGTAGAACAAGGCAGGAACTACACGATACGTTATGTATAAGTATCTGAAGTCTATTGTTTTGCTGATGTTCTTAAATGTGGGCCCCATCATTAATCTAATTTAGCATTAATGCCTAATTATGACTCGGTAAGCAGCATTCGAGTTCCCAAACGAGAGCTTGCTAGATCTCAAAAAGAAAGAAAACAATTTGCGCAAATTGCTGCAGGGCTGCAAACGACCACAGGTCGCTAAATTGCTGCAGTGTCAGTTACAATGTGAGAAAGCGACCTCAGGCACATTTTTATTTTGCACTCAACCCTGAAGATCGTTCAACTATATACACATGCTATAGAAGTACCGCCAACTGGAAGGGCTCTGTCCGCAATTCAATAAGAACAAGTGCAGCAAGACTTGGCCATAATTCAAGACTGAAACTGCAACTGCGACTGTTTCCCAGGCACAAACTGGGGGCGTTGGAATCGCTGAAGCGCAACCAAAACACGCCAAGACCAAGACCAAGACCACGACCAATACCAAGACCAGTAGAACCAAGAGAAATAGCCAGAGTCTTACCAAAGTATTTATGCCTGTGCCTGATAATTATCAGGCGTCCAACAAAAACGAAAAAGTTGCGGTGCCCACAAATATGCCTACGAGGGTGCAATAATAAGTCTGTAGACTCTGTCATATAAATATATATTTCAAATATATAAAGGATATGCATGAAAGCTTTATTCACATTTTTGTCATGTTCCTGTCAAATTTAATAGTCACTTTAACATATCAAACTGTATTTCGTTGCTTTTAGCTGATCTGTGTCATTTTAGAAGGTTCTTTGATAACTTCCGTGTTTATTATACGATCGTTATTAAATTGGGTGCTAATGAATGGGCTGCTAAATTGATATAGATGGAATTTGAGCCTATGTTATAAGCAAAAGTTTTTCAAATTGTCCAACTTTTATATATATCTACCTATAGGACTCAATAATATATGCAATATTTAACCCCTTTAATGTGCAAATTTGTATAAAACTCAATAATAAATGCAATGTCTGTAAAAAGTTTTTAAATACCAATTTAATTTTTGGACTATATCATATATGATATAGTCGTCCGATCATTTTTATTATTTTTTATCTGTATTTTTATACCCTAGAGGGTATTATAATTTCGTCTCGAAATGTGTAATGGACTGAAGGAGACGTTTCCGACCCAACAAAGTATATATATTCTGAATCAGCATGAATAGCCGAGTCGATATATTGTTGCCCGTCTGTCCATCCGTCCGTCTGTCCGTCTGGTTCTATGCGAACTAGTCTCTCAATTTTAAATCTATCGTAAGAAAAAAGTTGGCAAAAACCCTTCTTTTTGCTGCAGGCACTACATATGCCGGAACCAGCCGGATCGGACCACTATAACATATAGCTGCCATAGGAATGATCGCTCGACAACTATGTTTTCGTATATAAATGTATCGTCACCAAGCTTTTTCAAACAGCGTCTCTAGAGAGTTTATACAATCTGATCAAATTTGGTTAAAGTCGAACCACTATATCAAACTTTTTGTTTATACCTGCTAGGGTAGCGTAGTGTAGTTGACTCCCTTTAATTCTTGAGAATCGCAGAGAAGGGCGATCTGTCTCTCTTTGTCTCTCCCTCTCGCTCTCTCTCTCGCTCTCTCGCTCTCTCTCTCGCTCTCTCTCGCTCTCTCTCTCTCTCTCTCTCTCTCTCTCTCTCTCTCTCTCACTCTCTCTCTCTCTCTCTCTCTCTCTCTCACTCTCTCTCTCTCACTCTCTCTCTCTCTCTCTCTCTCTCTCTCTCTCTCTCTCTCTCTCTCTCTCTCTCTCTCACTCTCTCACTCTCTCACTCTCTCTCGCTCTCTCTTACTCTCTGTCTCACTCTCTCTCACTCTCTCTCTCACTCTCTCTCACTCTCTCTCTCTCTCTCTCTCTCACTCTCACTCTCTCTCTCTCACACACACACACACAGACACACACTTAAGTTGACATCCAAAATAAGCTATTGCTATTCACAAAATATACGTCCAAAATGTTAAATTGTAGTGGGGTCCCTTGAATTTTTGAGAATCGCAGAGAAGGGCGATTAAAATTATAAAACTGTTTTGTATGAAAATCTCTGTTGTTTATGAAGATATCCTCACCAAACTCTCCCAAATCGAGTCTTTCGAGAGTTTATATAATCTGACCAAATTTGATCAAAATCGGGTCACTATATCATATAGCTGCCATAGGAACGATCGGGTGAAAAATGCAATCTGACCAAATTTGGCCAAAATCGAACCACTATTTCGCTTTTGTCTTTTTGTCTATGCAAATCCAAACTAAGTGTGTATTGGTGTGTTTGTGTGAGTGTGTTTTGTTACTGTAGAAATAAATTGTATAAATGGGGTTAAGGATATGACAGCCATTTTTGGAGAAAGTTAAAGCTATATTTTGTATGATATAGTCCTCCATTTCACTCGATTCCGATATGTGTTTTAAGGTTATGACAGCCACTTTTTTGAGAAGGTTTCTTAAAAAGTAAGTAGATATATGAAAAAATATATTGTAATAATTGCTTGAACAGCCCTCGTTCATAAATTTTCATTTAACTTAGATGCCGTGAAGCGGCAGTGAGTTTCCGGCGTTAGTCAACAGTGAAACAGAAACTTGACAAACAAAAAACTAAAGATAAAACATAAAAATAATAATGTAAGAAAAACCGCGTTTGCCACAAGGTGTGAGGTGGGGTGTGGGGTGTGCTGCAGGTGTCAGTTGAGCAGTTGAACAGTTGAACAGCCTGTAGAACTAACCAAGAACGAGAACAAGTTGCAAATGTACTGTTAAATTGATGTTGAAATATACACAAATTGCATTCGGCGCTGGTCAAGCAACTGGGACATCTGCAAGGTGAAAGAAACTCGTTGGCTGGTTGGCAATTCCGGTCTATTGACGGCTGTTAAACTCATCTTTGTGCCGAAAATGACCTCGAAAGTGATCACAGGCTTTTGAGAATTGGTGTCGCTTATGTTGCCGCAACCCGTCAATCGGGTGGAAAGGTCTCGAGGGAGAGAAAAGCCGTCAGGCCAATCTAACGAACATGGCCATAGATTCTAATTAGAGAAGCTGTTTTCATTGCTTCTTGATTCTTATTAGAGAAGCTGTTTTCATTGCTTCTTGATATCGATAACCATATCGATGATGCTATTAATGACAATCTGAAGATGTCTGTGTTAACGCTGGATATGGGCAGACATGCCAGCTGGGAAAACTAAGCAATTAGACGCCTCAGTGGCTCTGGCTTCACTCTGACCATAAATATGCACTGAAATAATGGCCGATTCCTATCGGTTGACAATTACATATGTATGCAAATGATTTGTACGCAGCAGAGGGAAAAGCTCCTATCTTTTGATCGCAAGCTTCCCACGCGCCGCTGAGCTTTTGCTCTGTACGTTTGATATTGAAATGAGCTTTTTATGCTAATTTAAATGCACGAATTCAAAGGTAAAACTCCATTTGAAATTACACACAGCATTTATACAGTTGCTTTATTATTATTATTATTGTCGTTGTAGCTGTTGTTGTTGTTGCTGTGCATTCGAGTGAGCTGAAAATATTTGTGGGGACGTCTGCCCCCCACGTATAAAAAGTCCAATTTGAAACGCGTTTCGCGATTTGAAGGTGTTGCCCGCCCGATGTCGTCGTCTGTCAGCCTGTTTTTTTATACTCTATGTGGATACAAATATACTTATAAAAGTATTTACATACTTATTTCACTTTTTTTCAAAGCACACCCACAAATTATTGCGAGATGAGCTCAGGTGCGCCCACAATTTGTGTGTGTTTTTGTTTACGGGCAATGCAAATGATTTTGTTCAATTACCTAAACGGAAGATGACACCTGTTTATATTTCTTATACAGTCATTTACTATATAAAGGTACAGAGATATTAATAATACCTAGCTCGTTTATGACGTTTCAGTTAATGCAAATAAGCTAAACTAATTAATTGGATTTCTTTATACTAGCTTTTCTCATTTGGATTGTGTATATTAATATGATTTTAATTAAGAACTCTGTCTCTTAATAACAAAGCATTTCTTTATATTGTTGAAAGCAATCCAAAATATTTACTGATATATTATATATATATATAAATATTAAAGCGCATTTTTGTGTAAATAAAAGTTTAAATAATAAATTAATTCTTGCTAGTTTGAAATAAAAACGGCAAATTCGGTTAAAATGCGCACTTAACAGCTGTCAGCTATGTTAGCATGCGCTGTAAGCTGTTGCTGGCTGTTAAGAGTCGCTGTTAGCATTACAGTTGTCTGCTAACGATTCTGTTAACATTACCGGCGTTCTGTTAAGAAGCATTCTGCCGACGTAAATGTAGATGGGAATCAGACAGCTCATCGGCAAGCGCCTCTTTAGCTCAGTGGCAGAGCACTGGTCTTGTAAACCAGGGGTCGTGAGTTCAATCCTCACAGGAGGCAAGACTTTTACCATTTCTATTTTATTTTATTTCCAAATTGATTACTCACAAATTTTAATAATTAGCTTTGAAATTATTGTTCCGTTTGCTTTGAAAAATATTACTCAGGAGTGTTTGTTTTGTTGGGTATATCAACTAAATGAGTAATTTACTTAATCATCACAGTTTATTAAGTATTTTACCTTCGACTTGGCTAAAACAGTTTTTCTTAGTGGTTTGTTTTATTCAAGATAATTAACGAGTCATTATAATACAAATTGGGCACAATGGTATAATGCCAAAGGTTTGTGTGTGCTTATGAACAAAAACACAAAAGCCCCAGGTCTGGAATTTCTGAACAGCTGGCTGGCTGATAAATACGGGTACTCACACTCACCATTGAGTATACTCATGAGTGCGGGTATCTGCCGAATGCCTTTGGCATAGTTTCAATTTCAGTTTCAGCTTCAGCGCTTTATAGTTGTAATTAATGTGGCCAAATGAATTGTTTGTCACACACACAAATTAGCACAGCTCTAAACACACTTGACAATTGTGCTCTGGTATGTGCACAAGTGTTTCACAGCAACAACAACAACAACAACGATAGACAACAACAACAACAATAATTATGACAATGACAACAATAGCGACATTGATAAAAATAATCACCTTAATAGAGGCTGAGTACATGGCCAGCAAATGGACCAGCGACAAACTGTAATATGTACAGACTCCGAAATGGCCAAAAGAAAACAAGAAAACATTAAGAAAGCGCTAGTCGAGCATGCCCGACTTGTGCTACCCTCTAACCTGTTATAAAATACTCTAACACATATTCGAATAGGTGAGATTTTCAATTAATTTGATTTTTGTGTTGTTTTCGACTGATCTAGCTAAACAAAACTAATATTTATAAGCTTGTTTTTGTAGATACCTTTCTTAACTACAATTTTCATACTATTAATTAATTTCATTAATTTCTTTTGAGTACTGAAATTCTTAACTGAGTTCAGGCAACCTTGCCTTTTCTGCTTTAATAATGGTGTTAATTAATGCTATATGTATATTTATGTTGAACAACAGGAACATTATCAGATGGGGAAAAAATACATAACCCCTTAGTAAACTATTAATAATTTGAATGCATTTCAATCAAAAAAATATTGAACTTTTCAATATAAATTTGAATAAAGAAGTACTTTCTTTTACCAAATTACTTAGCTAAGGCTGAGCAATTTGAAAACAATCAAATATTGGGATCTTAATGACTTGTAGACCACATATGAATATAACTATAAGTATTTAAGACAGCTTTATGGATATGCTCAAAATCGGAGGAAATTTCAATGCACTTTGATCCAATTTATTGCCTTTAACTCTCGTAGTTTCCGAGATTAAAACGTTTTGCGGGTGAATAAATGGATCAAATGGATATCTGTATGTAGAAGTTTGAATAAATTGATCAAATGGATATAGCATTTTATAGGGTGGAAGATGCGCTGCTCTTCTTCCCAACTTTGCCAAGTATACCCAATTGTTTAAATTTTCAGTCAATGCAGGGTATTACAATATCAAAGTTAATAGACTTGACACAAATACGGGTACGTTTTGTTTCAAAGTTCGTGATTCTGCATTAGCATTTCTTCATCTTTATTTTCAACCTAATCTTCAACTTTGACTTTGACTTTGGCTGCTCTTAAGTGGTCTACCTTTATATATATACATATATAACTATATATACTTTGAGATACTCAGTTTTCTTAGCCAGCTGCGGCTGATATTTTGTATCTGTGAAGTTGTTTTGAGCACTCTGCAGCTGCGCAGCTGTGATTTACATTGTTGTTCTAGCCGTGTACGTGTACTTAGCTCCGTTTATAATTAGCCATAATTTTCAGCGAACAATTAACGCCAATGAGTTCAGCTAGAATGTCATTTGGGTCGCGTGAAAGTTGCGCTGGCAAATCATTTATGCAAATCAATTCTCTAAAGTCTAGAAAGTTTATAGATTGTGGTAAATAAGTAGTAGATATCAGATAGATTTATGTATAAATTGATTGGTTGCCTTCAATCGAAACGAAAGCGCAAATTGCAAATCTTTCAACAATTTGTCAAGCATCGGAAATATCAATCTGCGCATTCAAAGCGAAACTGATAGTCGGACAGGTGAATGCTGAATGGATCTTTAATTGTTCGCAACTTCTTTAAAATGAAAGTGAAACTGAAACTGAAACAGTTTCAACTCATCGAGAAGGTTAAATGCGCAAACTGAACTCGTTAGTTGCTTTCCATTTGAAAAATCAGTCCCAGCTCTAGCTCCAGTCGGAGAAAAGTATTCGAGCTGGGATTTACATATCAATGCCCAAATAAACGTTGATTGGAGCACAAACTGAAGACAAGAGATACAAAAGAATACAAACAAAAACCAAAGTCAACAGAAGAATCTCAAAATATGTTAATCGCCCCCCGGCCTAACATCCTGTTTGGGACTGGCCCAAAGGGTTGCTTGGCCCTTTCTCGAACACCGAATCTCGAATTTCAATGAAGCTGATGCCACCTCAATTGTCATTCAAATGCAATGCGCAGAGCCAGAATCGTTAGGTATACATACTCTCAGAATTAATGACACTATCGGGAGAACAAGACAATTGAGACAGGTAAGAACGATCTAGTCGAGTGCGACTAGGAGCTACCCCGTGTCCGAGTTTGAAGTACCCAAAGACGTGTAGTTTTTGGAATAACTTTGCTGTTTATTATTCCATTGTCATGAAATTTAAGGTATAGATGAATAGCGTTCTAAATAATGTATCTACCAAAAATCAAAGCTGCATCTTTAAAATTGTAGTTGTAAATTGTTCTTATAGATTTGCAGGGGTGCGGGGGACTTGACTACAATTTGCAGCAATGCATGCAAAAACATATTTTTCTTGAGATCAGCAGTATACAGGTCGTATATAAGATTTTAGACACATTTATTATACCCTTTCCTTCCATTTTAGAGTGCCCACAGGGTATGAGAACAATGAAATAGCTGCTACTGAATTGTTTAACAATTACCTGACTGTGAGTCAACCGCAGAAAATCATATATAATTATAGAACTGGAATCAAACTGCATCTACACGTACGAGAGTACATGGGCCAAGGGCAGACCACGCGATTGCCTAGATATATCATTAGGGTTTCAATTGAATTGAACTCTTGATTTGATTAGATATTGTGGCGAATAAAATGGCTAATGAGTTGTGGTACCAATGGATACCGTCGTCAGATTGGGCTGGATTTTAATTACTATACAGAAAGTCTGTTGGCCGACAGCATCAGCTATTCAAATCGCGTTTTAATAGACGTGCTCCTCGTTATTTATGCCTTTATAGGTATTTACAAATTTTCTTTCTTGATTGCGAATGGCAATTCTTTTGTTATGATAAGCCAACAACTTTCAAGCCAACTTTGGCAGCTCTTTTGTCTGCGACTATTAAGTCAAAAACAGAACAAAGAACCTAACTCTACCACCAGTTGTATTTCGTAATACATAATTCAAGTGTAAATTTTACCAAATTGCGCACGTGCAGTGCAATTTAAGGCCGAGATCTCAAATTTTGCAAATGCTTAAGCTGAAGAACATTGCATAATGCTCATATGTGTGTGCTTTGAGGAGTGGCCTTAGATATTTCGATTGCCACATCATTGTTGGGTGCGCCTCATAGGCAGGCTGCACTGTATCCAACGGTGCGACAAAGCTATCATCAAAAGATGTGACCTTTAAGAGCTGCACAAATGACTTGCAGTATGAGTATGATTCAGAGGTCCTTCAATATAGTTGAATGTTGTAACTTTAATTACTGCAAAAGTGACTTGTAAGTATAAGTAACTTCAACTTGTAAGTCTCTCAATTCAGTTAATTGCTGCAAGTACAACTATTTATAAGCTGTAGGTCTTACAATTCAGTTGATTTGCAATTTTAAGTATTCTCAACTCACACGTCTTTCAATTCAATTCATTGATGCTACTTTATTCGTTGCAAGTACAAGTATTTTCAAGTTGTAAGTCTCCCAATTCAGTTAATTTTTGAATAAATGACTCGCAAGCAGAATTACTTCCAAGTTGCAAGTATTTCAATTCAATTGACTTGCAAGTTCATGTACTTTTAAGTCAAACGTCTTTCAATTCAATGACTTGTTATTTTAAGCGATGGAAGGGCAAGAATTCCAAGTTGTAAGTCCTCCAATTCAAGTAATTGGTGAAAAAATGACTCGCAAGTACAAGTACTTGCAAGTTGTAGGTATTTCAATTCAATTGACTCGCAAGCTCATCTACTTTTAAGTCGAATTCAATGAATTGTTGTTATTTTAATCGCTGCAAGTGCAAGAATTCCAAGTTGTAAGTCTCCCAATTCAGTTAATTGTTGAATAAATGATTCGCAAACACAAGTACTTGCAAGTTGTAGGTATTTTAATTCAATTGACTCGCAAGTTCATCGTACTTTTAAGTCGAACGTCTTTCAATTCAATGAATTGTTGTTATTTTAATCGCTGCAAGTGCAAGAATTCCAAGTTGTAGGACTCCCAATTCAAGTAATTGGCGAATGAATGATTTGAAAGCACAAGTGATAGATTTTTCAGTTCACTTAGTTACTCTTGCGTAAAATCGAGCACTTACCACAAAGTTGCCAGTCGATCAACGCGGTTTTAATGTTGGCTTTGTGTCGATTTTCGAATGTTTAAGCGCGCATCAACGAATGCATTTCATTTGAAATGATTTCATTTAGTTTCTTTTCAATTTATTTCGCACACATATGCTGCAATTATTTACACTTGAGCTATAAATCAATATAAGCGGCTATTGTTGGCTGGGAACCGCATAAAAGGTTGAGCTCCGAGACCGTCACTAAAATGCAGCACAATTCACAATTATTGTTGTTATTTATTACAATTGTTGACTGGCTTTTCAGCTACAATTTTGGCCACAAATTATTGCCGTTTTTGCTTTGATTCAATTAATTTTGAAAATCATGCGCACTCGCACACAATTCAATTTCCGTTTGTCATGTGTTTGATTTCCTTTTGCCAGCGTTTCCGTTCTCCCCGCCAACCCAAAACAGGAAATTTACACTCGAACGCGATAAACAAATAGTAAATAAAGCATTCACGCCGACTGCGACGCCGCAGCTCCTTTCGCAGCAGCGCAGTTCGAATGTTGCGCCTGCGCAGAACAACGTCAAGTATCGTAACGGACTCGAGAGAGCGAGCGCGACTTTCGCGAGCGAGCGTTTCGTTGAGACTGTCACGGCAGCTACGTGAGCACTGAATGTGCCGAACAGCAGCGGCAGCAGCAGCAGCAGCAGCAACAGCAGCAGCTAGCAGCGGGCAGCGACTGCGGCAGTGCGAGGGCAACCTATAAAGTTGCTGCAAACGCAATTCTGACAGATACTTTATTACACTCCTATGTAATTTATTGTATTTTAGTTTACTTATATATGTTTTAGGTCAATACGAAGACAATGCTTAAAGTTTTTAAAATTTGCTACACACGAAAGGTTAAATTAATTATAATTTGTACACTATTTAGTGTACTTCCTTAAGAAAACAAATATTTTTTAAATCCGATTGGAGTCTGAACCTTTGGTCCAGTAAATGGTTTATTTTCAATCCCCTATTAATGTAACTCGCTATCGTCGCACCATAAGCAGTCTAAACATAATAGTTGCTACGCATGAGGTTCGCAATCAGTAGTATTTAATAGAAAATAAATAAGCATATAAATAGAATAATTAATAATTATAATAATGATTTCACTTAAGACTCCCTCTTAATATAATAGCCATATAAATTGTCAGTTCATTGCTTTAAAATGTATTTCACCAAAATCATATAAACATATTATTGTGTGCTGCAGCAACATTGCAAGCTGCCCTCGTTGTAACTCGAACTTCATGCAGTCGCCGCAGGCTTGCTCTCCGCTCAGGCAACTTTGTGGTGGGTTTTTGGTGAATAGAGCGAAGAGAGCTGCATGTATTACTGGGCTTCGGATGACCCGACTTTGACTTGAATCATAATACTCGTAGAAATCTGTAGTTAATAGTGCAGTGCATTGAACTCCCCCCACCGCCGGGTATTGCGTCTTTGGCAGGAGGCGTCTCCTTATTTTGACAGCTGCCATCGTCTCGAGATTTGTACGATGTGCATCTTAAATGCCCATTTCCGTGCACGGCAAATCGCTCAAGTTTCGTATCGGTAAACCCATTGACTGACTGCCACACAACTCAAATAGATACAGATACATTTACGGATACAGATACAGATACAGATACATGTACAGATGTTGGTGGTGGCGATGTGGAGTGGCTGGCATTATGATAGAGATCAGTGCGCGCTCGTGCGCAAAGTCAATTAAAATGATCACAACAACCCAAACACAACACAAAAATCCAGCACAACCCTTTGTTGTGCATGTGTAGGGGTAGCAGCCCGTACAGGGGCGGGGGTTGCTGGCGTTGATTACATTTGGCCATTAAAAATCATTAAAATTAGCACAGCACGAAGCACCCAAAACAGACACATAACTAAAAGGCATAAATCAAAAAAAAAAAGGATGAACTTAAAATGCATAAAAGGGCCCTCGCATGCCGCGCACGCTTTTCAAGTGCTGCCCTCCTCCTCCCAACCAGATCTCATTTCGGAGCTTCATATATGCAACATTTCGATTAGCTAATGTCGCCGCCTATAAATCAAAACTCGGACAGAGCTGCGGGCCCATTAAAAAAGGTATAGAAATCAGTGAAATGTCTGCTTACCGTTAGTCTATTACAAAATCAAAACTGTTTTGTTAAACTAAATCACTAAAGTTATTATAATTCAAGTTTGTTGCCAGAGTCTTTTGATTCAGCCAACTTTAGATAATCAAAACAGAAGACAATAGAACTTGATGAACAGTAAGAGAGGTCAGAAAACCTATGTAGTATAAGTATATATCTATGTGTGTGTGTGTGTCTGTCTACTTGCCACAAAACGCGGAGTGCTATAATAAAACAACAGACACTTCCTCGAGGATGCCCTGTCGAGTTCTAAAAGAAAACAAAAATCACTTGTCGCTGTCATTCTACAGCTACTTTTTTAATGGTTTTTCCGAAAAAACCACACCAAGAAAAACCAGAACCACAAGGCAAAGTAAACACACAAAAAAAACGCCGCAAGTGGCAGGGAAATCTGAAGCAGCGGATGGAAAACCCGAAAAACGATTGACAGTGGTTTTCAATTGCTGGGAAACCAACGCAGGCCAAAGGCCACAGCAAACATTATTTTGGGCCACTTGAAACAGGATGGCTCAGACTAATTTATGTCTGGAATTCCAATTGCCCCTCCCTTGCTTCGGAAAATGATCTCCACGGGACTGCTCTACTTGCTCAATTAAACAAATTTATGCGACACGCCAATGTCCCATATTTGATATTTATACGCGAGATATTGAGAGTTGTCCCGCCATTTTCAACAGCCCCGAAGTCAGGTGCTGTTTCCAGTTCCCAGTTCCCAGTTCCCGGTCCCGGTCTCGGTCGCGGCTCCCGGTCTCCAGCTCCTAGTTCTTGGTTGCCAAGTGCGTGCACATGAAACATAAAACATTTCATGATCGTGCTACCATAAATTGTGTCACTAATGCAATTTCGCCATTAAACTGTAACAAGAAAGTAACGATATTATCTGCTCATAAGAATTGTCATACTTCTTACTACTCCAGAAACACTATATATTATGTTGTTTCCGATGTGAGTGGTTAGACTTGGATAAAGACATCCGAAAGTTCTTTTCGAATACTACAATGTATGCATAAACATTCTGGAGAAGGGCGATAATCTGAGCTGTTCCCATTTCCGATTTGGTCATGCGGATTTGACTAAATTTCAAGTACCAATATTAAAAGTATTCCCTAGTTGAATCTGCTGGAATTTTAGGATTGATTTTATTGATATGAGTAGTATCAGGAAACTTTTCTCAACATTTCACGCAAATACTTAGTTAAATAAGATTGATCTTATATACTTTTGGTGTATAATAATTTTAACCATAGTTCAAAGCATATGTAAATTAAATGCTTGATTATTTACTGACCGTTGAGCACAAGTTGATATTGATTGATTGTTGCCTCGATGGAAATACGCCTAATGAAGTGTTTGAATTTGTGGGCAGGGACTGACAATGATGTTTATAAATTGCCTGTAAGTTTTGGCTGTCAGCCGATTAGTTATCAAAGCTCTTTAGGCGCTGTTCAAAAATTAGATTTTAAATTGCAAATATGTTTGTTAAAGGTGAGCAGTTGGTTAAATAAAACAGCTATATTTAATATTTAAAAATTGTGTTGAATCTTAGCCAGTTCTAGCCAGGATCTGTGGCAAAAAGTTACAACGAATTGCCTCCTGTGAGGATTGAACTCACGACCCCTGGTTTACAAGACCAGTGCTCTACCACTGAGCTAAAGAGGCGTCTGTTTCAATGGCGCAAAAGTAGCAAACTTCAAGAACAACATCGATCGGCGTTCTGCCACAGTTGCAGGCTTGTATCTTGTATCTTGTATCTTGTATCTTGTATCTGCTACTCCAGATAGCCAGGTCTGCGCAGCGAACACATGTTGACACAGTTGTCGCCTTCTGCTGATAACTGTTTTAATGATACGAAATGTAGACACGGCAAGGTCAGCTCACGACCGGATATTAATTTTAAAAAAATTACACACACTCATGTTTATGATTATCTTAATAATCATCATCAACTGGGAACGTGATGTCGATGTCGATGGCGAGGCGATGTGGTGTGCCTGGGGCTGCGCTTCAGTGGCCCATGACAATTAGGGCCATAGAAATTTGGTTTCGGCCAGGCTCACACCTGCTGCTGTTGCTGCTGCTGCTGCAAGTGAAACCCAGCTGAAATGGAGACGGAGTAGGAGTTGGTGTTGGTATTGGTGTTGGATCCATTAGGCTTAGCAGCTTCAAATGAAAACGACATGCCCAATGAACAAATATTTTCACATCATCATTTTGATTACCGCAGTTTGGTTTCAGTGCGTGTGTGGATTTCAGTTCGATTTCAGTTTCGGGGCAGCAGTGCGTGCAAACTGGATCAACGATCTCTGCGCTTCACTGGCCCATCTCTCAGACACTCCAATGAATATAGTTGACTCGCCTGAGTAAATCCAAAATCAATTGATTTCGGCTCCTGCGCACACATGACGCACACACGGCACACAGCAGGCGCAGGCGCAGGCGCAGGCAACAGGACCTTTAACGGGTCCTGGCCCCCGGGCCAAAAAGGTAATTTGGCATTAGGTGAGACAAGCAACTGGCGCGTGCTGTGCGCCGCCAGAGGTCCTGCAAATGGAACAGCTGTAGAGCACATTCAAGGCGTTAACAACACACATTCTATCAAGGGTTTGGGCCCTAAATGCACACATATGTTTGAGCAGGGGTTCTTAAGGGGCGTAAGGAGATATCTTAAGTCTTTTAAGTAGGCTGCAGTTAATAACTTTAATGGCATTTTACAACTCCAGATTGTTTTTGTGGATTAAGTAGAAAATCTACCAAATTTCGAAACCGTCTAAAACTAATTACAGCCATAACTATTAAGTTATTATTTTGAACCTTAGGATGTGAATCTTATGATATTTGATCTAGCTATAATGCAGCCATATTTAGTCTGGAATCCCTTATTACAACGTTCATTTAAAAGGCGTAGAAGCTTCAGTTTTCATCCTCTTTTTAGGAAGTACACCACTCGAGTGGTAGCTACAATAAGTGATCTTGTATGAAAGTTGCTTGATTTATTTTGTGAAGAACTTTTATTTAGTTACTAGCTTATACCCGCGGCGTTGCTCGCATTTCCTAACTATATTTATTTAAATTTTGATTCTTATAAATATTTATTATGTCGATCGAGGGCACGGTAAAAAAATTGCTATGAAACTTCCTTCCCCACACACTTACACACTTACACACACTAACACTCGTGGATATTATAGTTTTTATTTAATGTAAAATTATACTCATGAATATTATCATTTTTCGTTTATGAGTGGGTGGTTGTGTGGGGGTGGTGATGACACAACAAACTATAGCTATAAACATTCCCTGGACTTCAAGGAATATATTATAAAAGATTTCATCAAGATCCTTTTAACGGTTTTCAAGTTTATCGCGAACATACAGACAGACATTCACTTTTATATATTTATGATAACTCAATGAAAACCCCACTATAGATATACGATTTAAGTAAGTTTCTAAAAATGTTGATCTAAATTAATAAATTAAAATATAAAATTAGACTTTTTTGATAATATTGAAACATAAAATGTATTCAAATAAACATTTAAAAACTTCTAAGGTTGCAAATTTGAGTTTTAAGCAAACGAATGAAATGAATATCTATTTATGAACATAATTCCTAATATAATATATTTATACAAAACCCAACTCAATCTCTAAATTAATAAAATTCAAATTTAATAGCTTGCTAATCCAAAGTACAAATGTGAAATTCAAAAAAACCGTTTCCGCTATCCTGAAATCGCATTAAAATAAACCACAAGCGATTCCAGAAGAGAGAGCTAAGTCACATCAGATTTTTATTAGCGGCATTTAGAGGATTATTATATTGTTTCGTAGCAATCGACCCTAAAAATGCCAACGAATTGAAGGCTGCTGGAAAACAATTGAGAAATTGGGTGAGAAATTGGCCGATTTAGTGTAAAATTGGTGACACAAAATCATAAAAAACGAGGCCGCTTAATGCGCGCTGACAGCCCGGGGTATTTCATCAATGTGCCTGCCATTGCGCTGCATCCTTTGCATAAAAAAAGGACGTGCCAGGCAGGCTGCAATTCGTCATGGGCTGTCAGAGGTAGTTGCAGCGTCCCGGCCCATCAATCTCTGGCTGGATTGTAACTGTATTAGAGTTGAGCCATGGCCACATTTACATTGTAACAGCAACATCGTCCTTGGTCCTTGTGTGCCATGTCCTGCGCACGCGCCACGCGCCACTCGCAGCATATTCCTTGCAGCTGTCGCCACCGACGCCGCCACTCGAGGCGCAGCTAACTGTGTGTTTGTTGTTATGTTGTTGTGATACCCTGTAATCATTAATAATAGGGTTAACTAGGGTGTATTCAAATATCAGAATCATAATATCAGGTTGAAGTAGATATCTTATATCTTTACTATTCATAATTAGCCTAATATGAGTAGAACAATGAAGGATACTTTTGCCAGTTAATGTAAAGTATAAGAACTAAAGAAATAGATAGGGAATGAAATCTCCAACCCGATGGGGGCAAGTTTTGGTAGTTTGATATAGATTGAAGATATAGTATACAAATATCTACTTTATCTATGTATCTCCTGTTACTGTTTTTGTATCGTGAAAATTTTAAAACCATTTGATGACAAATACCGAAATTACTTTAAAACCAAATAATTATTTAACAAATTTCGTTTATTTGTATTTAGAAACAGTAATTTCAGTATTCTTTTTTTTCTTAACGTAAATATTATCATTCTTAAGACCTTTTATAAGTTGCCTAGACTTGTCTACAGGGTAACTGCTAGTCGTGCCTTCTAGCTGGTTTCTGTTGTTGTTGCTGTTGCTGTAATGTTGCGCACATTCAACCCCCTCGCGGGCGCGGGGAAAGTGCGCTCGTCTGGCATTAGCTTTTGTTTTCCACTTGAATTGTACAATGCCAGACGAGTCGAGAGCACTTTCCATTGTTGCTGTTGTAAACATGCAGTTTTCCTCTGCTTTCCACTTACTTTTCGGCGCACTTAATTAATTTAACTTGAACTGAACTGATTCCGCCGCCAAAGAGTTCCATGCAATGCGTTAATGAAAATTCAATTATGGCCTTTGTTAGTTTTTGGCTATTCGACCCGGCGGCAATTACAGAATCGAAACTATTTTCATTCCCAGCAACGTCCCGTTGCGTGGTTTTTTCAACTTTAATCTAAGCTGGAACACATGTGGAGTTCCTGAGTTCCTGAGTTCACTAATTGAATTACAACATAAATAAAAGGTTCTTGAAGGGCAATGGGACAGTAAGAGTTGGAGAACTTAAAGAAACTTGACTTTATATAGTTCAATCATTAGCTACTGCCGAGCTGGCAATACACGACTGGGGTGCTGGTATTAATTAATATTATTAATAATTATAAACAATAGTATTCGAGCGTTAGTTAACAAGTGTATTACATATGCTGCTCCAAGTAGCCACACAGCTCGCTGTCATCCAGATCGGTGACAAGGCGCGCCTCCGTCAGCAGCGCTGCTTTGTATGTGTCGCGCCTCTCCACCACCCGCGAGAGATTTGGCAGGGCCAGTGGTCCCAGTTTGGCATGCTTCTTAATAAACTGACCCACCACCGACATGGTCAGACTGTAGCTCCAGGCCAGCAGCGCCAGTGATGGCGTTATGAGATGACGATAGAGGCAGCCGCCCACAATGTGCTTCAGCTGTTCCACCTGGCCGTGATAGGCGCAGGGATGGTATAGTATAGGATGGTATAGGTATGGTAGTTCGGCTTTTTTGCCGAAGATGCTCTGGGGCGCTGCGGTCAAGAAAGCATCTGGCCTCAGAAAAAGGCTTGTTTGACGCATCTATGTATATTCAGTAGTTAGTGGCTTAATGTTAACTTGTTCCTATTTATTGTAAGTAGAGCTGGGTTTTAGGATTGACAACATCGAGTACAATAGTCGAGACTGTGGTGTCCTGTATGTCCGTAAGGCTCTGCCTGCTTGCACTGCCGCTGAACCGCTTGATGTGTGTATGTGTACAAAGGCGTGTTTGGGAACATTAGAACTGTTTAAACGCTGAACTAGAGCTTTTATTATTTATTAAGTCAAACAAGTTTTCTACTTATTTCGATATTAATTTTAAATTAGGTTATTAAGTAGAACCGGTTAATCCCCGTGTGATATGGGGAATTTGCCCATTTTTTTTGGAATTAATTAATAGAGAAGAAGAAAGTTTGTTGTTTTTTTTGGGGGTTAAAAAAAAAAAAAAAAAAAAAAAATATAAAAAAAAAAAAAAAAAAAAAAAAAAATTCCAAAAAAAAAATTATTTTGGGGGAAAAAAAGGGTGGTTGTGGGGTGGGGGTGGGTATTTTTTGTTTTTTTTTTTTTTTAGTGTGGTGTTTAAGGTTGATTAAAATTCCTATATATACTTATAAACAACATATATCTAAACTTTACAGCAATTAAGATGATTATCTGGGCAACAATGTTCAATGATTTACAAACAATGGACTTGAACGCTGTAAATGATTATGGTTAATAAAATTGAAGTATGATTACTATCTGCATAAATATTATAAGTAATCATTTGCAGGCCAGGCTTAAAGCAGGCACAATGCAAACTGATTGATCACCAGTATTGTTGTTAATTTGTTTATTTATTTTGAACTCAGGGCTGCGGATTAATATGAAGATGTATCTTGAAAGTTTATTGGAATTTAAGTAATCGCAACGGCATTTAAATGTGGGATTTAGGCTGTCTCAATGTCAACGAAGTGTTTGAAATATATATATATTGTCAACACAGTCTTCAACTTGAACTCAAATTTATTTAAATGCTCGTTTAAAATTAATTAAGAAGCGCAATTAAATTTGCATCGCTGGAGGGAAAAACTTGGCCAACGAAACTCGTTTTGGCTGCTCAAAGATACATTTTTCAGAAATGACAACAGCCAGATACAAAAATATTATGCTCAAGAGTCATAAATGTCGCTAAAAGTGTTCGTTTCTCGGGATTAGTCAGACAATGGCAGCCCAAATTGTTATAAATTATTTATGACGGCCCAAATGTCAAGACCTATAGCTCAACACCCACAAAGTGGCATTTTATATTTTACATTTTACATTATACATTTGGCTTGAACGGAATTGTGAAATATGATTCAATTATGTTGCAATTCGGCCCAAACAGGAACTCTAACTAGCTCGGCCTCTGGCAAACTTAGTTTAGGCCATTAATTGCTTTGTCTATTGTCTGTGGCCCGGTCGGGGCATGGTCATTGTCTAACTGCGCCCAATGAATACCCGAATGAGTACCCGTGTGAGTGCACCTCCAGTTGACATGAATCGCTGCGAATGGCAACAATGGAGTGCACTTTTCATAGCAACAGGCAGCACAGAATGCCGGAAGTGCATTGCATATTGCACAACATCCACAAATACAACAAATAACAACGATATATGCACTAGTCAGCAGTGCTCGACTAGCAGATATCCTGTATGCAGTTCTGCTATACTGATCTACGCTGAGTAACTGATAGTTAACCTCTAAGTTAGTTGGGAAATATTATTTGAAAATTATAGAAAATATTCAAAACATAATTCTCTGTTAGTTTTTGTTGAGTTCTCTGCACTCCACGCTGTTCAGTATAGTAGTAAATAGTAGTAGAGATGATCTTTAAAGTTTACTCACCGATCGTTTTGAAATTTATATAAAAGAAAATGATTCTTCTGTATTTCTTGTGTACCAAATATTGAAGCTATATTTTCAAAATTGCCGCTTTAAATCGTTTTTTACTGATTTTCAGGGTTGCGGGGGTTGTAAAACCAAAATTTAAAACAAACGAGAGCCTACATATCAAATTATGGATAGATAGAAACTGATCAAGAACCTATATAGTTACCTAATATATTCGAGAAAACCACCTTTACAGACTTGAGTATACCCTTTCTGCACATATTGACACAGCCATAGAAACCAGACAGTTTTTCAGTTACAACGGAAATCAAATGCAATTTTTGCACAATCAAGAATCCAAAGGCATTGAAAAACTAAATAAATTGTAATTAACTGGCGGCTCTTGAGTGCACAAAGTGCCCATAGCTTAAAGGTGGGTAGGTAAACGCTTATTCCACATGAATTTGCATACATATATAAACGCACATATAAACACGGATATCGGGCGTCCGAGCAGGGTCAGTAGATGACATTAGGCAACGACTGCGATTCGAAATGCATTCACTGCTCACATTCGCATTCACAATACACACTCACAATCATATTCCTGGCACAATGCACTACAATTAGGGGTAGCTCAAAGGATCTGCGCCTGACGCTGCTGTCCTGCCGCTGCTGAGAGTGATAAATATTTTGCGCCTGAATGACAGCTCATAAAGAGCGAGCCGGCAATGTATCGGCTCAAATGCATTGACAGCTACTGCACAGGCGCATCCTTATTGATAATGTTAATGTTCAATCAGGACTCGCAACACTGATTGGCGGGGCGCATCCTTTGAGTGGCCAACTGTACTGCAAGTGACAGCTGTCACTGTCGGATTTGTTGTAAGCATCGTTTATTTGCCGCTTACAAGCTGTAGTCCTGTAGTCCTTCAGCCCCCTTTGATTGATGACGTTGTGCGTCGCGACGCTTTTGACAACTTGTCCAGCAGAGCCACCCTGCAGCCTTACTGTGTTGTCCAACACTGGCAGACGCCGTAAAGGGTTACAATAAGAGTCAAGGCCCGGATTCAACAGCTTACAAAATTACCATACAGCAATCGTTGCACCCCGTGTCCTGGCCAAGGTTTAGCCTGCTTGAGGTAAGTTCTCGGTTTCAGTTTCGCTTTCCATTGTGCATAATGCATTTTCACAGCGGTATACCACCCCGAAATACCCAAAAATAATAGAGAAAAGTGGGCGTTGTAATGTTGACACTGTAATTTACGCATTTCACCTTTTATGCAACACAGAAATTTGCATAACGCATTCAATCCGTGGCAAAAGGGCTGTCGCATGGTAATTTGATATGAACATAATGCCTAATGTACATATACGAATGTACAGATATGCCAAGTACATGCCTTAAGACTTGGGTACAGTTGTGCAGCTTTGAAAAGCACAAATAAGGTAGGAATTGTATATTACACAGACTTCGCATCCCACAAACTACACCCTTACACCGCAAACTTTGATTTTATTTAATATCTTAACCTAAAATTGAATATATAATATGTCGATTATTTTTATATGTTACTTACAGGTAATAATTTTTCGATTTTAACGCTTTCAAAGGTTTTTATAAATTCGTTAACAAAGGTATTTTCGACGCTATAAAGTAGTTTAGGCCTCTTTCCATTACACAAATCGAAATTGTTTGATGTTCTGAATTCCGAAATACGATTGATTATTCAGCTTAAATGTTTTGGGAAGTGGAGTGTTTTCTCGCTTTTACTTTTGTTGAGGGATTTATTTGTGTTTCTCTTTAATTATAATACACAAACTCAAGTCTTATTCGCAGCACAATAGTTCATAAAGTAAAGTACTTGATAATATTTCGCTCGACTGGAGCCTAACTTTGCATTCTATCGCTGAAATCTACGAATTTATACACATAAGTTGTTGCCGTCTTCTGCAATTGCAGCTCCAATGACACACTTGGGCCGAGGCCATTGTCACTGACTGCAGGCAATAACTATCTTCACTTCCCACGCCACAGATTCAGATACTCAACTGGAGCTTGGTCTTTTGCTTATAAGTTACCACAACAAATCGCCGCTTGAAAGTACAAACTTGCACATATCAGGCAGTTAAAGCCTTTCCAAAGCCAACTTGTCTTCATTAGTCAACAAAACAAATGCAGATAGCAACCAAACTGACAGCTGCTGCATTTATTTTGCAAGATAATATCTGACTTCTGCTCCAGCTCTGTAAATTGGCTTGCATCAACTGTTCAAGCAACCCCCGAGCAGCAGAACTGCGTCAGCCAGCGATAAGTGGCGTAACCTTCAAGAGCGGTTTTAGCGAGGCGCGTTGCTCATGCCTCTTTAGCTCAGTGGTAGAGCACTGGTCTTGTAAACCAGGGGTCGTGAGTTCAATCCTCACAGGAGGCAATTCTACAAAGAACTTTTTTATTTTTACTTTTAAATAATAATCTTTTTAGCAAATGTATTTTTTTTTATTTAAAAATGTGTTTATTTATTTAATAATTGACAAGGCTAATTGATTCTTTCAATAGAAAGCGCGTTATTTGAGAACTGATTATTAAGTCGCTCAGTAAACAAACTGTGTCAAAGATTGAATTAGTTTCTGTATTCTAATTAATTAACAAATATTCATGTTAAGCATAAGTATATATATACATATATGTATATATAATAGTAGTAGTAGTAGTATATATATATATAATATACAAATTATTTCTTTTTAGAATCCAAAATGAATCGGATATCTATGAAATACCTTTGCAAATTAAATTTAAAGAATTAATATCAATTAAATTCTTACAATGTTATGTTGTTAATTGTTATGTCAAATATGTGCGATATATTAATGTAGAATCTATCAAAATCTTATCAATCGTTTAACCAAAGCTCAACACAAACAATCAAAATTAAGTTTATTTAACTTATCATCCTGCAAAGCTTATAATAGTTTCCACCCGATAATTCCTATGTTGTAGTATATAGTTATCAGATTTGCACTGTCTGAATTGATGTTCTCTTAAAAATTTCACCTTAAAACGGAGCTATGAGTTTTTACATATTTCTTCTATTAAATTCCAATGTTTGTAACAAAAAAGTCGACCTAATTAATAATCTCAACTTTTGAATATAAAGTGATGACTCATTAATAAATGACTAATTCTTAGTGTTTCTACTTAACTGTATGTATATATACACATTTGTTTATTATCAATATTGAATATTCCCCGGATACGCATAACAAGCTATATAGTACTGCGCACTTACTAAGTTGTTTTAGAATTTGCCGTAGTTCCCGGCAGTTATCTCTTAAATATAGGTCACACTACAATATATAATTTTTATTAAAAAAGAATTTATACCACCAATGTTTAGCAGTTTTGCCTCCTGTGAGGATTGAACTCACGACCCCTGGTTTACAAGACCAGTGCTCTACCACTGAGCTAAAGAGGCGAATGGGCCTACTGCGCCAAATAACCGGCATCATCTGAAGGAACGGCAACCATTTTATAGACTTTTTTTTGGCTGCTAAATTTAGCTACATATAATTAATAAAGTTAACTGTGTTTTTGTGTTATTTTCATGTGTAAACAACTGTTCAATTGCTTAGAGTGATGAGCAGTGCCCTGGCTATGTTCTGTGTCTGGTTTAAATGTTTGCGCGGCAAAAAATTCTTGAGAATAAATAAAAATGCTTGACTAGGGGATACTCAGTACATATACATACACAAACAAACATGCATACACACACGGTGCAAGCAGTTCGCTGCAAGCAGTGCGGCTTAGGTGCTTCACTATGGTATAGAAAATAGTTTCGTTGAAAATTTCCGATCGCTATGAAATTTATCGAAATAATAAAGATAAATATGGATACGATAAAAGTATACTGCCTTTAAATATAAATATTTATAGATCCAAGGAAATAAAGCTATAAAATTGAAAATTACATTTTTGGAAAGACAGCAAAATTTGGTTTATAGAAATGTTCCACACATTGTACAAATTATTATATTTCTTATAGAATGCCAATGAATATAATTACAAAAGTTGAAGTTTGTATATACTTTGCAAGCTCATAAATTCCTTTCTTTACTGATCATAAGAATAAATTCCTTTTGTAAAAACTTATAATAAAGTGTTGTAGCTTCTACCTATTTTCTGACAGACCTCTGACATTTCTTAAAGATTATTTTAAAGTAGTGGTTTCTATATGTTTCTGCAGTGTATATATCAAATTTGATGTCTATAGCTTGATAGTCGCTGAGCTTAAGTTCAGCTGTTAGTGAAGATTACGAATACTTACATATATATAATAAGTTTACCCTTAAATCTATTTTAATAGATACAGGGCATAACAAAGAGTATCGGAAAGTATTTCGATTTTTTCGAAATTTGTTTGTAAACAAATGCAGCATCTAACTTGTTCTTACTCTCCCAGTTCTCGAATCGCTCAATCGTACGTTTAGTTAGTTTCTCTGGTGCTCTGAATAGCACGCTTTTCGATCTAAAAATAAAGAACCGAAAGTTGTCTGGATACCACACGTTGGGGGTATATATATTTCAGGCTGTTCAGTGCGGCTGCAGTGTTCACAGGCGATAGAAGCAAGATTCAATTTTCACTACTTGCATAATTTAGGAATTCTTTTTGATTTTTCAATCAATTATACTAAGTTAACGCCATGAAAATGCCACTTAGCCAGCAGAAGGGCTTCTTTGCCGAGTACTATCTGAGGCTGAGGGAAGCGGGCGGTGCCAGCTGTGAGGCGGACATTGCCAAATTGGATACATGTGGCAACGACGAGGAGCGCGTGGCCTATGTGGATCAGTTGGACTGGGTGCGTGGAGGCGATGCGGAGCTGCAAGTGCAACGCGAGTTCAGTGGCAAGAATGCAACCATCGCAGCGGAGCTGAAGGAACGTGCCACGGCTGCCTTCAAGCAGAAGAAGTGGCTGGAGGCCATGCTGCTCTACAGCAGGAGCTACGTCTCCCTGCCCAGTGACAAGGGTGAGTAGCTTGCCCAATTGCGAAGCACCTAATCTATGTTAATATATCCAGTCCAGGAACGCTCTATTGCGCTGGCCAATCGCTCGGCAACGTTGTACCACATGCAGAAGCACAGCGAGTGCTTGGTGGACATCCGGCGTGCCTTGGAGCTGGACTATCCCAAGGACCTCATCTACAAGCTGCACGAGCGTCAGGCGCGCTGTTACATGGCCATCAAGGACTATCCGCGCACAATTAGCGCCTTCAAGTGGGTGTTGCCTTCGGTTACACAGACATCTCTATTGACATTCGGTTTCATTTTGCAGAAAGTGCATCACCGCCATGGACAACTCGACGCTGCCCGCCAACAGACGCTCCAAGCTGCATCTGGATGCCATGACCATGATCAAAATGCTGGAGCATGATCCGCGCACGGCCAAACAGGCGGCCAGGCAGCAGAAGCTGAAGGCTGCCAAAGCCAATGTCCTGGACGTGGAGCAGGCCCAAACGCTTCCCGACGAGAAGGAATTTGTCAGCCCGCTGGTTCGCATCGATCATAATGCGCAGGAGGGACGCTTCGCCCGCGCCGCCGCCGATGTCCAGGTGGGCCAGGAGCTGCTCGTCGAGCGTCCTTATGTTGCCGTGCTGCTCGAGAAATTCGCCCAGACCCATTGCGAGTTTTGCTTTGTACGGTAAGTGAATCCTTAGATGAAAATTACAAAAATTGGCACATATCTATGATCTTAGTCATGGTCATATGTCTTTAAAGGATCAAACTTACATTGACATGACTTAAATTGAAATGCCAAGTCAATTTAGAGTACAAAACATGATCAAGATGACATACCGCATAGAAATCGGTTAAGTTTTGATAAAGTTATGGGAGTTTCTAATCAGGCGTTGCAGCGTGGCAGATGAGCAGATGTGCAAGACTTGGCAACAACAACTTGTACTGAAAAGTTTCTTGCAACGCTGCTAGGAAAACTTATTCAATCATAGAAAAAGAAACCTAAGTAACCAAAGGTTAAACCAGAAACAGCTGATTGTGCATGTCAAGTGCTGTTCACTCTCTTGATCTTGCACATCTGCAACTCTGCAATACCAAGTGAACACCCTAATTATTTCAATTCCATAACAGAATTTTGCGATGTCTTCTGTGTACTGTAATTTATGTATCACAAGGCAAATAGACGTTATTTCAATTGTACATGCTCTGTTGATTTTAGCACCGTGGTGCCCGTGGCCTGTCCAGGCTGCTCGGATGTTGTCTACTGCTCGGAGCAGTGCCAACAGAGAGCAGCTGCCAAGTATCACAGATACGAGTGCGGCATTTTGCCGGTCATTTGGCGCTCAGGTGCCTCCATCAATAACCACATGGCGCTGCGGATCCTGGCCAGCAAGCCGCTGGAATACTTTCTCCAGCTGAAGCCAACGCTCGACGAGGAGCTGTCGCTGGAGCAGCTATTGAGGTGGGTGTGCCGCTCACTTGCGTATCTCATTTCTCTTTAATCCTGGCGTCTGTTTGCAGCCTGCCCAAGGACGACTTTCGTCGCGTGGCGCACTTGGAGCGTCACCAGAAGCAGCGGCCAGCAAACAATTTCTTTCAGTACGTGTTAATGGCACGCTTCCTGACCAGATGCCTCCAGTCCGGTGGCTACTTTGGCAGTGCGCCACAGGCGGAGCAGGTCAAGTCCATCAATGCGCTGCTGCTGCGGTGTCTGCAGTTCATTCAGTTCAACACCCACGAGGTGGCCGAGCTGCACAAGTACCGGGCCGAGGGCAGGGAGAAGTCCATATTCATTGGCGGTGCCATATATCCAACGCTGGCGCTGTTCAATCACTCCTGCGATCCGGGCGTGGTCAGATATTTCCGCGGCACCAC
Source organism: Hirtodrosophila histrioides (assembly GCA_037075165.1). Lineage (NCBI taxonomy): Eukaryota > Metazoa > Arthropoda > Insecta > Diptera > Drosophilidae > Hirtodrosophila > Hirtodrosophila histrioides. Next base: position 548,341 of record JBAMCL010000334.1, read on the forward strand.
CATACACATCAACAGCGTGCGGCCCATCGAGGCGGGCCTGCCCATCAACGAGAACTACGGGCCCATCTACACGCAGGACAAGCGGGACGATCGCCAGGCCAGGCTGAAGGATCTGTACTGGTTCGAGTGCAACTGCGATGCCTGCCTGGAGAGCTGGCCGCTGTTCGACCAGCTGCCCAGGGACATCATCCGCTTCCGCTGCGAGGCGCCCAACAATTGTGCGGCCATCATTGAGGTGCCGCCCACCTGCAATGACTTTATGATCAAGTGTGTCACCTGTGGTGAGATAACCAATATACTGAAGGGCCTCAAGGTTATGCAGGACACGGAAATGATGACTCGCACCGCCAAGCGGCTCTACGAGACCGGCGATTACCCCAAGGCCCTCAACAAATTTGTTGACCTGCTGCGCATCATGTACGAGGTGTTGGCGCCACCTTTCCCCGATTTCTGCGAGTGCCAGCAGCATTTGAAGGATTGCTTCCTGAATCTGGGCAATATGTACAACTTGGATTGATGTTCAAACTACTTTTATTGAATGTGAAACCCGTTGGTATGAAAAGCTATAGTTAAAACAAGAATTCGTATAATCAGACTCATATTTCCATCTTTCATGTTTTCATCAATCAAATAACTTTTGAAGGAGCTTAAAGAAACAATAAAAATTTGATATACTCGTACTTATGTAAGTAAAAACATCTCTTAATTGTCTATGGTAACTTTGGCAACTGTATCTGATTTCAACTTACTGAAAGACTTTGTACAAGTGCATTTTTCTTCAATATTCAAATTTTCAGTCAAGGAAAGTTGAATTTCGCAATATCTTGCCAAAAATGGAAAGTGAAACGGGCCTGCAAATATAACTTAAATTAAATAAAACACATTAAGTCACATTAAGTCAAATCACAATCAGCATCTCATCCTTTTAGACATATTCATCAATAGGGAATACAGCACTTAAATATTGCAATCTATTAAAACTCGTATAATCAAACTTAAAATAGAATCTTTCCAGAGCATCGTTTATTCAATCACATAACTTTTGGAAGTGCTTTTAAACAATATTTATTATGATATATTCGTTCTTATAGAAATAGATAATAATATTTCCTTATATTCTACGTTATCTTTAGGATTTGTTTCCCATTACAACTTCCGAAAAGATTTTGCACAAGTGAATTTTTCTTAAATGTTCAAAATGTTCTGTTCTGGGAACATTTAAGAAAAATTAATTTCTACAAGATCTTGCACAAGGTGAAATAGATCTTTGAGATTATAGGCTAGCTGAGTGACGCGACGAGGAAGCATCTCATGCTCAAACGGACCCCTCCAAAAGTAGTTATTACACATATTTAGGTATTACATGGGTAAATCCATCTCATCTACCTGTACTAAATCTCCCAGCTGGTATTTAAAGTGCTACAACGTCCAGTGTGCAGTTTGTTGCAGCCCGCGAATCTGTTGTAGCCGTAGTAACAGCAGCGATAACAGCTTATCATCGGCAACCAGGTCATAACTGTGAAATTATAATGAATGCGAAATCTGGTTAATGTCTGAGCTCAGCTGATAGTAGCTCTCGCTGGAGTGGTGCTTACGGCCGCAGAGCCCGTGATAGTAGCTGCGCTCTGCCTGCTCCCTCAGATAGCAGCTGTGGGTGCCACTGTCATTCTCACTCCCACTCTCATCCGAGTCCCCAGAGCCAGGATATGGAGGGGGTGTAGTGTGGCACAGGTGGCACAAAGGTGGGTGGTGTATAGCTCGGAATGTAAGGTGGATATGTGCTGCTGGAACTGGTTGGGGTTACTGTTGTTGCACTTGTGGTTGTTGTGGGCAGCTCTGTGGTAGCTTTGGGTGTTGTTGCACCTTCTGTGGTTGCTGCCTCAGTTGTGACTGTTGCGGTGGGTCGTTCTGATGCAGCTTCAGCTGTGGTAGTGCTTGGTGGTAGCTCTGTTGCAGGTTCGTTGGTGGTTGTGGGAAACTCCTCAGGAAACTCGGGCTGAATGTCTTGGCCCAGCACTTGGCCGCACAGCAGCCACAGGCAGAAAAAGTGCAGCTTAAATATGGTTTGCATGTTGTCGTGTGTGGCTTGCCTGTCAGACTGAACCTCAATCGACCAACAGGCCGAGTAACAAGTGTCGATGTTGACGTCGACGTCGTTGTAAACGTCGCAGTTGCTACTTGTGTTAGTCGGCAGTGAAAATGTATTAAACTTACTTATTCCATTCGAGGAAAACGCATGAGTAATTGTTTTTTAGCTGCTCTTTGGCGTCTCGCTTAAATGACAAAAGTTACGGCGTATTTAGGCCGCTTTACACACCTCGAATATTCGAACATTCCAGCTTGTCATAGAATATACGACGCACTGCCAGTCAAGCATACAGGCTGCCATATGTGCTGTAAGAGCAGTCTAGCTAGGCCTTAGTCAGAGTTACTTCAAAGTTGTGTAAACACGAAACAAGACAAGCAAATTATATGGCAGCCTGCTAAATATTTATTGCCAGAGTTTCAGATGTGCTGCCAGTGCAACAATTATTGTCCACGCTCAGCCCCTCCTCTGGAAATATGGAGTCTAACTGACTCACCTAATTTGACATACAGACTACATTACTTGCACCCCTCTTTCTGTCCTTACAAATGAGCAAAATGTTCCACACTGGAAACAGATTCTACCTACTCCAACTTTTTTGTTTTTGTCCGTATTTATTGTCATACTTTGGCGTCGAATATTCGGCGTGCTGTCAGTGCGTGTAGAGTGCAGCGGCGAGCACGTTAATGGATGCCACAAATGCGATAAGGAGTGCAAGCAGGAGGGGTGGGCGCTGAAAGAGGAGGGCAGCTTATCAGCAGGGAAACCGACACACGAATTGCGCCTGAGTTATCCGCGAATTACCTGCGGGTGGCTGAGCACGCGTGCGCGGCTTACCTTGTAACATATTTGAAGTTAATTTTGTTGCTATTATTGTTGTTGCTCTTGCTGTTGCTGTTGTTGTTGTTGTTGCCACCCGTATGAGTTGCACAATTTGATGACGCAAAGAACTTTTGCTTTTCAGCCAGAAATATTGAGGTGCACTCAGCCTTAGCCCCATGCGACAATGTGCTGCTATTGAACTTCAATTAGCACGTAATGCAACGAAGGGATATTCACATTTCATGCATTGCGAACAAGTAAATATTGTATTTATACTTTGTTTGTTATTCATTCATGATTTATTGTTTAAATAAGAATGTCATACAGTAGACGCTCGCTAAGGAAACCCTTTTAATGTAATTGCTTTTGGGGAAGCTACCTATTACCAGCCATTAATACGGAGACAACTTAAGTAGTCTCACCCAATTGACCAGGCAAGGAGGTCACTGTAAATATTATAAACTAGACATCTATCTCAGCGAGCCCTGGTGCGGCCATATCCTTACAAATTCTTCAAGGTTTCATTGCTTTCGAATCAAAAGGACTGACTTTCTCGTTTGGCATTCAAGGATCTCCACGATTTCACCTGAACACTAGCAAGTGCGCTAATGTGACCTATGCTCTGCGTGTGGGTCTCTGTCCTGACGTCTACTTGCAGGGTCAGCAGTTGGAGCAACTTAGCAGCTACAAGTACTTGGGAGTTCACTTGAACAAACGTCTAACGTTTGTCAAGCATGTGTACAGCATAATAGGGACTTTAAGGAACAGGATAAGCAAAATGAGATGGCTCCTGGCTAGTAAAAAGCTGTCTCTGGACAATAGAGTTAAATTATACAAGACCTGCACTACTCCTTCCTGCACTTCCTGCACTAGTCCTTCCTTGCAATGTGGTTTACAAGTATACGGAATAACTGCGAAAACTCACCTGGAAAAAATCCGCATACTTCAAGCGAAAACCCTACGACTGATTTGTGCTGCTCCCAGTAACGTGAGGACTGCAAACATCGAAAAAGACCTGGGAGTGTCTAATATTGGAGATGTCCTGCAAAATCAGTCTGCGCAGTACATTCAGCGTTTAGAAAATCATGTGAGCGCCTCCTAAACTGCCGCACCATACGGGAACACCTCGCAAGAAGACAATTATGCTAATCTTGTAAATATGTTTATATAACTTTTGTAAATATTTAATTATATTATTTATATTTAAGTTTTTCTTAGAATTCATCGCATAAGTTTAATATAAGTTGTTGGAAATAATAACAGAATAATTAAATAATAAACTAAATTAAAAAAAATTTCACAGAAAAAATCACTTCAATTTTTGGCAAGGGGGTAGGTCAGAAAAATTATCAAAAATCACAAAATCGTCTGTAACTCGGTCATTTCAAGGACGATTTTGATGTCCTTTGGCAAAAAAATAGGTCTTTTCCTGCCAAACCTGGATATATAACCCAAAGGACGAATATCCTTACAGGAGCTGAGAAATAAGGACTTTTCTGTATACACAAAAGTAGCGATATCTCGGCCGTATCCTTGCGTATCCTGACGAGCCCTGTGTCAGACAACTTGGCATTATCAGGGCTACCAACTGGTCAAAGGACATAATTTGTCTTGTAGTTCAGAGATATCGAGATTTTGTATTTTACGCTCGTTTTCTCTCGGTGTGGGAAAATTTGGGGCTGGGAGGGTTAGGGGGTAGAAAACCGTTCCATATGTGTGTGCAGAAATTCAAAATATTTGTTGCATACTTTAGAGCTGATCTTAAGCCAGAAAACCATGCGGGATCCTTTTAGCTATAGCTCGGCCAAATCCTTAAGGATTTCGAAAACACATACATTTCTGTACTCGTAGGAATCAGTACTATCGATTGGCATTCAAGGATTTCAAGGACTTCACCGAAAAAAACACTTCATTTTTTTGCAAGGGGGTAGGTCAGAAAAAAGGACCCAAAATCACAGAATCGCCTGTAACTCGGTCATTTCGAGGACGATTTTGATGTCCTTTGGCCAAAAGATAGAGCACTTCATCCCAAATCCGAATATATAACCCAAAGGACGAATATCCTTACAGGAGCTGAGAAATAAAGAGTTTTCTGTATACACAAAAGTAGCGATATCTCGGCCGTATCCTTGCGTATCCTGACGAGTCGTGTGTCAGACAACTTGGCATTATCAGGGCTACCAACTGGCCAAAGGACATGAATTTCGTCCTTGTAGTTCCCAAGATATTGAGTATTTTGTATTTTGGCCACGATTCCTTTCGCCCTCGTACTCAAAATTTACAAGTCGATGGTCCTTAGATGACCCCATGATCCTTGAATGCCAATCGATAGAATAGGTCCTTACGATCCTAACGCACAAGGTCCTTTTAAAATCTGCAAGGATATGGCTGAATGGGAGCTAATAGAAAACCTTTCCATATGTGTGTGCAGAAATTCAAAATATTTGTTGCTTACTTTTGGCTGCTGATCTTAAGCTGCTGAGCAAAACCATGCGGGATCCTTTTAGCTATAGCTCGGCCAAATCCTTAAGGATTTCGAAAACCCAAACATTTCTGTACTCGTAGGAATCAGGACTATCAATTGGCATTCAAGGATTTCAAGGATTTCACCGAAAAAAACACTTCACTTTTTTGCAAGGGGGTAGGTCAGAAAAAAGGACCCAAAATCACAGAATCGCCTGTATACTCGGTCATTTGAAGGACGATTTTGATGTCCTTTAGCAAAAAGATAGGTCTTATCCTGCCAAACCTAGATATATAACCCAAAGGACGAATATCCTTATGGGAGCTGAGAAATAAGGACTTTTCTGTATACACAAAAGTAGCGATATCTCGGCCGAATCCTTGTATATCCTGACGAGTCCTGTGTCAGACAACTTGACATTATCAGGACTACCAACTGGCCAAAGGACATTAAATTCGTCCTTGTAGTTCCCAAGATATTGAGTATTTTGTATTTTGGGCACGATTCCTTTCGCCCTCGGACTGAAAATTTCCAAGTCGATGGTCCTTAGATGACCCCATAATCCTTGAATGCCAATCGATAGAGTAGGTCCATACGATCCTAACGCACAAGGTCCTTTGAAAATCTGCAAGGATATGGCTGAATGGGAGCTAATAGAAAACCGTTCCATATGTGTGTGCAGAAATTAAAAATATTTGTTGCATATCTTAGGGGTGCTGATCTGAAAATTTTTAAGTTGTTGGTTCTTAAATGACCCCATTATCCTTGAATGGCAATCGATAGAGGAGGTCCTTGATATCCTAACGCGCCAAGGGCACTTCCATATCTGCAGGGATATGACCAAATGGGAGTTGTTTTTTCTGAAAGTGATACCCCTCATGTCGGTGTCCAAGACTATTGTTGCATACTTTTAGGCACTGGATTTAAGTTAGAAAATCTTGCTGCATAATTTTGCTGTCGTTGCAAATTTTAACTTTACAATTTGTGAGCAGAAATTTGCAAAATATACCAGATATACCGGTAAATTCAGTGATTAATACAACAGCCAATCGACTGTTATTCAACTATGTAAATAAAAGTAGTATGTTATCAACAGATCCTTAACATGATGATAACATTACTATAACAGTCGGTTAACAGTGTGTTAACAGTATGATAAAATACGTATGATAACATTTTAATCATCTACTTTAACAGTAGTTTGATAACTAACATGAACCCATTATCGTTGAATTCTGATCGATACCTCTCCAAGCCCCTTACGAAAATTCAAAGATTACTCCAAAGCAAAATAAAAGTCAAATAATAATTAAATTGATGGTTTATTTAAATAAAATATAAAAAATATACATAAATATGGTTAAACCTGAGTTCGTATTGTAATAAATTAATAAGGCAGCGTAAGGAATTAGCCCCACTTTGAAGTCAGTTCTGCAGCATCCTCATCCAGCCTGACTTATTGAAGTGCCGCAGAGTGACCGATCTGTTAGATAGATGTAGATGTAGGACTCGTCCTCTATTTGGGAGTACTTTCTACTATATTCTTGATCAGTATCAAAAGAGATTTCGATTGGGCCATGTCCGCCTGTCTGTCTGTCCGTATGAACGCGTCGATCTCAGCAACTATAAGAGTTAGAGACACCAAATTTGACATGTAGGTTCCTGTATACCACACGCAGATTAAGTTTGTTTCCGATCTCAGATATCTCCTCCGTTCCCCCACGTTTTACAGCCACACTTTTAAAGATTTAGCTTTGGAATTTGGCATGTACGATACTTTAATCACTTTTAATCTTCTGTCCAATTAGTCGAATATTATTCTGTTACCGTTATGTTAACCTGCTGTTAGTATTCTGTTATTAACGAAGCAATGTTAAACTTAGAAACTGTTATACTAAACAGCAACTGTTATACTATTTAGCGACCATCGATGATTTCTGGTCGCCTGGTATTTCTAGCAAAACAAAACGTAAAGTTCGTGGCAAGAAAGTACGTTTCAAATAAATATAATAAATAAGTAAATAAATAAATTAATATATACTAATAATTAGGGGCTTAAATATTTTCAAACTCACAACCTAAATACTTAAACACTCATTTAAAGGTTTTAATTGAATAAGATTTTCATAGACCCTTGGAATCCAAAAATAACTTGTTTTCCAAAGGTTTTTCACAATCCAACGAAAATATTAATAAAAGTTACTATTTGAGTCTATTTAAAAATTCCATGCCATTTAAATAATCTAAATTATTTACGGATTAACTTAATTGTTTTATAAATGAGACGCACTGATATATTTTTATATTTTTTATTACACATACAATTTGTCAGTTATCAAATACGTTTAATTGTGCTCGATAATTATTTGAAAGACAATAACAATTTCAACAAATAATCTGGAATTCGGTTTTGCAAATTGCGCACTCATTGTAATTACATTTCGAGATACAATTTCATGTCATTTTAATAATAATAATGCGAATTTAATTTATCTTAAGCTTATAAACATAGAATATTCAATATTTTAGGTGTTAGTACGACTACAACAAAGCGATTTTTATTTTTCAACAAATAAAAATGGTACAATTTGAATTGCGAGCTCGATCCGATCGAATGTCCTTCGATGGAATGTCAACACATTTGTGGATGAGGCGATTAGGAATGTGAGTACAAAGCATTTTGCCTACAATACACATATACACAACAACAAGGATTTTGCATTCCCGCGAGGGAGCGGAGGGATAGTGAGGGGCTGTGCATCTTAGAAGTCATACGAGTTGGCCTCGTCGTCTCCCTTGCGCACCTTGAAGATGAACTTGTAGATGAGGGCGGCCACAATGCCGCCCACAATGGGGCCCACCCAGTAGACCCAGTGGTCGGCCCACATGCCCTGGACGACGGCGGGGCCAAAGGAGCGTGCCGGATTCATGCTGGCGCCGCTGAGCTTAATCTGCAACAATATGGTAAAATTGATTAAATTAAAATTAATTAATCAAAACAGCCATACATACCGCACACAAGTGTCCAGCAGCAATAGAGAGGCCCACTGCCAAAGGAGCCGATCCCTTGATGTCCTGGCGGCCCGGATCCGAGACGGCCTTGACCACAAACACCAGAATAAAGGTAATCAGTGCCTCAATCAGCACCACCTGGCCCACATCCAGTGAGGCGTCAAACGAGGATACGCCCAACGAGGCTAGCCCAATCCCATTGATAGCCGCCCGGATAACAGCCGCCCCGGCAATGGCGCCCACACACTGGACAATGATATAGAAGGCCGCCTTAAGGATGCTCATCTCGCCCACAATGAGGAAGCCGATGGTTACAGCGGGATTGATGTGACAGCCGCTGATGTGACCCAGGCCCTGCAAGGTACAAAGATTCATATAGTAACATGTTCAGAAATTAATCACATTCAAGTTCAAATATTTGATATATTCGTTGGGTAAGTATAAACGATTGCAGTTAATCAGAGATCTAAGAAATATTTAAGCAACATGAACAAAAATGTAATCCGAACTTTTCATCCGAATCTTTGGATTTGAATATTCCTCATTCGACTGAAATAGCTATCGTTTTTGGTTCTTGAAAGATTGTTTGAGTAGCTTACATTTCACTGGCTCAAGGATATTAGGTCGCTACGCAAATAGGAACAGGTCTGACTTGTAAGTATGTATGGCTTGCTAAGAAATGACTTTTGAATTCAATTAATATGGTTTTTGTGTACAGGTGTCTTCAGATAGTCTCCTATGATACCAATGCCCTTTCTCTTGTTCCCACGCATAGCATATAATCATGGCTCAGTATCGTATCTCTTACACATGCCGAGTATTGCATCTGTGGAGGCATCAAATGTCAAGTTGGTAACCTACTAAGCACTTGACGTCATCGCAGTGTGGCAGGTGAGTTGCGTTTCTGGGTTGGGTAATGTTTACCCTTTGCCATGGAGTCTGCATTTTGGCTATTACACAATAATCGTAAACGCAGCCAAAGTTTCAGTGAGCTGCCAACGGATGCAAGCAATTTGTCTGACTTGAGATGCACTCAACCCCAGCCAGAGCCAAAGCCAAAGCTAACGCTGATGCCAATTCCCATCTCTAGATCGATGACGATGACGATGACGATAGCTTTAAAGTTCAAGCATGGGAATGGATCAACGACTGCAACTAAAAGTAAAAGTGTTCTGTGTTCTGTTGAGTCATCAGCTAAACTGAAGTGCCTTCATACTATGCGATCAGAATAGAATTCAAATTAAAAATCAAATAAAACAAATTGCCACTTCAGCAGTGAGTGTGTACTCATACTCATACTCAGAATTATACTCGTACTCGTACTCGTACTCGTACTCGTACTCAGGTTATGAATGAAAACGCACCACTTGCAACCACAAATATAGTAGAAACGATCACAGTGGGGACTAAGGACTTTATTTTGTCCCAAAAATTATAGCCTCCTAATCGCTTTTTATTGGACTCACTTAACTTCCTGTTAAAACTCGCACTTCAGCAAAACTAATCGCTGACTGATTTGCGCTTCTTTTTGTCTTGGAACTTATTAGTTTTATTCCACATTTTGTAATGTCACTTATCAAATATCAATCATAGCTTGAAACAGCTGTAAGCTAAGCTGATTGAAATGTGTTCTGATTGATTGTATAGTTGTCAAATCAGTTATCGGTTAGGAGGTCAGCGGAAATCAGTCAGCGACTAGTTCTGCTGAATGCTCATTAAGGAGTGATTTAAACAGATTTCAAACATGCAGAGCATATTGCAGTCATAATTGTTGAAATATCTCAACTTAGATTAGTTCTAAGCTCAAATTTCAAACGTTGAACAATTCTCTATGCAATTTCTGTAGTCATGCCCAATGCATTTGTTATTTTTGCCACATTTTTTTGATAGTTGTTCCATAGTACGCCGTGGGCTCAAGGTCGATGTGCAGGCTTCTATGTAGCCCCATATCATTTAGAGATTTGAATTTGATTTGGATTTGGATTTTGATTTTGATTTCGGCCTGCAGCAGCTCTGCCCAAGTGCACACTTGGCCAATGTCGGGTGTCTGCGTTTCACATTTCGCGTTTAATTAATAAATGCGCAAGCTGCGACAACTGGAGGCGAATGTAGGCAATTTGAGGCGAGTGGAGGCTATGCTGGCCATTGGCCATTTGGCTTTGGCTTTGGCTTTGGCTTTGGCCGTTGCCAGTTGCCAGTTGCCAGTTGCCAGTTGGCCATTTGGCTGCTCCACAGCGCTAATTACAGCGACGCAAAGAGCAAGTTCAGGCCAGGTCCGGGCACACAATTCGAGGCGGCAATCGCCCAACAGCAAACAGTTTTAGATACATGCAATCTTTGAGTTACGCCCGGCAACGAACTGCAACTGCCGCTTGACATTTGGCGTGCGCACGCATTGCAATTTTCAATGATCTCTTCAAATACCCTGTAAAAGGCATTAAGAGTATTTGGTTATATTTTACTGATCAATAAAACCTATATTTACAAATTTATTTTCGATCGTAAAATACAGCCTCGATTTTTGGTACACCCTTATTAAAATATGCTGATTTTAACCAAGTAGAGTGAAGGGAGGCTGAAGTTGTACTACTTACAGTGCAAGCAGTGCACTGCTTGAAACATGTGTAAGCAGCCTTGAAAGCAGGGTATCTCCGAGTAGAGCGTTCCTGACATTCCCACTTGTTTTTTAACACTTTTTTCTTCAACTTTGCCTTTGCCATCAAATTATATGTGTGTGTAAGTCTCTGTCTGACTGAGACGTAAAATGCTCATGTTGCGGCTTTTGTTGCTTTGTGGCAAGTGACTGTGTGAAAAACGCGCTGGCAGCCGCTGGCAGTCGCGCCTAATCATCAAGATCACACAATTATTCATAATCCAAGAGTGTTAGTTGCTTGACTTTAGGCCCACAAAAGTTGTCTGCCAGCTGTTCGATAGAATGCAGCTTTTGTGTTAGTGCGTAGCTATACTCTGTTTCCTTAAACGGGTAAAGAGAGTATATTGGGTGTGTTGTCTGTCCGTTCATCCAAAACTTTCTGTTACAATATTGAAGCTAGTGCAGCCAAATTACTTACACATTTTGGCATAAACACTAAGCTTATAAGATTAAAGACTCCCCCGTCGGAAGAAAGCCTATATCTTCAACATTCTTATAGCTAGAGTCACCAAATTAGGTATGCGGACTCCTGATAACGTTATTGACAGATGCTAATCCAAAATTTGCTGCAATCACCAAACTTTCCTCCGAATTTGAGCGAAATACTATATCTCCCAGACTAATTAAATCTAATACGAAGTCTACTGATGAGCTCCTTAACACTCTTCTGAACTAGCAAACAGCAAACAGCGTATATCGCAGTCGGGATCTTCCGACTGCAACGTTCCGACTTGAATTTAATTGCACACTTGGGCCCGAATCATGATATTAATCACATTTGTGGCAAACCATTCGATGGGGCACTCCAAACCCATCATTAACTTTGATGTATGCATGCAGCAGAAACAAAAACAGAAACAGAAACATGCGTCAAATGCGTGAGAATGCTGGCGGGTGAGTCACTTTGGGGCCTGGAAAGCAAGCTAAATATCAAGTAATAACTTATATCTTCTGATTTATGAAAATACTGCTTAGCTATGTATATGTTATAATCGCCATGGCAGCCATAAGTTCACATTATATGAATAAATAAATATTATAATCAGATCTTAACCTACATCTTTTTATAAAGTATCCAACTGTGTTTAAATTTGAAATAATGCAACTTTCTGTAGTTTTTTATAAAACAACTCAATTTTAAATTGTGCTACAATTTCCTTCTTAATATTACGATATATATTAATCGATATATTGAAAATAGATCATACTAGATATGAATAGACTGAGTTTTTCTCACATTTTACATTTAATAAATAATTGATTTTAGTTAAACTTTTGTTGGTAATCAGTTTGCCCGTGAATTATAAATAATATATGTATCAAATAAAGTATCAGTTCTCAAACTTTTATGGATCAACGGCCAAATCATATTCTGAATTCCAATACATTCTGAATGGATATATGTAATTGCTATAAATTCTATCGATTCTATATCTGTCCTGCGTTCTGTCAAAAATTGAGTTATTGGGATAACTTTATTTCTTAAATGTCAAACTCACCAACTTTAAGTATAATTTTAAGTTTTGATTAAAATTTAAAGACTATATTAGTTAGCTTTAACAATCGTTTGAAACATGAGTTGTATGAGAAGCTTTAATGTTCTTACAAATATCCAAAACAAAGTCAGCAATTGTAAGTATTATTATTGGTTAAATTTGGTCGAAATTTCGTAGGCCATTTTTCATTCGATTGTTCTTATTCAGGATCGCTAACCTTTGCCATAGAAAAGGCCAGAAGTTCCCACTGTGCGTCAGCCTGTCTCGTTGTCTGCTTGGATATATTTTACATATTATGTACATTATAAAGATATCGATCGCTTGGATCGAGGCTTACGCATGCGCAGAGTCGGCGCACAAATGTCTGCTGTTGTTGTTTGTTATTGTTGTTGCTTTTATGCGACATTTGGGCCTAAATCATATTTTATGGCTTTTTAGTTAAATTGAATGTTAACTTGTTTGTATCGTTCTGCTTTTCTGCAACTGCCCGTTGCGATTGTTGCTGTTGTTGTTAGTGATTGTTGCCGTGCGTTTCAAGTTCGCTGTAACCAAAATCCAAACACCAAACATTGGCCCAAACCGAGGTGTTTGCGGCCGAGAGCTGATTTTGCCATTTTGGTTGATTTTGTTTCAGTTTGCGGGCCGTTTGATTTTCATTTCTGAATTGGAAACGTGAATGGTGCACGCACAATGTTGTTGAGAGAGAGAGAGAGAGAGAGAGGGGGGTCTGTTGATCTTGCATGTTGCACCTTGATTGCCGCTGGAGGTTTGTTCGACTTTGACTTCGACTCAGCTATTTCGCATTGGCCTTTCAATGCCTGACAAGAAACGGGCGGCATCTGCACACACTTCAAGTTTGAGCCATGTTCTATGCTATATACTCTATACTATATATTATATAAGAGTCGTAAATCAAAGAGCCAATCCCTAATTGCCAGCCGTGCACCTGATCAAAATCAACAACTGCCGGCACTCGAAATTTATGATTATTTCTTTTAGCGTTTGGCTGCTTGGCCCGCATAAAAATCAATGCTGGAATATTTCCCATCTATGCAAAACAAATAAGAAAGCTCTGGCGGGGCGTGCTCGACTAGCAGATACCCTATACTCACACTTATACTGATGAGTATACAGCAGCTGCCTTTTTCTCTGCTCCTCACTATCTATATATGTAAAAGAGTTCGTGCTGACTGACTGACTGATTGGCAATCATCGCACAGCCCAAACCATAAGAGCTAGGATGCTGACATTTTCACAGAAGCTTCCATCTATGATGAAAGTGCACACTAAGACGGGATTTTGGAAAATTCCACCCACAAGCGTGGAAAATCGCGGAAAACTGTTGTATGAAACTTTTTTGTTTACCATCCAATCAGCTTCAAACTCATTTTCAGAGATCTACACAAAAATTCATTTGAAACATATTTCACCGATTTTGGAAAATCCACCCCCATGGGCGGAAAATGGGGGTCTAATTTTAGTCCGATCACCTTCAAATTCATTTTCAAAGCTCGTTATTTATACGAGTACTATATTCTTCTTATTAAATTACTTAAATTTTGAGAAATTTTGAGTACAGCTAAAAATCATATTGAAATATATGTGTACCAAAAATCACGACCTTATCTTCAAAACTGTGCTTGATAATCGTTTTTTAAAATTTTGGTCCATTGGTAAGCAGTTTAAGAAGGAAAGTTCTTCTGTAAACTAGATAGAGCTGCCAGCTTATCGATAGTGCGCCCACTCGATAGTTTTGTTAGTTCCTAATCGCAGTAGTAACGTTATAAATAAAATAAGATACAACAGAAAAATGTAAACAAACATAATAAAATCAGTTGATAAACTTAAAGCTTATCCAACTTTTAACAAAAATGCAATATATTATCTATATTTTATTACCTTACTTGTTATATCATTTAACCAACAATAAAATATAGAGTTTGTGGTAAGCCAACTCCAATCTTGTTGGTTTATACTAACAAAAAAGGATATATTTGAATATTCTATTTTAAAATAATAGAATTTTCCCTTTTCCTGGCAGATTTGAAGGTAAACAGCGCTACAAAATGATCAAGATAGGGGAAAAATAATCGATAGTGGCGGATAATAAGAAACTATCGATACTATCAGAACTACATAAGTGCATAAGTTGTGTCTAACTCAATATTGTATCGCTACTGGGTATAAATAAGTTCTTAGTATTCACAAATTATGCATATTATACATTTAATAGAATTACGAATAATTGCGATTATAATCAAATGTTGTTTCATCACAACACATATGGGACTCTTATTGTTATTTGCTATTGTTGTACTTAGTACTCGTATACATTATTGTTATTAGCATTTTCTGTGCTTGACTTCCTTTTGGCAACCTGTCAAACGAACGTCTCATGCCTCGTCGCAATGCAAGTTGCATACAAATGTTGCATTTGCTGATGGATCTGACAAGTTTATTTGATGGTACCGCCTTAGTCAGCGAGAATAGGGTGTGTTTACAGTACAGATCTCAGCTCAGGTTGAGAGATTAGACTGTACACTGAACGCATCCAAAGATTCATTTGTAGAACACGTAAACTAATCAGTTTTGTAATGTTCCCAAGCATTTTAGACCCGACTGGCTGACTTTGCATAGATTAATTGATTGGTTTCTTGTCAAGAATTAATTAAATGCAACTTAACTCATTCTAGACATGTCAGGTTGTTAGTTTGAACTTAACAAAGTCGCTTCTTTTTGAAGCTGTTGTATTTGCCATCCCTCTATCATTCCGTAAAAAGTCTTTCACTTTCCCATTTATTGTAGTACTCAGCTGGCACACGTTCTCGTCTTAACACCTTCTAAGATTGCACTTGTAATTGGTTTTCCCCATTTGGCCACAGATGTCAGGTAATTGGCACGTTTTCCATTTGTGCCACGCTCCATGAAGCAGGGAATGGGGAACCGATATCGAAGCTGGAGTCAATTGTCGTCATATTGCTTGGTGTTTTGGGAAATTAAGCACGGTGGCAACCTCAGGGCTGGTATGCAACGTGGCCCCGTGCCACACGTCATGGCTCTAAGTGCAACAATGACTAATCATCGAAGTATCGCCCGCTTTTCGTAATAGACGAACGTGCCACGGGCCCGGGCCCCTCCAGTGACTCGTGACTATCTTTCACCTGTCGGTTGCATTGGGCAATCGAGACTAATTTGTTACTAATCGCTGATGAGAGCGCCGGGTGATGAAAGTTTTGGTAATTTGGGTGCATTGCTGAAGATACTTGCACATTCGTTTATGCGCGGAAGCCTAACATTATATCTCCAATGATGGTTTTGTAATACAAAAAACATTATTAACTAGCGTGTAACAAAAAAAGGCTGCAATCAAAAACACAAACTGTTTAAGTAAACTGCGTAAAAAGTTGCACTTTTGCTTATATTAGTCATTTTGTAGTGCCCCTACTTACCACTTATATTTATACCATTGCCTTTACTCTTGTCCTCAGACAGTAGTTATATCGGAACCGGCCGAATCGGATCCCTATATCATGTAGCTTCCTTTGAAGCGATCGATCGACATGTTTTCTGTGATTTTATTTGTATTTTTTAACTCTGCGAACTCTGCAATTTAAGGTTTCTGTATGCTCCTTAGAGGCTGATTAAATTTAATAAAAATCCGACCATTATATCTTATAAGTATATGTACTGTATAAAGAAGCTAGCTCTGACTGACTGACTAAAGAAGGCTACATTGCCTTTACTCTTGCCCTCAGACAGTAGTTATATCGGAACCGGCCAGATCGGATCACTATATCATGTAGCTTCCTTTGAAGCGATCAATCGACAGGTTTTCTATGAATTTTTATTGTAGTTTTTAAAATATTGCAAGCGAACTCTAGAATTTTAAGGATTCTGTATGCTCCTTAGAGGCTGATTAAACTTTATATAAATCCAACCATTATATCTTATAGTTACCATAGGAACAATAGGATAAAAAAGGAGTTTTAGTAAGAAAAACCTTTTTTATTTACACACCAAAGTAAGCCTGATCGAGTCTTATTAAACTTTATATAGTTTGGTAATCAAACAAGAAAGAATCTTTTCGACTTTTCATATGGAGAAACCTTGTTGCAAGGCAATTCTGCCTAATTTCTCAACAAGTGTAACTAGCAATAATTGTTTTTCTTTAATAAAAGAGTTATAACTAACTAAATGTCAACAGTTTAGTTTGCTGGGGATGCGCAGTGCAATGGGCACAGTTTTGTTAAATGTGGTCATAAATTGAATTCAAAGCCGAGCAGTGTTTATAAATTGAAAAACAACAACTAAGACAGCAACAACAACAACAAACAACAAACAACATCAAAGGCATAACGTAATTAAACGCATAATAATCTAATTGCATATTTTGCGTGTTGATTAATGTTAATTGCCAGGCGCAGACGCTTTTGCAGCGAATGCGCATTTATTATTCACATTCGCATTCGGATTCGGATTCGAGTTTGAGTTTGAGTTGAAGTTCGAGTTCGCATTTGGACTGAGAATCGCTGTGCGTTACTCATACGCAGCGTGTGCAGCGCTAATGACCAGACCTGCAGATACATTTGTATCTGTATCTGTATCTGTACCTGGTCGGCTCGAGCTGTATATCTGAATCAGTGTGCGTCTGTAAATCTGTCAATTTTGTAAATTACATTCGCACGCAGCCAACGCGACGACTGCGCTGCATTCAATTGCCGTTTTTATGCGTTTGTTGTTAGCTCGTTGTTAGCTATGCTGTTGGCTTTTAAATGCCAATGTCTTGCCCAAAATTCGAGTGCAACGGCAACGGCGACGGCGACAGCAACTGCGAATTGTGAATGAGTTTTGGCCCGGCCGAAAGTGTAACGCGGCGGTGGCGTGTCCTTGAACGCATGATTTGCTATTTCTATTGACCAGCATTGACCAGTCAAGCTATTGATGGCACTATCGATAGTACCGATGGTTTCATTGTTTCTCCAAGATTGATTGATAATCAACAATATTGATTGCTGTCTTTGATGCCATCAAAACCAATGTTAGAAATGAAACAATTTGAAATGGAATTGAAATAATACAACTGTAAGCATAATATATCGATAAGTACACATAAGCAACCCAAATGTACTTGATATATCGATACCTCACTTCACTTTGTATCGATATATCCACAAGAAACGATCACTTTTAGAGAAATTGTCGAAGCGAACAGTCATGTATAATTTAAAGAGAAAACATTGAACAAAAGATAGTTTCTAAAGTGATAGGTTAAACTATTGATACTTTAGATAGTACCAGAATTTGGCATAAATAGTGGTGTATATGGAATTGCGATAATGAAAAGCAATCGTTAGTGGCGGAATATGCGAAGTATCGAAAATATCGATAGAGTAATCGATTGTTTTGTGGCTCTAATTGTAAGACAAATATAGTTATAAAAAAGAAGAACACAATCAGCGCGATTCCCAAACCTGCATTCTCTCCATTCCGAACTCGCTTTTTAATGGAATATCAGCCGTTTTAAAGTTTTTGAGGTTATGTTCAATTAGTTGTTACTCCTGTGGCTCAAAACCAAGACTTTTCAAACCGAATTATACCTCTTTTTCCAGCATAGCTAAATATATGGATTGCCAATGTTTTGAGCAGAGTCGGATATGCAAACAGGCTTGAATACTCATCGCTTATATTATGAATGTTATTGTTTTACAGAACTAATATTGAAATGAATGAGAACTATAGCTGGTCTGTCTATCTAATATCGATAGTTTGATACTTCTAATGCCCAGCGCTAGCTTTTGCTCTAGCAATTGGTATTGCCTTTGGTATTGGCCCAATCTCAATCACAATTTTAAGATGGCAATCTCAATGTGAGTGCTCGTAGTTGGCGGTTCGTAGTTGGTTGTTGGTTCTTTGGTAGTTACCTGGGCAAGCGTGGCCACCGTCAAGCCAAAGGTGAATGCTATCTGCGGCACTGTCGCACTTCCGCTCGCCGTGCTGCCAACGCCGATGAAAACCAAGAAAAATGTGCCCACCAGCTCGCCGAGCAGCATTCGCCAGATTTTCTTGTTCTCCGTGATGTCGGCCACGCCAACGAACTTGGACATATCTGCAAAAAAGGTAAATTCAAGACAAATGAATTAGCGTTAACAAACAGCAGCGGCCTATTGATTAAACACTCGCCCAGCGCATGCCAAACTTTAATTAATTATTGAATTACTCATGCATCGACAAATGTAATCAATCAATGTAATTTGCTTTAAATTCGAATTATGAAATTTTGAGGCTGTTCTGGTGGTTATGATCAACGCCTTTCTAAAATCTTTTAGCTGGGCTATGAATATGTATTGAAATATAACCATACTCTAATTGATTTTCAATGGGTATTAATATTCAATTTATTTGGTATTATTTCAAGAAGTTGTAGCTCAAATAAAAAACACCCCTTTCTAGAAGAGAAACTGTATAGAACACCCCTTTCTAGGAGAGAAACTGTATAGAACACTCCTTTCTAGGAGAGAAACTGTATAGAACACTCCTTTCTAGAAAAGAAACTGTATAGAACACCCCTTTCTAGGAAAGAAACTGTACTTGGTTCTAAGTCTAATTGATTTTCAATGGGTATTAATAATCAATTTATTTGGTATTATTTCAAGAAGTTGTAGCTCAAATGTAGAACACTCTTTCTAGGAGAGAAACTGTATAGAACACCCCTTTCTAGGAGAGAAACTGTATTGAACACTCCTTTCTAGGAGAGAAACTGTACTTGGTTCTTAGTCTAATTGATTTTCAATGGGTATTAATATTCAATTGATTTGGTATTATTTCAAGAAGTTGTAGCTCAAGTATAGAACAGCCCTTTCTAGGAGAGAAACTGTATAGAACACCTCTTTCTAGGAAAGAAAGTGTATAGAACACCCCTTTGTAGGAGAGAAACTGTACTTGGTTCTTAAACTCTTCGTATACGTTGTACATGCATCAAACAGTTCAGCGGCATTGCAAACAAGCAGCAAAGTTTAAGTTGTAAGGGTTTCTTGAATAACTTCGGAACTTATTGATCTATTATGAGTGAACAAATTCAAAATTGTCGCTGTAAATTGGAACTAGCTCTACTAATTTTCAAAATTCTTCATAGACAGATAGATTTGCTTGACTCGGCTATTAATACTGATCAAGAATATATAATTTATAGAGTTATAGAGTTACAGGTTCAGTTCTGTTCCCATCTTTTACCCAGTGCATGGTTAGAGGGTGTAAAATTGGACTTCCGTCCCTTAGGTATCTCATTATATACACAACATATCTATTAATCTCTATTGTCTTGTTAAAGTTCGTATCTTGCAAGATCTCGTAATGCCTTGACAATTTCACACCACTTGATTAATTAATGTGCTCAATCGCACTCTGCACATTATTTCCTCAATTTGTTTACTTGGCTATTTAGTATTTACGTATTGTTGTTGTTGCCTGTTTAAGCCCAATGCTAATTAGCAGGTGTCAATTAATTTGTTTAAACAAATAAAAACGTTATATTGACGCCTCGTTTGCAATCGTTTAGTGTTGAAATGTAAATAAATTACTTGAGATTAGTGAATACAAATAGAAGTGCTCTATTCTACCCAATATTAAGCAAAACTGATCCCACAAAAGGGTATAAATCAAATATTAAAGTATCTGTTAACAATGCACAAATTAACATTAATATTCTGATTTATTGTCTGGTTTGGGTTGGCTGCTAATTGTTAAACTAATTTGCTTTAAGTATCCACGTGTTTTGAAATAAGTTTGAGTATCTCAATTATTCGATACAGCGGCCTTTTCAAATATCATTTCAGTTAAATGTTTCAGTATAAAATATAGATAAATTGAAGAAAAATATATAAATAAAAACAAAATAAAATAAAAATTATAAATAAAATGGTTTTTATTTGATGCTCTACAGTAATTCCATCACGTCGATTATATTACGCCATATAATATCCATTTTTAACCAAGCTTTCAATGCGTATTCTTCTTTCTTGTCATTTAGGATTCACCTTCTTATATTCATCCAAACAACTTTGAAACTTCTTTGAAATCGGTGGAATATGGAAGTGTCGACTTATTTGTTGTATAGAATCTATACTATAGATCTTTGAATATGAATTTAAAGCCGATGGTAATAGAGTTTTAAAGAATAACTTTCTTCGTTTCTTTTATTTCCGCACTTATGGGTGGAAGTATCCTCATAGATGGAAGCTATTTTAGGAAATTTCATTCTTGTAGCCTTCTTTAGTCAGTCAGTCAGAGCCAGCTTCTTTATCTATATATATAAAAGTGAATGTCTGTCTGTATGTTCGCGATAAACTTGAAAACCGTTTAAAGGATCTTGATGAAATCTTTTATAATATATTCCTTGAAGTCCAGGGAATGTTTATAGCTATAGTTTGTTGTGTCATCACCACCCCCACACAACCACCCACTCATAAACGAAAAATGATAATATTCATGAGTATAATTGTACATTAAATAAAAACTATAATATCCACGAGTGTTAGTGTGTGTAAGTGTGTAAGTGTGTGGGGAAGGAAGTTTCATAGCAATTTTTTTACCGTGCCCTCGATCGACATAATAAATATTTATAAGAATCAAAATTTAAATAAATATAGTTAGGAAATGCGAGCAACGCCGCGGGTATAAGCTAGTATATAGTATATAGTACTTTCATAGATATATGGAATTATATTTTATTTGCTCTCTGCACTGGGCTCCTTCTTTGGAACTTGAGCAACTTGAGGCCAGGGCCATAGTAATCATCGTAATCCGCATATCAAATAGGTAAAATGCTTATCAAACTGCACACTTTTAGCAGCTCTCAGTTGGCACAGTGTCAAGTGCCTCACAGCCCTCCGTTAGCCCCCCTTTAGCCCCGCTTTAGCCCCTCTGATAAGCGATGTTATCACTGAGTCCGCACTTCATTTAATACGCCAATTATCTTTCATGTTGCTCACGCCTTTGGTTGTTCTTGTCGTTGTTGTTGTGCTGTTCCCCTTTTTGGCCCCAGTCTCATGACATGATGATAACGGGCACGTCATAGCGCCATTTAGGGGGATGGTGGGGCCGACGAGCCAATTTCCAGACAAACTCAGCATTTGGCTGCTTGTCCGACGGCTTTAACCAGTGCAACTCTTTAAGCTGCATCGTAAAACAATTGGCAACGTGCTTTTTGCACAGCAACAACAACAATCCACCAGTCGAGAGTGCTCGACTAGCAGATGCCCTGTGCTCAAATCTGTAGTATCCAAACACATATTTGTTCTTGAATAACTTCGGTGTTTAGTTACTGATCGTCATGAAATTTGGACAATAGATAAACAAGTATTCGAAATTTATATATACCAAAAATCAAAGCTATATATACAAAATTGTGGCTATGAGCTGATCTTAATTAAAAATTATTAATCCTCCAAAAGGAAGAAACGTATCGTATTGTATCACATTGACAAACAAGATGCCTAAATCTACGTAGTTTAGGAAATAATATAGCTATTCTAATTAGGATACCTCTAGTTCTTATTGAAAACTAGCAACTGAACATCTAGTCTGTTGATAGATCAAGCAAAGTATATACTCTGTAGGATGGATACATGTCTGTTGCCTGTTACGTGCTTCCCCCAACAGTTACATACCCGCTTTTCACATTCTGACAGGTACAGGGTATAAGTACAACAGCAAACAGCATTGGGAACGCTCGAATAGCATTTCATTCAGATTCACCGGGCATATGACAGGCATATCGGGTTACAAAGTCGTGTAATGGAGAAGCTCAGAATGCCGTCAAACGTGCTCAGAATGTGAAATCAGCTTGGCAATGATCGATGACAGATGACAGGAAAGGAAAGGAGGGGAAAGTTACAGGTTTACTGAGTAAGTGCTCGCAAAGCCAGGCCGAAACAAACAGATCCATAAAGCTACTACGACACTACAAATATAAATAAAGCACATAATTAATCAAAGTCAATCAATGTTGCGATAAAAATTACCCATCATTTCGCACTTCAAATTTGACGACGCGCTTTTATCACAAACGCTAACTTTTCAACTTGACAGTAAAGAGCAGATATTATTAGTATCAAATATAAATATAGTCTAAAAAATATATAGGTATTTATTAATAATTCGCCAGGAATTTGGTTTTGATCAAAATTTGAATCAACTTCTAAAATGCATAACAAAAAGTTCGATTAGGAGATTGAAACAGAGATTAAAAATGATTAATCATTCATTCGATTGTTCCAATATAAGATATAAGATATAGTGCTCCGATTTTGATCAAATTTGATCAATATCTAAGATGTATAACGAAACTTTGAAACTTTTTGGTGAGTTTGGTGAGTATTTTATACAAATGCTCAATTGTTCACCGATCTTTCTTAAGGCAGCTATATAGATATATATACAGTGCTTATAGTTTCATAATTTGCTTGTCTATCAAAATATTAATCAAATTTGATTGAAACTAGCCCACTCTTTCATCAAAATAGTTCACTTAGGTTAAAAAACTTGACCTTTTTATAAATTTGATTGAACTTTTGAGAGATTTGACTTAGAAAACAAGCTAAACTTTTCTATATGTCTGCAAGAGTATTTCATCTTCGTCGTTTTCATTACATGTACGATGCGATTCATACTTGTTTCCAAATGTTTCCAATTACCATGTGATTAAAATTCCTGTAGCTCCGCTCAGTTCGAGCCTCAAGAGCAACATGAAACTGTCAGCAAACTAGAGTAGACACCCACAGAGGTTGGCTGGCATAGATGGAGTTTGGAAACTGAGTGAAGAAATATATAAACATAAATAAGGCCCAAAGAAACGAGATCAGCTCGCTGACAAGAATCGTAGACTAAAGCTGCAATTAGCATAAGCCAAAATTTATGGTTTATTTGCATTGGACATTTGTTTAATTCACGCATTGCACATTGTATGCTAAGCGACTTCTGAGCTCAATTTGTTTATGCAAATCAAAATGTGGTTTATGTGCTGCTGTGCTGTGGTGCTGTGTGATTGCTGCGGTTGTTGTGGCAGCAACAGGTGGCAACAGCAACAAATCAGCGGCAAATTGAAGCGGCTGAAGGCCCCAGTAACAATTGCTGCTAATGTATGCGACAATCAATCAATCAGCCAATCAATCACTCACTCACTCACTCAATAGTGCAGTAATGCATCATTAATAGCTCTATCCATAACGGCGCTTCGTTGCTCATCAAGTTTATTAATCATTTTGTGAGGCTCCCAGATTCACAGCTCAAGTTCAATGAAACATTGGCAAACTTGTTTGTTTCGCGTTCAACTTGAAGTGCAAATTGAAATTGAAGTTGAAATTGACTTGCAACTGGAATTGGAATTGGAATTGGAAGTGGAAATGCACTTGACTCTTAACGGCCCACAAAAGGTGTTAACTTTGCTCAAGTTTGTAATGTTGTTGTGTAATTGCCCTTGTCTAAGTCACTGATTATTCTAGACTCTGTCAACATATTTCCCTTTAATTAGCAGTTATGGTTAGCACAGTGATTACGCAGATAGCAAATGCAGCTATTTTTAAACTTTATTCATATACAAGTCGATGGGCCTATTGGGGTCTTATGTGCCTTAAGTTATTGGCCCGAACTGACTGACTCACAATTTATAATTGATGGCTTCCACCTTGTATAACAAATGTAACTTAGATACGCAATTTGAAAAACAACTTTAATGTTTCTTGGTAGGAATTTCTAGTCATATTCTAAAGTTATAAACTATATCAAGAAGACTAAAAACTTTGCTCATATTAAGCTTAAGAAAGTTTTAATTTATTGCAAACTATTCTCTTAAATTGAGATAAAATGACATGTAAGAACTTTTTCCTTGGCAGTGAGATTTATAGTCACCAAATGTGATTAGAAAAACAAGCTCAAAGCTTATCAAATGAAATGAGCAAGAAAGATTAAATTTCATTGCGAACTCTTGTCTTTATTTAAGGTTAATATACTATTATAAAACAATCCCCTTTGTAAGAATGTTTAAATATATTTGTGCTGAATGAGATTTATAGTCAGCAAATGCGTTTAGAATAATAAGGTCGATAAGATTTAACAAATTTCCTCATATTAAGCTTACGTGTAGGTAGATTAAATTTCATTGAGATGAAAGAAAAGAAAAACAAACTCTGACATAATGTATTCAATATTTCCCCCAGCTATGGATAGAACAAATTCGATAAGATGAATTTAAGTTTAGTTTTAAGAAAGATAAAAGTTCATTAAGAAATAGTCCCATCAATCTGACTAGAACTTTGCTATATAATAAAAGATGTAGGAACAAACTAATGTGGATGTTCTAAGAGATGAGAATGTAATTGATAAGTTAGTAAATATTTAAGTATTAATATATTAATATGTAATAATTAATATTTAGAAGATGTAGGAATAAACTAATGTGGATGTTCCAAGAGATGAGAATGTAATTGATAAGTTAGTAAATATTTAAGTATTTGAATATCATTAGATCAACAACTTAATAATATGTTAAGGCAATCATTAAAGAATTTGAACAAATTGATTTCGTGTTGTGAAAGATTATATTTTAAAATTGCTATGAAATTATAATCATATTATAATAGCTAATAAATTAATTGACATACATTTCTTGAGTGCATTCAAAATAGCCAACTAAAATTAAGAACACTTAATATAATACTATAAGGTTATTATTCGGGTAGTCGGGTGCTGATTAGCAGTTAGTATAAATAGAATGAGCTCAGTTTATGGGGATTATAATTATGTTTAAATATAAACAACTATGGCTACCAACTATGGCTACCATATCATAAAGATAATAAGCACACTGACTGGCTGAAATCAAGAGTCCACTTGAGTGGATTTGGGGAACCTTATCAACTTGGCCAGCATAATCTAAATTATTTCTTTATGGCCCACTTATTTATGGTTAGACAGCAAGAGGGATTTGGTTAACCTTCCGGCAAGATTTTAATATCGGTTTTGGTTTTGCGACTGTGGTGCCAAGTGCAGATCAAATTAAATTAAATTAAATATATTTGTGACATCCTTGGGCGTCGAGCTGTGCAAATGAGTGTCTCATGTTTAAAGATATGATCTTAAGTGCCATTGAGCAGAAATCAGCAACTTGTAGGCCACCAAAATGGGTCTATGAAAATGCCAAAAAGAAACAAACAAACAACAAAATACAAATGAATTATTGTTGCTGCCCGCACATTAATAATTGTTCCAAAAATAAAAAAAAAAACCCAAAACAATAAACATTACACACAATAATCGACAATTGGACAAGCCAAAAATAAAAGACCAACGAAAGGTGATTTTTTATTTGTTTCTTTTTCTTGGGGCGTGACGACAAGACATTGAGTGGATTTAAATCGCCAAAAAAAGAAAAAAGAGATAAGCACACAAGGCTATATACAAATTGAGATTGCATCTAATGGATACAGAAATCTGTTGCCTTGTTGTCTTAATAAATAACATATTGTTTAAATGGATTTTAATTAAACCAATTAGCAAACGAGTAATAAAAATATGAAATTCCCGACTGCAGTATACTAAGTATGTTCTCATTCTAAAAGTTTTTCTCTTTAATGGGGGGATTATGTCAAATTTGTGTTTACAATGGCTAAAAAGGTGTGGAAGATATGAATTTTACTCATTTATGAGAGAGAGGGTAGAGTTGGCATAATTTCTTTTTAACAAATCTATCAAGGATCTCATCAGTAGTCTGCATACCAAATTTGATGAACGTTATCTATAAGAATGTGGAAGATATAGGTTACTGTGTGTTCGGGTAGGAGAAGATCTTAACACTTAACCAGACGAGGATAAATATTGTTTACCAAATTACAATATACACGTTTTATTTACAATTTTTGAAGCAGAGTATAATTATGAACATATTTTCTTCAGGTATTCCAAATGTTTTCCCCACTTTTCCCCACACGTTTCTCCCCACTCCCATCTAGTTAATAGGTATGTCAAAGTCGAGGCCAGCCCACTATCGGAAGAGGTGAACACGACAGCGACATAAAATTAATTAGTGAGTGCGCATCAAAAAACAAGTTGCTATCAAATACAAATAACATTAATTTTTAATTGAGAATTGTCAACGGCGGACAGCAGGGGCAACAACAGCGCCCCCTAGCGCCCCCTAGCGCCAGTTAGCACACATTCCAGTGGCATGTGTAATGTGAGTACTCCATAACGGAATTCTGGAGTTTCAATACGCTGGCACATGTAACCCACATTGACGCGAGTAGCGAGTAATGCATAACGAGTAACGAGTCATTTGAGTTAGAGATGGGCGCGTGTTATCGACAATTTATCGTCAGTAAACAGAATTGTGGATATATTACGCATATATAATATTGAATGGTATGAATAGTATTCCTTCTGAAATTGTGTGTTTTTAATTGATATAAATTGATATTTTACCCAGTGATACAAGCTAATATTTATAGCGAAATATAGAATTAAAGAAAATGAAGAAGATTTTTATTAAATTATATATTCATCATCAGAATTTTGTAAAAAATAACAAATCCAGAAATGGATACAATTATAAATAGTTTTTTCTATAAATTTCCATTTTTTCCATAGTTGTAATTTGAAACTAGATATAAGCTAATCAGGAAGTCCACAAACATTGATTATTAATTATTAAATAAATACATATTTAAGACTTTGTCATTTCAAAATTGTACTATATTTCCTTGAATATATATGGATCCCTCTACTAAAAAAATACTATAAAATATCTATAAGTGTACTTAGTTTCTTGGTAGTTGGTAGTTTATATTGCATTCTGTTAGGCTATAACCTGTCGTGTCACGAATGAAGCACGACACGCGCCCATGTCTAGCTCGAGGCACTCAGATCTTGGGTACTTGTCCCGTTTGCGCACAAATTATTATGCAAAACAGGTAGAAGAGAAGCTCGGTTTTAGCTGATTTTGCAGTGGACTCTTCCGCATTTGGCTTTGGCAACAACAAAGCCAAGAAAAACTGTGATTCTTAATAGTGCTGCTTGCAAGATAGAAATCTTGTTGTTGCCGCTGATGGCATATAAATGTATTTATAAGTGTACATATGTATCTGATGTTGATACCAACAACACACAATTCAGTTCTAATGTCAAGGTCAAACACATATCACATTTTCTATGTACATATGTTTGTGACTGACTTGTACTTTCGCTATCTGAACTGTGGCATCAATGGAGCCGCAGAATGGACAGAAAGTTGGCCGACAAGTGACTACTCACATATATATATATATGTATATATATGTGTATATATGTATGTATATGTCCAGCCTAGCCTCCATCCATGTCTTTTACGTTAACGTCTTTTGACCAACTAACGGCAAATCTGCGGCCTACAAAAGAAATTTTATTGCATTTTGCATTTTGCGGCATTCGCCTGAGTGTGGCAGACCACAAGAGCTTGGCTCGAGGGTCGTTTGATTAGTTCAGCATGTATAGAAACTATATCAAAATATTTAATTTTCTCCTAAATTACCCAACTGATGTAGTAAATAATGTATAAAATATTAATATTTAAGTTGGATAAATTAACATGCAACAGAAACATACTTAACACCATACTACACAATATAACATATTCTATATATTTCATTTCATTTCATTTCATTTATTCACAGTAAAGTAATTATGTGTATTTGTGTGTGTCCTAATATTAATTACAATAAGGAGTTCAGACTTCATAGCCTTTTCTGCCTAAGTATATACATAGAACTTTTAATCAAAAAATTATAGCTATTAAAAATATTCTATATATAATGTAATTAATGATTATTTAATGAAATAAGTCAAGCCAATCCTCACTAACTGAACCCCGGGCAGCCAATACTATTACCATGTTAACTCAAAGCTTAAACTTTAAGTTAGCATTATATAAATTAATAAAACAAATATTTTATATAATTTTTAAAACAAATAGATAACATTTTAAATAAAAGAAATATTTTAATTTTTTATAGTTCAAGTGAATTTCATGAAAATAATTCAAAATTCGTAATAAATGCTGCACATTATTTATGATTTAATTAAGAAAAGTAGGAAGTTATGTTAACTGTGTCTTACAGTTCCAAGAAATGAAGCTAAATTTAAAATGATAGTCGAATTTTTGAATTGGTTTTGATAAGGGCATATATTGATATTTGTACAGTAGATACTTAGCTTATATTTATTTGGAATACTATATTCTGATTGCTTAAAGTACAAAAGATATTTAAGTTAACGCTACACTCACAAACATTAAATTCAATATTGAATAACATTGTAACTGCCAAAATTATACTATATCTTATTCCAGCTCACAATATTCTAATTTCAAGCTCAAATACTAAAGAGATTTGTAATTATATCTCTGTATGAATAATACTAGAGTAATTTACATTAATTAAAACTTGTAATTCTCAATAACAATTATAGTTTCTTTCCATAGTTTTAGAACGACAAATTTCACAATATTCTATTAAGCAAAATTCACAAGAATTTCACAAAGAAACGTTCAACTTTCAGCACGTGATTCTTTGATTGACAAGCTACGAAAGCTGACATTCAATGATAATTTCAAGCCAACTTGGTGAATGACTTGGTCAGTACGCGCAGTTGTTGGATTCCTCCTCCAATTGTTAGTCACTGCAGCAGATACGATCTTCAGAGTCCGCCTTTCAAGTGCCCGACAAGCCCCAACAATTTATGGGCGTTAGAAATGTGCAGACCGATAAGATAAAGGCCAATGGCAGGGTGGCATTGAACGGCAAGAGAGGAGTGTGGCACACAGATGCATTCCCGCTGCTATCACTCAGATTGTTCAGTTACGCAAGGTCTATGCGAGTATAGTAGTACAATTATCTGGCATGACTGGCAACTCGAATCGGCGATCTCAAGGCACGCGATGTGCTTTTAATTTATAATCACTGCAGTTGCAGTTCTACATATAACATAGTATGTGCCTGGCGGCGACTTCCGTTGCATGTACTTGGCCTAACATCCTGCGCTCGTAAACTAGTACTGCCAAAAGGATGTGATTCGGCAACGCCAAGGTGCAGTCGCAGGTGCAGGCAGCCTTGACCAGGCCAAAGCCAAAGCCAAAGGTGAAGGCGTGGCTGGCCACACACGTGTCACGTAGATAGACACACACCTTGTTGCGGGGTGGGGCACTGGGTGCTGCAAGAACTCAAAGGCTTGGCTGTCCATTTGGGGATTGTCCATGTGTGCTGTGGACACACCCAAATCCTGTAAGAAATCACTGACACTATTCATTTGGGGCGTGGTCCTGACTGCGTATTCTTGGTTATGAGCGCACAACGCTGCGTATGAGTAATGTCACCAGCCGCTGCTACTCATCATCCCTCCCTCCCCCACTGCGGCTGCTCCTCCTCGGAGTCCTGCTGAGTTCATTATGCCAAATAGCAAATGCTAAATAAGTTCGTAGAACAAGCAACTCGTTTATGACCTGAAGACACGCCAAAATCGCATAACTCGCTAATTTACGTATATTCGCTCATATGTTTATTAATGTTCTATTAAAGTTTTTGGCACACACATTAATGTTTATACCCTGTATCCATTAAACATGGCTAGAGCCTTAACCGACTAGAGAAGCCTATAAAGTATATATATGCCTAATCAGCATCAACATGAACTAGGCAAGAATACTATAATTCTAAAATGATCGACCTTTCAAAGGGGAAATATCATTTTTGTTCCTTTTAAACTTGATCACAAGCACTTCAGTAATGTCTAGCTAGGTACAGGGTATCTTTCAGTCAAGTATATGCAATCCTACCTGTTAATATGTCATATCGTCTGTCTTTTTGCTCGTGACTCCGCTTTGGCTTGTGCATTTCAGTTAACCTCTGCCTTAGCCAGGTGTAATTAGGAATTCAAACAAAAGCTAACAAAAGGCGCGTGTTTCATTCTCGTTCCACGGCAATTAATCAATTTAATCGGATTATTAAATTCGCTACTCTGCGCTGCTTTTTGAACCCTTTCTCAGCACTTGGCTTGAAAGGTGATGATTTTATTAAAACAGCCAAAATAAAACCAGAAGATAGCCAACAAGCCAGGCGCTGTTCTTCACAGCTAGTGCGAAAAACCTGTTCGGAGAAAAAGATACTTCTCAAACTTAGCTTAGCTATAAATTTGGTTATAAATTTATTAATTAGTCAGCACGGCTTTTCGGCTATTCGATCTGTATGCGGGAGGTGTGTTTTATGGCCTGCTAATTTATGCCTTTAAACGAGCTCGATTACGTAGCCAATAAATCAGCGCTAATTCTCTACGGGGACTCCTCCGAAGAGCTAATAGGCCGCTTTTTCGGGCTAAGGATGAGTAAGCTGCAAATTGAAATATACAGAGTTCTGCTTTCAAGATCATTAAGCGGATGTTTTCAAAGATTAAAGCCTTAAAAAGAAATCGAAAAGCAACAATTAAATAAGTTAATAAGGTAACGAATCGGAAAAACAAAAGCAGATGTTATTTAGTGTTTTGGGAAAGAATGAGATCTTTACTGAAAAAGTGTTATAGTGAAGATCCTTTCCCACTTAAGCAAAGTTCCTAAAACGGAATTAGGACGAATTTTCTTTGTTTAGGGAGGAGGGAAAAGTGTTATACTGAAGATTCTTTCCTTCATAAGCAAAGCTCGTAAAACTGAAATAGGACGATAAAGTTTTCATCCTGAATTTACTTTGTTAAGGGAGGAGGGAACAAGTGTTCCCAAGACTGAATTAGGACGATAAATTTTTCATCCTGAATTTTCTATGTTAAGGGAGGAGGGAAAAGTGTTATAATAAAGATTCTCTCCTACTTAAGTAAAGTTCCTAAGACTAAATTAGGACGATAAAGTTTTTATCCTGAATCTTTGTTAAGGGAGGAGGAAAAAAGTATTCTTAAGACTGAATTAGGACGATAAATTTTTCATCCTGAATTTTCTTTGTTAAGGGAGGAGGAAAAAAGTATTCTAGTGAAGATTCTTTCCTACTTTAGCGAAGTTCCTGACTCAATTAGAACGATGAAGTTTTCATCCTGAATCTTTGTTAAGGGATGAGTGTACCCCTAACTCTTTACTCTTTTTCTACAAACAAGAACTTAACAAACACACTTAGAAAGGAAACTTTATCGTATATTTCCAATTAATATCCCCATTATTTTGCTTATGTCCCCCTTTATATATAGTACTACTGTACTTAGATTGAGTTAAGCTCCAATCAAGAACTCAAAAAATAAATAATAGCAATCAGTTATTTACTAATTAGTGTTTAAATTTACTCACAGTCACGTAAGCAAAAACTTTCCATGGGAAGAAGATTCAACTTAGAAACTTTTTCTATTCAAATGGCTTAGTAACTTAATTATAAGCCGCGCTCATTAATAACACGTTGATGTCCCATAGAGCTCACTGAAGCTTTGCGTGTGACCCCCAACCCAACCCAACCCAACCTATTCGAATCCCAGTCCCAATTCCAATCCATAGATAACTGGCGCCTATCGCCGCCCGAGGCAATGTATCTTTAGCCTGATCAGATACAGATACATTGGCAGCGCGATACTCAGATGCGAGTAATGAGCATGTTTAAATTCGCATTTGTTATTTTCGCTACTGTGCACAGGCAAATTGGCAATTTCACCGTGATGTCATGACTGTCAACAGTTAGCACGATTACACCTGGCTATATATAGTTGGAAGCATAATTTTATTTACTACGCAAAAAGATGTCTCGACTTCCGACTGGCATTCATGGCTTACACGATGTTGGCCAGCATGAATTATGCGATGGCCAAGACGCAGTTGTCGCAAGGCAATAAGAGAAATTATAAACACGCTAAAGGCTTAGCCATGGTCTGTAGAACTCTAGAACACTAGAGCTGGCCAGACAAGAGTATCGATAATAATGCTATCGATGGTATCGAAAAAGGGAGTGATTAATTGATTGAAATAATTGAGATACTATAAGAACAAATCATAGAATTGGCGTTACCATATAATCGAATCAAATTGCATGTAGACAATCGATAATCGATGCTGTAAAAGTCTCGATAGTGGATTAAAGGATGTAAAAAACATCGATTATTCTTTCATAAACGGATGTTCACTTGCAAAAAGGCGCTTTAATACTAATAATATTCTGATTCTAATACTAATACTTTGCATAAAACAGAACTATTTATAATTTTAGTTCGAAAATCATTCCGATCATGGAAAGTTGCTGTGGTTTTGGGGTTTTTCAATAAAACTAATCGATTTTTTATTGATAGTGCCGTCGATTGTCTTGCACGCTTATTGTGAACTATGAGTATAACTTACTTCCATTGTAACTGGCTAAGGCCAAGGTTAGGCACTGACTTTGGACCCAGACTGAGGCCTATGTTAGGGGCTTTTAGCAGCACTATAAACACAACTGCACAACCTGAGCACAGTTAATATTTAAACCAAATATTGGCTTTGTGTTTCTCACGCGGTATTTGTGGGGCTTGTTTGGACAATTGTTTAAACAATAGCAGAGCAGCCTGACATTAATTAGCTGCTCGAAGAATTTCAATAATGGAGCATGAAAATACAGCCCGCCGGAGCAGATTAATTAGTGTGGTAAATATTTTTTATTTTTTTTTTACCAATTTTCATTATCTTTTAAGCTTACGGAATAATTAACTGCAAATAAGACAATTGAAAACATTCCTAATAATCATTATAATTTGCATTTAAAAACAGTCTAACTGAGCTAGCAATTTAATATCTTATTATGCCTCAAAAATGTTGCTTAAGTTTGATTAAAATCTGATGACTTTATCATAGAACAATCGGTAGAATATTGAGATTTCTGTATGAAAGGTATTCCTGCAAGAGTATTTATATTCGTTCTTTCTTTGTTGTTCTCAAATTTCTACCTTTGTAATTCTATCGAGTCGCAGTTCATTCACTTGCTGGTTAAGTTTCTTAACTGCCTTTTTCTATGGTTTTTATTGTCAGTTTTCGTTCAGGAAGTCATCATCGTTTAAATAGCCAAAGTTGATGTTGCTTTTCATATGTTTACGAATAACTATATAAGTATAAATGTGTCTGTGACACGGTCTGCCTTCAGGAGTGGAGGGTTTTGTCATGAAAACTTTCAGTTCGAGCCAACTTCAGCAGCTGGCACGGAAGCAAACCCATCAGATACAAATACAAATACAAAATTCAGCCAAACTAGGGACCAATTTGCTGTCATGTTGCGACGATGAAAATATTGAAAAGTAATCATCTCGTTATTGATAAAAGAAAAAACAACAATCACAACAGCAATTCATAAAAACATATGCAAAAGACACGCATGGTTGATAAACTGCGCATAAATGATTTTTCAGCTTGTAAATATCACTACGAATGATTAAAACGGTTAAAACACACCATGAAATTCACTTCAGTGGGGTACATCAGTTTTATTAAAGAATATCAAAAACAAAGAATGAAAGAAGCACAGAATGATTTACTTAACAGCAAATCTATAAATACACCCGGTAAGATTGGTTTATTTTTAAACTTTTTCGTTTTCTTTGAAGCGCAAAAAAAACTGAAATTTATTCTTGTAAAATGCAAATATTTTTCAGATATTTGAAGTTACCAGATAGATCAGGATCTTCAGATCTTCACGTATTCACGGAGTGAGCGCGAAAAGGAGACGCCAGAGGATTCACCCAAATGACCTATCAAACCGAACAATTTAATAAATTTTGATATCCTGTTTCTACCTTATTAATTCACCCTATTATCCAGGTTTAAGTATGTACATATTTTGTTGAAATTGAGATTCACTTAAGTATAAGTTATTAAGAATAGTAACAGTAGGCTATATATCAAATAAACCTTAAAAAAATTCAGATCTTCACGGTGTAGCTCTCATAACAATCTTATAATAATAATTATACGTTCTTTTTCAATGAATATGTTTAACTTAATCATTGCTGCGAGAAACAATTAATCAAATCTTTAGCTACACTTATGTTTAACTCTGTTACGGTTTTTTTCATTTTAAAGAGAATGGATTGCTATTTTCGTAATATTTTCCTAAAGTACTAAACCAAAAATGTTTACTGCACTGTTTAAAATGGCTCACTTTTCGCATAAATAATAAAATACTCTATATATAATCGTAGTTATCATATGAATTCAAGATGTGCATATATTTTATGATGTATTTTATATCTAACACTTTTGACATCCTCTTTGAATTTGAAGTGCAGATACTTTCTATAAGGAAATCGAGCTAAATTTTTTAATCATATACCATATTAATGCAAATTTTGCACAACATATTCCACACACGTATCAATTTTGCACACTTTTCGTTACCGTTAACCTTCACAGATGTGCTCATTGTCGAGATTTCCCCAAATCACTCAGGCAGCCAACACTTTTCACTCTTTATGACATTTCACTCACTCAATGTTTTGCACTCACCTGTTTTCTCAACCATTTTGCACTAGGATTTCTGCTTCTTGTTCGCTGTCGCCTTCTTTTGTTTTGTCTTTGGCTGCTGCTGTTGTTGTTGCTGCCACTTGATTTTAGCGCCGCGTGTGGGTTCGTTGAGTTGTGTTGTTGTTGTTGCTGTTATTAATATTGTTGTTGTTGTTGGTTACTTTGCTTTCGTTTTTGCGGTAAAAGTGCGCTTTGGTATTGTATTATTTGGTATTTTGGCGCACTTGAATCAAATTATTGTGCCAAATTTGTTATTGCCAAATAATAATTGTTAAGGTTAAGTGGCCGCAGTTGCACAATTGCCAGTCACAGGGCACTTGACCATAAAAATTGAAATTGAATTCGAATTTGAAATTGAAAAGCGTTATTTTCGTATTGCGTTGGAACTGTTTACAAATTGCGCAAACGCCCCAACACAAAAATAAATATCGAGTTTGAATTTAAAAAGTTTTTGTTCAACAATTTCACTTAACGGCCAATTTTCGCGAAACTCTTTTTTGTATGCGACGCCCGCGCGATCGTTTTAATTGCGTTTATATTAGTTTTGAAAATGACGAAAACGAAAGCGCCTTAACTCGTCCAACAATTTATCAGTATGCCCAATTTAATTAACAGCTCAGAGTCGTTTTCTTTGATTGTTGAAACTCATATTAAAATGATTATTGCAAACACTTGAGTTGAAACTGTTTTGTGCAGATTTTGATTTCGCTTGAATTCGCTTTTGTCGCCTATTTTGAATTTTCTGCTTTTTGCGTTTGATTTGTTTGGTTTTGCTTTTGCTTGCTGCCACGTTCGCTGCTCGAGCGCAAATAAACGTTACGGCCGCTGTGTCTGTAACTGATATAGTCTCAGTCGGGCAAAACGCTGACGCTGACGTTGCTGCTGGCGCAGACGCAAACGCCGCCGTTCACTGTTAGCAGCGACTGTGGCTGCGACTGCGACGCAGCCAGCGACAGCGCAGACGTTTGGTTATATTGGGGCTTGGCGTTTGCTTGTTGTTAAAGGATTGGGTTCGGGTTGCCCTTATGACTTAATTAGCAATTTGGTTGCCATTTTTACAGTTTTGCATACGAGCTATACCCCGCAACAAAGGGCGTACAGGGCATGTACAGTTGCTTACCAGTTATGTAGTTTTCCCGCCTATCCTAACCTCTTGTCTATGAGAATTGCATCCTAATTTTAAAGACAACTCCTACACTGAAAGAATTGCGTTTAGTTTAGAGACAAATGTGCAAAAATTAATTTGAACTAAACTAAAACTATCAGTAGTAAACTTAGTTAATATTTAGTTTAAACTATTTATATCTGTAATTTTATATTTTAAAAGTGATTATATTTCATTATTTAAATGTGTATTTATAATAGAGCTATTATATTCTTAAGTTCCTCTGATTTTCATAATAGTATTTGTAGTATCACAGAATATCTAATAGTATAATAATGCTTATATCGTTATCTACATCAATATCAATTTTGCCTATTTTGACTTTTAGTCTATGAGAATTGCATAAGAATTAATTTCACACTGTAAGAAAGTTAAGCTAAGATTGAAGACAAATGTAAAAAAATAAGCCGTTCTTAAAAAAGTCTCCCATTAGATCATTTATCAGATTGAAATCCTAACGATAATTACTGAACCAATTTCTTAACCAATTTAATAATTGTATTATTTTTCGAAAAGATGTTGCCTATCTTGAAATAATTTAGAGATAAATAAAATCTTAATCTAGTTTCTTTACTCTCCAGATTATATAATAGTATAAAACAAATAAAATGGTAATTTCTTCACCAATTTAATATTTGTATTATTTTTTCCAGAAGATTGTGCCTATCTAGAAACAATCTAGAGATCAATAAAAGTTTAATCATAGTTTCTTTACTCTCCAGGGTATCTAATAGTATAGCACACTCGACTCAAACTTGTTTCTTGCTGTTCTCGAGTCATTTTGATGACATTTGCCACTTAAGATATTGTACACAATAGGCCCAAAACTGATTAAAGCACTCAATGCTTCGACCTTATCAGTATGGAGAACTTAATCCTTTCAACTGATTAGCTGTAATCCATCCATCCCCGTCCAGCGCCGACCTCCAATACTTGTAATAGCTGATATCAAAAATTATAATTCATTGCTACTTTAAAAGTATTATACGCTTTTACTTTCCTAATGGGTTATGGTTCGTGGGTTCAGTTTTCAGTTTTCATATTTCATATTTCACTTTTTAGGAAGTTTCCCCCGGCTGCTGTTACGATTTAATATTGATTATTATTGCACATTAGAGTATTTCTTTATACTTTATTTAATAGCCCGCTTATAAATATATATATATATATATAGTATACAACGCGAAATCAGTTCGTAAACCTTGTCATATTTATTTCAGGCTCAAGCAACAGTTGCAATATTATTGACAAAACAAATGACAGACAGACAAACAAACAACAACAATCACAATATTGTAGCGCGTAGTTTTTGATAAATAATAATAATGCCCCAGCCCCGACAGATTGACTATTTATGTGAATTGGGCGTATCCAGCTAAAGAAACAGATTTGATCGCAATTATAAGTGCTTAAAGCCAGACGACCATTAAATTTTGAATGAAAACAAAAACGGTTAAATAAACAGAGATTTAGATTTGGGCAGATGAGTTTTAATGATTAAAGATGATCATTAAGTGATGTTCATAATAGCAAAGATCACAAATTAGTATACTTTTGTATAAATATAAATATAAATCTAAATATATCTGTATTGTTCGATTATGGTGTTCCATGGCATTCTATATTTCGATTCGCATTATCCCCATGCATATCTGGAAGAACTGAAGTTTCAATACCGCACACATTAGGGGTATTCACTGCTACTGAATGGGTTAACTGGCAACACCCAGAAAAAAAATGCCATTGAATCCAGAAAATCGCCATCCAATAAAATTCATCCTAAAAGCCAGACAAATTTCTGTTTTTCAGAAATAATTTCTAAATTTAAAAAATATATATTTCTGAAATATAGAAAAAAAATATGGTTAACTTGCTACATTAATGCATAAGCTTTGGTTCTGAGTGCATTGCTAAATTTTTAATCCTTTGCCCATGGAAATTTAGTCTCCTTCATTTGACCTGATGAGTTGTCGAATTTGTATTATATGAGGTTCTTCGGGTTAAGCCCTAGAGAAAGGTCTATTTTCTTTGTTTTTTTAATAAATCTTCATCCAAATAACACGATAACTTCTTATTCTTGAACTACGCCTATTGTGAAGTTATTATTATTTGTATTGTAAGTATGGTAAATCAGCGTGTCGAATCATAGGAATTTTTACAAGGTATTCATCAACATTGATGAAAAACATTAGCTTGACTTTACAAATGAATACTTCTGTAAGCAACTTGTTTATTTCTAATGAACACAAACAAACAAAAGTCTAATACGGATTAATAGAATTATTTCAGTGATGTAATCATTTTAGATTTCTATCATCGCATTTGTCATAAGACTACAAATTTGGTAAACTAATTTCCAAGCCATTTCATTTGTTTCTTTTTACTGTTAACTGGGAAAGCCTTTCGGGTATTTTAGCGTATTTTCAACCCACCTATTTTAAATTAAACTATAAAATACCCTGTCCAAGCAATGGCATTGTATCCTATGGAAAATAACTTGTCGACAGTATAGAAAGTAATTATAAGGCTGATTGAATTGTTATTCAACTATGAAATCAATTAGCAAACCATAAAACTAGTTGTTGTTTTGTATTTCTCAATAGAAAATTCCAGCGCATTGTTGTTATTAATTGAATCGTCATTTAAATGATTTCTATTGCAAACTATTAAAACAACACATATTTAATAAAGTCTTAGCTTTAGAATTTAATAAGAAAAAGCTATCAAAAAATGAAATTAAGTTGCAATTGTTGTTAGTTCAAAATCCCAGCAATAAAATTGGACGATAAATCTAAATTAAATTATAATTGAAAAGCAATTTTAAACAGAACTATTTAAGCTAAGACTGTGCATAATAACAAGCGCAGTATGCCTTACAAATAAGCACATTTACAGGGTATTACTGTGTGCACAAATGGTAGCAAATATGGCCAAAAATTGTGTGTATTTTGTTCAATTAACTCTTTGCGCTGCAAAAAGAAACAAAATAAATAAATAAAACTACGTCTTGCGGCGTGTTTATTGTGCTAAGAAAACAATTTTTCAAAAATCATTCAATAGACGCAGCTCCGTCTCCGAGACCCCGCCCTCGCCCCCGTCCCCGCCCCAGTCACGCCCCCAACAGTGGCGACATTGAAACTGCTTTGGAGCTGTAATTGTGCGCTTCCAGACAAGAAATTTCAACTTGAAAAGAAATCCAGTTGAAACTAAAAAACAAAAACGAAAACAAACGAACAAAATCAAAGATTCAGCAAGTTGGTTGTGTTGATGGTGTTGGCCAAAATGATATACAGTTATTGGCGCTGCTAATCATGAATTGAGTTTTGTGCCAACTGCCAACTGCCAACTGGCAACAATAAACGCACATGAGTCAGTACAAAATCGAAGCCATGAAATTGCCAAAAATTGCGATCAATTTGATGGAAATTGGTTCACTCCGCGCTGTTTACTGTCTGTGGGAGCGTGCCACGTGCAATTGTTGTTGCCCCACTACAGACAGATGGTTAACTTGGCCTATGCACGCAGCAAATAAAGGTCAATGTCGCCAGCTCAATGCTGTGAGCTGTGAGCTGTGCTGCAGCTTTGACACTTCAAAACGCAGCTTCAACTTCATCCATCAATCTTTTGTGGCAGTCTTTCTACCTGTTGCCAATTGCGTGGGTGCGAGTCCAGCCTGTTGGCCAAATCTCGCTCTGATTATGGCTAAGAGCAGCGATTTGTGTTTTAATATTTCATATTTATACACCGCATATGCTCAGATACTCGTCGATTTGTGAGGTGTATCCACTTGTGTGTTTCAATAAGGCCGACGCTTGCGGCTACATTTTGTTTGCTTTTTGGCCAACTTTGCGTTGTCAGCTATTTACCCCTTAAAAATGCTAAACAGGGGTATAACCAGCAGGCATTTCCGATCTTGTTAGGGACACACATTCAATCATTGTTCCATCTGGATAAACGAGATCGAGGACTGTAAAAGTTAGTATTTGTTTGTTTTGAATGTACTCGTAATTGATTATGCGGTCATCGCATAATTGTCAACAAAAATGGCAATATTTATTACACAATTACGTTGTATAGAAAGATATATTATAAGTCACGACTGGGTTTAAATCTTTGAATTGAATCTTGTCAGAAACTAGGCTATGTCCGGACACTACAAGCTAGAGATACCTGAATTTGTTATGCATAGTTTCTATAATACCCAAATTTTCTTTGAATCTGATTATTTACCATCCATAGTAAGAGTAAAAGACTCTCTAGTATCAAGTTTATATACCT
Source organism: Hirtodrosophila histrioides (assembly GCA_037075165.1). Taxonomy (NCBI): domain Eukaryota; kingdom Metazoa; phylum Arthropoda; class Insecta; order Diptera; family Drosophilidae; genus Hirtodrosophila; species Hirtodrosophila histrioides. The sequence goes on from JBAMCL010000334.1 coordinate 588,836, forward strand.
AAAACTTAAACTTTATGGGTTCTATACATAATATCAAGAGTAAAGAACCCTCGATAATGACTCAAAAGAAGATTATACAATCGATAGGGTCAGAGATTGTTTTTTAGCTCTAGTTTGTTTACATATATGGGTAAACTTATATATTATACAAGCATGACTGCAAAAACGACTGTAAGTTGGGTTACTTTGCACCTACAGGCTACAGGGTATCTCCTAGGCGACCACTCTCGTGTACAGCATTCTAACTTGTTGGCTTTGTACTTACATACTTTTGGCAGTGTCTTCTGATCTTGGCATGACGAAGACTAACTGTTTTTTTATGCATTATGTGTTGTTATTGTTGCCTAAATTGTTGGCCTATTGAAAAGTGCTCTTTCAACTTGTTGCCTTTGTATTGACACACGCATATCGTGGGAAATTCGCTAAGGCAACCAAACTTTACTGCGGGGGTGTTTGACAGTCTCTCAACAATCTACTCAGATACGTACTTGGATATATAGGTAGTACATACAATAAAAACCGGTACAATCTACGCATTAATTGTCTTACAAGCTCCACTTGGATTAGAAATGAACGGAAACCATCTATTGAGTGCCAATATTTATATACTCTTCCAAACTCTACTGCACAGATAATACCTATTAAAACTTATCAATATTATTCAGCACATTTAAGAAACCCACAATTTTTTCATTTGATTGTAATTAGATTAGATAATGTTTGGCAAAACTACTCAACTGAAAATTAAAACTTATTTAAGAACCAGTAAGAATCCTCTACTTGGAAATTAAACTATTCAGAATAGAGGCTGTATTTTAGGAAACTGTAGTTGTAAGTTGGGGGTTTCAAAACAAGAGATATTATGTTATATATCAGGTTTCTAATATTCTTTGAGTTCGATTAGTTTATAGTTAAGTTAGAATGAAATCATTGCTTTCAGGATACTTCGGTCTTGAGAAGAATTGAAATACTTAGCACAGATATAATCTTTCTAATTCGAATTGTTAAAATACAAGACTTTTAAGAATACCTTTCGAAATCAATAACTTTTAAGTTGGATCATAGAATGACATTCTATATATAATTTTGATATTTGTTAGAATTCCAATATTTAAACTGTTTATAGAGAACTTTAAGATAAATATTGTGATACTATTCTTTAACTTTCTGAAATGTCTATATTTAGAATAGTTTTTTCTGTATAATCAAAATTTCAATAACCATTTTCGAGTCACTTTTCACACTTAACCCGTAAAAACACCTAATTTAGTCTATGCATGAAATCGAATCGATAAAATCTATATAGATTATGATAGGTGATAACACGGACTTTCAAATGATAAATACATATAAACTATGTTTAATGGATGCATATCGCTCAAGATATAAGTTCGACAATCTAGTTTTTTTTTGCCTTTTAATATTATTGACTTTGATCTTGCCGGTCGGTGAAAAGTTGTCTCTACCTATATACTGACCAATACCATACTATATATATCCAATAAACATAAGTATATATATCATTTAAAAGGCCTTCTTATCGCTTTTCATAATCTATACAGTTTGATTTCATGCATGGGCCAAAATAAGTGAAAGTAATTGAGTTTTAGCCAAAATTACTGGATGCAAGTCCCTCTGTATTCATCATGCTAACAAGTTCGTACTTTATAGTAAGAACTACATTCTTTACACCCTGAACACATAAGAAGGCTATTAGGAAGTACTATAACTGTGCAAATGTATGTTGCAGACAGATGGATCTAATTGCGACCCTATAAAGTATATCTATCCTTGATCAATATCAATAGACGAGTTGATCTGGCTTGTTTCGTCCTTCCAAATGAACGCGTTCACCTCAGAAGCTTTAAGATACACCAAACGTGGATTATAAGTTTCTGTATACGCAGATCAAGATGGTACTCCCGCCAATCGATGAAACTGATTCATCACAACAGTTGTTAAGATATGGTCTTGATTCCTAGCAGGCATAGTATCTGAGTTATTTCTGATCTACTGTGAAAATTTCCTATCGATCGGATCATACAAATCAGAACTCGATCTACACGATTCCCCTGCCAAGCGTCTTGCTGAAAACAGTATACCCTTTGGTTAGGGTACTCGGATCTATTGAGATCGGTCAGTTTTGACAGATGAGGCGTCGTCTTGGGTCACTTCCTGGCAATGAGGCGCGTGCGCGTCCAAAATTGCAGGTAATTAACAATTTCAGTTTTAGTTTTTCAGCATTTTGGCCATTTAGCTCTTTGGCTTTTTGCCGGCAATACTTGAGTCGAAAAGCGAATTGATTGACACACTCAAGTGCTTTTGTGTTGTACTACGAGATTCGCCATTTGTGTTTATTTAATTGTTGTATAAAAATACTCGTATTTGCTCAGTCGAATACCGAGAATACAATTTCAATTTTTGCGGCCTGGTTTTTGCTTCTTTTTTTTTGGCCATTTAGCTTTTTTTTTGCAGGCCGACGGCGGCTTTTGTTTTTGTAACTTGGGCACGACTGCCGTAATTCGTACGTGTTCTATACGAGAGCTATTAACAGGGGATTTTGGGAATGGAAATGGGAACATAAAAACACAGTTGATTTCAATATGTTTGCGGCAGCTGATAAGCAAGAGTTTTGCTAATCTTAACTCAGCCAACTAATCCAATATAAAGCCACAAAGCTGCGGGCTGCATGTGATTTTTATATTAACTTCCGCACTGTACTTCGAACTAGAACTTTTATTGCGCACTTCGGGTTTAATTTGCTTAATTGATTGACCCCCCAGTGTTCCGTATCCGGCCATTCATTTGTCATTCCCGTCAAACAGCCACAAGTCATTCCAAGTCATCCCGATCCGAAACATCCACTTCCTAACTCCACAACTAAGGTCGGCTTACCCACGATGTTCGATGCCAGATAACTGGCATTAAGCTATCGAATATTCAGCCACGTTTTGTCTGTAATATTCAAGTTGTCAATTTCTTATAACTTTGTTATTGAAACTGACTAGAGAGAGTCTCCCAGTCTTGGAGTTATCTTAGTGATTATACAGATGCTTTCTTTGTTTCAGGCAGTACAAATATCGGAACAGGAGGGGTGTTTTAATAGATATGATTGGTCGCCAATTGAGTTGTTGGTTAAAAAACCCTTGAAGAGGGTAATACAATTTTGTCACGATATGTGTAACGCATTAAAGAAGACGTTTCCGATCCAAAAAGGTATATATATTCTTAATCACCATCAATATTAGCGATATCCATCTGTCCATAAACTGTTCCCTCAGTTTTAAAGCTAGCGTGATGAAACTTGACACAGATTCTTCTTTTAGCTACAGGCAGTACATATGTCGGAACCGGCCGGATCGGACCACTATAACATATAGCTTCCATAGGAATGCTCGGTCGAAAACTATGTTTTTGTATGAAAAACTATGTTGCTTATAAAGATATCCTCACCAAAGTCAAACAAACAGAGTCTCTGTATAGATTACACAATCTGAACAAATTTGGTCAAAATCGAACTACTATATCATATAGCAGCCATAATAGATATAATATAAGGTAAAGATAGACCATCGGACTAAGTATATAGCTATATCAAACTTTTTGTTTATACAAAGGGTATATACCTTCGGCACTCCGAAGATAACCGTCCTTTCTTGTTGTAATTCATATAGTTTTCTATAATTTAATCAAAATCGGACCACAATTTTATATAGCTTCCAATTGAACGAAAATTGAGTTTTTGTTTGTTTCTTGTACAAATTATCCTAACCAAACTCACAAAACCATTCAAGTTTACTTAGTTCTGATGAAATTCAGACCGAGCTGTCTTAGGTACAATTGAACAACCTCTTTGTTCTTACAGATATTTCAACCAAACTAATCTTCATTGTGATTTTTGACCACATTTGATGAAAATCGGTCTAATATGCCTTATACCTTGGCAGTCCTTTACAGAAGTTGTCAAGTATTCGTCGAGCTGTCAGTGTGTGTAAACCCACAATTACTTACCTGGCCTCTACAATCCCTAGTTATGGCTGAACCAGGGGCTTGGATGTAGGCATGCAAATAGAGTGCTCTGTCATGCTGCGCCTCAAAGTTCAAGGACGAGGGTCCTGGCATACAAATGGGCGTTGGCCACGTCAAATGTCAAATGTGCCGTTTGCGAGCCATAAATTTGTATAATGGAAAGCCAGCTGGGCATCAACTGAAAAATGAATAGCATTTCCTTATTAATAAGTTTCCTTTGCTTCCACACAATTTCCACAAAAGGCCGACTTAAATATAATACTAACTCTACTATAACTGTAATATAATACTAATCTAACGACCAGTAAAATTTCTGTGTTCAGCTTTAATAAACCTTAATTATACTTTTTAAGTAGAAATATTTGCAATTGGAACTGAAGTTGGCAGCTGTTTCAAAAACAAATATATAATAAAAATTCTGTTGGCGCTTTTGATCTAAACGATACAGGCTATATACTTTCTCGACTTTGCAATGAATTCTATAATACTATTATGGAAATAACTTTTTATACCCTAGCAGAGGGTGTTATAATTTTGCCTCGGATGTGTAATGGACTGAAGGAGACGTTTCCGACCCAACAAAGTATATATATTCTGAATCAGCATGAATAGCCGAGTCGATAAGGCGATGTCCTTCTGCTTCTATGCGAACTAGTCTCTCAATTTTAAATATATCGCAATGAAACTTGGCACAGACCCTTCTTTTTGCTGCAGGCACTACATATGCTGGAACCAGCCGGATCGGACCACTATAACATATAGCTGCCATAGGAATGATCACTCGACAACTATGTTTGCGTATGAATAACATATTTTTGTTTATAAATGTATCGCCAAGCTTTTTCAAACAGAGTCTCTAGAGAGTTTATACAATCTGACCAAATTTGGTCAAAATTGGTCAAAACCGAACCACTATATCGCTATATCAAACTTTTTGTTTATACTTGCTAGGGTAGTGTAGTGTAGTGGACTCCCTTTAATTCTTGAGAATCACAGAGAAAGGAGATCTGTCTCTCTATCTCTCTGTCTGTCTCTCTCGCTCTCTCTCTCTTTGTCTCTCTCTCTCTTTCTCTCTCTCTCTCTTTGTCTCTCTCTCTCTCTTTGTCTCTCTCTCGCTCTCTCTGTCTCTCTCTCTCTCTTTCTCTCGCTCTCGCTCTCTCTTTCTCTCTCTCCCTCTTTCTCTCCCTCTATCTCGCTCTCTCACTCTCTCTCGCTCTGTCACTCTCTCTCCCTCTCTCTCGCTCTCTCTCCCTCTCTCTCTCTCTCTCTCTCTCTCGCTCTCTCTCTCTCTCACTCTCTCTCTCTCTCTCTCTCTCTCTCTCTCTCTCTCTCTCTCTCTCTCTCTCTCACTCTCTCTCTCTCTCTCACTCTCTCTCTCACACACACACACACACACTTAAGTTGACATCCAAAATAAGCTATTGCTATTCACAAAATATACCTTCAAAATGATAAATTGTAGTGGGGTCCCTTGAATTCTTGAGAATCGCAGAGAAGGGCGATCAAAATTAGAAAACTGTTTTGTATGAAAATCTCTGTTGTTTATGAAGATATCCTCACCAAACTCTCCCAAATCGAGTCTTTGGAGAGTTTATATAATCTGACCAAATTTGATCAAAATCGGGTCACTATATCATATAGCTGCCATAGGAACGATCGGGTGAAAAATGCAATCTGACCAAATTTGGTCAAAATCGAACCACTATTTCGCTATATCAAACTTTGTTTATGCAAATTCAAACTAAGTGAGAGTTTTATGATACTTCAAATGGTTTCCTATAATTTGCTAGGGTATATAGCTTCGGCACTCCGAAGATAGTCGTCCTTTCTTGTTTAAAATGTAATAAGATATGAAATTAATTCAATTCCCTTGGGGCTTCAATAACTTTTTGCCGGAAAATGGTTACACACATTTTTTATGAAATTTTATGTAGTGTTAGTTAAATCTAATTTTTTTTAAATATTTTCTTCAAACAAAAGATTTTGATTAAACAATCGAAAATAATGAATATCCAGTACACAAACCAGCTGCAGTTTATGACGCCTCATAAAAGTATGCAACACTTATTGCGTATGTAGCTTATGTAAATATAAACTAACGAGAATATTTAAAAAATATAATATTTAATATCTAAGATGGAAAGTGATTTATGTCAAGTTTCATTCCATAATCAAATATCTGGAATATGAAGCGCTTTTTATATAATATATGTCCTATACCTTATTAAATTTATTTTGTTTAGTAAAAATATGTTCTAAACTGTACTCGTAAAAAATTAACCAAACTGATACAAAGCCAAAACCATTAACAACTATTTGTCGCATGTCATGGGGCTTGACAGACTGAAATCGGATAGGGTTCTTAACCCACCCACATATGATCCCCACGATGTCACGATGATGGGCTGTAAAGCAAATTGGAAGTGACGACTTTTACAATATAATATGACAGGGCAAATAGTAAATCACAATTTATGGCATGCCGCCGACAGTGGAAATGTTTTGGCTGCACTAAACTAATTAAAAAAATCAAAGCATTTTTATTTGTGATAAGCGTCATGGAAATTGCACAAAAATTAAATCAGGCAGCGTGGAAACTTTTCGCAGGCGTCACGCGAGCCTTTGGGGCGTTGTTCCAATTCCATATGGCTTGTATTTGCACCAATAAAAGCTTAAATATTTAAACAGATCATAAAACAATTCTTGGCTGATTGCACAATTTTGTTTGCTTAAGAATTGGAAGACATTGCGCACGCTGACGTCACAATTGACGTCTCGCTTCGTTGTCACCCAGTTCCTCCTTCCCACTGCCAACTCACCACAACCTCACATTTTGATAAGCATTACAGCATAGAACACAAATCAAACAACAACAACAACCACAGCACATCTCCTTGGTTCTTATTAACGACGAAGCTGCGCGCGCGCGCTCCCTCTGAGCTCTCTTTACTGTCCCGCACCTCTCTCAGTCAACTACACCTTACATTTTTACCGATTGTTTTCAGCTCTCCGCTAATTACTCCATGCGCCGTCGCGACGCACAGTGGAACTATTAATTTACACCAACATAAAAATAACAGTAGTGTTTTGTTTTTCAATTAGGAAGCATCTTTTACTCATTGTCTTGAAATTCATTAATTTATGTTGAGTATTTCATGATTTGTTATTTAAATTATTTTTAATGTTTAATAAATAAAAATATTTCAAATTTATGACTGTCGTGCATTCAATTATGGTTTATTTTTTATAAAAATATCTATGTATACGATAATTCAACATATCCACACAAATATATATTCAGTCGTACGACTTGTTTATATTCACTTTTTCATGCGTGCACTGCAATTTTATTTAATTTCTATATTTTAAGGCATTAGAATCTATTATATTTACCTGTCATAGAAAATTAATATATTTAAAGCCTCCAAATGGTTTTTTCGATTCAACATTTAAAGGAACTATTAGAACTCAAGATTAATACTTATTCTTATACACAAAAAAAAAACAATAATAAAATTACTTAACAGTAGCTTATCTAACTGGCTTAAGTTGGTAGTTAAAAGTTTACAACTTTAGGCAAATAGATTACCCGAAATGCAATTTTGTTAAGAACAAGCACTGATAACACTTTACGATATTATGTATTAACAGTTGGGGAATGGAAGCACATATGCTAACGTAAGTTTATTACGACAGGGCTTTAACTCACTGAAATATTTATAGATATTTTTATTACTTTTAACTGACAGATAAATATATATGCAAAATATGTACAGTTTCTATCCATCCGTCTGTGTATTGTCGGGGCCTTCGTCCCACTGTGCGACGCATTGCGCTTGCCGATTTGCTTTTTCACCGTCTTCAAAGCTTGGCGATTTTCGTGGCGCGCAGTGTTTGTTGTCGAGTCAAAGTGCGCGGATCGCTTAGAGGGTGAAGTTTCCTTTGAGGTTAAAATTTGTCGTTAAGTGAACTGTGTTTTTGTTGTTGCAAAAAAGTTTAATGTACATAATTTAACAAAAAAGGTGGCATTTATTGCATGTTCAAAGGTGTCAAGAAGCCGTAGAGCTTATTAAAATATCATACTAAAAAGGTAAATAAGTACATATGCTAAAACAAGTCGTTTTTCAATATGCCAATTAACAAATATTCGTATATATACTACATATGTACATTTCTATATTCTACTGTCCACTGTACCTTAGAAGATTCTCCGTTATAAGCTCTTTGCACTCTGTAAGCTTTTTAGCTCTGCATCCTAAAAACTCATAAACAATGCACAAAGTTTGAAGACACGTGTATTAGTCTTAGAATCATAAAATATATACTATATTTTCCTTATATTTATTTAAAGCACCCACCACAAGGTCATATCACAATCATATCATATTAGAATCAACATATATTAATAGTTACATATGTAATATATATATATATATACACTATATATAAACGTTTGAGTGTGTAGATTCCGAATGATATGGCTTAATTTAAAAATGATGCATTGCTGCCAAATTCTATAAAAATCAAAAGTAATTTCTAGCAAAATAATCGTTTTTTTTTATTCCACAGAAATTACACTACAAAATGATATTACTGTTCCTCTAATTTCGAGTGCGGTGATGCGTATAATAATGAGAATAAATATTCTAAAGGTTATACATATATTTCTGTATTCATACAAAGTTGAACTCTATTGTGTAGCTAATTAGGAAAATAAGTGATTAGCCACGTCCATATATGCATACTATTACTATGTATAAATGTGAAAATGTTTACATCTATACATAGTAGTATTATACCTTTTTTTCACGATGAAAACAATGACTTTCTTACACGAAATGGTATAGAATATGTTAATATATGTATATTTATGAATAGGTATTTAAAACCTATTAATTTCTGAAACTCATAGTATTACTAATGATTAGTAATATGAAAATCATTCTACAATAAATAAGTTTATGTGCATTATTAACCTTACATATCTGAATTTGAGATTTGGGATTTCTATTGTAATTTTCCTCCCATTTCCAAATCCGATTAAACTTTTCAAAATCGGAAAACGCTGTTCTAAAATCCGAAATAAGTTTATGTGCATTATTAACCTTACATATCTGAATTTGAGATATGGGATTTTTATTGTAATTTTCGTCCCATTTCCAAATCCGATCAAACTTTTTAAAAACGGAAATTGCTGTTCTAAAATCCGAAACCGATTAAATTGAAATCTCTCTCTGTGAAAGAGAATGAATATTATTCGATGACAAACCCGATTGATATTTCAATCAAAAACAGGAAAACAACATCCCAAACAGACTCAGGATGAAAAGTAATCGAAAATATTTGTAGGCCTGCTATGCATAGTTTTCACAAGAAACCAGATTGAAAATAATCTTATTTTAGCTCACTTTAAATACAGGTCACATGTATTTTCGAGTGATTACTTCATCTGTGACTCCGTTTTCCATTTTTATGGCTTCAAACACGTGTACAATCAGCTTTCCAAGTGTCTCCATCTCCAATTGAGTTTGAGTTTTAGTGCCTGCCCACAGTGTTTGGCCTGGCATACAAATGTTATTTTTAAGTGAGTTTTATGTCTATTTAATGGATAAAGTTGCAATAGTATATATGTATATATATATAGTGTATATCAAAGCATGTCATCAGCCACTACAAATGGATTCCTTAGCGGTCTTCGACTGAGCTAGATTCTTGATTCTACAATATAACAGTTGAGTACTCGTTTCTTAAGTGATCTAAGCCATCCGACATTACATCAGCCATGCAATTTAAATGACACCTACGCATGACCATTGTTATTATTTTATTTTATATTTGACTTATTTCTTTTTGTTCATTTCAAGCAATTAGAAAGCCAAATAGCTGAGTTTCCGCCTGAATGTGTATACATATGTTTTGTGGCCTCAAAAGAAAACTGGCATAAACATTTCATTCCGAAATTTAGTCATTATAAAAAGTGACCTCAGACTTGCCAAGCTAATTAATTACTTCATGATTTTAAAATAAATGGGGATCAGCTCATTTTGGCACTTTACTTGATCGCATTTAATTATTATAACAATATTATTTCATTTAAATGCGAGCGCATGTTCAGTTCATGAACTCTGGAATTTAATATATATTTTTAAGAAAAATACTTGAATACAGCTTGTGTGTTCGAAAGGTGTCAGAATGCACTATATATGATAAGCGTTATTAACAATTTCATTAATTTTCATTAATTTACTTGCGGCGGCGTCTTTTGTTGCATTGTGTGCAAGAATTCAGTTAATTTGTGTGTTTTGTTCGCCGCGTTTGCGCCAATTTGTTGAGCAAACATTTCGACTCGGAACATTTTATGCGAAATATCACGCACGAGTTGCAAACTGCGATATGGGTATTATTAAACTATTCAATAAACATGGATCAGTTTTCATTTACAGTCCACAACGGCTGCTAACTATAAGTAAAATCTTTGTACACCCTGTACTTATAGAATAGGAAGGGGCTTGCTAATATCTCGCAAAGGTATGTAACAGCCAGATGGAGGCATCTTCGACCTTATAAAGTGTATATATTCTTGTAAAGTATCATTAGCCGAGTCGATCAGAGTCATGGTTTTCTGTTCTTCCTTTTATACATCCTTTCCGATCTTTGATCTTCAATTCTTAAGGAATACCATCTATTCCCTTTTCTGGTTACTTATAATCCTTATAATCCAAATCCTTATTAGATGAGTCGATATGAGTCCTGGTTGTCTGTCCTTGCTTCTATACATCCTTTCTGATCATTGATGAAAATGTAAGTAAATTTTCAAGGAATCAATCTATTCCCTTTTCTGGTTACTTATAATCCAAATCCTTATAGATGTTTTCCCCTATTATCTAATAAAATTGCAATCGCTTTACTGTTTTAAAGATATATCCCAATAGTTTTCATTCAACTGCATCTATGATAAAACTTTTCAAACGTTCTTTGCTACTTTCGGCCGTTAACTGAAATACACTGCTTGCTTGCACTGCCGCTGAACTGCTTGATGCATATGTGTACAAAGTTTTGTTTAGAACTTTTAGACCAGGATGTCTCATAGTTTCATAGTCAGCCGCTGAACTGCTTGATGCATATGTGTACAAAGTGTTGTTTAGAACTTTTAGTTGAGGATGTCTCCTAGTCAGGTATGCTCGACTGTATTATTCTTTCTTGTTCTGTTTTATCAACTTGTGCAATTTCATTATTTGTTAAAACTAATCATTATCAGATAAGCTGTCTCTGATTAATCACAAGTGCAACCAATACACGCTATCTCATTGGCTGCCACTTAACAAAGTCAATTGTTAATTGTAGTTAGAGACAGGTGTTTGCTAAATCCGTTAAAAAGATACTTTGGAATGACGGTCTGCCCACAATATTTAATTGGTAAAACAGTGGGAGCGTCTCATTAAATGTGTAATGGCTTTGTAAAGTAATAAAGGTAATTGCTTTACGAGGCATAATACCGTCAAGTAAATAATAGTTATGTACATACTATACTCGTTGTCATGACAAATATCTTACAGCAAATGCTAAAAGTTAGACAGCCACCTCGTAAACTCGTTTGCAATTCGGGGAACTTGAGTTAGTTTTCGAACTGCAAGTAAATAACTCTAACAACGATTCGTCATATTTGTATCTCGTTTTCAATTCGGATTGATCTTGAAATTAGAATTTTTCTTCGAACTTGAGCTACATGTTAGAAACTGTGTCTGCGATTCATCATTTGGGTTATTTTTGTTTACAATTCGAACTGAACTTGAATTTAAATAATATATTTACATTCATAAGTTGTTACTCAGCTTTTGTATAGCATTTTTCAAATCCTTGTTGAAAGTCATTTATTATGCCGTCATCGCCAATTGGCAACATAAATCTCAGTATTGATTATACAATGACATTTTTAACACTTACAAGTTATAAATCATTCAAACTCGGAGTGAGATCAGGAGATATCGCGAAACAATTTCAACTGTAGCTGACAAATTCATATATTCCATCCCTACTTAATACAAATTTATGAGATGGTGTTTACACTCTTTGTATTTTAGTAGAACTCCTGTTTGTAGATGCGTCTTCTGCGCTGTCAGCCAGTCAATTAATTTACAATATATTTGTCAATTCACCAGTTGAATTTATGGCGAACCTCCGACAAGATGTCACCCCGTACTTTTGTCTATTAAGAGCCGCAGTGTCAATTAAAGCCGTACCCGGCGTAGGTTTCGATATCAAAAGAGCACTCGAAGTCATGCTTCTGATATTGATACACAGAAGACAAGCCTCCGCTCAAGCGTCACAAGGAACGCGCACACATTTGTTGTATGACCGACTAGTGCCATACCCTGCATGACTCAATTTCGCTGCGTTTAATGGGCATAACTTTACTAATCAATTTTGCTCTTCAAAAGACTCATTTCTTGAGTTCTAAGTTTCGATTTTAAAAAGCTGTTATATATCAAGTTATATTTTTGCTAAGGAATTAGAAATGATTTCTAAACGTGTACTTCTCCTTTGCTAGAACATAAAACCAGAGCTTGTTATTTATGAGTTAAATACTAAGAAGTTTTCCAAACATCAATATCTTAAAAAATAGTAAAATAGCTAAAAGTATTTTCGAATTCGTAAATTTTTGTTCATATTTCTTAAACTTTGACTTATACATATTTATCCTCGGAAAACTCCTTTAAATACTTATAAATAATTTTCTTTATCGTATATATCGACTAGGAGTGTTATTAATATACTACTTGCATAGTTTACGCGGTATACAAAATGAAATAACTACTTATATGAACTTTTCTTGGGTGTTAATTCAAAGTACAGGCTAAATTTAAAGAAATATACAAATGTACTAATAAAGATTAAGTATCCCCATTTTGATACCCTAGCAGAGGGTATTATAATATTGCTACCCATATTTATGGCCTGTACCCATAAGTAAAAAGATGATTAACCTGTTAATGCTGATTCTAGAGTTTTCATTTAAAACGCAGCATTGAAAAATGTCTGATTGATTAGAATGCCATGACTTTAAGTTGCAACTAAAAATGCATAGATCATACATTCGTTCTACACTATATGGTGTTGTTGTGTTGTTGTGCTTGCTGTTGACATGCGGGGGCATGGCCAACCGCTTGTAACCCATTTTTGGGGCTGGCCACTGCTCTTGGCCGCGTTGCGGCTGACAGTTGTACCAAATATGAGCAGTCGACAAATGCTTGGGGCAAGATCAGGCGGGCCTTGCCTTGCCTTGGCCAACTCGCAGAAGTGGCTGCTAATCCCCGGGCAGAAGCGATGCCGTCAATGAGTCTGGGGCTTAAGTGTTCTTGTCGTTCTCTTGCCAACTTGGTGCTTAAATATTTACACAGATTTTATGATTTGTTGCCAATCAAGTGTTTCCAGCTGATATGAATCGGGGGAATCAATGGTCAATATTTGCTTATAAGCATATAATAAATATTATTCGACAGGCAGGTACAGCCAACGGATCGCATTGAAATGTTGAAATCATGAGTTTCATGTCCATATATAAAGTATAATAAATAAATTCATCATTTAACAACTAAAATAAATAAATCAAGATTTTTATGGCACAAATATAATAAATATTAACCGAGATGTAACAGAAAAAAGTGACATCTTCAAAATATTTATAAAATAGAAAAATTCTGAATATTTTTATTGAGTTCAGCTGGTCTTAATCTATTTAAAAAAAATGATGTCACCTAATTTTTTATTCTTGAATTATTTTGTTTTTTTCTATTTGGAAGTTAGTGTTAATTATATAATCAAACATCGCATAAACATCATAAATATCTGATATAGTCCCCAACATATCTTGATAGTTTATTGAGACTTCCTTAAAAAAGACTTAAAAAAGGTTAATTTCAAACTTTAGATTGTTAAGGAAGCTTTTCTATTCTTTTAAAGTTTGAAAAGTAACAAAAACCCACTTGGATTTTAATCAGAGTCAAAGAGCAAATATGCAGTAGACATTTGTAGTATTATGGAGGTGTTGGATAGACAATTAGGTGTCATTTAGCGTTGACATGCAACGGAAGTGGCTGTCATCAATCGTCCCGCTCTCTCATTGTCTGTCCAAGTGCCAAGTGCCATAGGCATAACCCAAGCCCATACTTAATGCACAAGCCGAAACCGAAACCTCTTTACATGACTATAGTCAGAGCCCGATCCATGTCTATAGTCATACCCGTATTAAGAGCTGCATTCGAATGCGGTCAGCGTTCACTTAGACGACTCATGTTTGACAATTGTTCACTTCCAAGTTGAGTGCATAATTATTAATGGTCTCTGGACGGTTTGTTCTCTGTGTCTTGCAGTGTGCCATTGTCGAGCTGATCGCCACCTGGAGAAGATGGGCAAGTTCGAGTACTCGCTGGGTCTCAATGAGTTCAAGTCCAAGGAGCAGCGTCTCTGGCAGGCGCTCATTGCCGAGTTCCTGGGCAATCTCATCCTGAACTTTTTTGCCTGCGGCGCTTGCACTCAGCAGGAGGATGGCACCTTCAAGGCTCTCGCCTTTGGACTGGGCGTCTTCATGGCCATCACTGTGAGTGGCAGTTCACTTCAGTTAACCAACTTAAGCAATATCTAATCAACATTTCATCTCTCTCTCAACAGATTGTGGGCCATCTGAGCGGCGGTCATGTCAATCCCGCTGTTACCGTAGCCATGTTGGTAGCAGGCCGGATCAGTCTCCTCCGCGCTCTCTTCTACATTGTGTTCCAGTGCCTGGGTGCCATTGCCGGCACGGCGGCGGTCAAGGTGAGTGAAAATGCCAGCTGCAAAGCTATCGATAGTTTCGATAGTCGCTACCATCGATAGTTTTCTTGAAATTTAGGGATGGTAAAGTATAAAAAGCTCTTATTATGAATGTGGTACCACAAGGGACCAGTCCCTGGCGTAAGTGTGGGGCGGAATAGCTTTCAGTTTCTTTCCGCACCAGTCACTACAACCTAACCTAACCTAACTATTGATAGTTTTTTTTTAAATTTAGGGACGGTAAAATATTAAAAGCTCTTACTATAGCTAATTTTGAAATCAAAAAGATGGGATAGGATAATCGAAAGGATAGGGTATTGTCAAGAATATGTTTATTTAAACAAGAAACTGCATACTTTAATACGTTCGATATGCAATAAACCCAGGTCACAACAGACATTATACCATCGATAGTATTGATAGTCTTGCATCCCTAATTTCGATAGCACCATCGATTGTTTATACTAGTTTTTAGCTAAACTGTCATTATCTCTACAGATCCTACTCGACTCGAGCTACCACAATGGCCTGGGCCACACCAGCCTGGCCCCCAATATCTCCGAGCTGCGGGGCCTGGGCATTGAGTTTTTCCTGGGCCTGGTTCTGGTGCTAACCGTATTTGGCGCCTGCGATGCCAACAAGCCGGACTCCCGCTATACGGCCCCCCTGGCCATTGGCATGGCCGTTACTCTGGGCCACCTGGGCACAATCCATTACACTGGCGCCAGCATGAATCCCGCTCGCACTGTGGGCACGGCCTTCGCCACCGACAACTGGAGCGCCCATTGGGTCTACTGGGCCGGGCCGGTGCTGGGGGGTGTGACGGCTGCCCTGCTGTACACCCAGGTGCTGGAGGCAAAGGCGGCTCCAAAGGGCTCCGAATCGGCTGAGAAATATCGCACACAAGCCGACGAACGTGAGGTGAGAGCTTTTCGGACTTGGAATGATATGAGTTTCTACTGAAACAGCAGCACACTCTGCCAAAAACACATACACCCACCCACACATAAACACACTCACACATACTCACAAAACGATCATTGTAAATAAGATCTGTGTTCTGCTAAACGAATTCATTTTATAATATCAACCCTATTTTTTGTCCCACAGCTGCGCAAACTGGAAGGATCACGCGACTACGCCTAGAAAACTGATCAACATCTGGGACATATCCTTTCTCAATAGCAACTCGAATCCTGCGAGTGAAGTCCAAATGCTCAACCACAAGAATTGAAGGGAATATGTAGCAATTTCATTGTCTTGATTCCATTACGTTATCATATTAAATAATTTTGCGTGTACGTGTTATTTTGTGCATGTACGAATATTTATGTATTTATTTATGCGAATTCATATTTTAAACTAATACCTGTTAATTTAAGCTGTGCTTAACACAAATACCACAAAACACTTGCGAGTGCATATGTATATAAATGAGTTCATAATAAAACTATCAGAAGTCATAACAAGAAAGAACCGCATCTTCAAAATTCTACCTTTTTTCAAAACTTTGTGTAAGGTATGCAAAAAACTCATACAATTGTACTTTGGAATATGAATCAATTTGAAATGGCAAGTCAATTTAGAGCACAAAACATGATCAAAAAAACATTTCGTATGAAAATCGGTTAAGTTTTAACAAAGTTATAGGAGTTTGTAATCTACTTTTATAATTAAATCATGGCCTGATGTAAAAGTTTCTACACAGCTATCGATAACAGTATAATCGATTTAATCATTTGTTTGATTTCGTTCATTGTATTATGCTCCCAACTTGAATAACCGTTTGAAAGCTCTCGTATAAAGCTTTTGTGTACATTTATCAACCCTGCAACGCATTGGCGCCAAAAGCTCAACAGTACGAACAGCAGAAACAGTGTTTGAAAACGACCCCAAAACGACATGCGCCAAAGTTGGGAGAAGCATAACGAAAATCGGAATATTCTGCGCACAGCCTCAGTTGACGTCGTTGCGTGTTGGCTGCTAGCGTAAAAGACAAAACCTCCACGGCCGTTTCTAACAAATCGAAGAAAAAAAACGAAAATAACAAAATACTTTAAAATCATCTGTAAAATACACAAAAATAAGTGAATACAAATGGAATACAACGACATTTCATGCTAAAGTGTCGTGTCGAGTCTGTTGAAAGATACAAGTTCTCAACCAAAGAGAAGCCAATCAATACGAACTCAGTGACAAGCTTGTAAAATTCCAAACAACCTTGCAAAATTCGAGCATGTTGCCTATAAAACGGGCCAAAAACCAAAAATGAAAGCGTTTTGCGCTATGTTAAAGTGTAAATTGCATTAGGTTTTGGTTGGCCCACTTTGGCTGCTAAATCGATTTCTACTTACATATTATGAAACACCTGCGCGGCCAGCACGGCGACCTTTGAAACTGCCCCGCAGGACAGTGTAAACAGCCTAAGAACTGTGTAAATCAATACAACCCTGTGCAAGTGCAAAAGGTAAATAGAGTTTCATTCATCAAATATGCAAAAATAGTACAAAAGCAAGATCTTTAAATTTATGAATTGGCTGCGTCAACGAAGCAGCTGCAAGTGCGTGTGAGAAAGGTAGCACAAGGAACTAGTACAGCGACAGAGAGAGAGGGAGAGTGCGAGTGAGAGTGGGAATGGGAGCTGGGGATTATGCGAACGAGTTAAATGAGAGCCAGAGAGCGCTGCATCAGAGCTGCAGCAGTGTGCGTGTTGTTTACATTGGCTCCCGCTCCATTTTCCCCTGCTTGACATCTCAGCTGGCGCGCCGCGGAGCTTTCGTTCCCTAATAACCGGCAATCAAATACGGCGACTAACAATTAAGTGCAACCAAATAATTAAAGCATTTGCTAATCACACCCCTAAGTGCCAGAGCAAAAGATGAGCGCCATTTAAATGTGATAACCAACACTCAAATATATTTATAAATAGGACATGTGCGCACACTTGTTGCTATAAATCAGCCACTGTGCAATGGGCCCCATTCATGATCCCTCAAAATCACCCTCCAGCGTCATTGCTTGACATCGAGTGCAAATAAGCATGTGTGCGTCGTATGTGTGAGTATTTTCCACACGCGAACACACAATGTTCACGTTCAAGATCGCCGTGAATGGGCGGCCAAATAGACCACATAAATGATCCATTAAAATAACCCGCAAGTATTATTGAATGGGTAAAATTGAGTGATTATACACATGTGTGTGCTTTTTCCACTTGCGTACACTCAACGAAATGAAGGGGCGCCACATAATGGGCCCCATTCAGTACACATTAAAATCACGCTCATATAGCATTGTGTGCATAAAATTAAGACAAAATAAGCATGTGTGTGTGATCATTACATGATAACGCAATGATCAATATCAACAAGCCGTGAATGGGCAGCATGAGAGAAGTGCCTATGGCCCGGAACTCTATGGAGAAAAGTTATGTAGCCCACATCTTAAACTCCGCACTCAAATTAATTGAACTTTTATAGTTGCTAAGGTTTTGTGATAGATAATAAAAACAAATAACCTTAACCCAAAAACAATCAGTAAACAAAAGTGCGACATTCTTGTGCAGTTTCAACGTACGTTTGGCATACATAAAAATTTAAAACTAAATTTGTTTGTTTGTTGACTATTTGCCGCATTTTTTTTGACACTTTGCCAAAGTACATTGAAAATATGTGAATAAAATAATGTGAATTCCTCATGTGATCAATAATAAATACAAATTCAAGTGTCTAAAAATGACAAAACAACATGTTCATAGGATATCAATATTGATGAGATGGATATATTATGTAAATAACTCACACATGGGAGTGTATACCCGACGATAATACCAATTGATAGTTCCAATGGTGATAGTCTTAACTATCGACAAGACTCGTATGCATAATAAAGGGTGTTTTACGAAATTCAATAAAAAGTTATGTTTTCTTATACACATAGTAATTTGTTTATTCTTATAAACCAAACAGTTCATTTATTAAGTGGCAAAATTAAGATATATATACTAATATAATAGAATTTTCATTTTCCGTTGGCTAGTACGGCATGGCAGGAAAACTGTTTGGTATAATAATCATCATTAACTAGGGACTATCGATAGTTTCATCGATTGTTTTCTACAAAGTAAATAAACATAAATGTGTAAATATATAATATATAAGATAAGTTCAATGCACACACATTCAAGGACTTCCCCAGTCTCGATTGACATCAACAGCAGCCATGACTTCTTCTAACACATTGACCTAGAACACTCATTAGAGGTTATGCTATTATTAGTGGAATATCCATTTATATACAAATAAAGATTTTATTATATAAATACCTAGTATGTACCATTCTATATATGTGTATATAAATACTCATGAGTACCTCATACTTAATATTTCCCGTATAGAGGGTGTTCTAATTTTGTCATGAACTATGTAACGCATTAAAGGAGGATCCCACTAAGTATATCTATATATTTAAAATAAAATATCTGCTTATATTCTAAGTTTTAAAGATATTTTTAATGGCAATCAGTTTAACATATCGCTCATCCTCCATATGATGTCTAAATGATATATGTGCAGAGTATTTAACCTTCGGCACTCGAAGATAAATGTTTATTTCTGCTTTTATATACTGACGTACACATCTGAGAGGCCAGTGATGAGGAAATTTGATAATCAACACTGTGATTTCGGTTTCAGTGTGTCGAATTTATGATTCATAAATGTGTCAGAATCATTTAAGATATGCATAAGTCGAAAAAAAGTATTTGAAAAGATTTAATTTGTATACATACATGTGTATTAATAATAATTATACGAATATTAGCTTTAAGAAGGACGAGGTCTGTTTTAGAGACACCTATGAGAGCAAAACTTACCACATTTGGTATGAGGTTCTCTGTCTACCATATAACTAACTGTTTAATCTTTTTTAATTTCCTTATTGTTACTAGATCGATCTCGATATTCAAATCTTAACTGCGTATCGTTGAAATCGTTTTTCCTCTTCGTTTTATATATTATAATCTGTATAATCTAAATTCAATGCTTTCTCAACGACATGACAACCAGAAAAACCCTTTTGCTGATTTATCACAGGTCAAATAGTTCGTCAACTATTTACTAATGATAGTCATCACGAGTGTTTATAGAGAAATCTTGCTTCTTTTAGTGGCGATGCCGTTATAATCAGAGAGCTATGAAGTTGCGGCGCTGCAGATCTTAGCGCATCTATGCCGAAACGGCCTTGAGACCCCCCACGCACAATCCCAGTCATAACGAATCAGAGTACCAGGTGAGTCTTCAATTATTCTATATATTAAACACTTAACCATACTCTCAAACTATTTATAATAGAAAACAGGCGTAGAACTCAGTACCGAAATGTGGACACAGGAAGGCATCGCAGCCAGGAAGTGTCTGCTGGCCTTGGCAGGTAAAAAATCCAGACTAACACCATTATGATTAACCATATTAATACTTAATAAAGGTCAGCGCTGAAGAGCAGCTGCCTTATGGGCCATCAAGTTTTATTGGCCCGAATATCGAAGGCAGCCACGGGGCACTTCAAAGCCAGACAGAGTTTTATTTATGAGTTATATAGTAATCAAATCGTACAATGCCCAAGCACCGTATTATGCCGCTGCCTGCCACAAGGCAGAGCTTTATTTTTATATTAATCGTGGACCAATATAGCACATGTGTAGTATATAAATAGCTGAAGAGTCTGATGATATACACCCCGACGCGGGTCGTGCCATATGCACATAAAAACTCACAAAACGCGGCCGGACAACGGGTCGTATCCGCGATGTGCGATGTGACATGCTGAGCAACAAGCAACAAGCAAATAAATATTAACAAAAAGAAAATATAAATATATAGCAGAACAACAGGTTATTTTTCTTATGCTTTTGGTTGCACATAATCAAATAAAATACAAATACAAAATAATATAATTAAATTGAATTCATTTCTGAAAAACTGTTTTACAATTAATTTATAAATTTCATTTCACATATTTTCCATATGCGTATGTAAAATTGTACAAAAGTTATTTTGGCATTGGCAAAATTCGGTACGGCTGATAATTGTTTTCCAAGTAAGTTTTAGTTTCGTTTCAAAATTGCGTCGTTTGTTTGATTTCTGTTTTGCAGTTTGGTTTTAAATACTTTTGCGTTTTTACTAAACTATTTGTGTATAATATTTAGTTCTGTATTCGTACTAAAAGAAAAAAAAAAACAAATAAAAAAAGAACAATATCTCTGGCTCGCCAATGCTTAAACACCCTTGCAGTGGATTTGTGTTTAGAGAAACTAAAACCATCTACAAAGTAATATTATATACATTTTTCACTAGCCCAACTAACTAAAGGAAAACTAGCATAATAAAACAGTATTCAAAAGAGTTATTGTATAGAGAACTTCACATGTTCATGATCTAAATATATAACGATACTTCAAGTATAAAATGGTAGGGTTTCTAAAGGAAAATTGCTTTGATTAATTAAATACACACCGAAAAACATTATTAAACCTGAGCTTCTATAGATACTATATATTATCTTTAAAAATAGAGTATTATTCTGAAATGACTATCTGCAAGGGTGCACTAAAGCGAGCTTAGGCAGATGATACCCCTAGAGCTGGAAAACAATCGAAGGCATTATCGATACTATCGAAGAATCTTAAGACTTATCGATACTATTGAAACTCATGGCCATATATCATGCTTTTCTTTTGGTTATACAAATAGGCACATTCCCATGTGCTTAACTAATACAATTTGCTTTAGAATGTCGTAAACACTTCTAATCTTACTTACGAACTTTATCCCCATCGATAGCTTGTTCCATCACTATCGAGTAGCGACAATTTCAATGGTTTTCCAGCTCTAAAATTCCCCTGTAAAATACTCGTAAACCGTAAAAATCATCAGCTGGTTGCGTTCCGTTCCGTTAAGTTTCGTTTAGTTTGGTACGTGCTGTTCCTATCGATATCTCGTTATAGTATAATAACAGTCGTCTGTAAACAATATTGGCCACATCCGCACATGTCCTGCATTGAAGGTGCGATTGTCACAAATGTGTCGTGCTCGTATTTTGTTTTGTAAAGTGAAGGACGTCTCGTATGAAACACTGTACAAATGCATTACCAAAACTTACCAATATGTATAGCTATAATAAGTATATAAGCGTAACTGTTTCACCAACTGTGTACAAATACTCCCCATCCTTGACAGCTGCTCTACCACCACTTTACACTCGCTAATTATACTCCAGTTTACTCGTAGGTGAGGTTTCCTTAACTGTTTTTGTGTGTGGCGCATATACGCAAAGTTTGTATGTCCCTGTCCAAGACCTTTTGCATGTACTGCGGTCGCTTCCGTGGAATGGTAAAGTCCTTCCGAAGTAGTAGGCTTACTAATCTTACACAGCATATTAGGACGGCGGATCGGTTCCTTGGCTTAAACCTACTTTATATCAGCTACTGAAATTCATAATCTATTTTTAAATTTTAAATATTTTATTTTGGTATATATGTTATATTTAAATACCTTTCCCTTATGAACCGATTTCCATGCATTCTAAATATGCTTTGTAAGGCGATACCATTTAAATTAGAAAATTCGAAAATTTCACTACTTAGCTCCTTCCTTCGATAAAGTATATTTAGCTTTCCCATTCCATTGATCGACGGTTCATGCTTAGGTCCTCTGTAAATTTGTATTGTTTCTACCTAGTATTTCACGCAACTTTGTATTTCATCTTCCATCTTCCTGTCTTCTACTTTGCTCTTCCTTTCATTGTTTATTTGCAGCCATATTTGGATTTCTAACTTTCGTATGGATTCCATCAGCCTCAGCCGAATGTCAAAGTATGAATCCATTGATCCTCTGCCTATAAACAACTGCTTAAATATATACATAATAACCTTTTTGCAAAACAAACAAAACAAACAAAACAATAAGCCAAATAATACAAAAGTCATGCATAAGTATATGTATATTCTATTTGTAATATTTAAATTGGTTAACTCAAATGAACAACAACAGTTCAGACATTTTCTTAATCGGCATTATGTTCAAAAGGGCTCTGTGAATACGCAACTATTTGACTATAAATGTTTTTATACCTACTACTTAATTTACTCTCACTCCCAAAGCCTTCTCTTTTCATTTATGCCAAAAACAGATTTTCTTAAAGATTCATAAAGAGACCTTTGACAGCTAAAGCTATCATTTAGGGCCCGGTTTCTCAATGTCCGGTCAGAAACTGCTAACCGGCACTTGTTCGCCGGTTAAATATTTAACTGACCGATAAATCTGAACAATATATTGATGTCACTGTACTACATGCTCCTCGGCACATTATAATCAGACATTGAGAGAACAAAATTGATAGAAACTCACGTAAAGTAACCGGACATTAAGAAACCGTGCCTTAAGCTATTGAATTTTTTGTAAGCATATTTATTTATATGAGTATCTTCAACTGCGCATAATTGAAGACCCCGTACCCTCTTTATATCTGTCTGATTTGATTCCATGGCTTCATTCGACACCTTCGAGCATATATATCCAACTAGCTCAACTGTAATCCATAGACCTCATAATGCCATCCTTATACTCTATCTGCTTTGCAACTGTTTATCTATTACGTGTTTTCTTCTTAACTACGCGAATGTGTGTCTGTATGTGTGTGTTTATTCAATGTGTAGGTTTACTATGTGTGCATGTAAAAACAACAGTCCCAAGCAGCATCCTTTAATCCTTACATCGTGGTTTTCTGACACTTTGATGATGATTATATTATTTGAATATAATCTCTTGCACTTCAATATAAGTACACAAAAATGCTTACGATTCATTTAAAAATGTTGAAAATTATTTGTATTTTTGAATTCGCACTGATCTATCCTATTGTGGCATGTTTAGCTGCTTCCTCTCTTTCTTTTATTTTATAAAATTAATTTTATTTTAATATAAAACAAATCAAAATCTGAGAAGTATATACAGTAATTATTGTATATTAAACTGAAATGTTGTTTAATTTATTATTTATTTTATTCAATGGTTTGGAAATATTTACTAGGAGTTTCAATAAAGACTTTGATTATAAAAGGGGTTACCTTTTTGACTATGCAATCTTTACAGTAAGAAATATGTATGTTTAAAAAGAAGAATATGTTGATCAAATCGGTTTTAATACTGACATTTTCAAGATTTTGCGTTCTTGTGAAATATTATGTTAAATGGAGCGCCTAATTCAAAATATAATTGTATTTTAACAATAAATTTTCGATTTTAAAACTTAGCCTTATTTCAAAAACGAATACACCTAAAATGTCTTTATTTGATATCCAAAAGGTACTGGTTGTGGTTAAAATATTTGTAATGATTTCGACAAGTTTTCATAAGCAGTACTACAATATAATACTTTCTTTTTGTAAATACAAATTCCATACAATTTATAGTTCCCACAATGTGCTTACACTATTCCAAATTTAGATATAATGATTCATCAAGTAATGATATGTTTAAATGCACTTATAACAACACTTAGGATATGCTCAACTGTAGTTGCAACTTAATGATCTTTGCTTTGTATTGTTTATTGTTCATATACTTTGTACTTTGTGGAAATTATTGCATGCGTTTGTGCTTGTGTACATTTGAATTGACATAAGTAGGTCCTTGCATTGCTGCATCCTACTCGAGTAGTCCTAAGCAAAGCAGCAAACAAACTCACTCTGCCAATTGATTGAAGACCCCAGCTAATACATCTTGTGATTTACACTGCAGCGCGTTCAATCTACTGCTATGAATGCGATTCCTGGACGGATGCGCGTTGCAAGGACCCTTTCAACTATACGGCTCTGCCACGGGATCAGCCGCCCCTGATGACCTGCAACGGCTGTTGTGTGAAAATGGTGCGGCATCAGAGATCACGTGAGTTCTTGCAACAGTCCTGTGTATCTCACGTGCTTAACAAGGGCTGCAATTTATGTGTTGTTGGGAAAAGAATGCACAAATAGCAGCTCTCGTGTTATGGGCCCCATACACGTTACAAAAGATCGCGATCATTGCGAAGTTTAAGCGTTCAGCAGCAACTATTGAGAGCTGATCATTTTTGATTTGTTATATGCCAGACTTGGTATCATTATTTATCCAAAAGAATATTAAAACTAAACCAAGAGTATTAAAATTACAGAGAGAGAAATAACAAAGAAGGTAATTCTAAGCCGTGCTTCAAACTAAAACCGAAATTGAGATTAATCTTATACCATATTCGGTTTAAAAAGTAAACATATTAATAATAAAATATATGCCAAAATTGGCATTAAATGGAAACCTGAAAAACTTAAAACGTAGACTAGATCTTTACGATGGTGAACGCGGCTTGATCTCTATGTAACGTGTATGGGGCCCACAAGGTTGTGTGTCCTACTTAACAACTCAATGTGTGTTTCTTATCCTTATCCTTGTCTTGCAGCCTACGAGGTGGTGCGACGCATGTGTACGTCACAATTACAAATCAATTTATTCATGGTCGATCACGTGTGCATGATGGAAAGTTCAGGCAATGGACATATGTGCTTTTGTGAGGAAGATATGTGCAATTCTAGTAAAAGTTTATACTCATTCGCAACCAGTTACCAGCATCTCATAATCATAACAATGCCATGGCTAATACTCGTAGTACAGTTTGTGCACAGATAGATCGATTGAAGCGATAATCGTTAATCGATAATCGATAAGCGTTAAAAGAACATACACGTAAACACTAGACACCAGAAATCAGTTATCAGAAACCAGAACACAAACATGAGGCATACTCGTAAGACATCACACATAATAACACCTACACTTACACACACACACACACACACACACACATCTACTCGTAACTTTCAACTTGATTTGTAGCCAACTTCTGATTGTTTAAGTTTTCGCATTTCCAAGCACAGTTTGAAATTGAAATATTCTACGAGTAGATAGAAAATTTGACTGCACACATTTAAAAGACCGGCTTGAGTGGAGCCCTGAATGCCGTTGCATATGAAGCTTCTACAGAAAGAAGTGTTGCATACCACAAAAAACAAAAACAAAACAAAAACTAAAGAAGCAATTGCGCGCTTGTTGCACTTGCCACAAATACTCGAATATACTTATATACTAGTACATATTTACATAAGAACTTGGAATGTTTGGTACTTGAGATCCATCAATAAGAACTATTTGAAAATGCATGTTGTTAATGCTAAAGCATGTAGCGCTTAAGTAGGTACTCCTATCTGTAGTTACATTTCATTCAATTTTGTTACTTACATTTATAGAAAGCCCGAGGAAAGTCAGTTACACACTTTGATCAACATTACATACTACACCATGTATCATAAGTAAGCTTGGTATATAACTCATAGAATACTTAAGCAAATGTATAAATTTGTTTTGTATATATACTTACACATAACATACATATATACAATATGTATATATCAGTCTGCCCCCTATGGATTCGGTCAAAATGGATATAGTATTGTGCAATGATCAAGTCTGAAGAATGCTTGTCAATTGCCGCATTAACTCAAATGAAATTTGCTCATCATGTTTATTATTCCAAAGTCAAGAACTTCATACGTTACTCTTACTATTTCTTATGCCTAGTCATTAAGCTAAGTTCTTTGTCCAATCATATCACAATTACTTTGAAGGAGTAACAAGACAACCCCATACCAAGTTTAAGTTAAATGTACAAGTAGTTGCTTAGTCCCATACTCGAACTGTATAAAAAGGTCCTATTCATTTCACTGTCTTTTGGTTTGTCTTTCAACAAGTGATAATTAGCCAGTAAGTAGTCCAGTACAACCCACTTACATAGTCTCAAGGCCCCCTATATTGAACATTATTCAAAATTGTTACCAACAGTTTTTACAGGTGGTTGAAATGGTCCGTTTAAACAAACTCTATATGAGAGATCCAAATAATATTTCAAACAAAACAACTTATCATTCAATTCAGGGGGTTATTCTAGCTATGTACGGGGTATCCAGTAGTCGGTCAACTCGACTACAATGTCTTATTTGTTATTCATGCTAGTGATAGTTTTAAAATGAAACTCAAATCATTTATGTACTTATACATATTTAAATGTAGCTTTGATTTCATTTGGATTTCGATTTCGATTTCGATTATAATTATGACAATTTGTATTTGTATTTTAGGAGTAAATGAACAATTCAAATTTTGATTTATGTAATAGAAAATTGGCTTATCAGAAATAAACATTTTTACTACATACTTGCATAGAACATATGTATCTGCTATATATATCTTACTTTACTTCAATTTTTCACTCCACTCACTCAACTTTCTCAACTGCACTTTCCATCTGTAATATACTTACTTTAGTGCTGGCTTTAGTTACTAACTTGCTATGCCTAATAATACCATAAAAAACAATTGTTCTAACGACAGGACACGCTTAATACAATTCATCTCCGTCCAAGCGTCGCGCATGTTCCTTATAAGTAATATAGCCTAGCCATACACCCCCGTCCCCCCAAAGGTAAGTTCCACGAAGTACAGTTGTGCACCAAATTTCTTATTTCGCTCGCCCGTTTTGTTGCCCCCTGGCTAATGCAAGACTTCAAGTTCGGGCCTAGTGGTTCTGCGGAGATAATGATACTATGAACACTATAACATCACACACCAGAGATTTGGAAGCTAAATTCCTCTTACACTTAGCAATCTTTATGTTTTTGTATAGTTCCGTTTTCATTTGAGTTAAGTTACATATATTTTCTGGTATGTTGGTTTCTACAATTTGCATATATATGTATGCATAAATATATATACATATAAACATATAGTTAACCAATTTTGGTTTGTGAATGTGGACAATATTCCTATAACCAGTATTTGATTGAAAGTTAATGCGTTTCAAAGTTCTTAACAAATTAACAAACTAAATTTATTTGCATCAATTTTAAGAAATGCAATCAATCACCACACACAGATTTGTAGTGCAAAGAGACAAAAAATATCATTTTAGTTTAGTACTTTTTGTAGTTCAACACTCTCTCTCTCTGAATCGCTCTTTCTCTATATTTATATTTATCTCTATATACATATTTCTATCTGATTAACTCTATTCTCGAAACTCTCTTTACTTTAACAATCTTTTTACTAATCTATACTCCACAAACATAGAACTCTACTAGACACTTTTGTAGTTTTAACAAGATACACCAATAAATCCAATTCTTACACGATCCAATTGAGATATGCACTCGTTACTGGGATTGTTATAATACTTATGAAAGGACACATATGTACATATGTACTTATTTACAAGGCTCAGCCTAACTAACATGATAGGTCCATCTTGTAGAAACACCACGAATGTATATATTCATATTAGATCGGTGATGATGTAGGTATTGAGAAAGTTCGATCCGCTTCTTAAGTTTCAAGTGCATATCTAACCACTCAAAAACTAAGCAACTTAACAGACTTAACAAATCAATACAAATTCAATACAATACCACAAATTAGATCTACAAGCACAATACAGTTCAAACTTAGCCAAAAAAAAAAAAAACAAAAACCCCATTCAATTCTCATAAATCTGTCGTAAATTTTTACTAAGTCAGGCGCGTTTTCAATTCAATCTTAAGTAATGCCTAACTAAAAAGGCTGAGAAGATCAGTACCGCTCATGCCAGTTTTGGGTAAAGTTAATATCCATAGATTCCTCACAATACAAAAAGCACTAAATTAATATCAAAGACTTTACCAATATAACATATATATAACATTTTTTGACAAATATTGGTATTGGTTGTTGAATATTGCAAAAAAGAAAACCAACAAAAACGAGCTCAAGAAAAACCAACATTTCCTTATGCGTATACTTTTAGTTTCGTAAGTTGAGTTCATTCAGAAACCACCTTTATCCAATTCCTGAGACAAGCCCGTGCCAAGCGAACCGCTTTCGTTAGATTTTCATAATTTTGCTATAATTTATATGATTTCTATGAGCACAATAATAAGTCCATAATCGTATTCAGTACACAACATTCACTCAGCCATACATAAGCCGGCACGCATCCAAAATCATAGTTCCATATGTGCGTACAAGAGCTGGAATACAATCGATGGTAATATCGATAGTATCGATGACCGGAAAGTTCGCTATCGAGGTCTTTTTTCTATCGATAAAATCCACAATTTAATGATGATTCTATAATTATTGTGCAAAAGTAAACATATTTTAATTTGTTTGCAAATTCTATCGATACCATCGATAGTTATCGTTTTCCAGCTCTAGTCTGTACTTAGGCCCGCGCTCAGTACCCCCCTTCTTCCATTGTGCTCAAATACACTCCCGATTCCATTGGCATCCGTGGCTTTCTGTCTCCTTCTCTCAGTGTGTAACAGCTGCACAGGCGCCACAGTGTGCGGCATTGTTTTTTCGCCGCGAAACTGGCGAAAAGGCTCTCTCGCCCGCTGCTTGCGTTACTCTTATTTGCGCACACGCTCTCTCACGTGGAGTCGCTCACGTTGCCGTTACAGTTATACGCTCTGGTGCTTTTTCACATACGCCACCACTGTCTGACTTAAAATTTTTTCATCATGTACGCCATCGCTAACCATGACAGTTCGCCGCAATGGCGCGACAGCTGTTCCACAATAAACACTTAACGCTTACGTAATGACAATGACAGTGCAATTGTGGACAAACTGCGCGCGCGCATTCTCGAGCAACTGTATCGTAACGGCCTGGCCCTGTGCCTGTGTGTGTGTGTGCACTCTGTCACAGGACCAGCCAAATTTGTATGTATAAATGTGTACGTCTTTGCGGCGAATTGAGAGCAGCAGCCGCAGTCGCAGCCGCAGTCAACAGCAACAACAACAACAACAGCAAAGGGAGGAGAATCAACGTTGGAATGAAACCTAACCTCTCAACAGATCAACAAGTGAAGACGAGCTTTAAAGCTTCTAAATGCTTTTGAGGGCTATTTGTACACCAATAAAGCTTTTTATTAATTCATCCAATAAGCAATTATATATATTTTAGTATAAATCCGCTTTCATTTGTTCTTCGTTGCTCCGTTTTTCGTTAAGCAATCCTTAAAACTTCCGACAAATTTTGCGATACTCTCAATTAAGCTATGTTAAAGTATTGAACATTTCAAATGTAATACATATATATTAATCAGCTTTTAAATGCATATTTATTAAGACTATACCCGAAACTGAGACAGCAATTACAATATTGTATAAGAGTTTCTTGAGGCATCATTTAACATTATTATGGATTAATCCTACTGATCTGAAAGCACCCGATTCATACAGTTCTTTAAATAGATATATGAACTTCAATTTATGTACCTAAGCACATTAAATTTAAATAAATTATCTTGAATATATCTTAGAATACATAAATACGATAAAGCTAACTTCCAACAAAGTTTTCATAGTTTACCAATAAATCACATTAAATGTGAATTTTATTGTATTCATTGAGAATGGTTAAAATTGCTTCAAATAAATAACAATCAACGGATTAAGTCAATGTCTATAAGTCATATGGGTATTATTTATAGTGTTAATGGGGTATTTGATTTTTAAATTTTAAGAATCGGATAACCATATCATATAGCTGCCATTAAATTAATCGATTAATACAAATTATTTATTTTCAGAAATATATAACATTTAATTGACAATTGAATTAGATTAAAATAAACATAAAAAACAATCAGTCCAAGCTTAAATCGTTTCAGTTCAAAATTTTATAAGAGTTTAAATTCCTGGAGGATAATTTCTGAATTTTAAGGTTAAAATTTTCATTTTAAACCCAAAAACTGGGAAATTGGGTGAGATTTTATAATTTGAAACTAATTAAGTAAGTATCAGTTGCATTAAATATTAATCAACTAATGTACTAATATTATGTACAATATGTAATAAAGATTTGATAGAAAAATTTAAAAACAATATTTGATTACATTATCCATTTAAATATGCAAATAATTATAATAAATATTGTATATATAAATTATGTATTTGATATATTTTCTTTGATATTAAACATTAGAGATCATCAACAATTCGGTTGAGAATAGCCTGCCTTCAAAAATAAATCTCTTATCTATAGTTTATTGTTTTATTAATAAGTACAGTTGAATTTTGAATCATTTACAACATTCGTTAAGTGAGCATAATTCGTTAGGATGAGTACCTCGATTTGGCAGAGCTATCGATATTTGTTAGCTTATCGCAGTTTAGCATCGATAACTTTGAATTCCGCTCATATGATTTGGAACTAGTGAAGATACAAATTCTATTTTACGCGCTTATTTTTTAAATAAAATATGGACAAAGCAACTAATTTTTATTAAATCATTTACACAACATTGCATTAATGATTTTTAATAATATGCAAAACCGAGCAAGTCTTTTATTTTTCGTTAGTCATGGTCCAATATTTTAGGCTCTGACTGTTTACAGTGAAGGCCGCCGGCCATGTCGGTGTACGTCATTGTTTCTTGTTGTGAACAATTTTGGTTCAAGTGAACGATAAGATTTAGTTCATTTG
The DNA here is from genome assembly GCA_037075165.1 of Hirtodrosophila histrioides. Taxonomy (NCBI): domain Eukaryota; kingdom Metazoa; phylum Arthropoda; class Insecta; order Diptera; family Drosophilidae; genus Hirtodrosophila; species Hirtodrosophila histrioides. Next base: position 620,275 of record JBAMCL010000334.1, read on the forward strand.
TTCACTATGAAGATTAGTTCAATCGAACAAAGTCTGAACAATTTCGGTACAACTTAATTTGTCACCAAATTAAACAAATGCAGCAGATTGTTAATGTTCCCATTGTATGCAATCAATTCAGAATTTAATTTTGAAATTTTTAGCAAAAACCCCATTCGAATTCATTAAATGTAACGCGATTTAAGCGACTCAAAATAATTTCCGCACCATTATGACGAATGTTCAACTCCGAAAACATTTTAGTATCAATTCGTGATGGGCCGCCCGCCATTAAGTAAAAACGTGTCCGCAGAAGAAAAACAATTTTAAGCGTTTTTGTTGACGAAACTGTCAAAATATTGCTTATATCGCTGCGGAAAACAAAAATACAGTGAAAGCACATGATTTCCACACAGTTCTGGCATGATAAAGTCAAATTAATTGCAAAAGAATGTGCGTGAAAAATGTAAATCGATTTTCTTGTTTGTGAAAAAAATACTTTTTGCTGGTTGTGCCCCTAATTCGAGTGCAGCTCGCCAGAGGGCGGCACTAGTGCACGCTTCGGAGTCGCACAGTTCTATGCCGTATTAAATGGTTTTGAACGCCGTTGTTTACCCTGCCGATATTTATTTGTTTTCGTGTGTGCAATGCGAATAAATAATAATGTTATTTAGTTGTAGTGCTTAATTAATTATTCTGCATGCATTTCTTGCTTTAGTTCTTACTGCATACATAATATTTGTTAACATTGTTCCGAAGCCGTGAAAAACCAACGCCGATGTCGTTGACAAACAATTCGCGGCCTGGCAGTGCTACGCGTCGTCGTTAGTCTTCGGCTCTGGCCGCCATTACTGATTCCAGCAAAACCACGCTATACGCAAAAATCGTGAAATTTGTTGAAATTTTTCAGCGAATTATCAACAAAATTGTGCATGCAGGTGTGTAAAAAGTGCGGTAAACTGTGTTAAAAATTAACGCAAACACTGGAAAATATATCGCGGCTAAAAAATGCCAACGATTTGGCAAATAAATCCAAAAAACAAAACCCACATGAAGAGTGCTAAGGTTTTTTTTTCGTCTTATTTTTCGCATAGGCTTCGTGTTTTTTTCTTCGTTCAATTCGCCGCATTTTGTATTTGAGCGAAATCGCCGCGTGTGTGTTTGTTTATGCCGCCTTTTTTACGCTCGCATCGGCGGCGCGGCTTTTTTTCTTTTTGCTTCTAGCTTACGCGCTTGAAATATGATTTTGCAATTTTTTAGCATTACTGAGCGCGTTTTATGCACAAATACAATCAACATTTGAATACACAAAACTCACACTTAATTAATTGCGTGTCAAACAAAAGCCATATAATGATTCATCACTTTTGGCAGCGCGTCAGACAATAACAAAATGAGGCGTGCGTGTGTGTGTGCGTGTGAGTGAGAGTGCATGTATATATGTATGTGTGCAGTTGCAATTCAAATTTCCCGCGCGCGCACTATTTTTATTTTTATCAGTTGTGTGTGTATGTGTGTGTGTGTGTGAGTCTTGTTTACTTATTTGATTTGTTATTGTTTTGCAGATTTTTATCAGCTGCCACAACTAACGGAACTGGATTACCAAGAAGAGCGACAACAAATGCAAAACAATAATAATAACAATAACAATAATAATAATAGCAACAAGAAGAAGAACAACAAAACAAAAGTTTAATAAGTATAAAGATGAACTGAAATGTGCAAATTTGATCAACGTAATTATGCCAATTCACATAATTTTTTCGATTTCAACGTGAAAAATGTCGTCGACACAATTGCTGAGCTTGTTATTGTTGTTGCTACCACTGCGTTGTCGTTGTAATTGCAATAAACTAAACTCATTGGCCCTGTTGTTGCTCTCAGCGCTGTTTGCATACAACGAGCAACGACAACAGCAGCAGCAGCAGCAACAGCAGCAGCGGACGGCAGCAGAGGCAGCGAACGACGACGACGACGACGGTAGCAGCAGACGCAGCAGCAACCCAGCAGCACAAGCAGAGCAGCAGCAAGTAAACAAACAACAACAACAGTTACGTTGGACACGCCTTTGTATACAGCAGTAGCAACTGCAACAGTTGCCGCCGTCAAGCGGCGCGCCAACAACAACAAAAGCAGCAACCAGATACGGCACGTGTTTAGCAGAGTCACGGCATTGGAAGCGGGCACAGGGGCTGCGTTAATTAGCTGGCAGAGCAGCAGCCATTGCCACCGCAGCCCCGGTGCTCCAGCAGGGCAGGAGGCGCAGGCAGAGCGGCCAAAATTGTTGCAGTCCACAACAACAGCAACAGCACCACAAACACAAACAACAACAACAAATAAGACTCGTTCAACGTTAAGGTTGACGTCGCTGCATACGCTTAAGAGCAGCATATCTACTCCATCCATAAGCGCTTCAGTTGCAAGAGTAACAACAACAACAACAACCACAACAACAGCAGCAGCAGCAACAACAACAAGAACAACGAAACTGTTAAAAGGCTCGTGTACAACACTAAAAACACAACAACAACAACAAGACATCAACGCAGCTGGTATTTGCCATTAAACATTGGCAGTTGCCTCTGCAGAGCAGTGTTAACCACTTAAGAGCCACCAACAACAACAGAAACAACAATCACAAACAACCATAACAACAACAGCAACAACAACATATAATTCCACACCAACACGCACATACACTCACACACACACTTAGCAGCATAAAACGTTCCACAAAACAGCCACAAAATGTCAAAATTATCATTTCGCGCACGTCATCTGGATCCGTCCAAGCAGATGCCCATCTACTTGGCGGAGGAGCTCCCCGATCTGCCAGAGTATTCGGCGATTAATCGCGCTGTGCCCCAAATGCCGAGTGGCATGGAGAAAGAGGAAGAATCGGTGAGTTGCTCAGTCAGATCAAACTATTCAAATAACTATATCAAATACATAAGTACGAACTGCAAATATATGCATTATAAGTAGTATCGATACACAATCAACATTTCAGTTATCATCGATATGGATTCCAAATAAAATAACATAAAATAGTAAACATCATTTTTAACGCTAACTTACTACAAATTTTGACGTATCGATTCTCACAAAATATCGATATTGTATAGAAGTAAGGGTAATACTGTCTTTAAGCACCCCAACGAAAGAAAGCATGGAGAATGTTTGTATTAGTCTCAAAACAGGCGGAAAGTATTCCAAAACCAGAATTCAGGTGGCGGAGATTGACTTTATTGCCGAAATAATGAAATAAATGTAAAAAACCGAGTTCGATATACAAAATTTAAAGATAAACTCGATAGTTAGGGCAAATCGGTCAACTATCGCAATAGTTACGATAGTTTTCAAGTATTGTTAAATGCCTGGACTTGCCAGAGTGTTTAATAGTCAGACAGTTTACGATGCCGCTCATATTCGAACTAAGTAATTATAGTTTAAATAAAATACATATCTAAATATACATATATGTATGAAAAGGGCGCGATTTATATATATAAATATGCACCTATTTCACGCAAAATATATAAAGTATCGATTCTAAAGATATCGATATAATTTCAAAGAAAAATATCGATATTATCGATTGTTACCGGCTTGTTTGCTGTATTTTTGTTGCTTGATCTTATAACGTACATTTCAGACTTAACATCATTTCAGTCAGCAGATGAATAAATTAAGAAACTGCGGTTTTAAATTCAAGTCAAGAAATGGTTTTTCCATATATTTTCACCATTATTTGTGGTTAAGTCAACAGATCGTTTGGAATAAAGGCACCTTTATTCTAGGAATATCGATAGTGATATTGATATATTTAGCAGCTCTTGAACAAATAGTTGAATTGATTTATTAACTACGCATATTTTGCATTCTTTAGGAGCATCATCTGCAGCGCGCCATTTGCACAGGCCTCATCATACCCACGCCGGAGGTGCTGCAAACGGATCAGCCATTTTACGATGCCTACTATCCGCCGGATTACAAAATGCCACGCCAAATGATACACATGCAGCGTAAGTGATCATACAGGTTTACATTTTTATCAACCTTATATCATTTGTAATGACTTTTGCAGCTCTGGGCTTGGATACGGAGGTGCCGGACTATGATATGGACAGCGCGGATAGGGAATGGTTGAGCCAGCAGCAACGTTTGCAGCTGACCGAGCTGAGGTTCGAACAAATGATGGATCGGCTGGAGAAAAGCTCTGGACAGACGGTCGTCACGCTTAACGAGGCCAAAACGTTGCTCAACCAGGATGACGAGACCAGCATATCGGTGTACGATTACTGGCTAAACAAGCGCCTAAAGATGGTAAGCTAGATGTTGATACAAATCTAGCTTGGTTCCGTCTATAAAATCTCTGAACTTTTAGCAACATCCGCTGATACTCACCGTTAAAACGGAGAGCCGACCGGGCGCCAGTTCCAATAATCCCTATCTCGCGTTCCGAAGGCGCACCGAGAAAATGCAAACACGCAAGAATCGGAAAAACGACGAAGCCTCCTACGAGAAGATGCTCAAGCTGCGGTAAGCTATGCTCACAATTAGCTTGGCTATTATAATTCATTGTCCTTTTACACTTCTCACAGACGCGATCTGCAGCGTGCCACAACTATACTGGAGATGGTGCGACGGCGCGAGGAGACGAAGCGCGATCATCTCAAGATGACAGTCAACATCTTCGAGAAGCGCGTCGAAATGCGTGACTTTAACGGTGCCGTCTACTCCGAGCTGAATGCCCAATACAAGAGCTCGAGGTGGGTCTCAATTCAAGCAACCATAAGCAGAGTTCCAGTGCATGAGTTGAATAATTATGCAGCATTTTCATTAGTTCTTAAAGTTAAATATAATTTATAGCAGCAAACTCCTTCCTTAATCCTGTACCTATTACTTATTTTGTATTCACTTATGGCTTTAGATTATGCTTAGAAGCAATTACTTCTGTTAGTGGATTCACTTTAAATGTTTAACTCGCCACAACATCCACAATTTTTTATGTTTTATATGAAAAATATAAATTGCTGTATTTGCTTTTTGCCCATATAACTCAAAATGCAGTGCTTGATTACACTAAAACCAAGATAAATCATAAAAATACTATACTAGTTACTAGATAAGTCAGCGGATTTGGCTTTAACTTCAAATATATTTAGCTTATAAGTATTTGAGTGAAACTAAACCGAAATTTCTTTCAGACCCGTGTACAATTCAATGTATGTGAATCAATACTCACAAGGCGCAACGGCAGCCGGAACGACAACCACGGGTGCTCTGCTGGCAGCCGGCGGTGTGCTGACTCCGGGCATTTTGGCAGCGGGAGCTGGAGGCAACACGGCCGTCTATGCGCAGGCGTCGCAGTACCTGAACTCCTCGAGTCTGGCAATGGGTAAGTTTAGCCCGCATAGATCGGGTAAAACAATCGATTAGTGAAGTAAGTCCACAGTTTTATAGGGATATTGTGCCTCAACAATATATTTACTTATTTATATGCTGGATTCTGGCAATATCCCATAATAGTTCTACTTTATGTGCAAAAAGCAATCCTTCATAATTTCCCGATTTTTAGTCTACAGATTTTGCATGATACGGAAACGTTCAATGACAAAGTCGATTTATTTTCACGTTTATCGATATAGAGGCGATAGTCTCTATCCTCTCCTCACTAAAACAGATAAACATTGATACTTTTAGAGGTTAGGTTAGGCTAACAGCCTGAGGCCATGGTTTTGCCCCTTTAAAGTCTTTCTCTTTGGTCAAAAGGTGTACCATTCGGACTTAAAAATGAATTCCACAATTCATCTACCATTTATCCTATATTTATACTAGATAGTTTCGATATATTCGATATTGTTCATAAACAGACTTCCTAGATGTTTTAGCCTTTTAACATGGTAATAAAAACTAAAGAAAACTCAAAATAAATGAACTTAAATTCCATACTTCTGTGTGGAACAACACATTTTCGTATAAACTTAAGTCCATCGATATTATCGATAGTGCCATCGATGTTTTGCCACCATTACATTCTTACATCTTACATTCGCTAGTATTATAAATATTCTTATTTATTTTGAGCCTTATGACAAATCTTTGTATTGATTTGGGTTCTTACATTCTAAAATGCTTGGTTGACTATCGAAACTATCGACTGGCGGCACTATCGATGGTTCCCCAGCTCCAACTCTGGCTACAATCAGTTCTTACTAATGATATTATTATATTATATTATCAGAGGGCATCAGCGCTAGCAGTGGCAACGGCAGCAGCAGTCGCAAGGAGAAACGGCCGTACAAGAAGCGCAAACACAAACTGCCGCGCGAGAAGCAGCAACATCAGCAGCAGCAGCAACAACAACAACAGCAGCAGCAGCAGCAACAGTATTTGCCGGGCCTGGGTCTGGCCTCATCCGCGTCGGGCGTCTCGCCAGCGCATCTGTCCCATCTGCATCACCTACACCGCCAGAGCGCCTCCCCGGCGGCCATCGAGTCGAATTTGGACAGCGAGGAGGAGGATTATCTCGGTGTCGGCGCTCAGAATGGCAACAAGCTGGGCTCCGAGAGCGAGGAGGAGGCACCGTTTGCATTTAGACGCAAGCCCAGCTGTAATTACCTGCGGGTAAGCATTTCACCTAATATTCTACTCATTCTACCTGCCATAGCGTAGGTTAAATCGAATCGTTCGAATGGTTCGTTTATTTGGTATTCCTTCTATACCCTTGCAGAGGGTATTATATTTTTCCCACGAAATTCGTGACGTATTGACGGAGGCTTTCTCGAGCCCATACCTTAAGGTGCACTTCAATCCGCACTTTGAGAACTTATCTTTTAAAGCCTTATGGAAGTGCAACATTATTGCTGCTTTCAGTGGTACCGAGAGGGGCTAATTTTACGACTATAAACCAATCGTAACACTCATACCGCAGTTTCAATAACTGAAGCAGGTTCAACAATTGGCACATTCCCCGTTGATGGAGTAATTTCCAGGCAATTGCTTGGAGAACGCGATATATGCAAATACTGAGAACTTGTCACAAGTGTTGAAGACGGCGTGACAGAAGAAGGGGGCAAAGGGGAAGGCACATTCCAAAATTAAGACTCGTCGGCAATTGGTTTGTGGGAACTGGAATCTTAATTGGCTGAGAAACTCGATGCTCGAGCCAAATTCACTCAAAGAAAGTTTGGAATCAATTTTAATAATATTTGTATAAACATAACGATTCTAAATCTGAGGGACTTTATGGGATTAGAAATGTCGAGAGAGTTACAGATTTCGTGCTCTAGTCAAGTATACCCGACAACGAAACTCCTTGTACCCAGACCTTATATTTCTAGACACATCTTAGTCCACTTACACATAAACACACATACACAGCACAAGCGAGGCATTATAAGAGGTAGCTAGTAGCTGCGCTACTTCCTCCCCGCGCTCTGCAGTGCTGAAACTTCTTTCGTGAATACTTGCTTGTTTATGATCCAAGCGACTTGAAATTTGCTTAGTAGATTAAAAGTGGCCCAAGTAATATACATGTTAAATATCAAAGCTATATCTTTAAAATTGCCCTTATAAATCGTTTTAGTCGATTTGCGGGGGAGTGGGGAGATATCTCCTCTGAAACAAACTTGATCTGCGTATGGTACATAGGAAACTACATGTTATTGCTGTCTCTAGCGACGCGTTATCCGGACAGACAGATAGAGACGGCCAAATCGAAATCTCTTTTGATACTGATGAAGAGTGTATACACTTTATACGGTCGGAGATGTCTCCTTGTGACTGTTACATACATTTGCACAGACTTAATACCCCCTTTTTACCCATTTTATGGGTACAGGTAGCAAAAATCCTTGCTGGGTATAATAATTGTTGAAATTAAGTGCAACAACAATATTGTAAAATATATCAGGAGTTTATGCTATGAATATGAGAACTTCAATGTATTTAGAACCGCCTAAAATTGAACTCTCGTTTAATTTGCCCGCAGACGCGTGGAGGTCAGGAAGGTCGCTGGCCCTGGGAGTCGCCCGATGAGGACGAGGAGGAGGAGGCGCCGCCAGGTGCGGCCATTGGGTCAGAGGCCAAGTACCGATACACATTAACCTCGATCAACTATCCCAGGTGCGTTGTTTATCTTTATCAATGTTTTTTGTATAACGGAAAGACTAATTTTGTTGATTTTTCAGACCTCGTTGCATTGGCTTTGCGCGCCGTCGTCTGGGGCGCGGGGGGCGTGTGCTACTTGATCGTGCCAGCAACCGGTACGACGATCTGTGGTCCCAGTTTGACTACACGGTGCTGGAGAGTGTGGTGAGCAGCGGCAAGCCGCTGAAGCAGCAGCAGCAACAACAACAACAGCAGCAGCTGCTGCTGCCCAAGCCCAGCTCCCCGCCCACCGTCGTTGATCTGCCCACATGCAAGGACACCGCAGCAGAGGTTAGCACAGCAATTGAAGCGCAGCTCAAAGTGGAGCCGGTTGCCGCCAGTGAGCAAGTTCTGCTGCCCAAACAGAGTCCGGAGCCCGAGGACATTGAGCTGGACGATGAGCTGTGCACAGAGGATGAGAATGTGTCACGCTTAAGTGTCTACAGCTCAGCGGTAACGCTGCCGCAGAATCCCTACGATATGCGCCTAAAACGTCGTCGGCTGCGTCGCAAAAAGCAGCAGCTGCGTGAGCTCAATGCCGCCAAGCGTCTCAAGAGCGCGGCCCTGGAGAGCGAGGAGGGTGCTGCCAGGGCTGGCAGGGCAGAGGATGTGCCGCTGTTGCGGCCCATACCCCGAGCGTATTTGCAACGTTTGGCGCTTGCGCTGCAGGCAACGCAGATGGAGACGCAGACGACGACGGAGTCGGTTGCTGGAGCGGGGACGGTGACGGCGCAGCAGGAGCAGGAGCTGAAGCAGGAGATTTACGATGAACTAGTTGAGCAGTCACGTCATGCTAATCATCAGCACCACCGTTCCAATAATAATAATAACAACAACACCGTGTTTAACAACAACAACAACAACAATAGTAGTAGTAGTAGTAATATGAATAAGAATGTTAGCATTAGCGAAAAAATCAATGTGATAAAAGTGGAGGAAACGGAGGAGGATGAGCGTGCATCTACGGATGAGCAGCCGGTGGCCTCCACCTCGGCAGCGGCGGCTGCAGCCCGTGCGGCCGAAGCGGCAGCAGCAGCCACAACAACAGCAACATCAACAACGTCATCAACTGCAACGCTGGAGGAGGAAGTGGCTAAAACGATAAAACGCGAGCTAATCGATGCGGATGACTCCAATGAGCCGCTGATCAGCATACGCAACCAGCAACAGCAGCAGCAGGACTTGTTGGACGACGACGAGGCCGAGGATGATGTGAATCTGGCGCAGCTGAGCAGCATAATACGGCACACGGCGGTCAAGAAGGAGCTGCAGGCGCAACAGCAGCAGAAGCAGCAGAAACAACAGCGCCAGCAGCAGGTGGAGAAGCAACAACAGCTGCTGGAGGAACAGCAGGCGCACTGCTTCAATCAAATGCCGGATGTTATACGCTTACACAACAAGCAGCTGCACATTGATGCCGGCGAAGATCATACAGCGTCCATCGAGGATGACAGCTATGAGAGCTATGACTATATGGGCGGACTGTCGCCGACGTCCAGTCAGCGCTTGGATATCTGCAATGAGCTGCTGTCGGAGATCAGACGCGATTGGCTGCACTTCCGGCCCAAAACGCCCACGGATGAGCTAACGGACAGCAATCATGAGGACGAGGAGGAAACTGGCAAGGCCTGCGACGGCGCCCTAGTCGACTGGACACAGGATACGCCCATTAGCATTGAGTTGAGCCGCTTGGGCAAGTGCGCTGACGAAGATGACATTGCGGTTGCCAGCGATGCTCAGTTCTTGAGCAGCGCCTTCAAGTATACGGATCTCGATGCGGATGCACAGCTGCTGCACAGCGCCTATGCGCTGGACTATGCACGCGCCAGCAGCAATCGCAGTCCCGACAATGCCAACGGCAATTGCTCCGACTCCGGTTCGGGCTCGGGCGCCGGCTCGGCGCTGGAGTTTAATCTCAGCGGCGGCGATTCACTCAATGACATTAACAATCTGCTGGGCGATGAACATATGCTGGTCAACATATTGCAAGAGTGCAGCATGGACGATCCCAAGGCGCTCAACCAGGCCACCAACTTCTGGAACGGCATACTCGATGGCGAGGCGGCGGTTGTGGATGAGGTTGAGAATGCCGACAATCTGCTGGATTGCAAAACGGCCTCCGCAGCTGATATAAAGCGCACCTCTCGCTGTCGCACCCAATGCCGAGCTGGTGCTGCTGCCGTGCCGCTTGGCAGCTCCAGTTTTTCGTTGGTGGCCGAAAGCCCATCCGCGTTCTTTAGCCGAGCGCCCAGTCCTGTTGTTAAGCAGGAGCCGCCACCGCAGGTAGCAGAGCCAGTGCCAGAGGCAGCGGCGGCAGCAGCAGCAACAGTAGCGGCGGCGCCGCCGGAGGAGAGTTCGCTGCCCATCAAGCTGGAGCCAGTGGAAATGTCAGCCACGATGCCAACATTAACATCAAGCCCGCCCGCACTTGCAGTGCCAGTAGCAACAGTTGCTGTTGCGCCGCCAGCAGCAGCAACCGTTGCAGTTGTAGCGCCGACGCCAACGCCAGCACCCGTTCCAAATCCAAATACCTTGATTGCCAGCACAGCAGCAACGCATCTGATCAACATACCCGCCCAGATAACTACACAACAGCAACAGTTGCCGTTGCAACAGCAGCAGCAACAGAAGCCCGCCCAGGTTGCTGTCACGCAGCAGCTGCTCAATCAGTTTGCGGCCAATGCAACAACAGCAGCTGGCACACAGCTTATAGCGCGCACGGAGTTTGTCAGCAGCGGCGCAGCTGTGGGAGACATTGTGACCATAACGCCGCATACGACCAGCAGTCCATTGCCGACGCTGCCCACGTTGACGGCGCAGCAGCAGCTGCAGCACCAGCTGGCGCAGGCGCAGCTGCGTAATGTAACCGTGCAGCAGAGGCAGGCAACACCACAGCAGCAGCAGCAGCAACAACAACAGCAACAGTCGCCACAGCAGCAGCCCCAACAGCAGCAACAGTTGCTCTTCCAGATGCAGCGTGATATTACCGGCACCCCTGTCATCTCCTCCCAAAGCATTGTCACCTCCCGCAGCGGCAATCACATGATTTATACGACCAGCAGCGGTGAGATTATGACTCCTGCCACTCAGGTGGGCGCCCAGAAGTTCACCTATGCCATACAGAAGAGCAGCGGCGGCGGCGGCGCCTCTCTGGGCCCCAACACGGTCATAACGCTCTCCAATGTCAAGCTGCAGAATGATGATGGCTCCGCGCCCGGCACGGCCAACTCCAGCGTCAACATTATCAACACCGCCAGCGGACAGCAGCTGGCCGTGCACAGTATTTCCGGTATTCAGCAGCAGCAGCAACAGCTTCAGCAGCAGACTGCCACCAGCACGCCGCTGATTGTGGCCACGCCCACGCGCAACAACAATGCCCACCAGCAGCAGCAGCAGCAGCAACAACAGTTGGTGCAACAGCAGCAGCAACAGCAGCCAATTGTTTGGCGACAGGTGAGCGGCACAAACACTGCGGTGGCCACCACAGCGGTGCTCTCCAGCACCACCTCCGACTCGGCAACGGCGGTGGGCAACAAGATACTCTGGACGAGCCGCACCACGCAAAAGCGGCAGCTCAACGGGCCCGAAAATACGGGTAAGCTAACTATTTGCAATCTTTCCGTGCAGTGCAATCAATTTAAACATGTCTCGAGCACTTTTTCCTCTAGGTTGTCTCTTGTGATAAGCGAGATAAGAGAGAATGAATGAGAGATGAAGAGAAGGAGGGAGCCCTTGTGTTGAGAGATGTGAGCAGATTCGGTGCGAATAGATCTGTTCAAGCCGGATCGGAAGTTGCTTGATCGAGTGAGGTCAGAGTGGATGTAGCCAGCTCGAATGAGACCAGATCGGATGTAGTCAGATCAGAGGTATAGCGAGATCGGGTGAGGCCAGATTGCAAGTAGCCAAATTAGATATAACCAGATCGGTTGTAGCCGGATCGTTATTGTTATTGTCTTAAATAATATACACTCGAAGACACTAAAGCTGGCAATTTAGTTGAAATGTCTGTTAAAACAACTCAATTTTGGAGCGATTTATCCTTTATGTTCAAGTAATCCGATCGGTCCGTTTGCAAAAAGAAGCAACTGTGTCAAGTTTCAGTAGGATCGATAAAATGGATCGATCCCAATACTCATTAGTAATGAAATTTAAGATATATATTTAGAAAATCACGGCTACAGGAGTTTCTATAGCATACTTTTGTGTCCTTATGTTTAAATAGATGAATATATAAAGGTAATATCTTTAAAATCTGCGTGATTACTTTACATTCCGCTGACAACAAATTTTAGGGCATCTTATGTTTTCTTTTCGGTCTCATAGAGGTTCAGAAAAGGTCCGTGAAACTTAATCACAAAGTTGATATACATTTGCTTAATTATCTTTTGCTATTCATTCGAATTTGATTCTTTGAAAACTTGAAATCTCCGTCTATCAAAGTACTTATTTAGACTAGAACATCCTTTTACATTTTATGCAATTAAAACTAAATCAGGACCTCTCTTAAAAACCCATTTAATTAGGAAAGAACATTTATATTCTTGAAGGAACAGTCTTGTTTTAGGAAGTCATCCTTTATAAAGGGAAATTTCTTAATTTGATTTTGTGTTGATTTCCAAAGCATTCAGCTGCTGATAAAATAAGAAATTCTTTGGAAATAAAAAATCATAATGAATGAGAAATGCATAACTACATTAATAAGGACTACATCCATGTGGCAAGGACTATCCATTATTTCTTAAGGTTATATACAAAAGCTCAATGCTCAAATATAGTTTTTCCTGAGAAATATAACTGAACTTCTTACTTCGATCGAAAATAACTATTATTTTATGAGTTTTATATGTATATTACTTTAAATTGAAACTTATTTATTTTACTCCGAATTGGTTTCTTAGGCACATTTTTATTTAGTATTCTTTTTTGATTTCTGTTATTATTTTTATAATTATTATTGTTATATAACGCACTAGCACTACAAAAGTGTATCAAGTTCAAAAGCTATATCTTTTCACCAGTAAATTCTTTATCTAATTTGAACAAAATTATCAAAATAAGCTGAATTAAGAGTGTTTGTGGGCTCTACCGAAGATCTGCAAGTATCGAAACCTTAATCTGATAATAAATACTTGACGCTTTGTTAAGAGATAGAAATATTATCTGAAACACTTTTGTAGTAACTGTGCGATATTTGAAACCGTTCTTGGATGTCTAAAAACTATCATAGCTCTGATAGCTATACACAAGTTTTGAGTATATTGATTATTGTTTTTATTACTGCACTGTCTGTACATTTGATAGATTTCAGTAACTGATGAGTTCCTTTTGCTTTTACAGAAATTAACAAGCTGCTGCTGAACCGCAAGTTCTCGCAGCGCAAGGTGGGGCAGCAGGCGGTGGCACAGCAGCAGATACAGCTGACGAAGCAGCAGCTGCAGCAGCTGGTGCAGCAGGAGGACGAGCTGGTGGCCAGCGGTGCGGGCGAGCAGCTCACATTGCAGGACGGCGGCGACGCCATGCAGCAGCAACAACAGCAGCATCTACAGCAGCAGCAGCAAAAGTTCAGCAAGGTGATCAAAATGGCACAGTTTCCGCTGCTCGTCTCGGATCTCAATCTGCAGCAGCAAACTGGACAGCAGCAGCAGCAGAAGCCCAACTCGGCGGCGGCAATTGCAGCCAATCACAATTATAGCCTGCAGCCGGCAACGGCCATTATCACCACACAGGCGACGCCGCAGCAGGCCAACAAGATATTTCTGACCAGCAGCAACAGCAGCGGCGGCGGGGGAGTTGGCGTGGGTGGCGGCAACTTTACCATTGCCACGGCCAGCGAGCTGCAAGCGGCGGTCGCCGGCCAGCAGAAGCTGCACTACAAGGAGCTGCCCAATGCCAATCTCAAGCTGAACTTTGTGAGCAGCGCCGCAACGGTTAACGCGACCGCCGAGGCGCTGGTCAGCCAGGCCACACAACAGCTGGGCGCCACCACGGTGGTGCTAAACAAAGCCGGCTCTGCCCTGCAACAGCAGCAGCAGCAACACCACCACCAGCAGCAACAGCAGCAGCAACAACATCAACACCAGCAGCAGCAACACCAGAAGCTCAAGACGAGCGGTGGCCAGGTGCAGCTGCCGGTTTCCGCTGGCGACAAGCGTGTGCTCTACACGAGCCTGCTGAATGTGAAGCCGCTGCAGAAGAACAACAGCGGGCAGATGCAGATGCAGCTGGGACCCGCCGGGCTGCAGCAGGTGCTGCGCGGAAGGCTGAACAACTCGGCAATACTGACGCGCACCTTGCCGCTGGGCACCACCGTTAACAGCACGGGCGGTGGTGCGGGCGCGCCGGCAACTATACGACAGCTGGTCAGCAGCAACAATGTGGGCGTCTCAACTGATGTGGGCGCCAAGGAGGTGGGCAAGGGAGCGCAGCTAACGGTCGAGCAGGTAATTGCCAGTGCCAATAATGGGGGCGTTGTGCTGCCCACCAGCACCAACAACAACAACAACAGCAATAGCAACAACAACAACAACAATAACAACAACAATAGCAGCAGCAACAACAATGCGGCTGGAGCCGGTGGTGCAGCGGCAACCACAAGCAACGTGAATGCAACGCCAGCAATCAACAGATGAGACGCGGACAGCAGCTAACAGCCACAGCCACAGCCAGAGTTAGAGTTAGAGCTAGAGCCAGGGGACGCAGGTGGAGCCTGCTGCACGCTGAATCTGCCCAGCGGCACCTCGCTCAGCCTGGCAACAACGGCGGCGGCAGCGAGTCCGCTGATGCTGGCGCTGGGTCAGCTGCTGCAGACGCCACCAGCGCTGTCGCAGTCACCGCCGCAGTCACCGTCTCCATCGCAGTCACAGTCGCAGTGCTGCTGCGCTTTATGCCTGGTCAAGCTGGGCAAGCAGACGTCTGCCTAGGGACGAGATCGGCAACCAGCTACATATATAGTTTATATATAGAATTTCATATGCTATATATATATATATATAATATATACACACACACACATATATATATATATATAGAAAATATTCGATGTGAGCCGCGAAAGTCGAGAGCAAATATCTATGAGCCCTAATAGATGTTAACCCAAAACTCTTGCAACATATTGCTAACGTTGTGGCAAAGGTAGACCGGTAGAGAGGTAGAGCGGTGTGTGGAGCGGTCTGGAGCGGGGACTGGAAGCTATATGATTTAATAACTCTTATGATTATCATGTAATTCTGTATACTGTTTGCTATATAGTTGCTTCAACTTGCATGCATACAAAACAATTGTGTATAAAGAATATTCTATAAATGAGAAGCCACCAATAACAAAGTTCGCTTAATTTTAGATACGTCTTGTATGTGTGTAACGATAAAGGTCTTATTTTCAAGATCGCCTAACCCTAAAGCGTAATTATAAATATAAAACACACACATAGAAACATATATGTATATATCTATATATATATGTATATGTATTAATAGATAGAAGAGCAACAACAACCAGCCAAGCAAACTAACTAAAACTACAACTACAACTAAACAAAAACCAACTCATGTGTTAAATAGCAAACTGTACATATTTGATAATAATTTTAAACGATAATGCTAATATATATGTATATATATATATAAACATATATATATATATGTATGTTTAGTGATTAAATACGAGAAACTAATGTTAGTTGGCATCTCACACATTTGGCAGGTCGGGCTTTTATAGCTGATGCCGTTTCAGAACCACGCGCTTTAGCAACGCTGCCACGCCCACTTGTGAGGCGTTGAGCAGCGTGCGTTAAAAAAAAAGAAATGAAAATATATATATTGATATATATATATATATGAACTAATGAGTATATAGAAAGGAGACACTTTTTCAATGTACGTAAATTAAATTAACTTATGCTGTAACAAACATTAAACTACATTTAGTTATTTTAACTATGAAATACAACAAAATGAATGTAAGCGTGAAGAGAGAGAGAGAGAGAGAGAGAGTAGAGAAGCGAGAGTTGGAGAGTTTGATTACGATTTTGATTAGTGATCAAATGGGCGACATACACACACACACATACACATATACACCCCCCACAAACACACACACACACACGCAACACTATTAATGTATGCTATTATTAATATTATTATTATTTTTATACAAGGTAATACTTTTAATTGTAACTGTAACTGTAACATGCAAGGGATAAATTCGATGCCCGCGCATTATAATAATACGATGAGTAAATGTTTTAAATCCAAAAGAAACATGCGAAAAATTATAATATACTATATAGTAATAATAATAATAATAATAATATTACAATTAAAATACTTAGCTGTACTTTCTTTAGTGTTTAAAACTTAGCTATGTAAGCGCAAACGATAATAAATGGAAACAAAAATGCAACATAAAAACAATTAATAAAACAACAACAAAAAACAACAACAAAAAAACAAACAAAAACAACAACAAAAAAATATACATAATTACGGCGATTTCAAGTAAAACAAAAACACACATATGATTTCTTTATTGAATTGATTTTGTTTATGATTTTTGATTTGAAACTTTCAGTTCCGTTTAGCAGTTAACGCCTGGAAAAGCTTTATAGTACTACACTGAAATCAAACCCGACTTCCGCTATAGAAAAACTAATGTCTCTCGTGTCTATAAACATATATATATACATACATAAATATGTAGTTAATTGTATTTTGTACCTAACACAACTACATATGCATTAATAATTATGTACTTAATATACATGAATATATCGACGACCGTTTAAGGAATAATACTCTATATAAACGAACATACACACACACACACACATACATTAATCAGTAGCAATTCTTAATTCGGGTTTTTGGGTTTAACTTATAATATCTGTCTATATTTGCTAAATAATCTATATCAATATTAGTATTGGATTGTAAAACAATAATCAAACACTTAGAATTCCTTTTTGTGACCATTATATTTTCCTACCTACAACATTTTTAATAGAATTTTATATAAGCTCTTTTGAGACTTCTCCAATTATAATTGACTTTGTATTGAATTGGTTCTCTTCGACCGATATCCATCATTAACTAGTTATTTCACTTTAGAACCATGCCATACACTTCCCATAGGATCGATACTTGCCAAAGAATGTAAATTATCGATAGTATCGATATTGGACATTTATCGTTTTACAGCTCTGTTCTGTTCTGTTTTCATTTAACCTCTGGGCTAAAACCAACTCCGACTCCATAAGTAAAATGTGATGTGTACTTTATGATTTGAAATTTGCAACTACAATTACGGGTAAAACACGATTAAATCATGAAATCTAATTAACAAAAAGTATAGGGTATATATACTTGCATACATATATATGGACACTTACACACAGACTGTTTAAATTTCGATTAAAAGAAAATAAGAACATAGTACTTATAATAAATAAAATATGAATATACATATATATATATGTGTATATGTATATATATATATAGATATTTGAAATCTCGTTGTTGCATGGTTTATTTGATACATTACTTTCAGCATTCAACAAATTGTATAATCTCTCTAGAAAATACCAAAAAAAAAAAAACACTAGACGCCCGATTCTTATTAGGGGGAACTTTTTTGAATTAATTTTTGTCTAGTAGCTTACATACTCGAAGTTGTAAATATGTATGTATGTATGAGTGTAACGGAAAAATATATAATATTTTTTATATGTATGTAACAGTTTTTAACTTCTTCTTTTGCATGAAGTGTACACAATAAACAATAAATAAGAAAACTAAAGAAAACCCCAACTAAAACCTAAAAAACACTCTGATGTGAAAATTAAATATCGATACAGCCATTTTGCGTATTTGTATTAAACTAACGATAAGTACATTTGAAAATTGTTTACAGCGAAACCACAAGCACACACCCAAACACACCCACACACACCCCCACACACACATAGAGTATCTAAGCAAATAGCACAGTTGCAACTTCTTAACCCGCCCCCAAAGTCCATTCCCAAAATCTCCCCCTAAACTGGCATCCCAACAAATAAAGCTAATTGATAAAGTTCTCTAACTAAAGGATATGTAAAACTACCAAACGAGTATTAATAGCTTAAATATGCATCTATATTTATATAGTCTCTGTATAAATCTACAACTATTTACAAAATTGGTAAGCCATTTCGAATATGCGGCCGCGTTCTCAGCTTTGAAATCGACTCAATTTCTCTAAATCTTAATTCTTAAATAGCATTCTTTTTCAAGAAGAAGAAGAAGAAGAAGAGCTGTGCCACTCAATTTGTGAAGCATTGGCTCAATATCGAAATTCAGAACGGGACTGTTTAATAAGTACATATATAAATAGTTATTGTTAGTAAATCAAATAAGAAAACTGGAAACGCTTGTTGTGGTAATTAAGAAAGTAAAAGAAAGAAACAAAAAAACAAAAAAAAAAATGAATATATACAAATATCTCATATGATAATCTAACATATTAGAAACATAAACTTGGTACACTGTAAAAAAAGAAGCAAACTAAAGCACAACATTATTATACATAGTACATATAAATCGTATGTGAAATGAAAATAAATTAATGTTTATAACAATAACAAAAGTGGCATAAGCGATTTTAACTGTTTTTTGCATAAGCTATCGATAACAAATACGAATACCGAACATACAATTAAATATATATATATATATATGAATATATATACGAGTATACACACAATATATACCATATAGAAGCATAAAAAGTATAATTCAAATATTACGAGTATGTGTAATTATGGAATTCAATCAAGGCAAGCAAAATTTCATCGGTGTATATATTAATTAGCGGCGCTAAACAAATTCTGAACAACTAATTGAAAGCTAACAATTTCAAAATGCGAAATAAATCTATGAAACTGACCTACAACATTTTAGGGGAATTCTTCTTACAGTTGGATTATGATGGACTTATAAATGTAGTATAGTATGGATAAAAGCCTTAATATACTATATAAAACAATGTTTTTAAAACTATAACACGCTCTACAAATATCTATTAAAATGTAGATATATTTCCTTCCCATTCAAGCAAAATGGCGCCAGTAAAACATTTGCGGATGCGTCACAAAGAGGAATTGAATTTGAGCTGCGAACACTTTGAAGAAATCTTATATGTAGTATAGTAGCTGGATAAAAGCCTTAATATACTATATAAAACAATGATTTTTAAACTATAACACGCTCTACAAATAACTATTAAAATGTAGATATATTCCCTTCCCATTTAAGCAAAATGGCGCCAGTAAAACATTTGCGGATGCGTCACAAAGAGGAATTGAATTTGAGCTGCGAACACTTGGAAGAAATCTTAATGTACTGCGGCAATCTTTTGGATAAACTTCCTGATAAGGTATTATCTAATTTAGCTTGGTCATAAACAATATCGTAATGCCTGACTTTCAGCTCATTCAAACTCACTCATATCCGTATCGCTTTAATGTAAGCTTACTCCTATTTAAGTGGGCCTTAATCATATTGTTAATTTGGAGGCCTGAGTGCATTAGATACTCCGCCTATCTGTCAACTGCTGTCTCTGACATATACGCACTCAAATTAAAATTTCAACTTGTCTTTGGTCAGCGATCAATTAACACTCTGATAGTTGGCCATAAAATCGCGTTAAGAGCTCGAGCTGGAGCTGGAGCTGCCAACCTGTTTGTTGACTTTGCGCCTCGTTAAAGCGCCAAAATCAATTAAGTCGGCGGCGCATTTGACAAAAACGCCAAACAAAAACTCGAATTTGAGATTTGTAAATTCAACTGAAACTCAATCGAATAAATAAATGCCAAGCTGCCATGAGCGTAGCCAGAGGGGATGGACAAAACTTACAAGATTAACTCATAGGGTAACTAGCTGATGTACATAAATGGACTTAACTATTTTACATTTAAACAACAGATAACTTTTGACTTTCAAATGTATAAAGCTTTCCTAAAAGAAAGGCAAGAAAGTATAGTTTGCCCAAAGATATAGCTTTCAACCTTATAGTAAATATTCTTTAACTTTGGCACAAGTTAATCGATTTCTATCTGGACTATATTTTGGCCAAAAATAACATGATTATAGCGTAAGTCAAATCAAATACCAACTCTAAATTTTATTTTCCGAAATCAATAATATTTAAAGAACAGATCAGTCAAGAGGAGAAATCATGATCAAAGATCCTTGTGGAAATCGATTCTGTTTTTCAAATGTGTGAGTTGGGAATCTATTTTTTTAGTTTTATTTAATAGTAAGTGAGCTTAGCTAAAACTATGGCCAACCTAGGAATAAATAGCACTGGCTGCTTAGGCCTTCGGCTATGTACATGTCTTAAGATTAGGTGGATAGTTAGTTGGGAATCTAGAAAGAACATTTTTAATTTGCAGTTGGGAAGTAAGTCAAAAGTGTTTCTGTTCTATGTTATATAGTACATATATAATAGTATAGTTATATATAGTATTTGATTCACCCTGATTAAAAATATAGGACTACCTGCAACCGAAAGATGGCACTGTGCTAAGTTTCATCAGGCTAGCTTTAAAACCAAAAGACATCTGGTCATCCTAATTAAGAATACATATTTCCTTAAGTGGTTCGAAGATGTTTGTTTCCATCAAATAAAATATAATATAATATAATGATAAAATTATAATACCCCTTGCTAAGGTAGTATTTCTTAAAAATTATATGATCTATACTATCTATAGTAGATAGATTCTATACTGTAGTATAGATTCTATACTATAAAAACTATGTCTTGAGTGAGTTTCGAACCTCTGAGCTTGCTTTATTACTTTGCTTTGCCCCTGCCACAGTGATATTATCAATTTTATGTTACCCTAGCGTAAGGAGGGGGCAACTGACTCGTCTGGGCATCCCCCTGGCTACGCCCATGCCAGCTGCCCAGCCAAATCAAAAGGCAGGCGCTTTGCATGCTTCGACTACGACTTCGACTGTAACTTCAACTTCAGCTGGGAGTTTCGGTGCTTTTGGATGCTGTTGGCCAGTTGCCGTTTTGTGGTACTGCTGTCCGTCCGTTCAACGTGCCCCGCCGCCCGCCACCCGCCCGTCTGCCGTCTCCGTGTCCGTGTCGGGTGTGAAAATTGTTCGTTTTGGCATCGATTTCGATTTCGCATGCATTTGGTGCGTTTGAAAAGGCCCAGACCCAGGCAATTGGTAACTGCGAACTGGGGACGGGGTAGGGGGTATTGGGGGACTGGGGAGTTGAACCGGGCTATGGCTATGGCTTTGGCTCTGGTGTTAAATATTTGAAAGCAACTTCGTTGCAGTTGTCACTCACCGTTGTTGTTGTTATTGCTGCTGCTGCTGCTGCGATCTCAAAAGAGCAACAGAAGCTCATTTTGTTGTCATGTCGAGGTGTCATGTTGCAATGTTCCAGCTGCCGGTTGCCGTTTCCAGTTGCCGTTTACTGAAAAGAAAAAGCCAAAATGCTCAGCCATGAAATTCGTTAACGGTACGTTGACACTCTCATATCAAGATGTGTCCAACTGCCCAGGACGTAGCACATGTAAATCTGTGACCTTTCCACTCATCTATCCCCCCCATGCCCCCCCGTGCATTGCAAATTAGCCAAACTAGTTACTGATTAGCATATGGCCCACAATTGAAATCTCATGCATTGATTACATTAGGTCGCAATTAAGTAAGGCCCCGGGCAACCATACATACATACATGTGAATATATACACACGAGGGTCACTCGATACGTTTTGGCCACGCACCTCAATGATCGCTATTTTTTTTTTTATAAATGATTGGCAAACATCTGCCACTTCATTATAAAAATGTTTAAACCATTTGGGAATTATAAGCACAAAACAAACAAAAAACAATTTCAATAAAATACATGGCAAACATCAGGCACTTCATTATAAAAATGTTAAAACCATTTGGGAATTATAAGCACAAAACAAACAAAAAAACAATTTCAATTGGTGAACTGATAAAAGACATATAAATATGTCAATAATTCGAATATAACATATACTAACAAAAACACATTATTTCAGTATATTTTAGTATTATTAAAGCGATATATGTTTGTAGTGTTTTCGGAGAATTATAGATATTCGCAAGCCAGTAAAACTGATACTCTTGGAAAATAATGAAGCTTCTTATACTGGATTGGAGCTCGGACAAATCAGATAAATGGGATATCTTTGAAAGTGATGGAAGAAATGTACTAACAATTGGGCGCATTCAGCAGAACTAATCGCTGACTGATTTGCGCTGCTTTTCGTTCATTATGACCAAAAATCAATTAAAATAATGCTAGTCAGCTGACTGTAATCAGCTGTATATATTCCCATACCTACTAGTTAAGCTACTTTAAAAGTGCGTTCAGGAAAAACAAATCAGTCAGCGCTCAGCAAGGCAGCGGAAATCAATCAGCGATTAGTGCTGCTGAATGAGCTGATTGTCACATTAGATAGACATCTATTTATATGGGAAATATATGTTTAAAACTTATAATTTTGACCCTCGCAGTCAGGCTGAAGTATTCGGGCTGCATTTCGCTGTGGGTCACAGTCGGAGTGGAGCACAATGCCTTGGGGCTTGCCTAATTTGATTGCAGAGCTTAGATTTGTGTCTGGCTGGCCCGGCTGGGGCTGGCAAACGTGACTGAGCATTGGCCCTGGGCCCGCGGCTGTGGCTCCTTTTGCGAAACTGGGATGCCACTCGCTCCTTGCGAATCTCAGTCGAGTGCTTGCCACAATTTTCGCTTGTCGTATTTTGCTTTTAATTGGCTACATGACGTGCCAACTGCGCCTAGGACGCCAACTAACATGGATTCCAGAATGCAAGACATGGAGCTCTGGCCTCACCAGCCCCCAACCCCCTGCCGCCACTGAACTGCCTCAGCGCCATATTTTGCACTCAATTCCAGATGCTGCCATTTGATGCAGCTCCTCCCACTGAGCCTCCTCTCCTACTCCTACTCCTCTGACTACTCCTGCTCCTGCTCCTGCTGGGAAGGTGTTCAAGCTCCGATTTTCACTCGTTTGTTTTGTTTGTTAAGCCATGTTGATTTTGTTGTTGTTTGCTGACTGCTTCGTTAGCGTTGTCATGAGTTGATTTAAGCCACTTTTGTTAGCCCCCTGGACAATCTGTGTGAATTGGAGGACTTTTCTGCTGGCTTAACCCCGACTTGACAAGTTCATGCTGTTTACCTCCTTATATTTTGTCGCACTAGTTTCTCTGATTTTTAAAATAACAATGGTTTTTACTGCATACAAGTATGTGTCTTGAATATCCAAAAGCCAAAGTAACTTGTTCAAAATACAATCGTACAAAATTGGGAGGCTTTTAAAAATTGGCAGACAACAGAACTTGTCGATAGTGATCTCACAAAGATAGCTTCAATAGTCAGCACTATCGATAGTAATTATAGTTTTAAATATATTCAAAGGTGTATTTGAGTCTATGTTACATTTAAAACATAAGTATTTAGAATTAACAGATCCGGCATATTTGAATATAACAAAGTAAACTTAATCCTCAGGCATACGGCTAAAAGCAAAAGCCTTTGTATTTATTTAAATATATTTTACTTGCTCTATAAATCTTATATAATTTAGAAATGTTATAATTCCAAAATATTATAAATCTAAAAAAAAAAAACAAAATTATAATACCCTCTGCTTGGGTATAAGAATAGATCTTGCTATATTTCAAATTGGGATATAATTGGGATATCTAAAGGAATTTTAGGTATAAGGAGTTACTTAGCTAGTATTTAAACTAGAGGCGAAATAATCCTTGATCAGTTCAGGCAAAGTGTGGAAAGTTATACTGAAACATGGTATGAAAGTCCTCCTCAATTACTTTTGGGGTAATAATTAGGTTCCTTTGCATAATGTAAATAGCAGTATATAATATCTTAGTTCCTCTAGACATAGTTTCATTCTTAAATTCATTTCACACTAGCCTAAGTTGCCATAATAGGTAATAGTATTTTACACAAACTTATATTTCAATTAATACAAATAAATAAAATAAGAATAACTTTGAAGAATGGATAATGTGAACGGAATAACTCTATTTTTGTTGTGATAAAATAGTTTCTTGTGCCAGTTGGATCTGCTTTTAGAGAACTAAGAATGACTTTAAAGGATTAATACTAAGTAATGTTGTTAAACCAAACCATTTAAGTCTGCTGTTGTTGCTTGTTCATGATATTCCCAAATACAATTTCATTGCAATTTGGCAAATTTATTGATTTGCAGCAACTTTATTACTCGACTCTCATTCGATGCAACCGTGGCAGGCTGTCACTGCCAATGCATCAAAAGTGGCAACAAATTGTCAGCGGCAATCAGTTCAATGCAAATATGAATAGAACTGTGTTGGTTTCTTGGGGCCATGTTGACATTTTGGCCAGGACAGGACGGTGGCAAAAGTTAAATGAGCTTTGGGCCAAGTTTGATCGATTCCCTTGGGTCTTAGCCGGTCACAGTCCAACAATTCGCATGTGAATGGTGTCAGTTTTATGTACAGTTTAACTTATTCCCCAGACGCCATTTTGTTTCGTACTGCCGCTTTTAATGAGCTCCAACCCGGACCCGTATACGTACCCGTACCCTTGCTCGTGCCCATACCCTTGTCCGTACCCGGCGCACAATTAACCGTTAGCCATTAAGTGTGGAGCAACATTTCGCTTAATTGCGAATCGGAGTCGCTTTCATCGCTGGCATTTTGTGCCAGCTTTTCACATTTCGCATTTTGTTATGCAGCTGTCGAGGCCGAGGGCCAAACGCTTTGTTATCTGCCTACACTGCGAGAAACTAGCATACAATCGACCAACATTGTCTTCACGGAGTGAATTGTAAACACAATTAGGCACAACTTGTGCATTTTTGGCACAATTTCTACAAAAGTTAAGCACAAAATCGAACTTAGATTAACTAATCGCAGATATTTGCCTAAGGGACAATTCAACAATTGATTAGGTATAATTTATCTCCTACATAAATCACAGATTGTACTTTACTAATCACAAATTGTGCTCAAAGAACTATCTCCGTGTTCTAGGTCTAACTCCTTGGCTTACAGCTGTATTCATTCAAATTCATATAGCTGAGCGCATTAATTACTTTTATTCTACTTTATCTATATACTGCTTACATATAAGAGCTAAAATATTATCTATCTTTACCAATGGCATCGATAGATTCTTTTGAAAGTTCACATTTGAAATTTGTTTGTTTATAAGTGTGTATGAACAATAGAATTTCCATTCTGCTTTGTAATATTCAAATTTTTCTAAATTATATAGTAGTAGCATTAACGACTGAATATATATGTATATATATATATGTAACTACTGAATATATATGTATATATATATGGGCATTTCCACAATGGCGTTACGTTACGTTCGTACGACAAAATATGACAAAACACCTAAAGAAAGTAATATTTGTGTAAGGTTTTTTTTATATCTGAGTAGCAATTCAGTTGGACTATATTTGGCCAAAAGGGATGAAAGCAATCGGACATTCCGATTAAAAGATATAAGCCAAAATAGGCGATGGCGTTACGTTACGAAAAACGGAAGTTGGTTTCGACTTGAAGTTCTAAGCAAGCAAAATTAAGCGAAGTGAGCAAGCCTTTTGGCATAATTTTATTTTTTGTATGATGTGGATTAATGTATGTTAATTTTCCAATTTATAGTTTTGAAAAATCTTTTCAGGTTTTTTTTTTTTTTTGGTAGAAGGTCGCGTTACCTTACATGGCGTGACGTTACATAAATTTCCATGGTATATTTTTTAGTAATGATTGTCAATTAAATATTATTTAACGCAAAAAACAAATTTATTTAGGTTCCAATATTAACATTAACTTAATTGAAAACGCTTTCAAACATATTTGGATGAATTTTAATATTTCGGTCCCGATGGACTTTCGATGGCCATGGTGGACCTTTCTGTGGAAATGCCCATATGTATATTCAGTAGTTAATGGTAGTACTTTATATTTCTTTTAATCGTATATATGAATAGCATTCTATCAAAGTTCCTATAATATTTTAAATTCTTCTATACCTATTATTTTCCATAACGATTTTTACAATAAATCTTCTTGAACTAAAAAATACTTGCAGTTTTTAATATAGTATGTACATTCCGACTCAGAGCACGAATTTCAAAAGGATCAATTAAGTACAGTACTCCCTAACGAGCTATAGAGACAATTTGTGAGTGAGCTCGCAAATATTGTAAACTAGTATTGTTAGTAATCACAAATTAAATCTATTTTCTGAAATTTATAATAATAATCCAAAATTAAATTTGTCACTAAAATTGTATGATAAAAATCCAAAAAGTATTTTAATTTCGATTTTTTTGATATAATTCTTAAAATTACTTTTTATAAATTGTAGTTTTTATAAGTAAAGGTTATAAATTAATGTTTATTACATTTCAAAGCAGTTTCAACTTACTTTTAATAAAGAATAGCATAGAATCTTTAGTTGGAAATTCTAACTATAAGAATAACTGTAACCTAAAAAACATAACCACACATTTAAGATCTGAAGATCGGAATCAATCTGGCAGCAATGTAGAACTTATAAGACAAAGCAATGAACTCCAGTAAGATTATATAAGTATTTTCTTCGAGTGTTTAACAAGGCAATATCTCATCATTTACCTTCTGCAACTGCATCAAAATCTGCATATCCATCCGCATAACCTCCAAAATGAGTTCGTCATGAACAAATCAATTTTGGTGCGGACTGGGCCTTTTCTCCCAAACACCGTTAAATGTGGCAAAAATGCAAATTTCCTGCTTATGGCCAAGAGTATTCTGTGCTGTGCCTGTTGCCAAGTTCCTGTCTGCCTGCTGCGCTGCCACTGCGACCGAGTCGGAGTGCCTGACCTTTGCCCTTTGCGGCGCTGCTGCTGCATGTCGATGAATGAAAACATTTGTTGCTCGTTTTTAGCCATTTTGCCTGGGCCAACTCTGCCCTCTCTCTCCCCCTCTCTCTCTCTTTCCTCCTCCTCCCGGAGCCTGGGGCAAACAAAGTTGAGGCAGGTGGAAAGATCATCACCATCGCCGTTGCAATTGTTGGCGTTAATAGTTTTGTTGTTGCTGTTGCCTGTGCCGCTTGCATATTGTTTCCATGCTGATGATTAAATTGCGATAAATTTTGAGCAAATTGCAATTCGTGTACAACAAATTGCAGAGGCGTTAGGATCTGGCCAGATACGTATGTCTGCCCCAACATAGTAGATAGCCAGATCTTGTGGGCGTTCCGGAGACTGGGTGAAAGCTCTTTCCCACTGTCTGCCCAGGCATTCGAAGGTTGCTTTTTCTTAACTTTTTATTCACAATAAATCAAATATTTGCATGCTGCGGGCCAAGACATCAATTGACACATGAGACAAGCAAATGCTCCACATTAGAGATGGGGAAATACTACATTTATCTCAACATGACACGAACACGAACTACAAACTGTGAATACAGCCAGAACATGCAGGACTTTCTTCAGGTGTTACAAGACTTGCAAAGTTGAAAGACCTTTTGTGATGACTGTACGTGGTAAACCTACTCAAGTATAGATTTTCTGCACTCTCAAAGTATTTAAAAGATCTCCAAATTAATTCGAACTAAAGTCAATAAACGTTTTAGAGTCAATTTTCATCCTTCACCCGGAATAGCACTTAATGTGATCAAAACTATAGAATTATATAGATTCTGTATACAAAATACAGCTGGATTGTGTATATAAAAATTAAATAAGACTTAAAGATTAACAATTAATCAAAAGAGTTTTAACTATAAGTAAAAGTATTGCAGATATTATATGTCTGGGATTTAAGTCCGGAGCTTTTTAGGTGTTATTTGCAGGACCTTCCACAGCATTGCAGGAAAATCTTACGCTTTGGCGTCAGAGTGCAAAAGCTGATCAGAATCAGAAAATAAATCCTTAGAAATCTGTGCAACGATATAGGAAAGGAAATTGGGTGGTTTTTGAGAGCAATCTTGGTGATGCCATCAAAATTAGACGATAAGCCTAAGTCTTTGAGGATGATGGAGTTACTCACTAGGGAGCGATTGCCAGTCTTAGAGAATATGTTAAACTATCGATAGTATCGATAGAGTAAGACTATCGACAGTATCGATAGAGTTAGGCTATCGACAGTATCGATATAGCAGGACTATCGATAGTATCGATAGAGTAAGACTATCGATAGTATCGATAGAGTAAGACTATCGATAGTATCGATGGAGCAAGACTATCGATAGAGTAATACTATCGATAGTATCGATAGAGTAATACTATCGATAGTATCGATGGCGTTAGACTATCTATAGTATCGATAGAGTAAGACTATCGATAGTATCGATAGTGTTGACTATCGTCTAAAAGAACTACAGAGCGTAGATAATATCAATAGTTTTGCAGCACTCGACTGGCTTATTGCCTTTTAAGAGCGAATTAAAACAAAATACTAGAATCTAATCCTAATCCTAAATATCGATATATTATAAGGTACATCGTGCGTGTTCGTGTCACGAAAGAAAACACGACACGGGGCCAACTCTGCGCTGCGGCAGCAAAGGGGCGGAGACGAAGCGGTAAATTGCATGCGATTGAAATTGAATGGTTTAAATGGTCATTTCAATGGCTGCAATTTAACAAGCCATAATTAGTTGATTGTTGTATGTACTAAATAAACAAGGAACAGACAACAACAGCAACAACAAACGACGAGTTTGTTATAAACGCCAACTGACAATTGACATTTGCATAGGCAGCGCTGTCGACGTCGCGACGTCGGTTAAATTGAAAGGACTCACGGACAGTTAATACATAAATAAGCAGGCGTTACAAACTGTTCACACACACACACATACATATGCAAACAAAGCAACACACGCAAGCAGCGCAGTGCAGCGCAGCGCAGCGCAGCCATCACACACATGTCCATGTCACATGGATTTTGGTTGGGCTCTGCTGCTGCGCTGTCAGCGCGTTCGCCTTGGCTTGTCCGCCATATTGTGTTTGTCTCTCTTCTCTCTCAAAAGCTCGACCGCAGGCACCGTTACTGTTGTTGTTGTCGTTGTTGTTGCTGTTGTCTTTGCTGCTGTTCTGTGCTATTTATTAACCTTTTATTTAATGCTATTTGCTTAGGCGTTTTGCTCGCACGGTGCCACAACAACCTGACAACAACAACAACAACAACAACAAAGCGACCAACTGATGACAGGCCATCGCGTTGCAATTACCCTTACCCGGTCTTGAGGTTGCCTCGTCTTTTCACATACCCTGTTCCCAAAGGGGCAGAGAGTATACTTGTGCGCCAATTCACAAAAGAAGCAAAATAAATGAGTAAACGCTGAGAATATAAAGAAAATCTCAACAATTCTTTAAAAATTCTAATTATTCATTATAGAATAGATAATTATTACTTAATGCTCATTACAAATATTACAAGATTATGATTTTCCGCAGCAACCTCCTAACGACCTTCAGTATCCGGCGACACTAAGGACCTGCTCGGTCTTATGTGGGACCACCTTGTGGTGGTCAACGGGTTCTACCTAACCTAACCTATTTGCCGAATATCCATATTACGAAAATCAGGACTTAGCCTTTACCTCTCATCACTCTTAAATAACTAAATTTTGTTTTTTTTATTCATAACGTCCGGAACGGAACTTTATGCTCAATTAAAACGTTGATGAAATCAGTTAAGAGGTCTGTGATTGCTGCCTATTGAAAGTGCACTTAAAAAGCTTAAGGTAAGTTAAAAAATGGTAAATCATATTGAGCACAAACAGGAATATTAAACACGCGTACAAGCGTAACGTCCGCAACGCAGGATAAGTTATCTCCCTCTAGTGATGTAAAAACATCGATGTTTTGTATGGAAAACATCGAAGAACATCGATGGTTTGTATAGAAAACATCGATGTTTTTACATCACTATCTCCCTTACAATTTTTAAAGCTAGACTCACCAATTTTCAATTGAGAACTGCTGAATACTTACTAGAGATAGATAGATAGAGATAGATAATAGTTTTCCCCCGCAAAAAAGTCAAGAAATAGAGAATGTCGCAGTCGGGAGCTAACTTATTCTTTTACTTTGGGGCCGGACCTGGGCCAAGGCTCTCGTATGTAATTAGGTGATTGTCTGTCCGGTTCAAATGTCGCGTTTGTTTGTTTGCCTTTCGCGTGTGCACTACCTTCCTTTGAGGTTTACATAAGTGCATTACGTATGTACATACGTATGTATGTATGTACGTATGTATGTACACCTGTCTGTATGTATCAGTTAGCACAATGGAGCTGGCAATGGCAATAAAATTACAAATGCTAATCAAAATGGAGCGGCAACCCGATCGTTAGGGCGTAGCGCCAACTTGCAACTAATAACAGTTGGTTACGACTCTTGATTGAATGGAAACTGTAAGAACGAATGCATTTTTGCACTTTTGTATTCATTCTTGCATGTGGAGGGTGCAACATTCAAAGGACTATAATTTTCATTTGCCAATAAACGGTCTTTCATCACAAATGTTATTTGTTGCTATGAAATGTGTTATTTATAACCAATCTGATTAATAGACCGAATAAACATAGCAACATTTAATAGATAACTTTGTTTTTATTTATTTACATAAGATAACTACTATTTTAAATGATGTTCCCATTTCGAGATCAGAGCTTTGCCAATCTCTATATTTTTAGATGAATTTAAAAGAAAATCTCTTTAAAGTAAATTTTTTTTAAATGAAAACTATTTAGTCTGAATAGTTTGTAATTGGGGAGTTGTATAAGAACTTCCCTATTTGTTGTATAAGAACTTCCTTATTATTTAGTCTGAGTAGTTTGTAAATGAGGGAGGAGTTTTACAAGAATATCCTTATTTATTTGTTATTTAAATAACTATTTATATACCAATTTACTTTAGAAATTATAATGTAAGATATCTTTTATTTTAAATAATTAGGTTGGTATATCCCTTTTTCTAAGGAATTCCTTTATTTATCAATACTTTTCCCCGATAATACGATGTCTTCACACACATCCTATATCTCCTTGTCATTGTATTATCGGGATCGTTGTCCCTATCCCGAACTCATGCTTGCTATCCTGTATGAAAGTTGTTCATGTTTTCCCTACTTAGTTAATATTAATTCTTTGTTCGTAATTCTTTTTAGTTCTAGATTAATTCCTCTTGTTAATTGTTTCTTGTTGTGACTATAAAATAAATAAGGATTCAATTGAACTTTGAAAAGTAATTCGAAGAGTTGGGTATGAGTTTTATTTACTTATTTAGTTAGTTCTGTATTTAATTTAGCCCCTGCTAACTCCCCAGGCTTTAATTGCTTGTTACGCAATCCAATCAGATCCCGGCCAAAAGTCCCCCTCCTCCGAGCAATCGAAATCCCATTTGCATGGCAAGTGGAAAACCGTTTAGCTGTCAATTAAATACAATTTCCACATGCTTGTTATTGATTTTCCCTCTCAACTGTCGACGAGTTTAACGAAAGCGACTTTGGGGCTGGGTTGGATCATTCGACGTGTTGATACGCTGAGAGGGAGTGGAAGGGGGAGGGGAAGGGGGCTCAGTCGACGGCTTTCAACATGTGTTAATTGCAATTAGAGCAGCACGCAGCCATGTTTGTTGTCATGGGCGTATCTACGGCAGGCTGGGAGGGGCAGCTGCCACCTACAACACAGATTTTTTAATGCAAACACAGAAATATATATTCGTTAGATGTTTATGTGAATATAATTATACAGTACAGTAGGAAACACAATAAAACCAGGAAAAGGGATAAAGTTCATATTTTCTTCTATTTATTTTATAAAATATCAAATGAAACTTTATAAATATTCCCATTGGCAATATAAATAACGAAATTAATTGCATTAATATTTTCTTTAATTTATTTAAGGCACATTTAAAAAGTTAGGATGTAATTCTTAAAGGTTTTTAGAAATATGTACATATATATTAATAATCAATTTTTTGTTTGATTATTGATTTAGATCTTAACTTTTAGTATTAACTTTTAATTGATTTAAAGATGAAATGATGAAATAATTTAAACCATAATCATAAGAACCAATTGTTGAATTATAAATTAAGTGTGTCGTATTTTGTGTTAATATTTAATAATATTTCTAACCAAAAGTTTTGCTTCTGATCCCCCTTTGCTTAGATCCTGGCACGCCCTTGTATGTGTAATTTGTTCTTCAAATAACGATAGGCAAGCAGATTTTGTTGTTTGCCTGTGAATGGGCCAGGCAAACATAAATTGAGACAAATGCCCCATGACAAGAAATCAAAGCCAAGCAAATCAAATCAAATGAAATCCAATCAAAATGCGACTCAAACAGCCCGCTTGGGTGGGAGGGAGGGAGGCCATTGCACAATCCGCAGGCCGACACAAATTATTAATTTGCGCAACAGTTGTAGCCATTTTGTGAGCTGACTTATGGCACAGGCATGTCCATTGTTTGCTAAACGACATTAGACAAACAACGGCAACGAGCAACGACAACCACAACGACAACAATCGCGACAATCGCAATAATAAATGCTACGATTCGATTAAAAGATCAGCACAAACGAGCGCACTGCTTAAATGCAATCCCAATAAGATTGACAACGAGCAGCGAGCCCAACGAGAGTCCAGCCGCAACGAGTGCGAGCGAGCGAGCAAGCAAGCAAGCAAGCAGGCGAGCAAGCGAGCAAGCAAGCTCACTCGGTGCAAGCCGAGCTTGCTCGCTTGTGTTGCTCGTTTGTAAGCTACATACATTTTTGCGCGTCAGCGACGACAGCACCAAAGGTACAGCCTCACTCTCCCCCACCCTCTCCTTTGAACTCCTACTGGCTGCCAGTTAGTGCTGACAATTTAGCTATTTTAACGCCAAATTTGGGCATTTCTTTAATGTTGAAAGGCTACAAGCAATCAAATTTAGCAGGAACTTGGTTTTACATCTGTTTAAATTTTATTAGTGCCAGCAACTATCATGTCCTTTTGATCTTAATAGGCTATTTATCCCTCTTAAGTCGCTAATCTTATTAAATAGGGTTATTATGATATGATTAAGTATAATTGTATCTTAAATATTAATCTGAATAATGTAAATATGTTGGTAATGATAAGGATAAGTGCTAATTTGGTGATTCTTGTTGGTAGGACTGAGGGAAGAATTATAGCCAGAGAGTTTGCATGAGCTTGTCTTTGATCATACACTGATTTCATCTTTTTTTAAATTATTTATTTTATATTAGCTGAAATACCACATTAGAAATAATCAAAAATTTCCCTTTATTTGAATTTACAAAGGCTTTTTTAAAACAAATATCTTCAGTTTCAAAAAAACAATTTTGAAAATTATCCCAGTTGGCAATAAAATTGTAAATATCCACAAATCTGTGGGTAAAGTATTGAATTCAAGAAAATTCAACTGGCTATACTTTGCAGTTCATTTCTAAAATCATTCTTTCTGAAAAAGAGCATTTTTTTATTGTACTGAAACCCAATTTTGAAGATTTTTACATTATTATTATCACATTCACATTCAATAAATTCATTTTCCATTAGTTTAAACGGTGTAGAAAATATTGTCAAAAAGTTGTTACAATTTCTGAAAAATCGCTGATGTGATTGTGAATATCTTAGAAATATAGATCATAACCTTATTTATTTGAAAACACAGTTAAGATCTGAAGATGGTCTAGCAATAAAGAGCTTAAGACAACAAAAACAAAAGATATTGAATTCTGTTGGTAATAGTTCGCTGTAAATCTTAACAATCAATCTTTTCGAAGCGAAATTCACTTCAATTTCAAGCTAAAACAGCTTTTTTAAAATTCCAAAAAAAACAACAGCAATCAAAATAGTTGGCAACACTGGCTCCCGTTCACAGACGCAGACGTGCCGACTGCGCTGCGCTTTGTTTAAATAAAAGCCTCTTTAAGTTTATCTATTGGGGCGCATCTAAATTGTGTGGGGAGCCCGTCGCTCAGTGCGATTATGCTATTTGTTGCTGCGACTGCGCAGTCGACGGCGGGCAGCGAGCAGTGAGCAGTGAGCAGCGACTGCGACTGCGACTGCGATTCGCTTGTAATGTTTTGCCGGCGCGCTTTTATTGTTGTTGCTTTGTGTCTGTTTGTGTTGTTGTTGTTGTTGCTGTCGTTACTTATTGCTTGCGTTGTACGCTTCATGTTTTGATTGTATTTATTTTAGTTTGAGTAACTTTACTTTTTGCTGCTGCTGCCGCTGCTACGGCGACTGCGACTGATGCTGCTGCCTGCTGCTGCTGCCGTCCATTTCTGATGAAGATTTTCTGGGCGATTAACTGGCGAGATCGCCTTACGCGCGCTGCACGCGGCGCCTTTTATGTGAAAAGCGTTTCGTGCGCAGCTTTAATCATGTCTCTTTTTCATGGAACGACGGAACAACGGAACGACGAAGCGACACGACGGAACGATGGAACGACGAAATGACGAAACGACCAACGGGTTAATGGGGTACGCTTGAATTTCGCATTGTGCAGACATTTGAGCAATTGCGTTTAATTTTATTCATAATTCGTGTCTAGGTTTACTTCGCTGCTTTTAATCGTTGTATAATTGTTGTTGTTGTTGTTGCTGTTATTGTTGTTGCTGCCAGCTGAAATTAAGCTTGATTAATTTGTTGCGTTGCGTTATCGACGCGTCGGCATCTTGGCGTTGGGCAGCCGGGGAGAGAAAGAGGGGGGTAGAGCCAGGGGCCGCGACCTGCGTAAGCAACAAAGTTATTAAACTGGATTGGGTGCGCAATTGGGGCGTGGCAGCGCGTATTGCCCCGTCCAGATAATAAACCGTGGACAGCTTGCGGGGCGGCGGATGCGGGGCAGCGGTTTCAGCGATCAAAGCAAATAAAAAAAAAAACACTGGAATTTCTATTTTAATGGCCAACGGATGTTGTCCCAAGCGCTAAAAGCTAAGTTTTAATGGGCCATTTTAAAAGATGCTGGCTGATAAGATAAGTGTTGCTTATTAATTAGCCGAGCATGTATACATAAGTAATCCAACTGATTCTTAAGGGTGCAGGACACTTATAAACACGCCTGGCTAACATAACCTCACAAAGTGGGAACATAACCTCAAGGTACATATAATAACATAATATGTATAATATAAGAAAAAGTGGGGTTATTAATTACTATGCATAAGTAGTCAAAGCAAATAGTCAGGCTATTATTTAGTCAAGGGCAATTGAAACGCAACGTGCAATAAGTTAACAATATGAAAAGTTTAACTTAACCTCAACGAGTGGGTAGAGCGTCATAATAAGCATGTATGTATGTATGTTTAACAAAGCTTATTAAATATGCATAATTATACACATATTGCAAATATAACCATAAATAAGCAGTTCTCAAGTGTATTTTGAGACTAGGACACTTAAAAACGAAGCCTGGCAAAAAGCAGCTAATTTGATATGTTCAACATAACCTCAACGCGTGGGAACAGAGTCATATTCTCTGCAAACATACATACATACATACATACATGCACACATTATGTGGCCCAATTAGACAAGCTCACACACACACACACACACACGCGCATAGCCTATCATCAAGCGTGCATATGTGTGTAGCAAAAAAGGCATCAAAAACAATTATGAAATCACAGCAGATGTTGGCACAAAATTGTGTTGCTGATTTATAAAGCGCAGTCAAACAACAACAACAACAATGACAACAAAAAGCGCAACATATATATAAATTTGTTTTTGTTTTATATATTTTTGTTGCTGTGTTGGAAAAGGCAAAACGAAACGAAGACACGAAAGGAGGCAGCAAAAAGCATGTGTTACACACACGCAAACGGACACGTATACGTATACGCACGCATACGGGTGTGTGCGTGCAGAAAAAGAGGATGGAGGATGCCCACTAAAAGGACTGCAGATGCGCAGCCACAAGCCAGCCAACTTATGTACGCTGAAGATTTACGACTTAAATGCTGCAGCGCATAATCAAAAAGACAAGCGCAGATGGAGCAGCAGCAGCAGCAGCAGCTAAGGCAGCGGCAGCGGCAGCAGCGGAGGCAAACGCTGCCAGTGCACTTAATTAACAAATATACAAACACTTAACATAACCTCAACTGACAGGCGGTCAAAACGCAGCGAGAGCGAGGCAACGCTAGTGTGCCAGCGCAACACCCCTCGCTCACACCCCAAAAAACAAAGCGAACGCAGCCTCGCAGCCTCATTGGTTGTTCGAATTGCGCGAGAGCGTGCTGTGCCAAAAGTGTAAAAGAGAGAGAGAGCGCGCGCATGATCTGTCGCTGTGTTTGTGCGTGTGTTCCGGTTTTGGAACTGGCGACGGCTCGCTCTTGCTCTTGCTCTCGCTCATTTTTGCCGTCTCGTTTAGTTGCAAGTTCGCGGGAGCTTCAGTTGGTTCAGCTGACTGGCAGAGCGCACGTAACGGCAAACCGCGGCCGAGAGAATTTTATTGTTGTTTGCGCCAGACGTTTAATAGTTTTTTACACATATGTTTCATATTGTAAGCGACCAGACGTGCCCGAGCGCCATCTAGCGGCCAAGCGCCCAGTGTATGTGTGTGTGTGTCTGTGTGTGTGCGCGCGCGTGTATATGTGTGTGTGTGTGAACTTGTTGTGAATTTTAAATATTGATAAGGCATCAAAATGCCGACGGCTTTGCAGTGCTAGCGTACTTAAACCATTAAAGCCCCCCATCCCAGACCCCCCCTGCACCTATGTCCACGCTGGCCAGCAGTCGCCAAACGACGCTCAACTTGACACTAAAAAGCAGCAACGAGCAGCGGGAGCAGCGCCAGGATCAGGCAGCGGAAGTCCTGGATGCCATGCATCCGGATTGCCTCCCATTGCCGCTGGCCTCCACGGGCAGCCACGGCAGCAGTCCGCAGCTGCAGCAACAGGATGCCTGCGCCGAGCAGCTGGTCAACATACTGGAGCAGCAGCAGCTGGAGGAGGACGACGAGGAGCTGGAGCTCGACGAGGAGCTGGAGCTGGACGATGCGGCCAGCTGCTGCAGCGAGAACAGCGTGCTCAGCGTCGGCCAGGAGCAATCCCATGCGGCACAGGCTCACGCCCAGGCGCAGGCTCAGGCCCAGGCCCAGGCTCAGGCACGCCAGCGTCTGCTAATGAGCCAGCTTTATCGGCCGTCGGCGTTCAGCAGCGTCGCCGCGCAGGGCCAGGATGCGGCCTTGCCGCAGCTGGCCACGCCGGCCAGCTTCCAGGAGGAGTTCCTGCGCAAGTCGCAGCTGTACGCGGAGGAGCTAATGAAGCAGCAGATGCAGCTGATGGCGGCCGCCCGGGTCAACGCCTTGACGGCCGCCGTTATGCCGCTGGGCGGCAAGGTCACGCAGCAGCTGCAAATGGCCGCCGCGGCGGCGGCAGCGGCCGCCTCCATGCGGCCCACAGCCGGGCAGGATGCGCTGGCGCAGCTTACGGCCACGGCGCTGGGCATAGCGCCCACGCAGCAGCTGCTGCAGTTGCAACAGCCGCAGTTGCAGCCGCCGCAGCAGCAGCAGC
Source organism: Hirtodrosophila histrioides (assembly GCA_037075165.1). Taxonomy (NCBI): domain Eukaryota; kingdom Metazoa; phylum Arthropoda; class Insecta; order Diptera; family Drosophilidae; genus Hirtodrosophila; species Hirtodrosophila histrioides. Next base: position 658,015 of record JBAMCL010000334.1, read on the forward strand.
ACCACCACTACCTGCCACAGCAACACAACTACAACAACTACAATAATAACAACAACAATAACCACAACTACAACAACAACAATCTCAATGAGCATCTGCACGAGCGGGCCCTAAAGTTCAGCATTGACAACATCCTCAAGGCGGACTTTGGCACGCGCCTGCAGCAGCGCTTGGCAGCGACTGAGGCGGTACGCGCAGCGCCGCTGAAGGCGCCCCGCAAGACGTCGAAGCCCCTGAACCTGGCCCAAGCGCAGCTGCAGGCCCAGCCCAGCCTGAGCTTCTCCAGCACGCTGGCCAACATCTGCAGCAACAGCAACGACTCAAACAGCACAGCCACCAGCAGCAGCACCACCAACAACAACAGCCAAGCGACAGCGGCAGCAGCAGTTGACCTGGTCAAATCAGGCAATGCCACATCGCCAGCGCCGGCAGCAAGCGGCGGCAAAACAGCAGCCGAGGATGCCACAGCAACACCAACAACAAGCAGCTCCACGCCCATCGTATGGCCCGCGTGGGTCTACTGCACCCGCTACAGCGATCGCCCCAGCTCAGGTGAGTCCAAGGGAGTGCTATCTAACCTCAGCAGAGGTTACTTCTATATGCTTACCCTTCTTTCTGATTGGGCATTAAGTAGAACGAACTTTTCAACTCAAACATCGCGTACTTAGCTGTATAATCTATCTGAAAGATACAGCTAGTTATGTAGATACAGTTGAGATAGATAGATACAGTTGAATCGGACAACTCCAATCTCAGCTGTCTTTTGATTTAGCCCGAAAGAGCCATATGTGTACTCTAGGGATGTGGGTATGGAATTTCTTTAGAGTCAGACAGAGCATCCTTCATAAAGTATCTTTAAGTATCCAGGATATACTTTATAGAACATACTTATCTATTGAATTGCATTTCTCCCATGTTTTCTTTCTGCTGCTTCAACTAAACTGAATTGTTGTAGCTCACATCGATCAATAAATTATTGATTAATTGATCATAAATAATAGAATGTGTATATGAGCTCTAGCTTCTATAGTTTAAACCTTTGATACTATAGATAATATATTCGTAGATATCATAAAAAGTGTTTCCAAAATATTGTAAATTATAAAATACAAATGGAAAATAAGATAAAGCTAATGGGAAAATAGGAATGGAAATGGGCATGTACTTCCTTTTAATTTTTTAAATAAGCAAGCAGTTGCTTAAATTATAAAATTAAGTTATAAGACAAAGAGTAATATAGAAATTGTAAGCCTATATTATCAGATTTACTTATCTTATAACTTAAATAATTATTGTCTCAGCTGAAAGACTTGGAATTGATACTTTTGATAGAATATAGAATATATACAACCAAGAACTAAAGATAATAATAAAATCCAAAAAGGGTTAATTTTAGATTGTGTTTAAAATATATAAAATAAATAATAATATGAGCTGTTTAGTGCACACAAATTGATTTAAACCATATAACAAATAGTTGAGAAATGCGTTGAAATAATGGCAAAGTTTTTCAAATTTCCCTTATAATACTATAAATTTAAATATATATTTTAGAATGCATAAAAACTGCTTCGATTTTCAGCTAACGTTTATAAAATGAATAAGAAACAATAGCCAAGAAATAATCATCAGAAATATTACAATTCTTTTGTGACTGGAGAAGTTAATCAGCTTAAGTACTGAATGTCTCATATAATATACTGTTTTTTGAAAATCGAAGAAACCTCACAGATACCCTATAATATATTCGTATTTACTAAAGTGCGAAAATGGAATTTCTTCTTATAGCAAGACTAAAATATATAATAATATCGCGTGTAAACTGTGCATATTGAATTGCAAACATGCGGAAATAATAATAAAACATTCATATCAATTTTATAAAATATTATGAACAAAATATAAATAAATTTTGAATGTTTAAACAAGATTGTAAACCTATATTATCAGATTTACCTATCTTTTATTTATTTTATTTATTAACGAAGGCAAAACAGTGCTGCGTCGAACCAAAAAATATAATATAATACATAGATATACGGAAAAAATTTAAAAAGCCTACACGAAATTACAATTGAAAACTAATAACGACACCAGCACGTTGGGGGAAGTTTTAGTAGCCAGTCCGGCAAGCTGTGCCCCAACTCACAGCGAAGTTGGTTAGAGATTACATTAAGGAGGGAAGGACCTAGAAAGGGATGGGATGGGAAAGAATATAATAGTTGTAGAGCAGGAAATAGGAAATAGAGTGGGACATAGAGTGGGCAATCTCCGACCCGATGGGGGAAGATTATTTGCCACGCCGGCAAGCTTATTACTTATTACTTAAATAATTATTGTCCCAGCTGAAGGACTTGGAAGTGATACACACTTGTCATATTTATTTATTTATTTATTTTATTCGCTAACTTATAATGTAAAATTACAAGCTAACGATGCTTTATAAGGAGCACTAGTGACTATGGCCATCAGCTCCAGACTTTTGTGTTTATAATTTTGCTATTATTATTGTTACTTGCTACTTATGACTATTGTTTTATGAATACTATTTACATTTTTGGCCATTTTATGATTTTTTTGTGTATTGATATATTTTTAATGTTTTAATAATAATATTAAAGAGATCAGGATTATATGAGGTGGAAAATATTGCATTTTTTAAGAAATTCTAGGATTAGTTTAATGTTGTTGGTTGTGGGGGTGAAAAGGAGGGAAATGGGATTAGCAGATCCAAAAGTTTGTACACTTGTCATATATTTTTAAGTATATGATTAGTTTTTAAATAAGTAAATAAAAAAATCATTATTGTGGGAGTCTCAGTTTAGCAGGGCTGTAATTTGATGCTTAAAATGAAGGCAGTATATTTTTAATCAGAGCATTTAAAGTGATGTAACGCTTACTTTCACAAGGTATACAGCACTTGGAGTGTTGAGTGGGTAGTGTTGAGCAGATGAGTGGTTGAGTGGCTCGTAAACCGTTGAGCAAACAAACTGGCAACCACAGAGCAGAGCTGAGCTGAGCGTCAATCTGCAGCTCATTAGTTTGCAACCACCAAAAAAGGGCAACAGCCATGACACGCTCATTCCACACCACACCGCACCGTACCCCACCACACCCCACCACACCGCACAACGTTACAGCCCTGTGAAATGCACCCTCACCCTAAACTTCGAATTTCAGAAGCACTTCGGGCTCATGAAGTGTCTGCTCGAGTGGTTTTTATGTCCTTATGGCTTATGTAACATAACTTAAGCTCATTATGCGCGTGCCTCTGTTGCTACCCCTCTACCCCTCTACCAATCTACCCCCCCACACAAACAGAAACACACACACTCCACCCCTTTTTGGGAGAGCTAAGGAACAATCATGGCACTCATGAATTTAGTTTATGCCACCGCAGGGAATTTGGTAATCGTTTGCCTAATAATTTTATGTGGCCAACTACAAAACAGGGAAAGTGCTCAACATGTTTCATGTCCTTGTCCAGGATTAAATATCCCTAGGGTTGCTTTATGGCCTGCTACTTCACGTACCATATGATACTTGACTTGTCATTTTGTTAGATGTTCGTATTAGCTGCGGTCCTTAACTGGGGTAAATATTAGCACTACGGGTAGTTATATTTATGTATAAATCAATGCCTATGAAAGCAGTTTATTATGGGAAGAGTAAATTAAATAAAACTATTAACAAACTACTGATATCATGAAATGTCTATTCAAGTTTATTATACAAATGAAAAGCAGAAATAAATCAATGTGTGAGATTACTTTGATTATTATATTCTATTCGTATGTTATGTTATACGAATTGAATATAATAATCAAAGTAATTTCACACATTAATTCAATACCTTAATTGATTTTCAATAGATATCTTCAATCTATTTTCTATAAATATTTATTGGTGCTGCAAACTATCGATAGTATCGATAATGCGATTCAAGTTGTCAGCATCGATTGTTTTACGCAATGTCGATAGCTTTTTAGAGTAATCGTTCGTTTTTGATCGATGCTTTCGATAAAACTAGTGAAAACGTAAAGTGAAAGTTATTTTATACAAACAAATATGACAGAATTTGCTAATTGGCTTAATCAACCATTAAATAATCATTAAGAATATTAATATTGTTATTATTATTGTATTGTTAGATACAATTATATATAAAACCTCAGTGGCGTAGATAGGGGGGGATTAAGGAGATCAATCCCCCACCATTGAGTTTCTGGAAAAACATTACGTCTATACAATCTTAAAAAATGAGTTTTCGCGCTGAAATCATAAGAGATTGAATCTGACTCGATGTGTTTTAAATAATCAAATAGTATAAGAATTTCAGGAATTTTTTCCATTTTCCTTGTTTGAATTGAGAGCCTCAGACTCCAAAAATCGAAATAATGCCATGAATCTTGCTTACGCCTTTCGCTGCCCTTGCATCATGAATTTCAAAAAGCTAATTTAGACTTAATTTAAATCATGGATCTCTCGATTCTAGCAAATGAGGATGTGTTTTCTAAAATCCATCAAAATTAAAATAAGTGGCTGAAGCTGTTGACATTGAAACCAAATAAAATAATCAATTTCTGGACGTCTATATTATAGATCTTGGACTACGAAATTATTTTGGAACGATTTTCGGTCCTCTTCAAGAACGGTTCACTCGATATTAATTAATAAAAAAAAGCAATAATTTTATTTAAAAAAAAATGCTAGCGTACCCTCGCTTTATCAATAACCGCGGAAACCGTTTGGATGATAGTCAAAAAAGTTTCACACAACAGTTTTCCGCGATTTTCCACGTTTGAGGGTGAAGTTTCCCCCAACCCCGTGTTAGTAAGCGCTTTCAGCTTCGTAGCACTTTCGATTTGGGCTGTGCAAACAATCTATAAAACTTGATATTATTCTGTGAAGATACATGTAAGCATTTTAAGAATTAATTACATATGAGCAAAATGGCAAGACCAAAACAAAAAATCAAAAGATAATTTAAAATTTTCAGAATCAATCCCCCCCCTTTTGCAAAAAGCTATCTACGCCACTGTAGATACTATATATATATAATATATAAATATAAATATAATATATAAAAATATATATATAAAGACTTGGAACTTAAGTTATTAGAATTAATTACTATATTATATAGTTATAACTTCTTTTTTTAACTATATTATATAGTAATTAATTCTAGAATTATTAATTATTATTATATAGTTATTAATTCTAGAATTAATTACTATATTATATAGTTATAATTTCTTTTTTTTAAACTATATTATAAGTTATTAATTCTAAATAAAGTCAATATATCTATTTACAACATTAACAACATTTTTCTTATTTAATAAAGAGTGAAGTTTAAAAGTTGATTTCCAAGTTTTTGTTTACTTAAAATAAGTTGCCTTATAAATTTATGTAAATGACACTGCACAAAATTAACGATACTAAAGTGAAATTAAAACGATCGATATTATTGATAAAACCATCTATATATTGCCACGAGTATGTAATAAATAACATTGCTTTCAATTACTTAAGTAAAGGATTAACTTGTAATTGAAATATATATTCAAAGAGCATACTTAATCTGCAGTTATGAAAATATATAATACTATCGATAGTTTGGCACTTCACTTTACTTAACTAATATATTCCAATTTATTCATTATCTGGTTAAGTTTATGACATGTGCTCATTCGAGTTAGACTCATCAGATTCATCAGACTCACCAGAGTCATCGCACTAATTTATTTGAGGCCACCGTTTGAGTAATTACTCAAGACAGTTCAGAGCCCCGTTAGACCCAGCTCTACTGGCAGTATACCCATTACCATTCCCGTATTCATTCCAATCTGGAATCCAGAGTTAACGTCGAGTGCATAAATCTACGCTTTTGGGTGGGTTTGTCGCGCTCGCTAATTAACCACAAAACGAAACATTTTTTTACTCAACCATTTTTGTTGTCGTATTTTTCTACTCTTTTTTTTGAGGTGTGTTTATTGTAAGTATTATGCATTATTGTTGTTGCTGTTGTTGCTGTTGTTGCTCTCTTATTCACTTTTATAAATTTAGCGTGACTAAAACGAGATCTCGATCGCACTGCGGCTCCATAATTTGAATGAATGTTGTAGGCGATGGCGTCGTCGTTGGAGTTGGAGTTGAAGTTGGAGTTGAAGTTGGACCTGGAGCTGGGAGCTGGCAGCTGAGAGCTTGGAGCTGGAACTGGGCCCGGTTGAGATCTCTTTGGCTGTTGGCTTTCAGCTGCAACAATGATTTAGCGTGAGATTTGCTCAACAGCAATCAAAACAACAACAACAGCAACAAAAATATAATACATTTAAATGCGCACAAAATACCGAAATAAAAGTCATAAATTTGGCGCTTTTGAAAAATTGCCCTGGCCACGACAAGAAAAATTATTAAATTATATTAAAAGGTGTTAATTTGACAAATTAATGCGACGCGTGTGTGTGTGTGTGTGTGTGTGTGTAAAAAGACATTTAATAAACTCATGAATTGCGAGTGCATTTGGTTAATATTTTGCAACTTTGAATTATATCATTTTGATAACGCAAACATTTTACATTCTGTTCAGGTACAACAAAAATTAAACACACTACATAAATTAAACAATTTAAAAATGATTCACTTTATGTAATTTTGAACTTTTTGTTCAAAAATTTGTTTGTTTTAAATTAAATTAAATTTACAGCAGACTTTAAACTACAGACTTAAAGCGGAAGACATTTTGATCAATGTTCTAATTATTTAAAAGCCCTGGAAAGCCTTCAGCTGGAATTAAACAATTAAAAAAATTCTTCTTGTTTTAAATTAAATTAAAATTACAGCAGAGCTTAAACTGCAGACTTAAAAAGCGAAAGAAATATTTAAATTTGATCAATGTCCTAATGATTTAATAGCCCTTGAAAGCTTTAAGTAAGATATAGAGCCGATTTTTCAATGTCTCAGTAAACGCTATGTGTCAGATAAAGTGTCAGTTAGCGACAATTTCGTTTAATATCCCCCAATAGGGCAATGTGACTTTTAAGCGCTACCTGGTACTTTATCTGACATATAAGCTAAATGTGACTTATAAATAAAAACAGCTGATGGCAACCGTTGACTATCAGTTGGACAACCGTTGCTGCATATAAATAAAACTATACAAAAATGACTTTAAGTTAAAGCCTTGCGACTTATCTTCACTCTTAAGAGTATTATTAATACTGCTGAATCTTCTGGTTAATATTTTTAAGAATATTTTTTATACTCCTGAACCTTCTGGTTCTCTGAAGAGTATTATTTATACTCCAGAAGCTTCTGGTTCTCTGAAGAGTATTTTTTATACCGCTGAACCTTCTCGTTCTCTGAAGAGTATTATTTATAATGCTGAATCCTCTGGTTCTCCTAAGAGTATTTTTTATACTCCAGAAGCTTCTGGTTCTCTGAAGAGTATTCTTTATAATGCTGAAGCTTCTGGTTGACTTTAACAAGATCTGCTCTACATTTTTTTGACCACAGTCCTTTCATTTTTATCAATTCTTAAATACACTTTAAAAAAATCATAAATAAATGTTGACACCATTCACCAAAAATCAGCTGTTTTGCACAACAACGTTGCCACCATTCGAAGATGAAACATAAATTTATTAATCGATTGAAAAATTGAAATTGTTTATGGGACACTTTAAAGAATAAATACCTCTATCGAATTCTTTTCATTTTTTGATAGAGGTATCTAGCTATTTGTGGGATAAAGTTCCCTCTGTTAGATCCCTCTGTTAGATCCCTTTGTTAGTTCCCTCTGTTAGATCCCTCTGTTAGATCCCTTTGTTAGATCCCTCTGTTAGATCCCTGCGCGTATCTGCTCTATATCCCTTTATATTTATGAAAGTGGTTTAAATAACACGCAGCATAAAAATAAATATAAAATATATATATCTAATTCTTTTCATTTTTTAATATATATATTTTATATTTATTTTTAAGCTGCGTGTTATTTAAGCCCCTTTCATAAATATAAAGGGATAAGGAGGAGATACACGTAGGGATCTAACAGAGGGAACTTTATCCAACCAATAACTACTCGAGACTTTACGTAGTCCTTAAAAAATGGTCGTAAATGTAAAAACTTAAACAAAAGTATTGTTTAACCAGCTGGCAATACAAGAGTTGAGCTCCTTACAATCTCCTTACAAACTCCTATAAACGTATATTTAAAAGTTAACAAAAACTAACCACAAACATTGTCAGGCAAGTTGAGGCTGAATAAGTATTATAATTGAAGCATTCGAAGCACTTTTTATAAGTTGAACTTAATCAACCACAAAATGCTAAATTTAAGCAAAAAACACAACGTATAATTGATGTTTGCTTGGGTTACGCTTTTACACATAATTGAAGCCAAAGAAAAATATAATATCAAAAATATGTGCTGATAATTTAATAAAAACTGTGGGCAATATAAACACTCTCAAATTAAGAGCCAGAACGTTTGCCGATTATGGCTAAGACAGCCAAGAAAATTCGATAAACTCGAAGTCAACTTCGACTACGCCAGACGGACCCGGCAATTTTCGCATTTGTCCGGCACTTGGCGCTCATTTAACAGTAGCCTCAGCAACGGAGGCAGCGGCAGCGACAGCGATCGCCACTGAACCATTAAGTAATTTTCAATTTGCCTAGAACGACCAACAACAACAAGAACAACAACAAACAAGCAACTGCTGAGGCTGCCACAACAATGACAACATAAACAAACGAATTTCAATTACCCATCAGACTGCCTGCAATTACCTTTGCCTTGGCTCCCCTCCCCACCCCTCGATTTTCCTCGCACGCTTCAAGAATTTTCCGCGCAGCGCTGCTGAAAATTACTTCAAAGTTTTCGCTTTACTCAATGGAAAAATTTGCTTTTGAAAATTGCTCCCCCAGCGATTTGCCAGATGCAAAACAAGAACAACATGAAATCCAGCAAACTCACATTTCTCTTCAATTGCACAGTTTATCACAATTTTGCAGTGCACTGAGCGAAATCTTGCGCAATATTTATGATTAGTTGTGCATCGATTATGCATAGTATGCATTAGTTATGTTGCCTTATGCATAAATTATGCGCTTTTATTTATGATCAATTAATACATACTCCATGACTGAGCTTTAAAACTCTCTTACGCCGTTTTTATAGGTTTTACCTATAATTTATACAAAATAATATTCATATTTGCATCTAATATGCATAAGGTTTATAAAAGTTATGAGTACTTTATCAAATATCAGTTTTATTTATTGTTTGCTTGGGCGCTTTCATATGACCCAAAGGGAACTATTTGTCTCTCCCTTTTTTATTATTTTTTATTATTATATATGAGATATTTAAAATATGCTATAGTAATCAAATAATTCATAATTAACTCTAAGCTTCAACTTTTCTTTACTCATCAATAAATATTATTATTTTTATTTTTTATTATTTTAATTTTTTATTTTATCTCTTTTTATTATATATGATAAAACAATATTTGATATATGATATTGTATTATTATATACGATAAAAACAATATATGATATTCTAGGGTAATCAAATAATTAATAATTATATTTAAGCTTTTCGTTACTCATAAATAAATATTATTATTATTTTTTTCTTATTAATTTAATTTTTTATTTTATCTCTTTTTATTATATATGATAAAACAATATATGATATTATAGATTATATATATGAAATTATATTATTATATATGATATTCTCGGGTAATCAAATAATTAATAATTGTATTTAAATTTAAGCTTTTCGTTACTCATAAAGAATTATTAATATTATTATTTTTATTATACTATGGTCCCGAAGAGAAAAATAGTATATTGGGTTTGCGAAATGTCCGTCTGTCCGTATGAACGCAATTTTTTTGCCTTTATCTTTGAGCTAGAGCAACCAAATTTGGTACACATGTTGGTGTATATCGTCAATTTATAAAGTGTCAAGATCAGCCAATCACCACCTCCCCCTCCTCCAAAATTTGGCGAAAACCTGTATCTTCCACATTTTTAAAGCTAGAGTCATCAAATTTGGCATACACACTAAAGCTGAGATTCCTGACAGATCTGCATCACCAATTTTTGGACCCAAAAATGTTTTTTTTATTAATTTCATTTTTGGTTTTATCTCATCAACCAGACTTCATTTTGGTTTTTTTTGGTGATTAAGTAGATTTGTTTAAATATAATTAAAGTTTAATTCAAGTTGCTTATAAAATAATAGAGAAATTATGTATAAAATGGAAAAATGCAAGAAAGAAAAACAATAAGTTGTGAGTAATCCTTTAACTATTATTATAGTTATTTAAGGTTTGATTTATTGATTAACTTTGGAATAGCTGAGTAGATTTCTCTCAGTGTGCGCATTCAGCAGAACAAATCGCTGAGTGATTTGCGCTTACTTGCTTACCGTTGGCTGATTCATCTTTTCTAATAAGAAGATTGTGAAAAATAATCGATATTTGATTAACAATTTAGTGTTCTTGAAGGTGCTGAGTGTTTCTAACATTCCCTGGGATATGTGCACTCCTTGTAACAACAACAACAGCAATAAGAAATTGTTAGACAGTTCATTTCCAGCCCGAATGGCTCAATTTGGCTTTTCAGGCCGAGTCGAGGAGTTCTCGAGTTTGTCTGTTGGCATATCGTGATTATCATATGACGTGACAGCTTCGTATAAGTATTTATGAATGCATCTGGGTCATAAACATGGAATAGCCATAATGTTGTTATTTGTGTTGTAGTTGGACTTGGTCGTATCGCGTTTCAAGCCCAAATTGTTTTAACTTGGCTGGGTTAAGCGAATCGACCCAGAAATGAAAGCCAATAGACACTTTAAAGATTTTTAATACATAAAACAAAGTAAGAAATGTACTCATTTATTATTGAAATGCTTTCAAAATTAGATTGTTATTTAAATTTTGCAAACATACTGAATTTGATGTCCCTAGCTCAACTCTTACTGAATTTTAAATACCCTTTACCAAATATTCTACATCTATATCAAGTTGTTTCTCTTCTGTCTTGATGCCTCAAGTTTCCTCGCCAACTAATTGACCAATCTAAACACTTAAGGACACTCAAAGTTATAGAACAGTTGCACAAGCAGACACATGCATCATTTGTGGCAAGTATTGTCAAAGATTGCAACATTTTAGCAGTTGTATAGAGGAAAGAGGCAATTGATGTCTGAATAGTTGGCCTATTGGCCACTCTATCATAATTATTAGGCAGTTTTGTATACATAATTTCTTTATAAGATTGCTGTTAGTTTGAGTTACTTATCAATCAAACATTGGGCGCGTTCAGCAGAACTAATCGCTGACTAATTCCGCTGTTTGTTTGTCTATTGTGACTTCAAACTTTGAAGTTGCAACAACAATAAGCCATCTACTGTACTTTCAGTAGGATATTTAAACATCACTAGCTTTAAACTTCAAATGCAAACATTTTTTTATTATTAATTATAAAGAAATTATCATAAATAATAATTATTATAAAATTCACTTAACTTGTTAAAGAGCTAAAGCTGCTAAGGCCTTGAGCTTACTTGCTATGAGTATCTGAGCATGTTAATTATATTTGTTGACTTAAGCTAGTATTTTATTTAATTATGGCTACTTTACAAGTTTTCTTTTATTTGAATTGATTTTCTTTTATGGAGTTGTAGGTGTTTGTTACATTATATCTATCTATATATATAAAAGTGAATGTCTGTCTGTATGTTCGCGATAAACTTGAAAACCGTTTAAAGGATCTTGATGAAATCTTTAATAATATATTCCTTGAAGTCCAGGGAATGTTTATAGCTATAGTTTGTTGTGTCATCACCACCCCCACACAACCACCCACTCATAAACGAAAAATGATAATATTCATGAGTATAATTTTACATTAAATAAAAACTATAATATCCACGAGTGTTAGTGTGTGTAAGTGTGTAAGTGTGTGGGGAAGGAAGTTTGATAGCAATTTTTTTACCGTGCCCTCGATCGACAATAATAAATATTTATAAGAATCAAAATTTAAATAAATATAGTTAGGAAATGCGAGCAACGCCGCGGGTATAAGCTAGTATGTTATATATGTATGTTGTTGCGTTCATAGCTTTCTTTTGAGGAATATTGAGGAATACAAACACATTCCGAGAATTTCAGAAATAATAAATACATAAAATTCCCGAAACGAAAGGGAACGTAAAAAGACATAGTCGTGATCGTGGCTTATATGTTTGCTATTTTATTGTAGTTTTGCGGCTAGTATTGGGTCACAACACGCATAAATCAATGGCTCCAGGGGCATGCCCCAAGCCCAAAGCCAACATAGGCGCTGGCAATCAGCTGGGCGATTTATGAAGTGACAAAAATTAATTTCAACTGTTAAGTTATCGCGTAGCAGCAGCAACAACGAAGCTGCCACAGCAACTGTAACTGGTAGCGCCTTTTAAGGCACGACTGCAGCAACAACCGCAGCAGCAGCAGCAACTACAACAGCAACAACTACAGCCATGCCCCTCGCAGTGGCAATAAAACTGTCGGGTCTTGGGCCTGGCCAGAGCTCCCAGTCTAAAACGAGACCATATCAGCCAGCAAAAATGTCGTTTAAACTGTGCTGCTGACCGCATTTGGTTAATGCGATCTGCTGCTCTTGTTGTTGTTGCTGTTGTTGGTGTTGTTGTTGCGACTTTAGATATGGCCTGAAATTGGCGAGGCAAGCGTGGTTAATTGTTATACCCAGCACTTGTGGCACACTAAACAAAGGGTGATACCATTAACTACTGAAACATAGACGTGTCAGCGCATGGCAATATGAAATCTGAATTCAGAATCTAAATTCGTTGCTTCGAAGAGCCAACCGTGCTCTGTTATATGCAGATAGCTTGATTTTGCCGGCAGTACCTTATTCATGATGCGATGGCGGTGTGGATAGAGTGCTTGCAGGTTCGATCCCCAGTTCATCCATTTCTTTTAACAATGGGAAACAATATTTATTTTTGATTTTCTTTTGATTTTGATGGTGATACCCTTAACAGTTTTTTATGAATTATGAAACGTGACACAACAAATAATTTGCATAGCTTTACATTAATATAAAACAATCATAAATAACCATAAAATACAGAAATGGAAATGATATTTTTTGGTTTTTTGTGAACTTTATTGATATTCAATCATACTTATGCTTTTTTAGTTTTTGGCAAAATGTGATTTTTATTGCTATTTAAAATACTTAAAGGCCGAATTTCATTTAAATGCAAATTGATATTTTTAATGTGTCATCTGATTGTTTTTAATTAATACAAAATTCCTATTCAAACTTGATTGTGGTTTACTTGACAACTAAGAAAGAAATTTGTGTATAAACTATGCTCAAAGTCAGAGTATTATTGCAGGGAAAAAAGGAATATCAGCTGAGTAGCTTTTATCTTGACCTATACCAAGTTTTGAATGAATATTATTATTATTATTGATGGGGACTGCGACCTATGAGATCTATTGTGCCCCCTTCTAAGCCTAAAGCTTACTCATCAACCCTATCTCCTGCACGAATGCAAGGATCTTGGTCGGATCTAGAGTACCTATATCGTTTGTCTGAAGGAAAAACCCACCCAGGTACCTGTTTCTTCTTCTGGCAAGGGCAGTGCAGTCTGTTCGTATGTGTGATGAGGTTTCAGCCTCCATTTCACAGAATCTGCATGTTCCGCTTCTTACAATTCCCAGTCAGTGCCCAGTCAGAAGGCCGGTGACTATTCTAAGTGAATTCTTCCCCAATGGTATTAGTTGCTTTTAATGAATATATAATAACAATTTTTAAAAGTATTTGAAAGTATGCAGAAATACTCTAACTGAGTAGATTTTTGAGGTAAATTATTGTTGATATTTACAATGAATTTTGCGTTATTATTTAACTTGCACTAAAGCCTTTTTATAAATTAACCTACACTAAGAAAAGATTGTGATGATATGGCACTCAATTTGATCTTATTTCATATCATTTTATTGCCAATGCGAAAATAATGATATTTAGGAAAGATCAAATAGATCTTAACCCTATTTGTTTTGTCTTCTACTTAGTTACAGGGTAACTTATTGTCATATACACTCTCTGTTGCCTTGGACTGTGGTATCCCATGTTATCATTCACACAATTTCACACTCAATGAGCTGTGGGTTCCAGCGATATGCCGAAATTCCAAATGTGATTTCATTTTTATACGTAACACATACGATAAACCTCGAATAAAGCCGTGGTGTACTCTTTGGGGACCACCCAGAAGACTGAACAGAAACTCAACGTAAAAGACAAGTTTCCGCATTTGGTTTCAACATTCAGATGAATCGCATTGCTGGCATATAAAAATCATTTTTATAACTTCATTTGTGTTAATTTGGAAACGAGGCAAAAGCCAGCCGCACCAAGTTCGAGAGGCCCCCAAAAAATAATGTTTAACGGCTTGCCGTCGATATTTACAGCTGTCAAAATATTTTCTACAAGCAAATGACTTCATTCATCAACATACGAGTATAATAATCGTGGAGCTGCCCAAAGTGGGCTGGGCAGGTATTTCATATTCTCATTTTGTATACCCTTGCTGGGGGTATTATAGACTTCACATGAGCTCTGTGACACCGTTTCCGACCCTTTCCATTTGGATTACTTACTATATATAGCTGCCAGAGCAAAGATTTATCGATTATCCACTCTATCTTATAGTTGCCTTAGTAACAATTGTGCGAAGAGAAATCTATGCAGATATTATGCGCATTATATGCATAAGTTATGCCTAATTAAGGTGGCAGTTAATCCTTAAATCGATTGTATTTAACCAGCATTTATTGGTAATTAAGACCACAATTCATAAGTTAATTATGAGCGTGAATTGTTGAGTTTATTGAATGTAATGCAGTTTCAAGTTTATGATTAAGCTAAGTATAAATTCAATTGACATTTCATTTCATTTATTCACAGTAAAGTAATTATGTGTATTTGTGTGTGTCCTAATATTAATAACAATAAGGAGTTCAGACTTTATAGCCTTTTCTGCCTAAGTATATACATAGAACTTTTAATCTAAAAATTATAGCTATTTCAAACTGTTTAATGTTCAATATATAATTGAAAATACTTGAAAAATGTTTGTCTTATGTATTTGGCAGCTAAGCAAGGGTATTTGATCTGCGGTATAACGAAAAAAGCTTTTGTTTCATGTTGTTTCTCGTATTTACTTCTTATGACAGGGCGCAGATACAAATGCGATCAATCTTTGGCACGAGGTGACTGCCAGCCAGCCAGTCACTCAGTCATTCACTCAGTCAGTCAATCAGAGGGCATAAACATGCATTAAAAGCCAACAAGCAAACAAATAAACAAATAATCAAAATAAGCCTCATTATGACTGCTGCAGCAGAAACAACTCGCTGAAGAATTTATTGAAAACTAATTAAACCTGACGGCAGCCACAATTCATTTGTTTGTGGTCTTTTAATCGTTTATTTATTACACAGCCTGCTTGTATCTGTATCTGTATCTGTATCTGTATCTCTGTTTCTGTATCTGTATCTGTTACCATCTGTGGCCAGCCAAGCCAAGTTTGCCACTAATAATGAGCTCAACTCTCGGCCCAGTTGTCTGCAGTACGCGCCCAGTTTTCAAGTTAATTCCTCATTCAAAATACTCGCATTTCAATTGATTTGTTGTCTCGAGTTAAAGACTTTTATAACTAGCCACTAATTTGTTAGTTGTTAGCTGAATTGCAGTTAAACATTTCAACTGACAGCTGCTCAGTATCTGGTTCACACATTTTGAAAGGCAATTGCATCAAATTGAGATACCACAATGACAAATTGTTTATAGATTGCACTCCAAGGAAATTTTTATAAATTAATGTTTGAAACTTTATGCGAATTAGCAAATTAGTTTATAAGTCAGATCAGATAACTCTTGGTGAAGAATTTATAGTATAATGCATCAGTTTAAGAGCAATATTACAACTTGAAAAATGTTAAATGTAGACAAAATATAATACAAGTATCATCCGAGCTGTTACTCGTAAAATTTGGCTTAAGTTAACATCCTTAGCTAGTGAGTTTAAGATTGTTTTCAATGGCAAGTAAATTCAATCTTAGTTTTAAACAAGTAAATTCCATCCACACAAATATCCGAAGAGGGAAAGCAGGAACATTTAGGTGAAAAAGAACTTATCAAAGGTGGAAATCAGAACAGGTCTGTAATCATAATATTTTCCTGTTGTTAAACTTAACAAGTAAGAATGCTCTAGTCGAGTATACCCGACAACAAAACTCCCAAACTACCCAGGTCCAAAATTTCCAAACGCATCTGCATGCACTTACACATACACACACACACACACAAAGCCGTACACACACAAGCGACACCTCACGCGACAGCGCAGGCGAGACATTTTAAGTCGTGGCTGTGCTTCTTCTTCCCCCCCTCGCTTCAGTACTGAATCTTGTTTGTTGAATAACTTTCGTGTTTATTATCCGATCGACTTGAAATTTGGACAGTAGATTGAGAGTGACCAAAGTAGTGTACATGCCAAATCCCAAAGCTACCAAAGCTCTATCTTTAAAAGTGTGGCTGTAAAACGTTTTGAACAAATTGCGGGTGAACGGGGGGAGATATCTGAGATCGAAAACAAACTTGATCTGCGTATGGTATACAGGAACCTAGATTCCAAATTTGGAGAGAGCTAGAGCTCTTTTAGTTGCTGAGATCGACGCGTTCATCCGGACAGACGGACGGACAGACGGAGGGTCGGACGGAGGGACGGACGGTCGGACGGACGGACGGACGGACGGACAGACGGACGGACAGACGGACAGACACACGGATAGACGGACAGACGGACGGACATGGCCAAATCGAAATCTCTTTCTATACTGATCAAGAATATATATACTTTATAGGGTCGGAGATGTCTCCTTCTGCCTGTTACATACTTTTGCACAAATCCAATACCCCCTTTTTACCCATTTTATGGGTACAGGGAGTAAAAATTGTTGGAATTAGTGATGTAAAACTGAAATGAAGAGCTATGTTTGGCTTCCGTAAAACATCGATGCTGGCTATATATCAAAAAGTGAAGCATCGAGTACATATCTATCGATAAATCGATGTTTCAGTGTTCTTCCTAACTCGATAATTGGCAGCAAAATCTAAAAACTGACTACAATTAAAGCAGAACAGAGACTATTTTACAGAAATGTGAGTATTGTTGCTTGATGTACTTATAAATATAACTAAAGTTTATTGGAAGTATCGAGTGGCGCCACAAAACTTCGATTTGCAGCACCTCTGCCTTTAAGCAAGTACTTTCATATGTTTTTTATAGTTTGTGTTCGCCTGTTTCCCATTGGAGTGAGTTTCTGGTCAAAATCGAACTGTTTGCAGCTTTAACGATTGGCGCCCCTCTGCGGCACTTGGGCATTATTATTGTAGGCACTTGTAGTTCCGAGAAGGAGACTTAGAATCTCTCAATTATCGTGCGGTACAATGCTGTATATTTACAGAGCACTCGAGGCATGATGGCAACACTGTTGTGGATCAAATTGAGCTCAGTTAAGGCTCTGCGATCTGTGGCTTTTGAACTTGTTTCCGTGGGCCGACGAATCTTTTGTTTCTCACTAATCTCAGCTGATTTGAATTTGCTGGCTGGCCACACAGCTGAAGACCTTTGAATGGCACTCAAGTGTCAAGAGATTATGAGTTGGCCAACTCCAGCACCAGCACTACAGCTTCAGCTTTAGCTCCAACTGTGACTACGACTCCCAATTGGACAACGCACTGAAATCATTTCACATGATAATGAAGCAGTAATTCCAATAAGTGTGACTATCGGTTTTACTGCGGGCCGCACGACGGCGGCCCCAGATGCTGCCCAGATCTTGGCGATGATCATCATCACGAACAAGTAATTAAAGCGAAACAAGTAATAAACAAACAATAAGCCAAGACGCCGACGCCAACATGTGTCTGAGCGGTAGAAGGAGCAACAGTTGATGCTTGACGGGGATTGAGAGAGGGGGCGGGGGCGGAGGGGGGCCCTGCCCCATGGCTATGCAAAGCAACAAAGCAAAAGTGAAACCACAGCCAAAAGGCAGAACCGAACCATCAAAATATTCCAACCAAATGCCCAGCTCGCATCCCAATTAAACTTGACAAATGCGGTTGACCACACACACGCATCGATATGGCACTGGGACTCGAACTTGGGAACTTCTTGGCAACTTGGGGCCATTCCCAGATCTGTGTATATCATTGGGGCCCTGCTGTCGTGACTGCCCGTCACTCTCTGTGGCATAAAATAATCAAAGCGACCACCACCACTCTTCCCCCCTGACGACAGCCCTACGGCTAGCGACAGACATGTCAACTGTATGACAACCACATCAGTTTCATCATCGGGCTCAGCTTCATCGCTCATTCAAAATGTCATTGAGAGCCACAAATTCCTGTACAGGTTTCACTAGGCCCCAAGCAGTTTCGAGCTGTGATCCAAAGGGTGTTAGTTATGTTCCTCAATTAACGCCAAGCGGCATTAAAACTGGCAACTTTGTGGCACGATGAGTGTCTACAAAGTAACTGATTGGTTAATCTGAAGATTTGCTGGGTTAGCTCGGTAATCCAAACAACCAAGAACATCTGACTTTGGGTTACTGAAACTATATACCCTTGCAGAAGTAGTTTTTAAAAGCTAGGAGCTGCTTCTGTCTGTTTAAAAGATATTATGTGGTATTACAAGGTGCCAATCCTTCCCGTTTCTCATCCTGCCACCCTAACTTAACCTAACCTAGGAGCTCTTTTCTTCCTTCGTATGACGAAACTTCTTAGACACCCTTAAAGCTAGAACAGTTAAATTTGGTACACATATTGCTATATTTCCTTGTCTGATAGACAGTTAAGATCTGTCACTCAAGATCTACAGGCAATTACTGTTTACCTCCTCGACAGAATTGACAAACAACATTTTTCCCCCTCTAAAATGAATAAAGTATATATATTGCACATCTTTATAGCTAGAGTCATCAAATTTGATATGAAGATTACTGATATTCACCCTCAACTAACTGACTACAAATATATTTGGTTCTCTCAATTGCTTACTCCCAATTAAGTAAAGGAGAAACTTCCTGACTATCCAGCAAAAACCAACGATGATTAGGCATCAAAGAAGTCGATTGTAAAAAGTGTCACCTGGTAATATTTGTATGAACATATTCCCACACATGAAGCTGGAGCAACCTGCCCCGCCACGAGCTCCAGCCTGAACTAATTGCGATCTTGCAACGGCAAGAGGAGGCGAGTGGCCATAATGTCAGGGCGCGATAATGCCGAGTCTGATGACTCAAGCAAGCTCAGTTCGCATAAGGCTATCGGGCCATTGTCTAACTCTGATCTATATAGTAGGAGTACCTACAGACCGAGCTGCAGGCTGGGCGCATAATAAAATTAAGTCGATGCTGTTGCAGGCTGCGCAAGTTGCAGCCTCTGGTCTGCTCTGTTGTTGTTGTGGTTGTTGCTGTTGTTGTTCCTTGGCTGACTGGGACCACCCAAGTTGACAGCGAACACGAACAACGCTTAAGCTTGTCCTGTGGCAAGAGACAGAGACGCAGCCGGGGACTCGCTCTTGGACTCGGACTCAAGTCCCAGACTCAGCCTCAGTCTCAGACTTAGACACAGAGCCAGCGAGGAGCCACTCTAATAAAGCTCGAGCGTATCTCGTCTGACGACGTTCCAGTGCATACAAATAAATTTTATTAAGCAGTTAGAAATGTGCATTAATGAAATGCAGTTTTCAGCAGCATGTGGGGGGAGTAGCAGCAGAATGGGGGGAATTTGTCAGGCGACCACTGATCCGCAGCGATAACTGCGTATGATGATCTCCCTGTGTTGTCTGCAGTCAACCAAATAGATGAATGCGGTTGTTTAACTGCGCCTGCACACTCCAATATGCGATCAGATATTGCTGCCAGTGCATAAATATTTTACCTTGCCATAGAAAATGTATATGGCAGCTCAAAACATTTATTGCCAGGGTTTTGTTAAGTAAAAGAAAACGAAAATGGCCAATTTGAAAAACATACAATACAATTAAAACTAAAGTGATTATTGTACTGTGTGTAAACCTGTTGCCATATATATTCGACGTGCTGCCAGTGTGTGTAAACCGGGCATTACAGTAGCCCGGCTCGTTGTCAGACCTCGTACTTGCTTCAGAGAAAGAAAGGGAGGGAGAGAAGCGCAACGCGTGCGACTCCATTTGCTGTTGTTGTTGTTGGTATACCCTGCATACCACGAAAATACCTAATAAAGATCGAATATGGCTAAACTTGTAGCACATCCGACCCTATAAAGTATATACAAGGCTTGAAAGTAGAAGAATAGTACGCATAATAATATGCAACTTTAATGTTATACAAATAAATAATAGTTTACAATGAATTAGAGGTTGATTTTAAAGAAATTCCAGGCGACACTTTAGTTTGATTTTTTGAAACCTCTTAACTCTTTTCCCAAATTATAAGCGCATTATTGAAACTAAAGCCTTGATTTTTGGTACACGTATACTTTGGCTAGTCATCCTTATATTCTGAGACTTTCATAACAATCGTACAATAGAAACCCAAGTTATTTGAGTAATCAATGACAGTAAAAGTGTATTGGGTTACTTTAGGCTTAAAGGCAGGGTATGCGCTTCTCGATCACTCTCGTCTACAGCTGCTTACATACTTGTTGTTATTATTGTTGTCCTTGCCGATCCAATGATGCTGATATATCGTCGATTGTCGATGCTCGATGGTCATCATCATTGCGGCTTCATTGCGATTTATGTGCGTAATAATTGTGACAATCAGAGACTTGAACTGGAACCGTGACTGGGACTGGGACTGACAATGATGATGATACGAGAGCTAAAACTTTATGTGCATTTTTGTCATCGTTATGGGTTGGCTAGTTGAATGCAAGAGCGGTAATTAAATTGCATTCAGCGAGACATCATTTAACTTGGTCTGCTTAGGGCACAAGTTCAATTGAAAGCCAAAGAGAGTTGGGCTCAAATTATGTAAAATAAATTGACTAAATTGATGATGAATGGACTTATAAATATTTGATGGATGAAGAAAGCCTTGTCTGAGACCGCCCACATCAAATTTTGAGTTATGCAAAATTTGTGAAAGTGATGGCATAATAATTGCGTAAATTCATAAACAAACCTAACAAACTTCTACATCATTACTAAATTTATGATTAATGCCTAATCTTAACTATGCTATTGTTCAAATAAAACTTTATAAATTCATTTTATTTTATTTAATTTAAATACAGTTTAAGTGAACATCATTTGTGAAGTTTCTATGTAGGCAAGAAG
Source organism: Hirtodrosophila histrioides (assembly GCA_037075165.1). NCBI lineage: Eukaryota > Metazoa > Arthropoda > Insecta > Diptera > Drosophilidae > Hirtodrosophila > Hirtodrosophila histrioides. Next base: position 679,449 of record JBAMCL010000334.1, read on the forward strand.
ATTAAAGATATCTAAGATCTATGATCTTCCAATAATTTAATTAGTTTTCTGTTCAATTTCTTTCTACGTAGGAGTTTCCCATCCATGGTCTTACTCATTTTTCGAGTAGTTTAATATCCTTTAGTAATATCCTCAGATTTATGAACAAGTCATAGTTACAAATAAGTCTGTATAAGTCTGTGCAGCGAACACATTTACCTATGCCATATAATTAATGTCATTTGCCCAAGTTTACTTCACTTTGGCCATAATTAATTTATTTATGAAGATCTATTATCGCCAAATTATACCACTCAGCTCACAATCAGCAGAGTTTTGTTGAGTTTCCAAGACTTTTTGAAATATGTTTGAAAATTGAATTGGCAGTTACGCCTGCTCGACAGCTCCAGAGCTCCAGAGAGTTTGAGCCAGCCCCGGGGGCCGTCTAGCCCGGCCCAAACCCCAAACCCCAGCCTAATGCTGTCAGAGTATATTTTTTTTTGAATTTTGGTCTGGTTTTGCCTCAAAACGGTGTCAATAAGATTGATGGCTTGAAGCTTTGCAGTTGAGCCAAGTCCACAACTCTGAAACTGAAGCTGAGGCTGAGGCTGAGATTCAGGCTGAGACTCTGAGAATGCGAGCTCATAGATACACAGTTGCATTTGAAACTGGCTTGGGCTGAGAGTGAAGGCCTCGTCAAAGACTGGGCTTTGAAATTGCTCTCAAATATACACATACACATGTGCATGGGATGTGTATGTGTGTGTGTGTGTGTGTGTGTGCGCCACTTAACTTTGGTGTCAGTCAGCTTGCGGGGCACAGTGGGACAAACATGCAAGTTATTGGAATAGTTGAATGTGACAGGCCTGTTCCCAATTCTACACATTCCACTCGAAAGTTGAGAAAGTGGAATTACGAATCGTTTTAGCGGTTCCGAACTCGTGGAATCGAGTAATGATTTCGTTTTGAAAACGTTTAGCATTTTAGTCGTCGAAAGTACTTGCAAGTAATTGACAGATTTGATAGATTAAAAATAAAGAAGGTTTCTTTGTGTAACGTCCGCGACGTCACTTTAGGCATAATTATATCGTTTGTTGAAATCAGTAAAGAACGTTTTTATGAATGTCAACTAGAAGTACACTATAAAAGCAACTTACTACTGAAGATAAGTTTACAAATACTTTACAAACTGAATTAGAGAAGGTGTGGGCAACTGTAACGTCCGTAACGCAGGATAAGCCTAAGTTTCAATAAAAATGGTATATTGACTATTGAAAAAATCCAAAAATATGTTCGCAATTTGCGAAAGTTTGAGCATTTGTACCACTGTGCGGGGCTGGAACTCAAGCTGGAGCTGGGAAACGATACGATGACGATGACGATGAGGACCACACACGCGGCAAATGTTGATTGCCGACTTGACTGACACTTTTTGATAAGTTGATTAAAATGTTTTTACGTAGCGTTGCGCTCTTTGGTTGTGCGTCGAGTGCATTGACATTGAGCTGATTTGATTGAGTGACTGACTGATTGAATAACTGATTGACTGACTGACTGACTGACTGACTGGGCCAGCCAGCTGTTAAAGTGTTCCTCGAATCGCTGCAGATCTCAGGCTCAATTAGAGCATACTGCTCTAGTCAACTTCATCGATGATTTCCCAGAATGAGAACTTCAATTAACGCGCATTAAACGCTGCTCTAGCGATTAAAATCGCGCGCTGTCCTTAGTATCTTTATCTGTAGCTGTAACTGTAGCTGATTTTCAATTGCTTAATTAGAAACTAATGTTGCATGTGGCACAATCAGGCGCCCATGTGGCAGCTACCCGAGTTTGTTTATTTAGTTGCCGCTGGTCATTAATTTGTTTTTGTTTTTGTTATGTTTCTGTTGTTATTTTTATCTTATGCTTCTGTTTATTTCTTTGCAGGTAATTGGCGCATGCGCAGCCTCTCTACGAATTCATTTATTTATTTATTTAATTGTTTGTTGTCGTTGGGCCTTCAACTTCAATTAATTGTACAACTTGGCCAGCAATTTATGTGCACAAAAAAAGAAACCGCAGAGCGACTTCGAATCCAATTCCTATTCGTTTTCGCCAGTAAGTATCTGAGTATAAGTATCTGAACATCTGAACAACTGAGTATCTGTATCTCAGTATATATGTGTATCTGAGCAATTGTTTGCTACCGCAACAATTTAATTGCCATTTTAAAGGTTAAATTATTTTGTAGCTTATGCTTATATTTGGTATTGATTAATTGCAATCGACTCTACCCCCAAATTGGCCAATCTCCGAGTTTTGGAATTCAATTATTGGGGTTTTTTCTACTTTATTTTTTTTCAAACATGACTATAAAAAGTGTCATGTCGTGTTAAGAAATCGAGACAATAAAATCGTTTAACCGCAAAACTCATGCAAAAGATACTACAACAAAATAAATAGAAGTAAACATGTTGAGTTGTGTGTAATGAGTGTGTAGCTGTGACAGTTGTCCAAAATCTGTTCTAATTGATGGGTTTGTTTGGGTACAGTGAAGCTTCGCTTAGTTGAAATACTAAAGCCTGTCATGAAAGCGTTGAGAACATTATTTTGAGGGTAGGTTCTTGGAGTAAGGTGTAAAGTTAACAAACGATTAATCGCATATATTTCTTCTTGAACTAATTCAATCACAAAGTTTTCAAATTTATAAATATGTAATACCTATAAAAATACAAATAAAACAAAAAAACTTATGAGAAATGGAAATTGCGAGTAAGAAAGTAGTTCAAAGGCAATATAATGAATTAATATAAATATTCTTTAAAATTTCTTAAGAGTTCTACATAAAATATCTCCACTTTGCACTCGCGTAGGAATCATAAGATTTTGAAATGGTTGCCAGATCTCTATAACCAAAAATGTGCTCCTAATTCGGTTCGAAGAGATAAACCGCTTGCTTATTGGAAAAAGGAAACCCAAAATCAAAAACGATTCAATCCGAATCGGAATTGGGAACAGCTTTCACAGCAATTCTTAGGCAAATCAATCTAAAAGTCTATCAGTTGAAGTTGTAGACAATTAAAAGAAGTTCTTTACATTATAAATGTACATTAATTGTTTGTAGATATATACAAAACTAATCTCTGAACTTAATAATATATAGAAATCAGGTTTCCTTTGAAAAAATGTATTTGATTTATATGATTTGTCGATAGAGCTAAGATTTGTATACAAAAATAATCTCTGAACTTAATAAAACATAGAAATCAGGTTAGCTATGAGAAAATGTATTACATTTCTATAGTTTTATGATAGAACTATGATCTTTTCCCCCTTTGCTTGTCTGGTTGCTTGCTAGAGCTATTCTATATTATACTCTCGTAGCTTCACTGTACTGGGCGCAGTCAAATTATGCAAGAACATCTTGCTGACAAGAAACTGATTGTTCAATTAATAGCCACAAGAAACAAACATAACATGCGATTGCCCGTACACAGCATAACTGAGGAGAAACCTCAGTCCAATCGAATCAGAAGAATGTTGTCCATTAACAAGTTGTCCCCAGAGTCGAATATTTATTTCCTTTTTTTGTGTTTTGTGTCCTTAAAACATCTGCCTGAGTTGTGGGGCTGCCAAGGATGAGAATCGACTACGAATGGTACTAACAGCTTCCTGCTGTGAGTATTTGCATTTATACATCGTAATCATATTTTTATTATACGCAGTTAGTTGAGAAGATGATGTAGATGACCTTATAGCCAGTGTAGTTGGGCAATTTAAATGATTTAACTGCCTTTGATTGAAACATTTCATTATCAAGGTAGCCAGCTTTCGCCCTTCTCTTTCATCGTTTCTGATTCTTTCGGGGGATTTAAATAATTGGATATGCGTGTGGTACTCCTGATGATGGACAGACAGAGCCACATTTCAACTGTGGCAATGCTCATCTGCATTTTGTTGACGTTCCGCTCAGTTAAGTTGAGTCGAGTTCAGTTAGTTCCTGCCTGCTCCTTGTGGCGCCTCCACCGACTGCCGGACCTAACTTATTGGCCATCTGCAGCTGGCCAAAACCCGCACCTTGGCGCCTCTTTTAAGCTCAAATATTTTTGGCCCTTTGCGGTTTAACTCCTCAGTGGTGGGAAGCAACTGCTTTAGTTGTACGATTTGCGGTTTTCATCCCAAAGTTATTGCATTTTAAGTAGTCCTGGCTTAACACTAATTATAGGTTAGTTTTGTAGGGTTGCCTTTTTGGTATGCATGATTTGATTTACAGCCAATTCGACAATTTACGTTCATTTATTTAATTCAATGGGCTTTTGTGTTATTTGCGGCCAGGCTAACCCAAATGGCCTAAATCAAAATATTGAAACTTCAGTTCCGTTCAGTTGGTTTTTAGGGAGCGTTATCAGATATGTCAGATACTTCAATGAAAATCTGTTTAACTGGAAGTTAATTATTGAAACTTAAATACTTATCATTAGATTTGACTTCGCTAATTCAGTCTGAAATACATTTACAAACATAAATAAGTTATAATCGATTCTTTGGAGTTAAAAGTAAAAGCAAATATGTTAAATAAATTGCATATTTTATTCATGGATTTAGTATGGATTATGACTTATAGATTGTAGCTTATAAATTATGGATTTGTGCTTATGAAAAACGACCAATAGATTATAAATTGTCACCTTGTATACTATTAGTTTTATTTAAGCTTTCGCTAACTCGTGTTTACGTATTCAGATATCGGGTATACATTTTAATATATCGGATAGAAGTTAGGTTAGGTTAGGTTGAGACAGCAATTACCCCCACAATAGGGGATCTCAGACCAACAGGTCCTTAGTGCTACCTTAGATGGAAAACTCGTTGTGTTTAGCAGCCTTTAAATATAAATTTAGCCAACATTAAGAGTTGACTCAGCGGTATCCTTGATACCCTTTCTAGGAAGTCGAAGTTATGGTATCTCAGATCGGGTTTAGGAATAGAACTGAAGAATAGAACTGAATTGCAACTGATTTATATGTATGCTAAGGACAAGTCTTCTTATTAAATGATATTATTTTAGTATTTCTGTAGCCTCAACTCAATTGTAAGAGTATTTTATATAAATAAGAGTATTGTTTTTATTATATAAATTGAATATAAATTGTAGTTGTCTAGGGGTCCAGATTGTTGTTGTTGATGTAAGATAACAAGCTTTTAATGTTGTAACATAAAATGACATTTTAATAGGCAATAATTTATTTTCAGTGTACTCTGTTTGCAATAGGAAGAAAGGGTATAGTGCTTAGGCAATGTCTGCCCGTTTAAAGTCAAATAATACAGAGAATATTGAGGCCAGGTCAACTAAATTTGGTATGCACATTCACATATACCCCAGTCAGTAGAAGTGTTAAGATTTTGTTGGCCAAGTCCACTACCACTTCCAAAATTTAGCAAAATCTAACAGGCGAGTTACCATATCCAATAAAAACATTCGAACTTTTTGCTTTGCACAAAATGGAAAAGCTTTCGAGTTCGATTTGGAATCAAAAGTAATTGTAAAGTGAAATGTATATATTTAACAAACAGCGTATATGACAGTCGGGAGTGCAATGTTTGTTACTTGTTTTATATTTTATTTGTTGTGTGAAGCACTTTGTACATTTTTTGAATTTAAATGCGAAAAAAATAGACAAAAATGTAATTAATTTTTTATTTATGTCTGTGTAGTTAATGTTTTAAACTTAATGATGTTGTTGCGCTTGTGTAGTAGTTGTTGTAGTTGTTGTAGCTATTGTTGTTGTTGTGGTTGTTGTCGGTGTCGTGTGTCGTGAGTGCCGCCGTCGAGGCGCAGGCCAAAAAGCCAAAAGACAGACAGACCAAGAGGCAGGCAGAGGAGGAGCAGGAGGGAGGAGGACCCGTTGGCCATTTGCAGTACCCAGTTTTGAGTTCCCAGGTGACGAGGCTGCTGCTGCTGCAGGTGTGCGTGTGTAAGAGTGTGTGTGATGTGTGTGTGCCTGTGTGTAGCTTATTCTTTCACTTGTTGTTGGCTGTTTTGACAAACGCGTCTCTTGGCCATGTTTTTCCATTGGAGCAATTATTATTTATTATTGTTGTCGCTGCCGTTTCACAGCCGAGCAGTTGTTAATTGTCCAGGTAGTGTGTGCGTTTTTGGACTTGTTCTGTTTCGGCTCTTGAAGCTGCTCGCATTAAGTGTGAGTTGAGTTGAGTTTCAGTTTGAGTTCATTTAAGCTGCCATCACTGAAAATGCGCCACATTTCTTGGCCTACACGTGTGCAATTGTAAACGTAAATACACACGCACACACACACACACAAACACACACACAACCTGCTTAAAAAATGGACGTGGAATGCGTTGTCGTTGTTAACGTTTGTCGCCATAATTGCAGCAGACAGTGGCGTAGGACTAGAAGGGGCAGCTTTTGTAGAGCATGTTAAGCAATAAATGCAAAGAGGGTGCTTAACTTTAACTAACTGACAAACAAAGAATTGTTTTCTTTAAGCGACCCCCCTTTGAAATTCGTGCGTGCGCCTCTGGCAGCTGTTAATCATTTATTGCATTTGCCACAGGCAACAGGCAACTGCTAAATGTTGCAATTAGACGACTACAACAATCAGCTGATGCAACGTTTAATTTAATTCTACATTGTATCTTGTGGTAAATGACTCAATTCATTTACTAATCACTCATAAATAATAATGCTTTTAATCGATGCCACTTGGGGGTTACTTTGATCTAACACAAATTAAATTAATTAAGATAATTGGCTTAGTTTTCTTTTTTATAGGGTATTATCAAAGATGTTCAGCTACGTTATTGTTAGTTTTGCAACATTATTGCATTCAACTTACACAAAACAGCTGATTTTGAATTCAGCGACAATGTTTAGGCGCAGCCAACTTAACTAAGTGCTTTAAGTGTGCATTTTGAATGTCTGGCAACTCTGTGCAGGCTAGCTTGTGTGTTTTTCAATGCTTCAATTGGAAACTTGCTAAACTTTACAGCTAAAGCGTAGTACTATGAGTAGCTGAGTATATATTTAATATATATAATATAATAATATGTATAATATAATATTATTGAACTCTAAAAAGAAAATGATTAATTTTAAACCATCCAATAAAGTATTTTTTTTTTGATAAACATATTTATTTATTTTTTATGCTACGTGATAATAAAATCACTTTCATAAATTACTCGAGAAAGGAACAGAAAGATGCAGGAGTCTAGCAGTGTATTAAATTATTCGGTAGAATTTTAGGCAAGCCTTTACCAGATTTCATTAAGCTTAGCTTAATTCTAGCAACCTTCCTGCAGGCGTCCTCCCAAAAATCCAATTATCCGATGGATGGTGTCGGACAAGCCTTCTTCTCAAATACGGCCTTGCTAGGCGAGTAGCCAGTAAGAGATAACAAAGGATCTTTTAATACATGTTTCCTTTTGATATTGATTGCATTGTATGAAATTTGATAAATTAGGAACCTATATTATTTTCAAGTCTCAAATATTCCCCACAATATCACTGTTGATCCGCCAATCTATTCGAATCTATTCCCTATTCTTGGGAGTTTCTTAAACCAGTTTCTTTTATCAATCTTGGTTAAACTTAGTGCCTACTTAGGTGTATTAGTAATATAATTTGATTAATTATAATGTGCACAATTGTTGACACTGCTTTTAACAATTTATGATGGAAATCGAACTCACGATCATTCGTTCATTCCCATTCAAAACAAATGATATATGATTTAGTTGCTACATATATAAACTGAAGGATAATTTGTTGATATTAAATAGTTTACGATATTAGCTAGTTTTAGGGATTAATTAACTTTTGAGTGTATTTTTGTTGTCTTTCTAAAACTAGCTGTTCTGACAAGCAAAGCTTCAAGTTCGAATCCCAATCTTATAATTATGATTTGAATCCAACTTCATTATATAGTAAATCTTGCAATTTATGTTGCCAATTTCCCATGACTAGTCATAATAAACTACATTCAAATCAAACATATAACGAGCATACCCTCTTCGTAAATGCATACAGGGCATGCTGAGACTGAGTAATTGCCTGTTTGAATGATATTGTTTAAACGACAAACGCCAGCAAGCAAACATTTGCCTAGATTCAGGCAAGTGGAACCAGCTCCAGAGAACGAACGAATCATTGCGCTTCAGTTGAACCCATTCCCATTCCCATTCCAAATGCCATTCCAAATCCCATTCTTTTACACTGGATACACTGAAAATAATAATAGCTACTAAATTGTGGGCGGTAAAAGCTGGGCCGCGTAACACAATTATTGGGAATTTGTTGACATTAGCCGGAGTTGGAGAGACCCCATGATGATTATATGATTATATGATTACATGGTCGGGTGCCGTGGTTGGGGGGAGGGTAGGGGAGCTGTGGCAATGTACAAGTGCCGTTCGGTAGTCGCTGGAACCGCACAAAATGAGTTATTTTTCACTTGAGCCAACTGCTGGCCAAATGTTTGTCATTAAAAATCCATTAAACCCGCCACGCCCGCAACTGTCGTCAAAGCTTGTGGTTCAATAAGTGCTTCGGGGAAAGCAACAAAAAGAGAAAAAAAACAACAGCCTGGCCAGCAACTGGGCCCAAAAGCTGTTATTGGTAGTAACCAGCCAACTGACTCACGAATGTCACGAAAAGTGCAAGTGTTGGACCCGCAGACCACACACAACTTCCAATAGTCTCGGGCACACTTTTCATTGTAAGCCATTAAAGTAGAAGCTCATTTCCACGAGCTCCATTTCGAACTCCATCTCCAACTCCATCTCTGACACCGACTCCCACTACGTTGGGCCACCCAGCGTTTGGGATCTTCAAAGATCGCCGCCAGCGACAACAGGCAGAGATTTGCAAAATATTTCACAACATGAGAAATGTGACGCAAAAGATGTCACAAAATGCAAAAAACACTTAAAGGGATAGCACAGATCTGAGGGATCTGAGGGACTAACAGATTAAGGCACTGAAAAAGATACTGAGCCTGAGGGGTTAAAGCAGCAGCATCACTGAGAGAAAAAGCCTCTTTATAAGTACGATTATGAGCAATATTGGATGAAATCTTTGGTTCATTTTTCCAAACTTTGGAGAATATTAATATTATTACATTATGGGCAAAGCAAGATTATATCTTTGGTAAATTTTTCCAAACTTTGGAGAATATAAATATTGTAACTTTATGGGCAAAATAAGTTTATATTTTTGGTTAATTTCCAACTTTTGGAAAATATAAATATTATTGATTTATGGTCAAAATTAGATGAAATCTTTGGATCATTTTTCCAAACTTTGGAGAATATAAATATTATGGACAAAATTAGATGAAATCTTTGGTTCATTTTTCCAAACTTTGGAAAATATAAATATTATGGACAAAATTAGATGAAATCTTTGGATAATTTTCCCAAACTTTGGAGAATATAAATATTATTATTTTATGGGCAAAACAAGTTTATATTTTTGGTTAATTTTTCCAAACTTTGGAAAATATAAATATTATGGACAAAATTAGATGAAATCTTTAGATCATTTTTCCAAAATATTGGAGAATATAAATATTATTAATTTATGGTCAAAATTCGATGAATACTTTGGTTCATTTTTCCAAACCTTGGAAAATATAAATATTATTAGCTAATGGACAAAATTAGATGAAATCTTTGGTTCATTTTTCCAAACTTTGGAAAATATAAATATTATGGACAAAATTAGATGAAATCTTTAGATCATTTTTCCAAAATATTGGAGAATATAAATATTATTAATTTATGGTCAAAATTCGATGAATACTTTGATTCATTTTTCCAAAGCTTGGAAAATATAAATATTATTAGCTAATGGACAAAATTAGATGAAATCATTGGTTCATTTTTCCAAACTTTGGAAAATGTAAATATTATGGACAAAAATAGATGAAATCTTTGGATCATTTTTCCAAAATTTGGAGAATAGAAATATTATTACTTTATAGGCAAAACATGATTATATTTTTGGTTCATTTTTCCAAATTTTGGAAAATATAAATATTATTTATTTATGGTTAAAATTAGATGAAATTTATCGTTAATTTTTTTCCAATCTTTAGAAAATATAAATATTATTATTGTTATTATTACTCATAGTTCGAACCCTCGAACTAACGAACCTCAACATGTTTAAGTATATTGATTTGTTTAAGTTTATTATTATAATTATTATTATTGTATTGTTTAAGTTTTTGGTTGATCAAGCTCTTTGTAATATGATTCTCTCTTGTTCCTTAAACGATAACTTGTTATAGAAAGTCATCCATTCTTGCTGAGTTTTGTGAGTTCGTTTTTCTCTGAGTGTACGCATATAAATCAAGCGATTGCAGTGTCGCAGTTCCCCCATTCTTATGTGTAGTACAACTGCATTTGCTGCTCCCCAATTAACTAGGCGAGAGGGAGATCTGTGAGCAGTTGCTGCCCCTCTGGCCGGTGTCCCTATGCTGTGGCTGCCACTGTTTGTTTAGCAGGCGCACAAATCAATCGAAATCGATGCCACAACAACAACAACAGCAACAGTAACAACAACAACAATGCACAGCCAGGCGCCACTGAGACTTAATTAAGTCATCAACCAGAAGGCAGGCTAATTGGAGATCTGTGCCGCGATCCACAGCCCAAGTCAGATCAGTGACCAAAAGACGCACCCGCAACTGGCGGCGCACACAAGAACGCAATCATTGCGTTCACAATCATAATGACGATGCTCATCATCATCATCATGATCATCGTGTGGACGATGATTCAGTACGTCAGCGGACCACACACACGTCCACTCTCCACCTAGGAGTTCCCTCTGCGCCAGTGTGACTCACTTTGGAGCCGCAACCAGAGCCAGAACCAAAGTTGAAGCCAAACCAGAAAGTAGAGCTAATTGTGGAACACCGAAGACCCTATACACTGCACTCAGGCTCATCAGATTTCAGATTGTCTATCTTAGCTGATCTTATTTAGAATCTTGTCTAACAGTAAATCTATAAAAACGAAAAAGTTGTTGGGAAAACTACACATTTGTCCGATTCTTCCTATGGGATCTATTAGATATAGTAGACTGATTTTGATTAAATTTAATAAGCTTGTATAAAACTATATATCCTGAAAATATAAAGGTTTTTCCACAGATCTTGAACAATCGTTCCTGTAACTACTATATAATTTATAGATCCGATTGTGTTTAAGTTTGGTGATCTGTTAAATCGCATAATCTGCCTCCATGCGTGGAGAGAAGCCACCAGGTTAACTACCGAAAACTTGCGGCAGTAATTCCAAGGCTTGGGGCGTCAAACGATGGTAAACGAAGGATGATGTTCAAAGCACGGTTATCTAAACTAAAAGGTTCACTGGACATTTTTTCACAGTAGCATTGATTTTATGATTTCACAGCACCGCACATCATTAACCACAATTATTATTAGGGGAGAACACCTTTAAACATATTATTTTAAGCCACACCAAAAAAAAAAAAAACACAATTTGCATAAAATGATTGGCAAACATCAGGCACTTCATTATAAAAATGCTTAAACCATTTGGGAATTATAGGCACAAAACGAAATAAAAACAAATTCAATAATGAATCCAGTAATTGGGGAGTTTCTCAAGTTTTCGGTAATAATGATAGTTTTTCAAGAAATATATTTTTGGAGCGCTGGTTTCTATATGATATTGCTAACCCGATCCATCTAATTCCGACATATTTATATTATGTGCAAATAGAGTTAAACATAATTATACAAAGGAAGGAAAACCTACAGAGTAGTTTGTATAGAAATAGACAGACTCAGCTCGTTGTCCCGATCAAGAATATATATGCTAGATCAGATAGATAAGATGAGAAGTGGTCTCTTTCAGTACGTTACAAACTTCGTTACAGAGTTATAGAGCCCTTCGCAAGGGTATTACCAGTCTCCTGCTTGGACTTGGGTCTGGCAGTTGGCGTCAAAGTTTGGCAAATCCGCCAACAATGGGAGCAGAGACTGAGGCAGAGGCTGCGGCAGAGACTGAGGCAGAGGCAGGACCACCAAGGAAGATCTGTTGAAGATGAGCTGAGGATCAGGCTACTTTAGGGGTGGTCCTCGCTGTTTTGTTGTTGTTGTTGTTGTCGTTGTTATTGCTGTTCCTTCTGCTACTGCTGGCGGCTGTAAATGAAGGCCTCCAACTACAACAAAAACACTGCGCGACACAAAAAAGTTGTGTAAGTTTTTTGTTTTTAATGTAACCATTTGGAGATGAGCAGATTAGAAAAATACACTGAACAAAATGACAGAGTTTATAAGCTGAAGCTTATTCAGTTCTTATTTAATTTTTAGTATAAAATCAACAATATCAATTTAATTACTGTCAACTTGATATTATAGTCATATTGTTCAGTTAAAGTTTCTCCTGAGATATCAAACTCATATGAGTACCTCAGGAAATTAAAATGATCATAGGCATGTGATATTTTTAATCAAAAATAATCTTATAATTAGCATATATTTGTCAGATGCAATTTGTCTTCCACGATAGAAAAATTCTAAAAATAATCTGATTGTTCCTATGTCAATTCAAGTTAAGCTATATATTCATATTTCTATTTATTCGGCATATGCCAATTTTAATTATATATTTCTCAGACCATTATATATAGAAAGGTTAGTAATTAATTATATGTTTTTTTCATAGAAAATACAATAAATTGTATTTAATAATTGAAAAGTTAATAATGTTAATAAAAATTATATGTAATTTTCATAGAAAATACTATAAATTGTATTTAATGATTGAAAAATCACTTCTCTTTAAATTTATTAACATAATGTAAAAGTAAAAGTAAATAAATAGAAATTAGATAATTAATCAAGTTTCTTTTTAAAAATAAAATAAAGATAAGTAGTATTGAAAATTGTTCGAATATGAGTTACATTTGAAATGTGCCCACATTTTTCTTGTCTAATCCCATGCACTAGGAAATACAGCTAGATGAATTTCAGAAACTTGCTTGTTTTGGCTGCACAGTGTAGTTCACCTGATATCGATAGTTGTTGAGGCTGCTTCTGTTTTTGCTTTGTTGTCATTCTCGATTGATTGTGGATTAGCTGTTGTTGTTGTTGCCTTGTTGTGTGTTTTTTGCGTGCTCTTCTTGTTGCATTTGCATAATGCCATTTGGAGTTGACATTTTTATTAACTGGTGGGCGCCATTGGAGCAACTTAGCCCCCGCTATAGTTGTGGGCATGCGAAGCGGCAGAGGGAGAGAGAGAGAGTATGGCGAACTAACCATGCCTGACCACACGCAAGCAGCGGCCATAAATATTTACCCTCAATTGTAATTACAAAACACCGATAGGCATCTCGCTCTCACCGCTCACCGCTCAGCCCCTCTCTCTCTCCGCTTTCCGTTGCTTCGCTCTCCGCTGCTCGTGGGGGTTGCATTCAAAACAATTTGCATTTCTTCGAGCATTGGGGAATTAAACAACAACAACAACACAAGCTCCTCACAGTGCAGTCCGCATATAATTAAGCGGAGCCTTTAAATTGCAAAGCATGCAAAGGGCAGCCAACTATGAGACGTCGACGTCGCGACGCTAGCGTTGGCAGCGACAGCAGCATCGGCATCGGCATCAGCAGCAGGCAGCTGCCACTTGGGTGGTCCTCTCGTTGTCAAAATGTGTGGTCTTTATTAATAACAGCAGAGCGACAGGCTGCAAAACGACAACGGTGGGGGGACAAGGGGTGCGGCGCTGTCGCCAATACAAAACGGATGTGCGCTGTGTTCGCTGCAACAACAACTACACGCGTAATCTGCACGCTCTCTCTCGCGTTTTATTTTTTTGCGCTGCGCTTCAAACATGTTCGAGCTGCGCAGGTTCGACTGAGAGCGACGCGCTTTAACGCGGCAGCGATCAACGCAAATTGACGATTGCCGTTCCCGTTGGCTTTTGCTGTAGTTGTAGTTCTTGTTGTTGTTGTTGCTTTTATTGCTCTTGCTGTAGTTGTTGTTGTTGTTGGTTTTTGGGGCTGCCGCGGCATTTACGCCTTTGATTTTTTCCGCTCAAATGGGCAGAAGCTGCAAATTAAAACATTGTTTTTATTTTCCTCTTTTTTTTTGTGTCTTTCTGTTATCTCGTAGTTGTTGCTCCCCTTTTTACAGTTGTTATTTTGTCTTGTTGCTGTCTGTCGCTTTGTTTGCCTTTGCGCCTTTGCGCCTTGATTCTTTGTTTGCTTTGCTGATGACGATCATTTCGCATTAAGTTTAATTTAAGTTGAAATTAGTTCGCTAATGAACTCATCAGCAGCAGTTTTTAGCTTTTGTTTATGGCTCTCTTTACGTGTGCACACTATGTCCATACCCTGTCAAAAAGTCGCCATAGGGCGCACTCGGCCATGCTGTGGAAAGCGTCAGCTGCGACGCCGGCAGAGCGCACATGTATGAGTGCTGTGAGCGCCGCCGAAAATGTAGTTTTGTCTATTGCTCTCTCACTCTGTCGCGTGCGCACGCCTTGCGTGTCGTTTACTTTGGCAAGCAGCGCACTAATACACTCTCATTTGTCGCTATCGAAGGCGAAAGTGTTGTTGATGTAAGCTGGCAAATGTTAATGTGTTAATTAACGATGCCAAATAAAACGATGCTGTGGGTCTTTGACAACAACAACAACAATAATAATAATAATTTTCAATAACAGACAGCGCAACATGCACAGAAACGAAACAACAGCAACAACTTACAACATATGGGCCAAGAAATCTTGAGCCAAACAAGAACAACAAATGTAGTTGCATAAATAAAGCATATACAAATGTGTAAGTCGACTTCTAGATGCTCTTGCAAGCAAGTTATATACAGAATAATCTCAAATGAAATTTGTCAATTTAAGGTGTTGAGAAATGTACACAAATTTTAAATATTTACATACATATATGTATATAAATATATACAAAATTCAAAGATTCTAGAGAAACCAATAAAAATATCCGACTATTCTATACAAAATATGTATCTTATATGGGAAGAATTCATCTTTTCAAAATATTATTTTCATTGTCATGAATATATCTTTAGATTCTGTCAGTCATTATTATTTCATTTGTTTCAGAAGTGTAGTAGTTACAAGCTGAGCATACTAGCTAGAGATACCTTCCTCAAATGTTGTGTTCCGTACATAAAAAGAGCTCCACGCAGATTTAAATAACTGAAGCGTAGGAAAACATATGTGCTCGACATTGTCGATTTGGCTGTGAACGAAGCTTTCGGTGCAGCTGGCACTTGCCTCAGCCAGGGCTAAGTGAGACGTCTTCGTTTTGGCTGAGGCAGACGACTGGCCCAGACCCAGACCCAGTCCCAGACCCAGACCCACAAACAGGGACAGAACCAGAACCAGAAGACCCGGGCACAAGTGTCGCCATGGTTTGGAAGCGGGGAAGGGCAACGGATGTCTGCTCATATGAATTTCTAGCACGCGTGCAAGTAATTAAGCCCAAAGATGAGACATCTTTTAGTGTCTTTGTATCTTTGGCTTACACGGATCGCAGGGCACGCAGATACACACACGTACACCACATATATACAAATGTATCTGATATCTTATCGGACATGTTCATCGCGGGCGACTGCGGCCTGAGAAAACGCAGCGATCCCCATTCCCCTCTTTAAGAATTATTGTTATGACGGCGCACACATAATTAGTGGGGATCTCGGTTGGAGTGAGGGGGAATTTGGGCATCGGCGGGAGAACGGGAGAGAAGAGAGTGTGTGGAGAAAGTATTCGGCATGTGGCAGTCATGTTGCCGTTGATCCGTTAATAAAATGCTAATGGCCCCTAAATGAGGACTTTAAATGCAATTGAACTCAATGAGATAAGCAAAGTGCATTTCGCTATAGAGCAGACGCTTGGAACCATCCACAACATACTTAAACTCTTGAACTACTCACTGAATCGATCGAACAAACAATCAGACTTGTTTACAGTTGCAAGTACTTCACAAGTAGTTCACAATCCATTAGCTTAAAGGCAATACTTGTGAAACCTACACAGAGAGAATTGTATGCAAGATTATGCATAAGTTGTTAATTTTAGGGATGATTGGTACACAAATTAGGTAGAAAATCGAGTTTGGATTGACTAATCACAAGACTTTACCTTAGGGACAGTACAACCATTGCTAAGGGATGATTTATCCCTTGAGTAAACCACAGATTGTACTTTACTAATCATAGATTATGCATTATCAATATTCAATATGTGATTTACTAATCACTGATTGTGCAGTATCAATGTTAAATTTGTGCTTTCATATTCTTTGATTATGCATTATTATGATTTTGAAGACTAGTATTCTATCCCATTTTGCGATTCAGCGCAGTTCACAGTTTCAATTCCGATTTATATTTATCAGATTTTTAACTAGGAACAGGACCATTATCCTTCATCTAGTGCGTTCGATCGTTCTGCTCATTTGAGCCCGATTATAGTTCGTAATGTTTACTTCAGTCCGTTTATTGTTTGTTATTTTAAAGCACAAATATAGTTAGTATAATTTTATTTAGATATAACAAATCAAAAAGAGCTGCGATTGAGCCAAACTTACGGAAAGGAGTATCAAAACCTTTTTCAGGATACTCCATGTGACTCGTTCCACAAATGAGATCTCTTTATTCAAAAATGAAAAGACAGATTTTAGACAGAATAATGTTTAAATACTTACAAAATTCACAAAAGTAATCGCTCTAAGTCGCATTTTAAAGCTACTCAAAAGACGTGAAGTTAAGTAACAATTACATGAAATGAGGCTGAATTCATGATCAAGTTTTGAGCTTAAATTGAATTCATGAAATGTTGTTAATACTTGATTATATAATTGAATGAAATGCCACGAGATACGAGTATATATTTATATTTGGAAAACCCTTTTAAACCATATTTATTTATGGGAATCGCTTTGTGTGATTTATGTGATTGAATGTGGCATGGATTTTCCAGTTTGACAACGTGGCAAGCGTTATAAATTGCATTGGGGCACATAAGAGCTGACTTTCTAAGCGAAATGCCCGACATATTTTATGGCGCTAATTTCTTTATTCATGGCGCCATCAAAGTTGTTGATGTTGTTGTGCGAGTTTCCCCAATAAACGCCTCAAATTCATTTAGCTTTGGTTTGCCTTAATGAGCCTCAGCAGCTTCCTCAATGGGGCAGTGGCAGAGGCTGTGGCAGTGGCAGTTGCACATTGAGCATGCAGCACATGCGGCAGCCGAAGACAAATTTAGTTGCATGCCACAGAGTCCTCCGTCTCGAGTCTCAGCAGTCTTCAGTCCTTTCGCCTTAATTGCGTGCATAAATTGTATCAATTTCAATAAAAATGTTGCACAACTGGCCGATCGGTTAGTTTTGCGACGGCTGCGGGTGCGGGTGCGGGTGCGGGGGGAGGCGTATCAATCAATGTGAGAAACTCAACTTGAATTAAATCGAATGGAATCGAGTCAAGTCGAGCTGAGGCGAATCGAATCGAGTTGAAAACTGCAGCCAATGCAGGCAATGAATTGAGCTTACCGACGGTTGTAGTCTTGCAATTAATATTCTGTGGCCGTGTAGTCTACTCAGCTACAGCTACAGATACAGATACTCCAGCTACAGATACTCAGATACATTTGTGTAGCAGTCACATTTAGCGTGTTAACAAGCCCCAACAGTAGCAACAACAACCAAAACAAAAAACATGTGACAATTGCCAACTTTGAATAATGAATGAATTCTGAATAGAAAAGCGAGTACTCGTATTGCCACTCGTACTTGTCAGCCGGCAAGTTATTTATTTGTTTCTGGACTTTTGTGCCACGTTTTGTTCGAGTAATTGATATGTAATTGTTGCAATTGCTGCTTTCATTTCCATTTGTAAAATTTGCAAAGCCTTTTTGCCACAATATTGCGCATACGCAACGTTGCACAGTACTTAATTCGAGGCTAAGCAAATGAATCGCCGGGCTACAACAATAAACTACAATTCAAACTCATCACGCACGAGGGTTGCTGCAATGATTACGCATTTTGGGCAACAGTAACAAATGGACAACAATTTCATTTCATTTTGCTGCCAGTTGAAAAGTTTCCCCATCCGCATCCCATTGAGTGAGTACGTGACAGAGCATAGCGAATGCTGTGAGTGTACTCACTGATACTCGTTCTGAATGCTTCCGCTGAATGGATTACAATGAATGAAATGCGATGCCTCGCAGCCGGCAAATTGATGGGCAGCCATTTATTGCGATACTTTTCAGCTCAACAAGTTGCTCGAGTTCCAAATTTAATTAATTTCCCCGACAATCAATGCAAATTAAAAGCACCTCTTGCAAACATGTTTGTGCAAACTTATATGTGTTTTCAAAAGTCATATATGTTGAAGGCAGGACATCAAGAAGATTTTTAAGCAAACACAGATAACATCTTGCCAAGTTGTAACTCTTCAAATTACTAGCATATTTAAGAATGTTTTTGAACTTTTATTACAAAATTCTAGTTTAAATAGCTCTGTCTTTCATTACTGTATAAAATATTTATGCCATATTGATATAGACGAAAAACTACATCGAAACAATCTATCTGTATAAAAATCGTTGCAGTTTTAACACAAAGAGAACATTTTTTGAGCATAATTTGTGATTTACTTAAACACAAGTTGGAATTTTGACAGTTGAATATAAGACAAGGGTTTAATGTCCTTAATGATGTACAATCGGTGAATATTAAAGCACAAATTGAACATGGGATAAAGCACAATCAGTGATTAGTAAGTCACAATCCTACAATTCTCTCTGTACAGAGGTTTATTTGCTTGAAATAGAATGGATAGGATAGGATAGGATTGGGTAGGATGGATTGGGTAGGATGGATTGGAAGATGGATGGATGGATAGGATAGGATGGAATGGGTAGGATGGATAGGAGATGGATGGATAGGATAGGATGGATAGAAGATAGATGGATGGATAGGATAGGATGGATTGGGTAGGATGGATAGGAGATGGATGGATAGGATAGGATGGATAGAAGATGGATGGATAGGATAGGATGGATTGGGTAGGATGGATAGGAGATGGATGGATATGGATAGGATGGATAGAATAGGATGAATAGAAGATGGATGGATGGATAGGATAGGATGGATAAGATAGGATGGATAGGATAGGATAGGATGGATGGATGGGTAGGATGGATAGGAGATGGATGGATAGGATAGGATAGATAGAAGATGGATGGATGAATAGGATAGGATGGATAAGATAGGATGGATAGGATAAGATGGAAAGAATAGGATGGATAGGAGAGTATGGATAGGATAGGATGGATGTGATAAGACGGACATTTGTCCATTAAAACTTATCGTGTTTTAAACTTCCTTTCAGAACTAGACTAGAATGTTCTACTAGCTTTAATATGAGAATTTGAGAACCTACCTATTGGCTTAAGGACTGTCTAGGGCGTACTGATGTTATAGCTCTCAGCAAGCTGGCAGCTTAGCTTAATAATAACACAGTATACATAAGTATATAGTATTATAAGTATACTACAATATAATACAGTCGATAATAATATTAAATCCCAGGACTCTCCGTTCCAGAGTCAATCATTATCGCTCACAGAGCTGTCACTTGGTTACTTTGATTAAATTAAACGCTGTCACCCTCATCAGGCAGTAGGGTGGCAGGGAGGGTGGGAGGTTTGGTTTGTGGCACGTGCTACATTGAAGTGCTTAAATGGGCTCATGAATGCGGCTTATCTTGTCGACACACTCGACGCAGGGTGGGGCGTGGGAGGGTGGTTGCTGAGGCTGTATACGCTGGGTGAGGGGGGTGAATGGTGGCTGAGTTTATGGCCTTATGATTAGCGTGCAAGATAAACACAACTCTCAATTGGCCTTGCGGCCTGTCAACCCACCACTCGTCCCCGGCACTTATCCTGGCCAGCAATGATAGGTATGGGCGGGGGCGGAGCGGGGGATTCAGCTGTACTGCCATTTTGTGGTGCCGTCTATTGCGCAAGGAAGCCACTTAAATGGGCGTTGCCATAACTCATAGACAACCACTTCGACAACGTCGCAAAACTTGTTGCCAGCGCAACGAGCGCTAAAATCGTCAACTTGAGGCTAATAACTCATTTAAAAGTGGCTGACAACGTTGTTGTTGCTGCTGTTGTTGTTGTCGGTTGTTAGCCAGCTGCAGCTGCAACTGCAACAGCTTGCCCCAAGAGCAAAATAACTTAATTTCATAAATGGCCACAGCCAACGGACTCGCAGTCGAATACGGCGCTACTCAGTTCCAATCTTGTCTAAAAAGACTCTTCAAATGAGTCGGCGTGCGGCTTTTAGCCACCAAATTGTTGCCTTGTTGACTGATTGACGCTAGCAACAATCTCGGATGTATTATATGCATGTCTAATAGAGCTGGTAAACAATCGATGCAGCTAACGATAGTTTTGAAGTCTCTTTCAACTATTAAAACTCACTAGATTTGAAGAAATATATGATTTGATTGACTGATTGACGCTAGCAACAATCTCGGATGTATTATATGCATCTACTCGTATACTAGAGCTGGTAAACAGTCGATGCAGCTAACGATAGTTTTGAAGTCTCTTTCAACGATTAAAACTCACTAGATTAGAAGAAATATATGATTTGATTGACTGATTGACGCTAGCAACAATCTCGGATGTATTATATGCATCTTCTCGTATACTAGAGCTGGTAAACAATCGATGCAGCTAACGATAGTATTGAAGTCTCTTTCAACTATTAAAACTCCCTTGGTTTTGAAGAAATATATGAGTTGATTGACTGATTGACCAACCGATTGACTACCAACAAACTCAGATGTGTCATGTCTGATAGAGCTGTTAAACAATCGATGCAGCTAACGACACTACTGATAACAATTTTAACCACTATCGAAGTCTCTTTCAACTATTAAAACTCACTAGATTAGATGAAATATATGAGTTGATTGATTGATTGACGCTATCAACAATGTCGGATGTATTCTCGATCATTGATCGAGCAGCTAACGACAGTACTGATAACTATTTGAACCACTATCGAAGTTTCTTTCAACTGTTAAAACTCACTAGATTCGGTGTTTTTGAGGAAATGTATAAGTTGATTGACTGATTGACGATATCATCAATATGCTGTGTGTTCGAGCTGGGAACACTACCGATAGTAAGGAGCGATTATTGTTGATATTTATACTATCGATACTATTGTAACTAAACAGATCAGGTTTTAATCACTAATTCCATATAGTGATTGACTGATTGCCGATGTCAGTATCAATATTCTGAGTTTTATATAGTATAGATCGATTGTATCCAATACCAATAATATCGATAATGACAATTGTATAAACTGATTTTTACCCTTATACTTAGTATGTTCATTTTATCGTTTAGTGATTGATTGATTGAGCTTATTGCCATTGTGCTTTATAAATTCCAATATGTCCTTAAGATCGATTATATTTTTTCAAAATTCTTAAGGAATTCAGGAAGTGATTGTGTATTTAATTGTATACATTCATTTCGTAGTAAAAAGACAAAGAGCCCCTTCACTCCTAAGTAGCGACACTTGGGGAGTAAACTGGAAAATTTTTATCTTATATAAATGTTTGTTTCTAGATCGAAAACTAATAAAATACCTAATTAAAACTTAGCTTTGCCATTAAATATTTGAATAATCTGGTTTCTAAAATTGAAGTCATTACTTTATTTATAAGTATGCAAGTTCCCATTATTTTGATTATTACAAATTTATCCGATAGTATCGCTAGTTTATACCATCTCTAACGAGGCAATCCATTGGCGTTTACCAGCTCTAGTGTGTGTCTATTACTAACTTGGCCAATTCGTGTTCTTAATTATGCTACCAACGCCAATTTGAGTTTTCTTTTTTGCTATATATGCAAAATGTTGAACTATGTTGATGTTGTTGTGTTGTTGTGTTGTTGTTAGTGTTATGGCTGTTGTTGTTGTTGTCTTTGGCATGCAACAACAGCCGCTGATTGTTGGTTGTAGAATTGTTGCTGTTGTTGCAACGAAATTGCTGCCAGTCAGCCAATTTGCCTCATGAAATTATGACTGTGACATTTTCATTTTGGCTAATTGAGTTTGTGGCTTGGATTGTAGCTGCTTGTAGTTATCGAGGGGGGTTGGTGGGGTAAGGGGAATTGCTTGTTAGTTGTGTGTACCTGGAATGTAATTAATAGCAAAGTGAGTCATTAGATTTGATTTAATGGCGTGTTTGAATGCATCAAGTGAAAATTGAAATTACAAGAAGCAGACACACATTTTAGAGAACTATTACAACAGGCAATCAAACTTGATTTAGATCTAGACTGAACTGAACTGATTAAAGCCCAAACTTCATTCTAAATATTGTCAAGGACAGTCAAACTTCATAACAAAACAATATTCATTCCACAAAGAGCATGGAAGGAAGATGAAAAACGCTTCGGATTGAAAAGTATTCGGAAATTGATTTGATTTTTCTGGATTCTGGTTGTACTTCTTATATAAAAAAGAATATAGTTATGGGCTAGATTTGTTTGTTCTGTTATTTTTAGTATATTTACTAATAATACTGCACTTGGTAAAATTACAGAGAATATTTTATTTGCACTTCTCCACACAATATAGTATAGCGACTGCATCTGTTTAGCATAAATTACAGTCTTGCTGGATGCCAATTCACTATTATTTCAATTACCAAATCAATTCTTGAATCACACTTGAGATACACTTCAAATTTGATGTGAATTTGCCAACTGAAATGAAATGATGCGGACTGGAAATGAAAACAAAGCGAGAACTCAAAGTGGATGCATCAAAAGTCAACAAATCGAAAATTGAGCGTCGACAGACGGAGATAGAGAGGACTGTGCAGCAATCCCTCTTTCCACCCCCATCCTCCCCACACACCCACACAGCTTTCAGATACAGATACAGATACAGATACTCCCGTCTCTGAGCTATCAAAGCTGCATGGAAGCTGTCAGCTCGAGTTGAATTTAATTAAATCCTTCATGTCGGCGTGTCTGTTAAAAATAGACAAATGACAGTTTTCTGGTGCAGAGCAAAGGAGAGGGAGAAAGGATAACAAAAAGATAGACAGAGGCGTAGCTAGATACACAGAGAGAGGGGCACCCCCTCTATCAGACAGACAAACTTTGGCTCCGATGACAGTTGAAATTGAAGCACAGATTACAAGCGAAAATTGAATTGCATTTTTTTTGTTGTAGCTTGTTTATTTTTTATTCAGTTTTTTATTTGTGCACTCGCCTCGTCACTAATTACTTAATTAAAGGCACAGTCGAGTTCCACTTAAGAGTCGGACTCTGAGACGAGAACAACAACAACAACAAACAAACGATCGATCGATCGTAATTAAAAGTCGCCAGAGAGGAGCGTGAGAATTTTAACAAACGCGAATTCAACTTGAGTTGACTTCGAGTCCAGACCCCATCGATAGGGTTGCATATGGAATTAACATCAACAGGTGGTTTACTTATTTGATACTCTAACATAGAGAGAACACTGATCAGAAACCGAATTTTCTAATATTTCTAATCAAAATACGTTTTAGTGAAGCTTGCAAACAGTATTATTATTTATCAACACTCTAGGTGGGATTAAGGTAGGCTTATGACAAAGTTAAGGCCCTTATGATACCACTTGGTTCCTTAATTTCCTTACTCCGATAGATACTTGGTCAGAAAGATGTTCATCCGGATGAAGTCTACTTTTAGTGACGGCTAGTTTAGAGAGGATTTCATAGAATGGGACTACCTATCATCATTTTAACCATCAAAAATGAATAGCCCAGAAGTTGGTGAGAGTTTTCTAATATCCTATTTTCGTAATTTATAGCAGAGTATGACTAAAGCTAAAGATTATATAAAATAAATTAAAATGTAAAGCAATTAATACTAGATGGTTAATCTTTATAGAAGATTGTAATTTTGGGTTATGATAATCGAACTCGAAAATGAAAGAAGATTAATCTTTTTAGAGTATTGTAAATTAAGCATGATAATCGAACTCTTAGGAGAAATAAAGCTGGATAGACCATTTCTTGCTGGACGATTAGAATAGTGAAATCCAAAAGTTTCATAATTTCCTGTTCAGTGGGTTCTTGGTGTCGATATAAATGGGTTTAACCAAACTTACCCACGTAACTTTACAGAGTACTCCCGAATTGGGTGTTCCTTATCTCACTTTTCTTGTTTTTGGCTAAAATTCGTATCAAAATTCAAATAGTTTTATCTGATGAGGTTCCAAGATCCACAACAAATGCGCTACCTGATCTTCCAGTTCTTCTAATTTGTCAAACTGAACCAATTGATATGGTTAGTCTTCTAAAAACTTTTCATTTCCGATCATTTTGATGAGTTCTTTGCATACCTTTGATAATTATTTTGATTGTTTTGGGTATATGTGCAGGGTGTGCAAGGTTCGATCTGATAGGTTTAACAATCCCTTCTGATTTTTTCTTCTGGCAGATCTGGCAAGCCAGGCACATTGTAAACATGCCCAACAGCCAGCGGAAATGGCGCACAAATTGTCAAGTAACTTCACTCCGTAAACGATTCACATTCCCCATTCCGAACTCATACAGATGCTCCCATTCAAACTTCTATGCGCCACTGGCGCCAGCTGCAGCTGCCACACACACACACACACACACACTCGCACACACACTGAGCAGCTGCTGACGTCATAAAAACTTTGATAACTTAATTAAGAACAGCAGCAGACCCCAACTGAAGTCCAGCTCCAAGCTCCAAGCGGCTCGGCGGCTCCAACTTCAATCAAGTTCAGTTCTCTCAGTCACAGTTCTAAATTCAAAGACTTCTTGTTGTTGTCTTTTCTTGTATTTTAGGTGTGTGCGAGTGTGTGCGTGTGTGTGTGTGTGTTTTATGCCTTTATGCTTTTAATTTGGCCAAGAATGCGGTAGGTAAACTAAACCAAATTAAAAGTGATCGCATCATTTTATCGATAATTTATCAAACCAAAAACCCAGTGGCGAATACATTGGGCCCATAAAAGCAGCAGCCGCCCGAGCCCCGAACTGGCCCTGCCCGTTCCCCTGCCTCGACCCTACCTCCCTCCCTCCATCAGCATGCGAATCGGGCAACGTGTGTGGTCCACATGGTCTCAGTCTCCAGCTCTGTCTCGATCTCAGCTCTGGAACCAGCCTCAGCTCGGCTGGGGCTTTGAAATTAGCATAAGAGAAGAGCAGCAGATTTCGTTTGGGGCCAACGTCTCTTTGTGCTAAGAGCGCCAACTTGTGGATCAGCTAACAGTCAGAGACCAAATACTCGGCGAGAGACTGAGCTTTTGGCCCATAGAGACCTGGTCAGAGCCAGAGTCAGAGCTCGATCTCGACATTGGGCCATAAATCCGCACTGGCACCGGCCCCAGCATCGCACAGGTGGTCAACTTGGGCGGCTCGCCTGATATTTAAAACAATCTGTTGTGCTTTTCAATTACTTTATAGTACGTACACGATATACGATCGGCATTGGCTGAGACCGCCGCAAAGTTCAGGAGCGGCGTGTCGGATAGACTTAGTAATGAAGCTGCCAAAAATATCGATTAAGTAACACACAAAGAGTCTTTGGGATATATATATCTAAATTCTTAAGCTTACAAACTTAATTTCTACATATCCCCCCATTTTATTAAACCAAAATAGCAATTTTGTAGCTATTATTAAGAATAACGATACACAAAAAGACTTGATAAGTGCCCAAAAGCTTTTAGATATCTCAAATATCAACAGTGATATTATTATTTACTAGTTCTAATATCCACACTTATAGCTACGAAATCAGAGATTAATCAACTTACACCCATTTGATATCATCATACCACAAATGATTTGTGCATATAAGAAGCTATGAACAAATAAATATTTAAAATCATACAATACTTTAAATAATTATCTTAAGTTCTTTACCAAAATTTGGCTTATCTAAGTAACTACTTACAGCTACATTCCTAATCAGTGCTCAGCAGTGAAGCATGTTTTTGCGGCCTTACCCTTAACACAGTGGAATGCGCTCCTGTGCCTGAGCTCTTGTGATCATGCGCTCAGCATAAAAACTTATGAGCTCAGCTGTGCTATTAATTGTTTTATTAAGACATTTTCAGATTTAACATGCACCATACCCTACAATATGCCCAGGCTGAGCTGTTTGATTCACTGCAGAGCTTAGACAGCACAAAATTTAAAATTAAGTTTGTGGTGAAATGAAGTTGGAGCACACACAATCTACAGCCGAAGAAGTCAAGAGCGGGCTGTGGAAGAAACTCTTTTCGAAACTATATGCCTGAGAGTCTTGGGTGTAGCGCAGATCGGAGGCATCCACTGAGTGACCCAGAGCCAAACCCAAGTTCAGACATTGATATTCCTTGGACCCAGTCGAGACATTGTCTGCAACTGTGTCTTCGCCTTCGTCTTCGTCTTGATCTTCGGCTTCGTCTTCGCATTCTTCTTGATCGTCTTCTGCATCAATGCGCATGTGCGATTATCATGATAATCAACATCATGATCATGATCATGATCATGATCGTAATGTGTCGGCGTCTGTTGGGTCTTACTCCGAGCTGACTGCGTCATCATCGGTGTGGTCCTCAAGTGTTTTGCATCTTTGATCCGTGGAAGATTGATGTTAATGTTGGGTGGGCATGGTGTGAACATACTTATTCGCATATTTGTTTTGTTAGGCTCGCTACCCGGCTATAGAACTGGCCCTGGACCCGGGCCTGGGTCCTTGGGCTGCCCCACACGTCGATCGTAATTAAAATGTGCAGCTTCGGGGCAGTGCCTGCCCCAGTGTCTGGGGCAGGCTATCAGCATGAAGCGCGGAATGAGCCACTAATAGAGCCATAAAGCGAACATTTATTGATCCACAAATTACTTAGAGGCTGACGCCACGCAACCACCAAAGTGAAAAACTCTCAGGTGGGTCGCAACTTGATCATTGATCGTTGATCTTTAATCGTTCATCGTTGATCGTTGATCGTCGATCGCTGCTTCAAAAATGCTTTGAGCGCGTTCGTAATCTTAATATTCATTAGGCAAATAGTCGCTAGATCTTTCAGGCCATAGAATGGGCACTGACCAACTGAAACTGACCCATAGAACGCTCTTTGCCTTAATTTTTGTGTTAATGTCGAGCGACTTTTGACTACCGCAACAAACAAAAGAGCTAAACAAACTTTGGGGTGGTCCCAAAGATCTGAAGCTCTGATGTGTTCATTAGAGTGAAAGCGATATTAATAAAAATCATCTATAAACATTAATCTATGATTGTGGCAGAGCCAGCACTTATTGAGTGGGCATATGAGCTCCATTTTACACCATTTTAACATTCATTTTAAAACCTATTAGGTTTGATACTTTCTAATTAAAAGGGTATGTCCTGATTTGTATGTAGTGCTGTGAAAGTCAGCTGTCTTCATTTGAATTGTAGTAAGTATATGGGCTTGAGTTACCTAATAACGCACTGCGGCACTGCGGCAATCTGTGGCCTGGGATTGCGTTAATTGAGAGGCCATAGAAGTGGCCAAGTCGGGGCCAATTTAGTCGAAATATTCATAGAAGCGTGAAATGTTCACACCTCAAATGCAAAAGCTGTGCGACGAGTCTATTAGGCCAGTTACTCAGTTACTCAGTTACTTACTAGCTTACCAGCGCCAGCAGCTATACAAATGCCTCCAAAGATACAGATACTCTCAGATACTTTGGCTGGCCGTATCGGTGTCGCTGGGGACCTCCATCTGCATCTGCACCATCGCCTCTCCCTTGGCCCCAACAACTTTGGCCACCTGATGGCTTATGAGCAGATTCGCTGGCGTCTCGCGTCTCCACCTTCGTATCGATTGCAGTTTCTTAATGAAATTGTTTGCTAATATCAGCGGAAAATGCGGTTTACAATTTATTCGATGTCGTTGTCGCTGTGCGGTCTCCCAGGCCCCCGCACTCGTCCCCGTCCCCGGCCTCCACCACGCACCCAATCAATGCTACTCGCTTGTATGTGAAACTGAAACCGATCCCCACATAGACCCCATCCCATCCCATCCGATTCGATCCGATTCGATGGTAGCACTCACTTATGAGTTTGACTTTGCCAGTTGGAGCGTTAAGGCGTAAGTGTGAAAATTGCAAAGGTTAAATAAAGTTGTTCCATTTGGCTGGGTTAAGAGAGGTAGAGGTGGGGAGGGATATGACTAGCATTCGTTGATACTATCGATAGTATCAATGAGGATTTCTGAGCCACTATCGATAAGATTGCGGCGAAGATGGTTAACAGTTTGGTTAACATTATATTGCAATGGAACTCAAATGATAAACTTTATGTGAAACTGAAGGATATTGTCAGGCATGTTCTCAATTCCACCTCCACTCGAAAGTGAAATTACGCATCGTTTTAGCTGTTCCGTAATCGTCAAAATGGTTAACAGTTTGGTTAACATTATATTGCAATGGAACTCAAATGATAAACTTTATGTGAAACTGAAGGATATTAACAGGCATGTTCTCAATTCCACCTCCACTCGAAAGTGAAATTACGTTTCGTTTTAGCTGTTCCGAATTCGTCAAAACGATTAACTTTTTCGTATAGCATTTAAGTCGTCGGAATTGTAAGTAATTAGCTAGGTATATTCTTTTTTGTGGAACAGCTGATACCATCGATTACTTATTGCTATCGAAAGTAGGTTTCAATCTTGAGTTCGAAATGGAGAAGACGGAATCAAACCGATTGAAATTGAGAACAGCATTTCGTGAAATGATTCGGAATTCCTTCGATTTACTATTTGAAAAGGAATGAATTTGGAACAGGCCTGTACATTTATTAATTTTGTGTCTAAAAACTTTAAGTAATTTTTGGATTACAGCTGATTTTAAACCATTTTCTTCCTCCACTTTTATTTTTTAAATCTTAAACTTATTTTTGTTTATCACCTTTCTATAGCTGGTGTTTGCAAAAGACTATCAAAACCATCGAATGGTAGAACAATCGATATATATCTATATCTATATATACTTTGAGGAGCTCTACCTTATAAGTATTTACATTTTCTAACCGCTTTCATTTTGTAGTCTTTCTAATTGTAAGGAGTGGAGGAAAAGTTGCTTGTAAAGTGGCAAGGAATGTTTGGAAGTGTACAAATTAGATGTAGTCCCAGGCACATGCTATAAGTCTTGAAGCCAAAGGCTTAAGGCTGTTGCCTCTTCACTTTCCCCTCAGCCGACATTGGTCTTAGCAACATGTTTTGACGCCTTTCACATAACAAGGCATATTAAATGAAGTGCGGAGGATGAAAGGCGCAGCTCGCAGAGCACGTTGGCCAATTGCTATGCAAAGCTGGCGAATATGCAAAGTGGCCAACAACAGCAACAACAACAATAAACAGCAACAACAACAACAATATTGATAAAGCAATTAAAAATATATCTAAATATTTTGATGTGACAGCACAAATTATGCGCTGGAATGTTGACGTTGTTGCAACTGGCTGAGAAAAGCCGCCATCAAAGACTAAGGCTAAGACGAGGACAAGTTGGCTATCGGCTGGCTTAGCCATTTAGCGCGTAAATATCTATTTTCGATTTGAGCCAAGACGATTGAGCGATAGACAAACCGTTGACAGTTTGGCTGCCTGTTTGCTTGCCGACATCCATCACATACATTCTCAGCAGAGAATGCGATTTATGATTGCAACTGCAACTGCAAACTGCAAACTGCGTCGTGTCAATCATTTCAATTAACGTGCGATCAAATCAATCGTCGTGTCAATCATCATCACTGACAATCGTTGAGGCATTGGACTCGCAATCAAAACCGCAGCGTTAATTTGCCTGTCACATGGGTGGGGAGGGCACCACAAGAGGGGATAGACAAGAGGAGCGTTGAAGATGCGCTGCGAGTGGGTGATGACACAGAGGAAATGGGCCCCGGGAAAGCTCTTCAAAGAACGTAGGCGACAGCTCAGATAAACAGCTAACATAACCACTTATGTCATTTATTAGCGATAGATAATGCTCAAACAACAGAGAGAGGAGCTCTCATGGGGAGTACTTAACTAGGAAATGCCCTGTACTTTCTGAATTTCCGAACTTGCACCAAAGCTATATCTTTATGGTAGGGCTTGTAAATCACTTGCATTCGACTTAACCAGAGGAATGCAATGCAATATTTGAGAGAAACTTGTTCTAGGTTTAATATATGATTATCTGCAAGATCAGATCTTGTCTATATATAAGACATAGTCATAAAAAACCAGATTCCCGCTGCTTCCCGTAATTTTTCAAAATTTTAGTTGATTTTTCTTAAAGTACATAATTCCGATACGAAGGCAATAGATACGCAGTTTGAAAACCATATATAAAAGTTTAAAAATGTGTAACAGAAACTTCTTTGTCACTTTTCCCATATTTGTAAATGTGAAAGATGAGAACAAAGGAGGCTGTATCCATATCCGATCTCAGTATTATTTTCCTGTCAAATCTATTTGTATAATGTTGTCAAGAATGAAGTAATGGGAAAATGTGCTTTTCATCACCTCGCAGACACCTTAACGATTCAGGAAAATCCATCCTTAGGGGCGGAATAGTTATCGTCCGCCACCCTTGTACCTTTTTACGACTGACAGTAGGCGAAATCCATATAATTAACTTTATATTTATTCAAAATAACTCGCCGGGCAACGCTGGGGTTATGTTAGCTAATTCTATATATTCTCTGAAGTAGGTGGACAGACAGACAAACGGACTAAATCAACTAAAATGTTGCTATTGTCGGATTTATTTTCTTCTGTCTCCTCAAGTATACTTATTTGCACAAATACAATACACCCGATTTACCCACTTTGATTGGGTACAGGGTATAGAAATGAGATTCATCAGTAACATCGACACAATGACTGAAATCTGATACACATTTGTTTGTCAAGTTATCAGATTGTGGGCACAGTTTTGTAAGTATTTTATTCGATAATCGCTCTCTTACCAAATCTAGTTTTAATATATGTATCTAGAGATATTAATGAATTTGTCAAGAAATAGTTTTAAATGTGCTTGAACTTGAGAGTTGAGCTATCGTAAAATGATATGAAGATTCAAAACGAACAATATAATCTTTTAAGAAAGCAAAATGTGATATTGTTTAGCGATTTAAAAATTGGATATTCATTTATAAACTTACTAGGGTTAAAATCTAGTGACGCTGATTTGTACTTACAACAACAAAGAAATATAAAAAGGCGGGCGCGACGACCGAAATCAGCACAACGGAATAGAAACAAAACGAAGCCGCGATTAACACCAACAACACCACGGTTGAGAGACAGTGAGCTCTCTGAATCGTGCCAACAACACAATTAAAGCGCGGGAGAGAGACTTAATGAGAGCGCAAAAAGAAACAGGAAGAGGCAAAGAGTCAAAATGCAAAAACAACATATTAGGCAAAATGCAACTGTAAAAATCAACAAGTATGCTTGGGCTGCAGTTTGTTGTTGCACTTAGACACAATTTATGGGAAAAAAACAAACAAAAACACTGCACAAATAAGCACAATTATATTTTGTCACTAAGCCGATGTATTAACACAACACTAAACACAATTAATCACTTGAAAATCGAGCAAAAATACACAATTACGCGGCGCAAGAAAAAAACATGTCCGTTGGCGATTGCAAGCGAGAGCGAATGAAAGCGAGAACGAATGAATCTAAAGGCAATCGATGGATAAATAAAGACTAAAGCAGAATCCTTCTTACAATGGGTTCTGTTTGTGGAAAGCCATGTCCACGGTGGGGTACAGAGAGGGTCACATAAAACGGAACGGAACGGAACAGATCAGAGAAGAGGGAGTAGAGAATAGTAATTTATTATAATTAACAGACGATGAACTGTTAACAGACTTTATTATAACAATAATATGGAAGTAAGGCAAAAATTTAATAAAACAAAAAACGATAAGTAATTGATAGCCGATACTTAATAGTAAAATACATATATAAGCACTTGAAAATGTGACTAACTAATTTAAAATAATGGAAAACATTTTAAAATGATGAGAAAGAACTTGCCTAAGTACTCTGAATATAAGTGAAGGCTTACATATTTTATTTAAAGATGTGTTTCCATACAACTTCCAACTTTCGTATATATATACCATAGATCGGTGGAGAACTACGTTCTTGTAGAAAAAACTTGTTTGTTTATGAAGATTTTTCGAAATTTCCGAATGAATTTGAAGGTTATCGGACTAAAATTAGACTTTCGCCCATACAATCTTGAGACCCCCATTTTCCGCACATGGGAGTGGATTTTCCAAAATCGGTGAAATATGTTTCAAATGAATTTTTGTGTAGATCTTTGAAAATGAGTTTGAAGCCGATTGGATGGTAAGCAAAAAAGTTTCATACAACAGTTTTCCGCGATTTTCCACGCTTGTGGGTGGAATTTTCGAAAATCTCGTCTTAGTGTGCACTTTCATCATAGATCGAACCTACTGTGAAAATTTCAACATCCTAGCTCTTATGGTTTGGGCTGTGCGATGATTGCCAATCAGTCAGTCAGTCAGTCAGCACGAACTCTTTTATATATATAGATTTGAAGAATGGATATCGTGTGAGCTGGAAAAGAGTTTAAGGTGGTTAAAAATTAGCAATACATTATTTTTTAGTAAATAAAATGTACTGTCACTATTTAAAATTGTTTTAGATCAGCCTAATCCAGATACTAATCTTAATAATATACATAATAAAGGAACACTCAAGTCACAGTGAATACTTTCTGTGAAATCACAGTTACTCTTTGAAGACTCACATTACTCTCATAAGATCATCTCGTATATCATAATAATAAATTCTTTCTGGTGTGCAATGCATTTGATCATCTAAACTGTTTATTAACTTTATAGGCTGTCATAATGGATTGACTTTCACTTTCCACGCTTAAATTTCCCTGGCAACGTGTTGTTTTTATGGCTTATTAATGAGCTGACTGATCATTAGATGGGCCAACAAGATCCGATTTAGGGCTAGAGCCTACAACAACGTTGAGAACAAGAAAATAAGAAAAGAAAAACCAAAACTAAAGCAAAGCCCCCTACGATACTGTCAAACATATCGTTTACATGGCTCAGTGGACGTCTGAGCCAAGTTAACCAGCTGGCTCTGTTCGAGAGAGGCGGGGAGGCGCGGGAACGGCAACGGGAACCGGCTCTTTGTGGCTCCCCTGTGACGTGCGCGGACTTTGAGTCTGTGTGTGGCCCGTTAGTTTGAGATCTTTATAAGTGAATTTCAGTTGTGGTCAAGTCTTGGTTCAACTCCGAAGGAGAGACTATATGCCAGGATCAGCAGGATCTGTGCTCATTCACGTTCATTCATTTACCGCCAAAATGGTAGCACACACCTCCCTCGTTGCCCCCTTCTAGAGACTGATGGGACTCTGTTTTTGGCATTTGCAACTCATGTTAAGCATAAATAAAACAAATGCGCTCATTTTAAACATATGCTCGAATGGACACCGACTGGAATTGACTTGGCTTGGACTCTGACTCCGACTCCAACTCCGACTCCGACTCCGACTCGGTTTGGTTTCTGCTTTTTCTGTTGCCAGTTGGCAGCTGGCAGCGCGTCTTACCAAGTTGGGTCATTGCTTTTAACAACCACCGATGATGAAGACATCTTCCCGTTTTTGCCGCACTTTGCTTTGCTGTTATAGTTGCTGTTATTGCTGTTGTTGTTTTATGATGAGCTCTGCAAATGAAAACAATTTATGTGAATGCATTTCGAGTTTTTTTTATATATTTTTTACTTTTGTACAGCCTTTTGTGCATCTTGAGTTGTCTGCATGGCTCCAGTCTAGTTGCACTTTTTACACTTTTTGTGCTCCAAGTTGAACTAGAGGCAAATATATAAACATACCACACCATACTAGCAGGTGTTGACCGGCTTCCTCCGAGCCAAGTCTTGCTCATAGACTTCTTTCTTCTTATGCAGAATTTGCCTTCTCGGGCTTATCTCAGCTCAGGAACTCAGTACTCCAGTGGCCGATGTGACAAGAAACATTATTTTTACTTATGTGAACTTGTTTTCCGCTCCAATTTCCGAACAACAACCTACAATTTTCCCCAGACAGTCGAATGTATATCAATAACGCTGAATTCCAGAGTTTTCTGCAAAATTTTCCGAGCTTTGGAGTGAAATTTCCAATATCGTTGAGACACGTGACAAATAAATTGATGTTAAGAGCTTAGAAATGATTTTAAAGCCAATCGGTTGGTATACAAAAGTAAGGAATGGTTTTCAGCGAAATTTCCGCATTTGCGGGTGGAATTTTTCGAAACCAAAGAATTTTGTCTTAGGCCTTGTGTGGATTATGAATGTGCTCTTTCTTATGTATATATAGCTCTTATATATATAGATATATCTATGCAGAATGTTTATTCTTTTATATAAATAGATATATGCATATATTATCCTTGATCTTATCACTTCCTAAATTGTAAGAAGCGGAACATGCAGATTCTGTGAAATGGAGGCTGAAACCTCATCACACATACTAACAGACTGAGAAACAGGTACCTGGGTGGGTTTTTCCTTCAGACAAACGATATAGGTACTCTAGATCCGACCAAGATCCTTGCATTCATGCAGGAGATAGGGTTGATGAGTGAGCTTTAGGCTTGGAAGGGGGCACAATAGATCTCATAGGTCGCAGTGCAACGCCCCCATCACTAATAATAATATCACTTCCTAAATTGAGGATATACACCAACATGTGTACCAAGTTTGGTTGCTCTAGCTTCAAGGGTGCGGAAAATAACTGCGTTCATGCGGACAGACGGTTAGACGGACATTTGGCAAGCCCAATATACTCTTTTTCCCTTCGGAAACAGGGTAAAATTAATTGAGAAGCGCAGAGAGAGGTCCTAACTTATTTAATATTTGGAAAGCGTTGTGCAGGACAATCTATATAAATATTTCCGAAATATAGTAATGCAAAACTACAATACAATAGTTTCTTAGTTTTGGTAGATAACATTTTGTTGTTATAATTTACTCATCGTTTACATACTTTAATCATATTATATTTATAGAACAAAGTAGCTATTTTCCGATTGATTAAGTATGGGGATAATCATATTATATTTATAGAACAAAGTAGCAATTTTCCGATTGATTAAGTATGGGGATAAATACTGAAATAAACACATAGGCTTGGCTTTTAGCCGTATGCCTGAAGATTAGGCTTATTAGTTGTATATAAACATACATACTATGTAGTAGTTTAATTTCCCATAATTATCAACTAATATCATTTGATTATATGGGTAACCTTGTTAGTAATTTCATAAAGCTTTGAGTATATAATTCGATTTATTTGGTATTACTGGCGTTTTGTTGATTGAGTTCATATAACTTCTATTAAAGCCAATTTGGCAAGAGGCCCGCACAGCGCGATTACTCAGGACCTCATCGAAAGGACCAAATTGAAAGTTTTATTGTGTCAAATTTGCGCAGCAAGCAATGAAAAATTTAACACGCTATAAATCACAATTTTCACAAAAAAGGGAAAAGGGTCCTCGAACAACAACAACAACAGGAGATTTAAGGCCGGCAATTGTTGCAGCTTGAAATTGCCGGGGGTGTGCTGGCGGGAGAAACGGAAGCAGCCGCTGGCAACCTGCCAACGCCAACGCCAAGGCAAAAGTCCTTTGGCAACCCCTTGGCAATGTCCTTGCGACGCCTTGGTATGCAACTTGTGTTCCGGCTTATCTGCCCGGCAACATGCGTTCCAAGTGGCTCGCCTGCTTTTGGGTGGTTGCTGGTCCTTGCTCCCTGCTGTCCCTGCTCCCTGCTCCCTGTCCCTGTTCCGATGACGGTGACGAGGCAAGAGTCGCCAGTTGCCAGTTGCCAGTTGCCTGTCGACGCCGTCTCCTGGCTGTCTGACAGGTTCAAGGTCTGTTTGCTTGTCGGGCTGCGTGTGAAATTTAAAACCGTGATAACACCTTAACAGTCACGCCCTCCCCCCGCACAACACACTCTCCACCCTCCCCTCCCTGGCTAACACGTGCAAGCACGTTCAATGTTTTGTTAATGTTTTTGGTTTAATTTCGCGCCCGTTGGCAGCTTCGGCATTTTGTTGACAAAATTGATTTGTTCAATTTTTCCAACGATTTAACTTAGGGCATGACTTGGTTGCCATTAGTGCCGGTACATTTGTTTTAAAGGTTGTTGCGAACCGAGTGACAGTCGCTCGCAGGACTTGCAAGGATTGCGCTTGAATTTCGTACACATTTTTGCACGGAAAAACTTTGCTGCCGTCCTGGAATTTAATCAATTTTGCGATATTTTATTGAATCACGTTAAAAGCAAATTTCATTTTCAACTGTCTAGCTACAAAAATCTAACCATTAAATAATGCTTTTCTTTCTTTCTATCTCGTTGCAGGACGAAGTAAGTACTGGAGGAGCAGCTGCCAGTCCTGTTGACCTCAACACAGGCGCCTTAAGTATTTATTAAACTCGAATAATTAGAGTATATTTTACCAATTTATATTGAGTGGGGTGTGTGTTCTATCTACAGGTAAAGATCTTTAAAAGTTGCTCGGAATATGCTTTAAAATGATGACGGGCAGTTAAAGTATTATATGAGCTGGTCAGTGCACAGATTGATTAACTCCATCAGCCATAAAAAGTATTAACATTACAATCAGAACAAGTAAGAATGCTCTAGTCGAGTATACCCGACTACAAAACTCCCTGTACCCAGGTCGAAAATTTCCGATCGCTTCTTCGTACATTTATGCATAGATATACACATACACAAAGACGCACACACACAAGCGACAGCGCAAGCAAGGCATTTTAAGTCGTGGCTGTGCTGCTTCTTCCCCCCTCGCTCGAGTACTGAATCTTGTTCGTTGAATAACTTCCGTGTTTATTATCCGATCGACTTGAAATTTGGACAGTAGATTGAGAGTGACCGAAGTAGTATACAAAGCTATATCTTTAAAACTGTGGCTGTAAAACGTTTTGATCGATTTGCGGGGAAACGGGGTGAGATATCTGAGATTGGAAACAAACTTGACCTGCTCCCGCTATACACGAACCTACATTCCAAATTTGGTGTCTCTAGCTCTTATAGTTGCTGAGATCCTTGCGTTCATACATACGGACAGACAGACGGACAGACAGACGGACATGGCCAAATCGAAATCTCTTTTGATACTGACCAAGAATATATATACTTTATAGGGTCGGAGATGTCTCCTTCTGCCTGTTACATACTTTTGCACAAATCCAATACCCCCTGGATTTGTGCAAAAATATGTAACAGGCAGAAGGAGATATTTCCGACTATGGGTACAGGGAGTAAAAATACATGCCCTAAGATACAGAAAGTCGCCCTACTTTTGTCACTATATAATTTTTGAATTTATATATTTTTAATCAAAAATAATATCAATCATGAAAGCAGATAATTTACTTAATTTTTCATTATTTTATGAGTTCAAAAGTTATGATTATTGATTGGTAGATTTAGGATAATATCCAAAATTAATTATTATTTGGTGAGAGAATCTATAAAACTCCAAATTAATTATTATTATTATCCAAAATGAATTATTATTTGGTGAGAGAATCTATAAAACTCATAAATTGTTAAATCATGGCGAATATACATAGATTATCCTTAAGGGAGTATATTAGTCTATTTCCCGCTTTCTCAAAGTTACTATAAATAATTGATTTTTTCGATAATCATTATTTACGGTCCCAGAAACATACATTTCATAGGGTTAGAAATGCCTTCCTTTACCTAACACATAGTTTTAGCAGTCCCCAATCCATTTGAT
Source organism: Hirtodrosophila histrioides (assembly GCA_037075165.1). Classification (NCBI taxonomy): domain Eukaryota; kingdom Metazoa; phylum Arthropoda; class Insecta; order Diptera; family Drosophilidae; genus Hirtodrosophila; species Hirtodrosophila histrioides. The sequence goes on from JBAMCL010000334.1 coordinate 717,373, forward strand.
GGGCATAGAGTATAGAAAGGTCTAAAACTCTTTACATTTCTCAATGTTTCTTGCCTTGCAAATGTCTTAGCTGGGGACTACAACTTGTTGTAAGGAATTTGTATAGAAAACTGTTAAGTTTTAGAAGCACACTAGCAGGGGGGAAAATAGTATGTGCAGTTAAGAGTCCTTATGATGAATGAGCGCTGAAATTACAAAATATTTCTGGCCAGAAGATGCCGAAAACCGTAACAACTTGCGGTCAGAAGTGGCGCGAGGCCAGGGATGCCTGCGTAGCCAGAAATGGCCATTAGTAAACCTCATAATTGCTTCATTTTGGGGCAACTATTTCTTTGAAATGAGCGCAACTTTTGCCACTTGCCGCAGAAAACCCCTTTACGGCTATTTGCCTAGCAATTCGATACGCCCCCCAACCCCCGGAGACCAAAAAACTTGCTGAAAAGTGGGCGTGGCCGGGGCTGTCTAAGATGTTGATTCTCTGCGCCTGTCCAAAGCGCTGCTGTTAATTAAAAGCAAGACAACTCAAGTCGAGAAATGGGGGTTGTCTTTTGGGGGGGTGGGGGCTTGGACTTGAAATTAGCCACAGTCAAAAGTCATTGCGTTGATTACTTTTTGAAAATGACGCGCGCAAATTTTGGAAACTTTAATTGTTTTGGCCTTGCCGGAGGGGGTGTGGCATTGGGTGGGGGGTAGGTTGTTAGCCAGGGGGTTGTCTGCTGCGCATTTAAATGTGAATTAATTGCTGGCCCAAAAGCATTGCATATATGAGCAGCAGGATTTATTGTGTGCTCGATGAGTTGGCAGAGCCGTGCACAAGGAGGGGGGGCGGGCGTCCAGTCATGTTGTTGCCATTAACAGCGCCATGGAATTTTTATGACCAGCCCCTCACCCGCTCTCTCCCTCTCTCTCTCTCGCAGGTCCGCGTACGCGCAAACCCAAGAAGCCAGCGACGTCTAGCGCTGCGGGCAGCAGCAGCGGCGACAAGTCCGACCCGGATGGCGCCTCCGGCTGTGGCAACGTGCCGGAGGACAAGCGACCCCGCACCGCATTTAGTGGCACGCAGCTGGCTAGACTGAAGGTGAGTTCGCCCAGCCAATAGCCCCACCACCCCACCACACTATCCCCCCCTTTATTTCTCTCTTACGCAGCACGAGTTCAACGAGAACCGCTACCTGACGGAGAAGCGACGCCAGCAGCTGAGCGGGGAGCTGGGCCTGAACGAGGCACAGATCAAGATCTGGTTCCAGAACAAGCGGGCCAAGCTGAAAAAGTCGAGCGGCACCAAGAACCCCCTCGCCCTGCAGCTGATGGCCCAGGGACTCTACAATCACTCGACGGTGCCGCTCACCCGCGAGGAGGAGGAGCTCCAGGAGCTGCAGGAGGCGGCCGCGGCGGCGGCAGCAGAGCCATCATAGGGCAATACACAATATAAAATATAATATTTAAATATTTAATAATTAATATTAATATTTATAGCGTAGCGTGTAAGTGTAGTGCTTAAAGTTGCTTAACAATTAAGTTGTAAAATATTCTAGTCCCCCCTCGGGCGCACGCGAACCTTTGTAGTTCGAATGCGGCTCTTTCAACTGCGCTGCGCTGCGTGTTTTTGTATAATAAATTTAAAATAATAAAAAACCAACAACAAACAGAAAACAACATAAAAAACTCACAAGTAAAATACATAATTTAATAAACATTTAAATTATACACCAAGCGCTGTTTTGATTTGCCTTTTGCATATTTTTGTGATTTCCAATCGAATCAAATTTTGACTGCCATGTAGGTGGTCTCCCCTCCTCAGGCTGGAACTGGAACTGGAACTGGTACCGGAACTGCTAATCAGCTCATTATCAGCTGAAACTTTCAATAACCGTGGTGGGCGTCGGCATTAATTACTCAATTAATGAGTTCGCATTCAAACTGGCAGCGAGCTTAACTTAGATGGCATCGACAATTGCTTTCATTACAATCGCATTAAATTCATTATGCAAATTATACTTTAAGGCTATCTTGGCGCATAATCACGCCTAATAGATGCCCATACCATGCCAAACCGAAACGTTTATGCTTTTTTCTTCTTCTGTCTAATTTAGCCATTAAATTTGCATACAGTCGTCAAAGTAAATAAAACAAAAAACAAAACAAAAAACAGCCAAAACGAAGAAATAACGACAAATCAGAAGGAACAGCTTTCTTTGCATTGCCGAACTTGAAATACTCTTGCTAATAAACAAACTCCATTGATTGGTTTATAATTTGTCATCTAATATAGCTAATATAACTGAACAATTGCTCGGAACTGCTGTTCAACGTAAGTAATCAAAGTTGTTGAAGTTATTATACAGTCCAATTTCTCTATATCGAACTCGAAGGGAATCTTCTAATTTCGTGAAAGGAAAATAGTTGAAAATATCAAAAATCAAAAGGGTTTTATGGATAATTTTTAGTACTTTTTTAAATTTGCCAAAGAATTAAAGTAGGGATTGAAATAAACTTCATTATAGCGGAAACTTTTTAAAAAGGAAAATTGGTATAGGGGGATTAAATATATATAAAATTAAAAAAAAATAGGAACGTGAAGTTTTCTATAGGAAGGAAGGAAACAGTTCTCTAATGTTCTCATTATAGCGGAAACTTTCTAAAATGGAAAATTGGTATAGGGGGATAAAATATATATAAAATTTAAAAAAAAAAATAGGAACGTAAAGTTTTCTATAGGAAGTAAGGTAGGAAACTGTTCTCTAATGTTCTCATTATAGCGGGAACTTTAAAAAAAGGAAAATTGGTATAGGGGGATAAAATATACATAAAAAAAAATAAAAATAGGAACGTGAAGTTTTCTACAGGAAGTAAGGAAGGAAACAGTTCTCTAATGTTCTCATTATAGCGGAAACTTTTAAAAAAGGAAAATTGGTATAGGGGATAAAATATATATAAAATTTAAAAAAAAATAGGAACGTGAAGTTTTCTATAGGAAGTAAGGAAGGAAACAGTTCTCTAATGTTCTCATTATAGCGGAAAATTGGTATAGGGGGATAAAATATATATAAAATTAAAAAAAAATAGGAACGTGAAGTTTTCTATAGGAAGTAAGGAAGGAAACAGTTCTCTAATGTGTTCTAATTTTCATTTTTATTTTTGAGTAAAAAATAATTATATTTAAAAATAAATAGTTTCTTTATTCATTCACCCTTTCTATATTCAACCTGAATTGTTGACGTCGAGCCTGTTGAAATATTTCATTTACAAATTATACGTCGCTAAAACACACATTCTAAATAGTTTAGAACTCAGTAACCCTTCATAACTAAATTTACACATTTTGCTGTATATATAATATTTGCAGTCTATATAGGGCTTGATAAAACTTGCTGTTGGTGAGTTTGGTCAAAAGAAGTATCTTTAAAATAAAGAATCTGGCCAAAGTCAGCTATAAGATAGTATTCCAATTTTGTTTCAGTTTGATCAATTTTAATATATCATAATATTGTTTTTAATTGGTGCGCATGAACGGAACATCAGTAAAAACAAAAAGGTTTCATATAACAAGTAAATTATAGATCGTTCAAAACTGGGAGAATAGTTCTGCATGGAAGAAGGTTAACTGACGGACAGGTGTATATCAGGTTAGCTCATCCTGCTGATCAGGCATATATATACTTAGTGAGACTTCGAAAAGTCGGAGCGTTGCCAATAACTTAACAAAATTCAAATACTCTCGTCAAGGGTACAACAAAATCATGAATCGTCGAGCAAAACAAACCAACAACAAACTCGGTAAGTGTGTGTGCTTTGGTGTGTTTGTGTGTGTGTGTGTGTGTGTTTGTGTGCTGGCATGCCAACGGCACAAATTGACACCTTGGCGACGGCGGACGCTTTTTTAACTTTTGCTTGAAGTGCAGCGACGCCAGCACCGACAGCGACGCCGATGCCGACAGAGACGCGTAGGTGTTAAAAGTGTCAGTCATGTTGAGGCTGAGGACAGTGCCAGACACCTAAATATGCGCACTTGAATGATAATGATGATTATGATGGTGGAACTCGAGTTGGATCGGACTGAACACTAAATAATGGGTCTTACAGTCGACTTACTTCTATTTGTACACCCTGTACCCGTAAAATGGTGCAAGAACTGTGACAATTATGGAGGCAACTCTATAAAGTATATTCTTGATCATCACCAGCAGCCGAGAGACTATAAGGGCCGGAAACATCCAAGCTTATTTCAAATACCAAAATCTCGACTACAAATCGATAAGCCGATTTATAATCACACTTTTTTAGTTATAGCCTTAATTTTTGGCAAGCCTTATTCACTCTTGGGTTATTTTGAATGTTCTGATCCTAACACGATTGTATAATAAGCCTGACAGAAACAATAAACCTTTAGAAAACTATTTCCAGCTCTGCCAAGCAGGGTGTCTCGTTGTTGGGTATACTCGACTAGAGATTTCTTACGTGTTTGCTTGGCTATTGGCGACCCCATGAAAAACTGATGATATAGTCGATGGCACTATAAATACTATTAATGCAAACGATGTCCAACGATGGCTTTATCGATAGTACCAAAGCAATAGTTTCATATCAAAAGTATCGATTCTATGGATCTTATCAACAAAATTCATAGACAATATAATGCTTACGAAATCCTGCAAATTTCTGCTTATTTGGTTAGCTGTAAGCAGTATATATCATAAGTTTATGAAAATACATTTACTGACTGATAAAACAGTAGTTTTATCGATTAAATTTTGGTGGTATTCGATAAATAAAAAAACCTCGATAGTTGCTTAGGCCAAAACCCATCGATACTATCGATATTGTCATCGGTTATGTTTCAGTTTTCTATGTATAATAGATGTTTTTTTTTATTTATGTATTTATTTATAATAGTAATCAGCCTTATGAAAGCTATAAATCCATTATTGCTGCTAAAGATTAGGCGTTATGTAGTTTTAAACATAGGAATGTGGAATTGCGAATTCCTATAGTATAATAGATGTAAATGAATAATAGTTTGAAGCTTTCAACATTTATGGATTTGTTAAATGAATACACAAGTATTTCTCGATACAGTGTACTTTTCATACCGAATCGGTTGAGATTTTGTGACTCGTTTTAAGCTTTTCGAAGTGACTTTTTTCGAATATATATCTTAAATTTCATTGGCTCAACAGCAAAATTCCATAATCCGAATATTCAATAGCTTTGCGGAATTCAGAACAGCCAAGAATTCCGACATATTTGAGTGAAATCGGAAATCTGAAGGGATTTGAATATTGCAAGTTGAAACGTTTTTCCTCGATATACTTATATAGAATTGGCGATATTACGAATGCTGTGACAAATCCAGCGAGTTTTTGCTTTAACATATTTGCTGTCAGGCAACAACAACAACAACAATAACAATAACAACAACAGCAAAAACTGTTGCGACTGCGCAAACATCTTAATTTTGTGGATGATTTAGAGTTTTGGTTTTGGGTTTCATTGTTGGGGACATTTTAGCATTTTTGGGGCGAGTTGGGCGACGGCTTGAAGATGTGGCTTACGAGCATAAGAATTGCAGTTTATATGCAAAGGGGATTGCAGAGGGGGTTGGGGCTTGGCACGGGGAAGTGTGAGTGTGAGTGTGAGTGTGAGTTTGAGTGTGAGATCGAGTTCTGTGTGGGAGTCGCTGCTTAAGTGATTTTTTATGGCACGCGCTGCCTGCCAGATGACTTCATAAAAAGTCAATTTAAGTTTAGTAATATTTTGTTGAATTTATAGTTGAGTATTTTGTTTAAGCATAATTTTTTATTGCTGTCGCCTTGAATGCGAATCAGAATTGTACCTGTAGCTGGAGCTGGAACTGGAACTGCAACTCTAAGTTGCATGAGTCATGGCGCGAGTATATTACGTTATAAATTCAATAAATGTGACCATAAAAAGCCCATTCAAAATACCTTGCTCGCGTACATTAATCCCGCCAAAGGGCAGAGCCAGAACCTGGCCGAGAGCTCTGCTCCATAGAGCCAGATTCCAGCTCAAGTTGAGGCACATTACAACGCCTCGAGTGCTGCCGCAAACTGTTGGCCCCCAATGATTAATGTTCGGCAGTCGGCAGTCGGTTGGCAGCAGCAGCCTTGGCCCCAGTCCCAGTCCCAGTCCCAGTCCCAGTCGAAGCCTTCCCGGAATGTGAGCTGAGCCCAAGTAACCCGAAAAAAGACAATACGCATAAATCTATGGGGTTGACACTTAGTGCCGCTTTCGGCCCCGGCCAGAGCCAAGAACCACGGACTTCAAATGAATTTGTTTGCACCACGAAGTCCGCTTCACTTGCCGCACGGGCTCGTCTGGCGTATGAGTTGTGGCAAGGCGCGAGGCGTCATAAAATTGGCAACAAATTGTTTTTCACGCCGTTTTAAATACACATTTTCGATACTTGGCCATAATGAGCGCGGCCTGTGCTCCAGCTCGGACTGCGACTCCGTCTCGGTCTCTCTCTCACTCTCTGACACCAACCTGCTTGCCGTTCCCACATCCTCACACCCATCCCCATCCAGTTCTCCAGTGCAGACAAAAGCCGCCAACGACATCATTCGCCGACTTTGACGAACTGCAGCGTCCGTTGCGCCTTGTAACACGCTAATAAATTTGCGGCTAAGGAGATAAGCTTATAAATTTTAACTGTAATTATGCGACACAAGATTTATGAAGCGTCCGCTCTCCCCACTGCCCCCTGTCCGCTCTCCGCTCTCCGCTGCCCGCTCTCGGATTATTAATGAAACACAAAGTTACAACGAAATGCGCTCAAGTGCCGGCATTACAAACGATGTTCTCCTTTTTTGGGATCTGTAGTAACAGTATCTGGGTCTGGGTCTGGGTCTGGACCTGGCTCTGAGTCTGGGTCTTGGAGCTGGACACGTGTAGGAGATTATTCAACACGACACGAGCAGGAGCACGAACTAACAAGTGAGAATGCTCTAGTGGAGCATACCCCACCAAGAGACACCCTTCAACCCATCTTATATACAGGTACAGGGTTTAACAACTAATAATGCTCTAGTATACCCAATGTATACTTTCCAAACACATCTTCATACACTTACACATTACTTAATCTTGTTTATTGAATAACTTCGGTGTTTTCTATGCGCTCGATTTGAAATTTGCACAGTATATTAAGAGTAGCCCAAGTAATATATATGCCTAATCCGAAGGCTATATCTACAAATTTGCGGGTTTTAAACGTTTTTATCGAATTGAGGGGGTGTGGGGGGAACTATCTAAAATCTGATCTACGTATGGCAACAAATTCAAGCTGGAGAAATACACCAGGTCTACGACAGGCCAAGTCACTCTTAGGAAACTATAATCTCAAAAGATTCAAGCAATTAATACCATTGGGGAAGAATTCACTTAGAATAGTCACCGGCCTTCTGACTGGGCACTGTAGACTGAGAAACCACCTAAGCAAGCTAGGAATTGTAAGAAGCGGAACATGCAGATTCTGTGAAATGGAGGCTGAAACCTCATCACACATACTAACAGACTGCACTGCCCTTGGCAGAAGAAGAAACAGGTACCTGGCTGGGTTTTTCCTGCAGACAAACGATATAGGTACTCTAGATCCGACCAAGATTCATGCAGGAGATAGGGTTGATGAGTGAGCTTTAGGCTTGGAAGGGGGCACAATAGATCTCATAGGTCGCAGTGCAACGCCCCCATCACTAATAATAATGGCAACAAATTTGGTGCCTCTAGTTCTTATGGTCTTGCTGAGGTTTATAGAGCTGGAGATCTCCGCTTCTGCCAGATTTAATACCCCCTTATGTGGGTGTAGGGTACAATAGCTGCTGAACACAAATGAATTGCCTTGTTTCCATCACGACACGCGTCGCATCTCTAATCTGTCTCCCAAATTGGATTCCCAACACCCTTTGGCCAGGATTTATGCAACGTCGTCTAATTTGTGGGGGCTCCTAATGAGCTTTCGGGCTGGCGCATGCAAATCTTTAGATAACTCCGCCAGAACTCTTCTAGCCCATTGATCCGCTGAGTTGTGTCTGAAGGATGTGGGTGCGGTCACCCCTTGCCGCCTCTCGCTGCCGCAGTTGCACAGCTATTGGCGACCACCCACGTTGAATGTAGCGCCAATCGCGCCTCGAGATCTGCGTATTTGACATTGCCGTCGTCTCATTACGCCTGCGCAGGCAACAACCACAGCAACCACAACAACAGCAACAAAATTAACAACAACAATCGTAGTGGCAAGGCGTGGGATCCAAAGCTGCTCCAGCGATTACTTGATAGACTAAATGAGTCTCTTTCAGCCAGATTATTGAGCCATATATGTAAGTACGTCATAAACTCCAAAGATACCATACAGTTCCGTCTGTCTCTCTCTCTCTCTCTCTCTGTGGGGTGTGTATATAACTCGTCTGATTATTGAAATCAAGAAAGACTTCTCTTAAAATAATGCCTATAGTAAATGTTCGCTTTAGTATAAAAGGGTTAACAGAGTTGCCTAGACATATTTCATTCGATTTAACTGATAAATGCTTATATTGTTGACAAGAGAGATACAATATTCGATATACCAGTAAGCATGCCCTAGTCGAATATATCCGAGCAAGGTTAGGTTAGGTTAGGTTGCAGTGGCTGGAGCAGAAACCCACTCCACACTTGGGCCAGGAATTGGCCCCTTGTGATACCACATAATGTCTTTTAAACATTTTGTTCCCCCTTAAACCAATTTGATGATTTTAAGAATTTAAGAATACTGTAAATCCCAACCTCGGATACGTCCGATAGGGTATCAAAACTGTAGTGTCCCAAGTGCTGGAACCTTCTCCTGCTGAGTGCGGGGCAGTGACAGAGCAGATGTTCTATGCTCTCTATTTCTTCTACCAAAGACTGTTTAACAACAAGATATCCAACGCCCATACAATGAATGGACAACGAAATTTTAAGTGTGGCTTTTCAGGTGGCTTTTCGCTCAGCGCGCTCTTGCTCTCGGTTGCTTAGGTGGCTTTTCGCTCTGCAGTGCTTGGCGCGCTCTCGCTCTCGATTTCTTTCAAAGTAGAGCGGCCGATCGCACGACCATTTCGAGCCCAGAGAGCGGTTTCACGAAAAACAAGCGTTCCCTTGTGCCTTTTTTTTGTTCCTCGTTGGATATCTTGTTAAATAAATTGTCTTTGCTTCTACTATACCACAACTTCTGCAGAAGTCATGGTGTGGTACTCCCAGTCTGTTAGCGTGAGTTCCTATTAGGCAGCGGCCTGTGAGAGCAAAAGACACTCTAAACCAGATCTGAAAGTCCATTATTTTATGGGTACAGGGTGTAAAACAGGAAAAATAGAGTGAGCACCACTATAGTCAATGGTGGTTTCAGTTAGGAATAACTTGATGGCACATTTTTGAGCTAATTCAATTGAATATCAAATAGTACCCAAGTATCTATAGAGCAGTCAGTTGTCAATGGACAAGCTACTGAAATATCGTTGTGTATCCTGTATTGGGCCTACCCTTGAAACCCTATTACCCTGCTACCCTTAACCCTCAATTCTTGTTTGACTGTATATCATTCAATGTTTGGGTGGGGTTAATTATGCAATAAAAATACTTGACTGCTGTTAGTTACATATGAAAATGTGAAAATTTCATTTCATTTTCATTTAGAGGTACTAACGAGCCACAGAACCATGGAACCACGGAGCCATCGAGCAAATGCCTACACAAGGTGGCTAACACTGCCGTTTGCCGTTAGCTGTTAGCTGTTAGCTGTTAGCCGCTTGCCATTGGCCCGGAAGTATCTTGTTAACATGCAAAACAAGCCATTTACCTGGCCCCTGAGCTGCCACTGTGACTACAGTGGGGCGCCATTACTGGGGAACTGGAGTACTCGCCTACTGGGTACTGGTACTGGGTGTGGGGCCTTGGTGTGGAGCTGTTTATGAACCTGCCAAAACGTGAATACTTTTGCCCATGTACTCGCAGTTGGCATTATTATGCTGCTAACTTGGCTAGTTGGGCGCCAAAGTTAACAGCCAACAGGCGACTGTCTTTCAATTTCAATTCAATTAGAAACAGGAACTCGAAGTGTGCCTCTGGCCAGGGGCGTATACTGAAACGCTATAAAAGGGGGTCGTAAAGGGGGACTTTTAAAATAACTTTCTTAATTAGTTTCTCACTAAATAAATTGAAAAATGTTGGTTCTTGCTAAAGCAAGGGGTTTTATTGCTCTCAATTACAGATGTATTTGAATTTCCCAATTGAGAAGATGTTTAAAACTATGCGAGGTATCGATATCCCTGCCTACCCAGCTGTAACTACGCCCATGGCTCATGGTACAGGGGACAGAGGAAAGGGGTCGAAGCCGCATCATAAAATCTAACGATGTGGCCCATCCCTTGGATTGCATTTTCATGGCACATTTGCAGCAATTTTAATTGTATCAATGCGCCAGCCCCACCCAATTTTGCACCCCGGCCAACCCCGGGGAAGTGCGGACCTGCTCCGGGGCAACCCTTTTGGTGGATTTCGTTAACGCGATTGGACACGCATGTCCAAGTGCCTGGCCGTGGTCCTGACTCGGGTGCAGGCAATAAACACGTAACGCAAAACCTAAACAACATTTAAAGTGTTATAAAACTGTCACCAGGACGACCAGCAGATGTCAGTGGAGAGTCCTTTGGCTGTTTGATATTGCTTTTTGATCAAACTGAAAGTCCTTGCGCCTCGGCCGAGGCTTCGGCCTTGTCCTCAACATCTGCGCCGAGCCCAGCAATTGCCATGCATCAGTCCAAACATCAATTAGACACACTTCAAGTCCCCTGACAGTGGAACTGTCAAAACAGAAATTGATTGCGTCTGGGATTGGGAATGGGAATGGGATTCAAAAGGGGCATTCTGCATGCCACAGCGTGTGGGTGTGTACACCTGAAACAGCAACAGCAACAGCAACATTAACTGAAATTCAAATCCAAACAGAGGCACAAATCAAAACATTACTTGCATAAATTATGAACAATGCCAACCGCAAGCGAATCCAAAACGCACAAATCGCACAATGCAACTGCTACAAACAGTGGCAAGGTCGCAGCAGGCACACACAGACGTGTTGCACGTATTCCTAGAAGCCACAACAACCGTTTACCATTTAATGACACACACCCCGCACAATCAGTCAGTCTGTAAGTCAGTTACTCCTCAAGTCAGTAGGTACATGCCATGTGGGCAAATGCCAAGAAATGTCAACCAAGGTTAAACACTGAGAATGGCTGCAACTTCTACGCTCAGTTAATTAGTGGAAGAGACTGCTAATTTAAAAAATATCAATGTAAATGTCTTTTCGGCGATCCACATTACAAAAGTTGGTACGAACCTCAAATCTGTCTTCTTGTTTTCATAAAATGTACCTTTTTCGATCAATTTTTCAAGCAGTGATATTTTATGGGGCTCCTATTTGGGCAGATATCGCAAAATGTCACTTGAAAAAATTGCAAATCAGGCAAAATAAAATTTTAAAGATGATTCATAATCTACCCCGGCACCACTCTACTATCGATCTTCATCAACAAGCTAATATTGAGTTAGTTGTGGATAGACTCGCTCGTTTGCACCTTAATTTTAGAAATAGTTGTATATATTCAACATATTCACGCATTTATGTTATAGCAGACACTCTTTAAATCTTAAATTTTTAAGCACCACATTTCATGGGTTTTTGTAAACATTTTTTTCCCAAAACTTTAATATTTTTAATAGCTATAATTTTTTGATTAAAAGTTCTATGTATATACTTAGGCAAAAAAGGCTATGAAGTCTGAACTCCTTATTGTAATTAATATTAGGACACACACAAATACACATAATTACTTTACTGTGAATAAATGAAATGAAAATAGCTTAAAGTTAACTTATTTCTGTGGCCAACCTTTATATCCTTACATTTCTGCAGTTTGATAATGATAGTAACGTCCGCAACGCACGAAGTTCAAGGCATTTAGAAAGAATAAAGAACTATAGGTGTTTTCATATCCTGAAATATTTGTTCTTTCTTCAACTTTACATTATTCCTTTTACTTAATGTAAGGTAATAAAAATAAACATAGATATTCAAAAGGACTTCATGTAACGTCCGCAACGGCACGTTCTGCTCAATTATGTTCTTGGCTAAAACCAGTTAAGCAATATTTTTTTATTGCCAATTAAGAGTACCCTTTGCTGCATTTTACATATCACAAATTTGTTTCATTTAGAGCGGCAAGTGGATTAAGAAGTACAAACGCGTACGAAACGTAACGTCCGCAACGCAGGATAAGCCCCTGTAATTAAATAATAAAAATGAGCCCCTAATAAGCCGACAACATCCTGGGCCCTAGGTTGAGCTGAGAATGGGAATGGGTAGGGGCATGGGATGGGAACCCCAAATGATATGCACAGTAGCCGCCGCTTCGTGGAGGTCCAATTAATCGAGTCGACAGCGCTGCGGCTGCGAGGCGGACATACAAATTAAGAGTCATAAATCGGCACTGCAGTTGTTGAAAGTTGAAAGCCACCAAAAAGGAAATGTCACCAAAAATTATGAAGGTTCAGGTTTCGGTTTCAGGCCCATTAATTATGCTAAGGGCGTGCGCATTAGAACACGCCAAGAAAAGAGCCCGCGGGCACGATCCTCGGGTCCCAGGGTTCGTTCGCATCCCGGGTGCAAGTGCAAAGACCTACCAGCGAGTGACAGTTGCCAGTTGCTGATGCAGTTGCAAGTTGCCAACTTGCGGCAGTCGAAAGTCGGACAATGCTGTTGTCGCTCTTGTGGCTTGCCACTTGGCAATCTTAAGTCGGTCGGCGCATGCGCGCCTGCATATTAAGAGGCGATCATTGCGATCAGAACCCACACACAGAACAAGCACACCAACCCAGAGCCAGAACCCGAACCAGAACCAGATCCAGAGCCACAAAACTGTAGATCGTGCTCATGTGCATGCGTGTCCTGTGCAGGGTATACTCGTAGAGTGCACCAGTGGCGTAGGTAGCAAAGATTTAAGGGAACGGGGTTGAACCAAAATTAACGACGGTCTGATATCATTTCTGGTTGAAAAGTTCACGAGTTTCAGAATCAATAAGTCATCGAAAAGTTACTCTTCTCTTCTGCCAAGTATTTTTAACTATTTCTATTTTAAGCCCTATTTGCACCCCTAATTGAATGATCTTAAGACATTAATTACCATATTCAAGGAGGAAGCTCAGCTTTTCTCATGGTTTGGCAATTCCAGACTCAGATTTCACTCCACAGCGAAAGCATAGAGTTTCTTCAAGCGAGATCAAGCTAATAGCCCCCCTCCGCGCACGCCACTGGGCTACAGGGTACAAGGCATGTCGCTAAGCTGCTCCAACTTGCCAGTTATGATGAGTGACATTTGATCTTGTTTTGTGTCAAATTAAGAGGCTGCAGCTGGCACAGATCCTCGATCCTCGAGGCTCGTTCGATGATCGTGCGACTTTTCTCTCTCTCTCTCTTTTTTTTCTTCTCATTTTGGAGACACAAGATGGGAATTCTTTTTTTGGGCAAGATTTGTGTGGCGCACACTTAAGCCGTTGAGTGCTTGATTCCTGGTACTTTGGAGGCGCTTCATCGAGGGCCACACGTACTGCAGGATCAGTGCTCGGGCCTGGTCACCTTGTGCCTTGTCATGTTTTGGCACTTGAGTGCCATATAGCGTGGGCCACTCCTTTGTGCTTGGGTTAATCAAAGCTGGCAGTTGGCTTATACCTTATACCTTATACTTTATACCTTATACCCGTCTCGGCTGGCTCAATGTTGCCGTTCTTTGATTTTAGTGTTGATTTCGCTTTGGTCATTGATGCTGATGGCTCAATTGTGCGGACCACACGGCCAGTTGCCCAGAAATGTGGAGCAAACCTCTGGCCCAGTGGCTCAGTGGCACTGTGTGTTTAGGGTCCAAGGGACTGCACATGCAGATGGCACAGATCACACATCACAGATCACACATCACAGATCACAGATCACAGATTGCAGGACCACCTTGATCAACAGATACTTGCCTTGAAGTTTCGCACCAGCACGTGATTCTGCCTTCTGATTCAGTAATATGATGAACCCTTATGGGATATTTTACATCTAGGAGAGTGTTCTCAGAGAAGTAGAAAACAGAACTACATAAATACGCGCATTTAAAGGAAGAAAGATATATAAGTTTTGATTTTGATCTGGTAAATAGGCTTGCGAGGATGATAATCATCCCAAAATCTTGCAGGTAGTGCTTTACCCCGTAAGGATATTGATGTGATCTTTACCATTGCGATGTAGTTGTAAAAATGTTACGGAATGTAAGGTGCTTAACATATTTATACGATACTTACAATGGAGAAATTTGGACCTTACACTTTTGGGAAATTTGATCAACTCAATGAGCAAACGGGTATTTGAGGTGAGAAAGGCACAAGGAGGTCCCATTTAATCTTAATTTAATATTAAAAATAAAAAATGTTGACCGTAACATACAAATTATAGAAAAAAGTTAAACTGTCGTATAAATATGTTAAGCTTGAAAATAGCCTTATTTTGTTAAGATGGTCTACTCAAAAAAATATATATGAAAGCAACAAATGAAGAATGTGAATTAAACGTGTCTTTTCAAATATTAAACAAAACAAAAAAGTTGCATTGTGAAATATCAATGGTTAAAGAATTATTTTACAAAAAATCAATGTCGTATAAATATGTTAAGCACTATATTAGACACTCTAATGAAAGAAGAAGCTAAAACCAATTTGTAACCAATTAAAAAACACAACTTTATTTAGCTATTGGCCCGACAGAAAAGATACTTGAATGTACGAGTTGATATTTATGCGACTCTGCCTATTGCATATTATTTATAGAATCCTTATCCATCCAACTTATCCACCCTACCAGAGGGTATTATAATTTTGTCCCGAAATGTGTTATGCCCAGAAGGAGACGTTTCTGACCCAACAAAGTATATATATTCTGAATCAACATGAATAGACGAGTCGATATCCGTCGGTCTGTCTGTTTCTCCGCAAACTAGTCTCTCAGCTTACAAGCTATCCTAATGAAACTTGGCACAGATCCTTCTTCTTGCTGCAGGCTGAGGTTGCAGACTGAGGCTGCAGATTGAGACTATTTCATTAAGTACTATATTCATATAAATATTCTGCTTAGTTTATTTAGTATATACCAAAATTCTGTTAAATTCTGTTCTCTATTAAAATTAGACTCTGTTCAATCCCAGCTCATTTCTTTCGCCGTCACAGTGCCAAATTGATCTAATAATTAAAGTGATCTTAATCAATGAAAGTGATTTGTTGTCACACATTTGTCACTGTACAAAACACTCATCAAACCCAATTCCTGGGTAGGGCAAGTAAGTGATCGGGTTGTGATTGCATCTATGGATAAGTGACCCTACAAAACTGTGACTCAGCTGTGACATGCGTTGAACGGGTACTCACTTCAAACCTCCACAGAGTCCAGTCATTTGCAGCTGCCACAACTCGGCTCAACACTTTTCCAGCTCAATTAGATTAATTACCCAACTGTCCACTGCATTGACTCATTGAAACAGGGATGGACTGGATTGACGAATGACGATTGACGATTGACAATTGACGATTGACAGTACACGAAATGTCCACTTCATCGGTTCGGTTCGTGTCGCAGTTCAAGTCAATTTCTAAGTGCATTCGAATTTGTAGGGGCTTCAGCGATTTAAATGCCGATAAGCCGCTGATTAATATGTTTCATGACTGAATAATTCGTGTGGATAGCTCTGTGTGTGCGTGTGTGAGTGTGTGTGACTCGTTCTATAATTACACTAGAGTTACTTGGAGGCTTAATTATGCACATGTCATTAGCAGAGAGACAGAGAGGGAGAGAGCGGGAGCTACAGAAAGAGAGGAAGAACCTACCTTATGCATTCTTATGAAACAAACATTTCTTTGTTTTTTAGTTTAATTAAGCCATAATTTATCGCCAACAGCACGCGGACACGCAGCCCAGCAAAAAACACACAGTTAGGTGAAGAGTACACAACTGGAAGATACCCTGTAGCCAAGCCTTAAATATCTGCGTTTCTTATAAACCGATCTGTATGAAATTTTAGATATATATAAACAGCATGCTAAATTAGATGTGTGCCAAAAATCAAGGCTCTATCTTTGAAACTATGTCTGTAAATGGGTTTTTAATGATTTGCGGGTATGCGGGAGGAATAGGTGAATTTGAAGAAGAAGAATATATAGATCAAATTTGCTGCCTGTAGTTGTGAAGGTTTTCTGTGAGCAAACAATCAGAAAGAGCTGACTTTGAGTGCTGATCAGGAATATATATAATCGTAGTTTATAGGATCAGAGTTGCCTGTTACATTTGCACAACTTAATACCCACTTTGGCTCTTCTGGTTGGGTATAAAAAGGGCCACACTCGTTGCGCTCTGAGCACTGGTTCGGGGCCTGGCTCTTGGCCTGGCTATCTGTATCGGTTTGGGCCGTCGTCAGACTGACACCTGCGCGTGTAAATTAAGCAGCGTTGGCCTGGCCAGCGGCGAATGCTTTGGAAATTGCTCCACGCGACACTTTGGCCATATGCAAAGTGGAACTAAGCAAGCAGACTTGGCCCATAGTTGGCCCACAGCTGGTTGTGACTCCGGGTCTGGTTGTGGCTCTGGCTCTGGCTTGGTGGTCTAATTAGAAATCATCTTGTCAATTAGCTGACCACAACAAGCGGCCACCACTGGGGAGCTGAAACCATGTCATGTTAGCCAGTTCCCATTCCCGTTTGCGTTCCATTTTTTGTTTGTACATTTAAACGAATTTGTGTGCGGGTTTTTATGAGCGGCTGATCGGCAGAGTCAGTGATCGATGCGAATACACGAACTTCTGGAAATTATAAGGCTGCCGTTTGCTGTCGATTCAAATTTTTCAATTTCTCGAACACCAGCGTTGCCATTCAGTGTCCAGTATCCAGTATCCAGTGTCCAGTGTCCAGTGTCCCGTGTCCAGTCACATGTTCTCCGGCCATCGATCGATTGTCGAAGGTGTCCCCAGAGAAGTTCGATGCGCAGGTGAGCGACTCTCCCAGTCTCAAGTCTCCCTCTTGTGTGTGGAATTCTCGATTTACGTGGAATTTCGACGCTTAACTAATGATGCTCATCAGGCGCTCAATGGGCCCAACAACCGACTGCAGCTACTGTATCTGTATCTGCATCTGTATCTGTATCCGTATCTGTGTTTGTATCTGCATCTGCATCTGCATCAGCGGCCACATCGGCATCTGTAGAGCTGATCACATCTGAATCCCGTTGAATTTCCAAGGAATATCGATTGTGAACGAAAATTAATTTCGAAAAACCAAAACATTCCAAAAACTTAATTAGCTGCGAGTATTATGAAAAATTGCAGTCATTTAAGTGTTTCGGTTTCTTTGCCATCAAATTGAGTTTTCCAATGTAAGAACTGGGCCTGGACACGGGCCGGCCGCTGTTCATCAGGCAGCGTGTAAAAGGCTTTTCCGCATCTTGCAACCGGCCATGAAACCTTTGGCCCCGTTGCAACAACAACAACAACAACGGCAACGACAGCGATCATACAGAGTCTGAGTCTCAGTCAGAGCCGCAGCAGCTCCGTACATGCCACAGTTGATGCCACAGAGCCGCAGACACGGCATCTGGACCACCCAAGTTGCATTTGGCTTAAAACCATTGGCGAGTGGCAGTCGGCAACAGCAACAACAGCAACAGCAACAACAACAATAACAGCAACAGCGGCTATTAAGCTTGCCCCAAGTTGAGGCACTCGATGATTACTTGAAATTCAATTGCAGTCCATTAGGAGTGATTAATATGTATGCGATTCGAGCCGCAGAGCGTTGCAGAGAGCGACACACTCGGAGTCGCCACCGAAGAGCGACGAGGCCCACAAAAATGCGATCCACTTAAAATTATTGACACTTTAGCGATCCAATCGAATGATCCCATTGCTTTGGCTACGTGATCCAGCTACTGTGCCCACTTTCAGCCACAGTGCCACACACTGAACGAAATTATCAGGCTGTTCCCGGTTACGATTTCGAACGCAATTCAAACTTTTTGCAGTTCTGAATTCCGCAAAACGCTCGAAAAAACATTAGAATGAAAACTATACGAACATACCTTTAAATATTATAAACAGTTGCTAATTTCATCGAAATTGGATAGAAAATATCAAAAATGTTTCGGATTGAAAAGTATTCGGAAGTAAGAACAGGTCTGTATATAAGAAATGTTAAAAACGAATCGAAAGTTCAGCATATTAAGTTGATTTTTTCGAGCATATCATTCAGAACTATTCAGCTCTCAAAATACCACAAGCCTTAACATCAATTTAATATTAAGTTTCAAATAACAATTATTTGAATAAGTTTTAAGCTTAAACTCACAATATTTAATGCCAATTCTATACCATTGAAATAAGTATAGTAATATTTCTAACATCAGCTGATTCCATGTAATAAAAGATATTGGTTTTTATATTTCCTAGCTATATTTATCGATTTTTCTTAAATATCTTATGATATTGTCTTATTATTATAATTCCGCTTAGTTTTTTAAAGATATTCCAATTGCAAGCGTTAATAAATTTGAAGTTTTTAAACTGAATATTCAATATAATAGATTTTCGGAATGTGGAATAGCCATTAACTTTTATTCCGAAACAGGCATTAATATTGTTTTGATATTTTTCTAAGATCGAATACAGATCGCACTATTATTTTAGCTAACATTTCAAAGCAACAAATATTGTATAAGAGCCGAAGACATCTTAAAATGAATTAAAATACATAAATATATACATTTTTTCAGGGATCGTAACGATTATAAGTTTTAGAAAAAAATTATGAAATAAGAATTATTTGATGATTTTTATAAAAAAATTAAAAAATAACTTTTATTTTTAATTTTCATAATAAAAATTGAAAAATAACTTTTAATTAATTTTTATTTAAAAGTCTTTCCATATCTTTTATTTTTAACTTTTAAAATAAAAATTGCAAATAAAAGTTATTTCTCAATTTTTATTATAAAAATTAAAAATAAAAGCTAAAAATAATTTTAAACAAAAAAATTGGAAATAAAAATTTATCCTGTTCCTGGATAGTCCTTTCAAGAATAATGTATGTCTTCGATTTTTTTCTGACTCATAACTCTTATTTGCGATCCCTGCATTATTTAAATGTATTTTAGTCAATATCTAATAAATATCAATTTAGCACTGCATAATCCTTTGATATTGATCTGGTTTTTCTTTCAGTGCAGCTGGTAGCTTGCAATTTCTCTCTTTGATTCGCTCTTAGTTAAGAGCAGCGCTAAAAGAAGACATTGCCACATTGGGGACCACACACGAAGCCACCATCCACCGTTCACCGTCCAGTGTCCACGTTCAGAGCAGCGCCACAGGCAACCACAGCGCCAGGCAACCAAAAGCACAACCACAACCACATCAACAACAACAACAAGAAAGGCAACCACAGTAGTTTTGCGGCTCGTTATGTCCCAGTCCCAGTCGCAGTCCCTGCTCCAGTCCCTGCTCCATTCCCTGCTCCATTCCCTGACTCTGACTCCCAATGATCTTCATCATAATCTTCATCATCTTCATCGCAGTCGTCGTGGTGCGGCGCCAAATTGCAGCAAAGTAAGTAAAACAGCGTTTAGGATTGTGGCTGTTATGATCTTTGGTCAGGCAATAGCAATCCTCAAATGTGCCCAGTTAAACCAAGAGAAACTAAGACTGACTTATAAGAGAACTTCAGCTCGAACTGGGCCTACTCCAATGTGATTCAGACTTCGAGTTGCCTTTGATAGAGTTGCGGTGAATGCAGGTGAATTAATTGCTGGATGAGATACTTAGAGAATGGTACAAAGAATTGCCCTTAGAATAATTAAAAAGTACAATGAACTGGACGACTGACTCTGCTATGGATGAGTTAAAACTTGCTAGAAAATTAAAAAGATATTAGGAAATTTAAAAATAATTCTAAAGATTTCTAGTATTTTGATATCAGAGCTCAGGAAATATTTATTGAATCAATAAATTGATTTTTATATTATTAAGTTTTAATTAAGAACTGAAGGTATCAGGAATTTAGTTTAGAACTATGGTTTCTTGATAAAAGTTTAGGCAAAATTTTATCGAAATCTAGGTAATCTACGAACTTCTATATAATACGAGCATAGCTACTTTGAACCAACTGTCTGAAATTTAGTTGTGTTAACATGTTTGTTTATAATTTTAACTACACAAAAATAAACTTTATTGGATTACAATGCTTTTGACAGAAACTGAAGCCGCATTTCGAGCAACTTGAAGAAGGCAGATGTGGAAATCAGGTGCTCCAGAATCCATATCCCAACGATTTATATCTTGCAGTCCAAGTTGGGATTGAATGGCTCCACCTTGGCCTCATTCTGGATTCATTCGGCACACCATCATGATATTGGATCTGAAGCTACATCTTTCAGTTGATATTCCCCTTCATCGCCCTACAAGATCTGAGCAAGGTCCTTCAGCTCTGGCATACACTGCTTCCCTGTTGGAACAGAAGATATATTAAGGTATTCAATTGAATGTCAAATTATATATATGTGTAAAGCAGCGTAATTGTGGTCAAATATCGTTTAACAATACTTACCAAAAATATAGAACAAAATTCTTAGCTAAGTAAATTTATGTGCCAACTTAAATATGGCTAAAGTAATCAGTTTTGATTTCTACTGCAGAGCCAGCTTGTCTATTCAAATGGAATATTATGGTCTATAGGGCTTAAATTACAGAAAACTGACGATACTCTGGGACTAAGTACTAATTAGAAGTTCCAATTTATATTGTATGGAACATATAGAGTTATATATTGGTCTGTTGAGGACCTAGTAAGGAAAGAATAATCAACTTTCAGCAAGCATTTCTAGCAACGATTCTTGAAGGAAGTGCTACAAAAGCTTGACTGAAATTTAAAACATTTCAGTCTCCGTAATTTCCGGATCAAAATAATCTGAGAAAATTCAATAAGTGAGTGCATTTTGCACAACAAATAATTACATTTTGTTCTTGCGAGAAGGTTTGTTAATTGCGTGCCATAAAAATCACATCAATCGCATCCGTTTCAGAAACTAGTTGCTATAAAACTGCAATTACCCGCATATGTATGTAGCCCCTTCAGGAAAGGGGAAGGGGGGGGGACCTCAATTTATTGTATATCCAGTTTCTGTTTTAGCCCCAGATCCCCAAAAGGGAAGGCAGCCAACGAATGTTGCATATAAAACGCGCATTAAATCTCGCTGGCAAAATCTCACTTGAATTTTGTATGCCACGCCCTGTCGTGTACTGTCCTGCTGCCTGCCCCTCTCCTTCCCTTGTCCTTCCTCCCGCCGCCCACTGGCGTTATATGCAGCATTCTTTTTTCTAGTAGTAGGGTAATTTTTCTCAGCAACAAAAGGAGCAGCAAAAAGGATATAAAGGGAGCACTGCAAAAGCTCAATTTGTACCTCAATTAAGGCGTCGTCGAGGCGCTGCCCTGGCACAGTGGGGCAAAAGTGGGGCCAGCCCGAGATCGGCTCGCCTGTGGCGCATTTCCGTTTCCGCCACCCAGCCGCGACCCCACCCCGCGCATTGAGTTATGGCCCGGGCTCGTGCTCGAAGTGCTGCACGAAACCAGATAAAAACTGTTTTGGCGCTGCCTCGTGCTTCGTCCTTTTTGCTTGTGCTGCTCCTGAATGGAGAGATAACCAACGGCGGCGCGCAATTTTCAACACATTTCGCCAGGATACATACAACATCCTTTTTGCTGCGTCCGCACGTCCGCATCCGCATCCGCGTCCGCGTCCTTTTTATTGCGCCAATGTTCAGGCTGCAGTTTTGCCTTGTTTTCAGGTCCTTTTTTTGCTCCTTTTTTTTGTTTGCTTTATTGAGCTTTCAGCACTTTCGCTTGTCTGCCTGGGCTTGAGCGGGGGCAGCGGGCAACGGGGCCAGGTGGAGGGGCTCAAAAGTGCAGAATCAAATAATTTACTTTCCAATTCGCGCTGAGATCACGTTTTTAATTTGAAATTTTACAACTTGCGCGCACAATGTTTATTTTTACTCTGGGTGGGGAGGGCTGCAGGGCTGCGGGACTGAAGGACTGAAGGACTGTTGGCAAGGCGGGAGGGGAGCAGGAGTGCTGCCAACTGGGTGGCAACAGATTCCAATTGCGATTCCCGTTGCCTGGCTGGTTGGACGAAGGCACCTGTGCAGGGTTGTTCGACCTGAGCAGGGTTGTTTGCATCGCCATAAAATCAGCGCCACATTTGTTTATGGTACTCCCCCCGCCAATTAACCCTTGGGTGTGTGTGTGTGTGTGTGTGTGTGTGTGTGCATATAAACAATTTGTTTTGATACTCGCATCTCTTGTGCGCGTTTGTGCAAACAGAAATAATAATAAAATACTCGCTGTGGCTAACAAGTTTTGCAAAAAACAAAAAGAAACAAAATCAAGCAATTTAATTGGATTTTTCCGGCACCGAATTCGCAATATACTCTTAAAGAGTTATTCTACAGAGCTAACTTCAAAAACAACACATATACACTATAATTTTAAAAATAGGAACTAAGACTGAAAGGATAACTACACAGATTAGATCTGGAGTTCCAGATCAATCTGGTAATAAATAATAAGTAACTTATGATACTAACTGTTAGGGTGTAAAAACACTAAGATATTTCATCCTGTGTCATAAAAAGGAGTAAGGGGCTGCTATATCTATGCAATTTTGTGTAACAGGCAGAAGGAGCCATTCCCCACTGTTTAAAGTAGATATATTCTTGATCATAATCAATATACGATTCGTTTTGGCCCTGACTTTCGGGAGAATATGTATAATCGCCAAGATCTCGGATGCTATGAGAGTTAGGGATACCAAATGTGATATGTAGGTTGCCGTATAGCGGACGCAGGGAGATTTTTGGATATTCCTTCGGTTAAGCTTAAATATCAGGGCGATCGAATGCAGAAGTTCATCAAGAAACAGTTTTGATCTCCCAAAATGCTCTGCTTGCCTGCACTGCCGCTGAACTGCTTGATGCACATGAAAGTATGTGTATGTATAGGAAGTTATGTTTGCTCGCACTGTCGCTGAACTGCTTGGTGCACATGAAATTATATGTATGTATAGGAAGTTATGTTTGGGAAGTTTCAGTTCTAGGTACAGGGTGATTTCTAGCCAGGTATACTCGACTAGAGCATTCTTACTTGTAAGTAAACAAGCTGCGGCTTGTGGTATAAACCAAAATAAACACCCAAAGCATGCTCAGATACTGGGCTTGCTTGCAAGTTTAATGATTTAACTAATATACCCAGCGCGGGCTTAGAAATTGCCCAAAACAATACAAAACTAATTTGTTTCATTGTGCAAATATTTTCATTTAATTTGTGCGCGAATTGTTTGTCTTGGGTTTGGTCAACTGCGAATGACATTGGGCCAGGCCTCGTCTTGGCCTCGTTCTCGTCTTCGTCTTCGTCCTCGGATCTGGCAAGTCCATTAATTAAACCAAATTTGGCTGTAGCCCACCCACAAAGCTCAGTGTATACGTGCGATTTTGATATATGATCGAGAGTAGGTTCCGTAGAAGAAGATATAGGGGGAACTGAGTTGCAGGGATCGTTAGCAATGCGAATGGTGAAATGTGCGGCCAATTTGTGGATTTTGGTGACTCTGGCATTGCGCGAATTTCATCGCATGATAAATGACAAATTTCCGCTGCACTTTGCCGGGATCATTGGCAGGAGCAGAAACTCATTGTTTGTCATATTCAAATGCCAAAACATTGTCATTATCGGGATGCGACTGTCCTCTGACAGTGGCTGCTGCCTGGCCATTGTTTGCCATCATTTGTCTTGCAATTGGAGTTGCCATCTACTCCTGGGGGGGCCACCCAGACACCACACACAACACACCACACACAGCAAACATGGCAGACAGACAGACAGACAGCACAGGGATCCCCACTCACATACTTATCCCCAGCTAATGCATTTCTGTCCAACCAGTCAATAACCTTCGCCAGCTGCGTTGTGGTACCAGCTTATTAGCCAAATGCATAAGTTGTGTATACCCTGTAGCCGTTTAAAATGGGTATACATAACTGAAACTCTATTGGGTAGAAGAAAGATATAAAAACTATTTGGCAGAGTATTTTGTAGAGTGGCTAAATGTATAGTTCTTTAGTATTTATGATTCCATGTTCAACAAATATAGTATTACAAATAATTTTGTCAGCAACTAGACAGAAAATCTAAACCCTGACTACAGGGTATTTTGTAGTCCATCCCGCTCAGCCCGTAGCACACACATTTATTCATGTTCACAACTTTGTGGCGATTTGACCCACAGTTCAAATAAATAATTGTCTTTTCGCTTGTTTGTTGTTGGATTTGGAATGTCTCCTTCTATCGATTGCTCTTCTCACCTCGAACATCATCTTCGAATATGAATCCGTAGCCGAATCCGAATCCGATTCCGATTCCAAAGCTGAATCTGAATCCAAAAAAGCCGCACCTTGAAAAAACACCTCAATGACATTTGCATATAACTGAATTGGCTGCCATGTTTATTATGTTTATTTAATGTTGTGTGTGTTGCCATTAAACATTAATAAGCACAAAATAATGATAATAATGTCATCATAATAGTGCTAGACCCACCGCTGGGACCTCCACACGTTGTTCGAGACCCACCCGACAATATGGGAAATATTTAATGCCTTTTCTAGCCAGTTTCTGTGTCTGTCTCTGGTCTCAGGTCTCTGGTCTCAGGTCTGCAGTCTCTGGTCTCTGGTCATTTGTCATGCATATATTCATTATATATTTATGGCTATTTGCGGCGACCCCAAATCAAAATTCAATTCATTCGCTTGTTAACAACAATTTCGGTTTTCGATGCCTTCTGCAATTACGAGTACTTCTATATCCGCTTCTTGTTTATATCGATACTCAACAGAAACTTGTGTTTGTCGGTGGCTCAAAGGCACCACAGTTATATAGTACTTATATATATATATAATCCCCCACTATATATATATTCTGCCTTTTTTAATAATAATTGATATTGGTAGTTATGTTTTGTGTGGCCATAAATTTGTCTACTTGTCTGGAATTTTATATTATGGCTTGACACTTAACACTTCAGCTAATAAACATATAAATTATGCGCTTAGTATCGCTGCTAGTCGGAGAATAAGGGCGATTCTTGTTTGGAATAACTAAACTTACTTAAAACTTGACTCAAACATCTTTAGAAGATTCTCGTAACATAAAAGTTAATGAAACTAGAAACTACAAACTATCTCAATATATTTCAAACATCTTTAGAAGATTCTCGTAACATAAAAGTTAATGAAACTAGAAACTACAAACTATTTCAATAGTCAGATCGTATGGTTATATATTTTATTATATATTTTACTAAGTTTTAAAATCTAATTTTAGACAAACAAGAAATTTGAGTGGGATGTTCCCGTCTACAGTATACGCTGTTTGCAGTCATGTTATCTTTGGCTAATTTGTATAGGCGCAAATTAGGTAAATCTAACTATAAAGATGTGGGGGATTTGGGTTTCTGCCAACTACTGGGTAGGGAGTTGACGTGGTGGGGAGATTTAGACAGTTTGTCAGAGGAGCATACCAAATTTGGTTGCTCTAGCATCAAGGATATGAAAAGGAACTTAAAGAAAATATGTTTTCTAAAATGTGTTTTTGTATTTATACCCAGTACACACTATTTATTATTATTATTATTAGTGATGGGGGCGTTGCACTGCGACCTATGAGATCTATTGTGCCCCCTTCTAAGCCTAAAGCTCACTCATCAACCCTGTCTCCTGCATGAATGCAAGGATCTTGGTCGGATCTAGAGTACCTATATCGTTTGTCTGCAGGAAAAACCCAGCCAGGTACCTGTTTCTTCTTCTGCCAAGGGCAGTGCAGTCTGTTAGTATGTGTGATGAGGTTTCAGCCTCCATTTCACAGAATCTGCATGTTCCGCTTCTTACAATTCCTAGCTTGCTTAGGTGGTTTCTCAGTCTACAGTGCCCAGTCAGAAGGCCGGTGACTATTCTAAGTGAATTCCTCCCCAATGGTATTAATTGCTTGAATCTTTTGAGATTATAGTTTCCTAAGAGTGCCTTGGCCTGTCTTAGACCTGGTGTATTTCTCCAGCTTGACTGCCTTCTATTGTCCTTTTCTATCCTAAGATGTATACCCAATATACACTATTAAAAAAATAATATTTGCAAACAGAGTATACAAACTAAACAAATGCAGCATTAACATAAGTTTCATGTGGGTAAAAACTTTAATAAATGACAACAATGAGCATATTTATTTTTTTTTAGCTTTTAATGCATGCGTTCTAATTTATGAGAATCAATTTATAAAACTGAAATATTAAAGTAAATAAAACGAAATAAAATGTGAGTGTTTTATGCACATTTCACTTTTCAGTTCACTTTATTGGATACTACTAAAAATTGAACTAAATTTAACTTCGAACTGATGGGCAACATTAGGAAACGAGTATTTGTTTGCTAAAATCGGTAAAGTGCGCTAAGTCTATATTGTGTATAGGTAATTGCATGTGGATTTTAAAATGCCAGGTCCATTGAGATTTGAACGATCGAGGCGCCTTTGTTGACCAAGTCAATTAGCGGGGCTTTGAGAGCAGTTAGCGGCACACTAAAAAACACACACACTAACCAAAACTGACAAAAAAGTAGCAGAAAACTGAAAAAACTGAGAAAACTGAGAAAACTGGAAACTGCTGCCGAAGGTGCGAATTGGCAGTCAAACAAAGGCGCAAGCAGTTGACCAATTAGCGAGCCGAGAGCAGCCTACAACCTGGCCAATCCACCTGGCTGACAGTCAATTACAATTACAATTACAACTACAACTACTACTTAGTTACAAAACTAACAAGTTAACAGCTCAAATATTTGTGCGGCTCTAAGCGCCGCTAGATGAGACTGGGATGAGAGGATTGCAATTGGAATTGGAATTGGGATTGAGATTGGGCTGAGGCTGAGGATGAGGATGAGAAGTGAGACTCGAGCTCAAATGCTTTGAGTCAACAGAATTGACGTTTCGAGTTGACGGCAATGATGATGTGGATGTGGATGTGAATGTGGATGTGAATGTGAATATGGTTGTGAATATGTTGGCGTTGACTTCTGCTGAAAATGTAGCCAAGTGTGGCTGGGGCTGGAACTGGAACTGGCATTTGCCGGGCATTTGAATGTTTGTTTAGGCTGAGATACATACGCGTCTGTAGCGCCAGAGCGGGACAGCAGCGCGGCGCTCGCTCACTTGAAGATACTCACAATTCACAAGATACAAGATACAAGCCACAGCATACTTACAAGATACCAAGACACCGAGCCGAGCTTAACTCAGCGCCTGTCTGTTGGCCATAATTGAGTGCACTTTCCATGGAACTGGCAGCGATTACGAAATGCCAGCAACTCGGCAACTGCAACTGCAACTGCAACTGCAACTGAGAGTTGCAACTGAGAGCTGCCTGCAACTGAAAACTATAACTTGGCAAATGGCGCACATCAGACATTAAAAACTTGCGACCCGGGCTTCCGAATGCCGCTGCCTCCTCCTCCTCCTCCATGTGCCCAGTTGCAGTTGATATTGGGCGGTGGGGGGGTAAGGGGAAGTGCATTTTATTATCGCATCGTAAATCAATTGATAAAGCGAAGCGGAAACAAGTGGCAGCTCCAATTGCCCATTGCGGCAAATAAATCTACAAGACGCCGCTAACTTTTTCGACATTTACTAGATGCACAAAAATATCAGAAGTGCGCGTATTGGCCGTGCACTGAGAGAAATTTTGGGTGAAAAATATGATTTCATTTTATTTAGTTAATAAAAAAGGAGGGGAAGTGTCTAAATAGATTCTAACTGTCTGAGATAATACATTAAAACAGATTTTTTATAATTTGTATCTTATAGTAAATATTGTTATCATACTTTCCTTCTTAGAAGATTTATCTATATTTTATATCTATATTTTTTATACTACGCATTAATATAAATTATTTATAAATACTGCAATACATATAGATGCATTTAATAGTAGTATGATAGAATTATATCGGTTGAATATTTATTATTAACTTGATTAATTCTAGCTTACTACCTGCAGGCGTCCTTTCCAAGAATCCATTTATGGCTTATACATATTTACATAGAAGATAATATTATATAATAATTCTTAATTACAACACAATAATAATATATTATATATATTTAATGAATTATATATAATATATACGTTTATAAGTGTAATAGATAGAGTAATATATCTCAATAATAATAATAATAATAGACTTATAATATATTAATGTTTATAATTATATTTAAATATTGGGAAGATATGAATACAATTATTTGTTGTTTATTTATTTTTTATTTAAGATTTATTTATTGCCATTTTAAAAGCAACATTAAAAATAATATCTCTATGTATTTTAAGCAAACAATATATTATAAGACTTCTATATTTTATGCCACTATTATTATTTTGTTCAAAATAAAACAAACAATTTCTGCTTTAAGGTTTTGTTTTCCTTTATTTTATATTTTAATTAATTAAATAAAAATAATTAAATATTTAAACAAAATAAAATATGTTTTTCTGCTTTAAAGAATCGTCTATTTTCAAAATATGACTGTATGAATGGATTTAGACGTTAAATTAAAAATCATAATTTACCTAAATTAAGGTGTAAAGCGGGTAGGTAAGAGAGATGTAGAGGAGTCTCCTGTTCCCCACAAACAGTGACTTCGTGACGCAATTTCATTGACTAACTCCAGTTTATTCAAATATGCTTGCAACTTAAGTGGCATGCCACAATTTGTTGAGTCGCTGCTGGTTTCTTTGAGTGTACTGGAGACAACGGTACTTTGTGGGACCAGCAATTAATACGACAAACTGTAAAACGCCGCCTCAGAGTTGTAGGCAACCAAAACGCAATTAGCGAAGGGGCTGCCACGTGGCGATATCAAAGGGGAAGCTGCCAGCAGATTTTGTGCCTCAAAGGCGCATAAATCACACAAGCGGTAGGAGCAGCGGGGTGTGGTGGTGGGGAGCGCCCACACAGAAACAGATGGAAATCAGAATGGGAATGGGAATGGGGATGCGAATGGGGGATGGGGATGAGGTTGACTTATGTGGCATACGAGTACATACATCTGGGGTTTTTTGTGGCCTTTTAATAGCCGATCCTCAACATTGTATGCGCTATTGAAATTCCTCTGTCGAAAAGTGAAATTTAGTGTGTCACTTGGCAATTTCAGCTAATTAGAAGTGTTGAAGTATTCCTTTGAGTAGCCAAATGGCTTAGAGGCACGGAGCGCCAGTTCCAGTACTATTACCAGTTCCAGTGCCAGATCTAGCTCATTTCCGGCTCATTTGAGTCGAGTTCAGCCTCACATGCAATTGGCTAATTGGTTCATTACGTGCGCAAATGGATTTGCGCCTCTATAATACGCCTGATTTAAGCTGCGAGACCGTGTGGTCCGCCGAGGGAAAGCAAAAGGGGGGAGGGGGGTGTTGAAGGGAGTGCCGTGTGGCATATAGGGGGCATTACGTACAATCGCACATAATTGTATTACTCTCCTTTTGCAAGCATTTGGCGCAATTAGCGTTGGCATTAATTCATTTTATGTGCGCCAAACTGCATGGGCGTAGCCAGGGGGGTGTAGCTGACAAGCAGTTGCCCCCTCCCCACTGAAAAAACTAATATACTTTAGTTGAATATAAGACTTTGGTAAGCTCATGGTTTCTAAGTTCTTTAATGATACTGTGGGGAAGTAAAAAAGTTGTAGGTGAAAAATATAATTTTTTGATGGGGGGGGGGTGTATAATAGATTGTTCTGTATCTTCAGATTTTAACTGTGTTGTTAGCTTTTTAGAATTCGCACTTTTTATTATAATAACTATATATAAATAAGGTTATGACTAAGATGTATAACACTCATACAATTATCAAATGACTACCTTTATGCCATTATTTGTACTACGTTATATATCTTTGAATTGTATTGTTCTTTGCTATGACTTTGATTAACCAAATTTGATTAGGTTTATCTCATCATATCTATGATTCTTAATGTTCTTTGCTTAGTTACACATTATTTTGTACTATTTCCCAAGCGCATTTGAGTTGGGAAAGTATTTTGATCTCGCGTTGTTAAAGTGGCTGCAATCAACGCTCTTCAAATTCAACATCACATCCCTCATTAAACTACTCAAAGATACCAATCTCTACCCTAAGATACTACTCTAAGATACTCGATACTCAATGTATAAGATATAATTCGAATATAGTAACCATTTCATACGCTAATTCATCACACATCCCCAAAGATCTACAGCATTATAATTAACATAATATATATTTAAATTGTAAATAATTCTATATCAACTTAGCTTAGCAAAATTATTTATTTTTTATTTTATTTAATAGTAAGTTGGCTTAGTTTAAACTATGGCCAACCTAGCAATAAATAGCACTGGCTGCTTAGGCCTTCGGCTATGTACATGTCTTAAGATTAGGTGGATAGATATTATTAAAAAGTGTTACTTAAAATTAATGTGAGTTAAAGTGTTTAGATTATATCATAGGTGTATGTATGTCTTAAGGCTAGGTGGTATAATAAAGGATATATATACAAGGTGTTACTTAAAATTAATTTGATTAAATTAAGTGATAAATGTTGCTTAATTTAAGGAAAGAGATAATTCTTGTTATGTGTTGTTGTGAAGGGTCGGTGATAAGTGTTATGTATAAGTGTTAGCAAAATTAATTGTAAATAATTGTAAATAAAGTTAGCTTAAGGGCTTGTTGGTATGTAATTCTCATAGTGCATAGAACATGTAATAAATAATACATATTTCCCAAATATAGAGCTAGAAGTCTAGTTGCATTATCCTTATTTTCAAATTCTGCTAAGTAAACCATTTTATGAAGAAGCTAAGAAACGAACATATTTTCACCAAAAGTTAACTACAAAATTTAGTTTTGTGATGGTATAATCCTAGTTTTTGTAATTTCGATATCCGGATAAACGTTTCCAATTGATAATTGTAAGAGCAGTATTTTATTTTATTTATTTAAATATTTTTTAAAAAACCAAATCATATACTACTTAAAACTATATGTACCTTTAGGTTGATAACATTTTAGTAGGTACCTTAATCTAGGATTATTACTCCTAATCAGAGATTATTTACATTGTAAGAGCAGTATATATATCTCCCATTGACCCGATTTACCTATGTGTGTTTATATTCAACATTTTCTAAATGTTTTAGATGTATTACGAAGTGAGTGACTGACTCCCCCCGTCCCAAGTTCTAGCTACGCCCCTGGCGATCTCTGGCAGATTCGCATCAGCATTAGCAGCACACATCAACGCTTGCCAGTAAATGTCAGCTGCCGATCTGGCTACCAAGC
Organism: Hirtodrosophila histrioides; assembly: GCA_037075165.1. Lineage (NCBI taxonomy): Eukaryota > Metazoa > Arthropoda > Insecta > Diptera > Drosophilidae > Hirtodrosophila > Hirtodrosophila histrioides. The sequence goes on from JBAMCL010000334.1 coordinate 748,926, forward strand.
CCCCACACCCCCCGGCTGCCCCGCCACCGCCCCCTACAACAACTTTGTCTGTCTATGCATTTTGCATTTATTTTCAGCAAATTAACGCGCGAGGCGCGCATCTTGGCCGCAATTGCCACAAAATCTGTGCTAATAAATCATTTGATGTTGTTGCTGTTGTTGTTGCTGTTGTTGTTGTCGGTTGCAGTTTCATTTGATGCCATCATGTTGTCTTGTCACAATATTTGTTTATATGAAGATTTGTTTTTAATTAAATGGCAGCATCAAATCGAATCCAATGCTGTTGCCGTCACTCATCCTCATCCTCATCCCAAACCATCTGCCGTGATTGTGCAATTAGCGAATCAGCATCACCTCATTCCCCACCCCATGCCCAACGCTAGTTCCCACTCCTTTCCCCCAGCCGCAGACTTGCTCCCGGTCTCACCCTCGACTGGTGACAAGTTTACATGATTTAAAGTTGCGCCGGCGACGGCCTTTGAAGTGAATGTGGACGGAATGTGGACATGTCATTGAATTGAGGCGACGGCGCCTGTCTCTTGTATACCCGTATACAGCAACAGTCACAGCAACAGTCACAGATACAGATACAAATACAGATACAGATACATTTACAGATACAGTAGCTCTGCGGATTGCTAGCCTATTAACCTGAATGCCGCCATATCACAGACGATTAGGCACAATTTTCATATGCAACGTTTGCTGTCAAATCATGAGAAATGAGCCTGTAATCAAACGAGTATCAAATTAATCATCCACTCGCAAGATCTTAGCACATCGTGTTGATTGCACCCAACTCAACTTATTTAGTTATAAAACATTGCATTTTGTAGCTAGGTTTGGTCTGCTGTAATTAATTAAATTGAACTATTAACACTTGACTAGCGGAAAATATATGATATGGCAAACAATTAGCATAGAAATCGCTTCAGATTTAATAAAGTTATATGGAAGTTGCAAAATATAGGAAGCATATTTTATGTCAGACTTTGGAAGACTCAAAACAACATAAGCACACCCAGAAAAATAAAATAAATAAATAAATAAATAAAATAAATTGAATTCAGAAAATCGCCATGTAATAAAATGCACCCTAAAAGCCAGAATATTCTGTTTTCTGTTAAATAGAAATAATTTCTAAATTTGAGAAATATATTTCCTAAATTCAGGTAAAAATAAGGTTTACTGCCTTTGATTACAGAAGTATGGCGATTTTCTACATTTAAGGACATTTATTTTTCTGAATGCAAAGAATCAATCTGTATTTTAGACTCAAATTCGATATATCAGTTCAGTTTTGGCCAAGTTTCCCTTTCATAAAGAGTCGATTTTGTTGGCCAAAATTCATGCTAAAAATTCCAAAAATGTAGAATACTACACTCAAAAAAATAAATGCCCTAAAATGCAGATAGTCGCCATACTTTTGTGGTCAAGAGCAGCTAACCTTACCTTTTCGGAATATAAGAAATATATTTTTTTCCCAACACTTTAATATTTTTAATAGCTATAATTTTTTGATTAAAAGTTCTATGTATATACTTAGGCAGAAAAGGCTATGAAGTCTGAACTCCTTATTGTAATTAATATTAGGACACACACAAATACACATAATTACTTTACTGTGAATAAATGAAATGAAATTAAGAAATATATTTCAAAAATTTAGAAATTATATATATTAAACAGATATTATTTTGGGTTGGTGTGGATTTATTTTGGGGTTGTAGTGTTTTGTTTGGGGTATCTATATATATAAAAGTGAATGTCTGTCTGTATGTTCGCGATAAACTTGAAAACCGTTTAAAGGATCTTGATGAAATCTTTTATAATATATTCCTTGAAGTCCAGGGAATGTTTATAGCTATAGTTTGTTGTGTCATCACCACCCCCACACAACCACCCACTCATAAACGAAAAATGATAATATTCATGAGTATAATTTTACATTAAATAAAAACTATAATATCCACGAGTGTTAGTGTGTGTAAGTGTGTAAGTGTGTGGGGAAGGAAGTTTCATAGCAATTTTTTTTACCGTGCCCTCGATCGACATAATAAATATTTATAAGAATCAAAATTTAAATAAATATAGTTAGGAAATGCGAGCAACGCCGCGGGTATAAGCTAGTTATATATATTAAACAGATATTATTTTTGCGCTTCAGTCTGATCTTTAGCATAGAATGCTGAATGCTGGCATTTATTTTTCTGAGTGTACAGTAGCCCACCTCCTAGATGGCCAACTGCCATAACTTTGTCCACACTTAACAAATTTCCAAATAGAATGTCTTTCTAAACATGTTTTGTGTTCTTCATTGACTAGACATTTCAATATTATTCAAACCCCAAAAAAGTGTGGATATATTTTCGAAAATTGACATTCATATTGGATAAATTTTTGGGTTTAATTTTCTGTATCGATGAGTTATTATTCAATGCATTTTTCCAGATAGTTAGCAACGATGTTGACTTCAGGCTTACTGCACCAGTTAGTCCATTTAAACAAAGTTAAACCATGAAAAGAACGGTTTGTGCAATTTTTGAAATACTTTTGTTTTATTTGAATTGATTTTTTAAGTTTTTGCATTTTGTTTAGCACATGGATTTCAGTAATTTGCTTCCTCGTTTTGTTTGGGTGCATTTGTTGTATTTATTTTGGGTTGTTTTTTGTTTTTTAAAGCATTTTCAATCCATAACATGTTGTTTAGCAGCTTAAAAACTAGAAATACTTCTGCGTCAAAGCGATTTAATGTGTATTGTCTAAGCTAGAAATTAATCTAAAGAACTTTAAATTACTTATAACATTTTAAGCATATATATTGAATTACATAAGTTAGAAATAAGTGTGGGTATATAGTTAGGAATAAACGTTTGTTATTTATAGAGAATACAAGATTGCAAAGCAATATTCAAGAAAGGTGGTTGTCTGGGGTTAAGGTTGGGGGGTACGGTTGGAGTTTGAGTTTCGGGTAGATCCCCAACAATAGCATAATACTTTCTATGTAGTTTTGAAATAAATACTTGTAAGTATGTTTGCCAACAACTTAGAACAGAACTCGAAGCTTATAGATACGATATATATTACAATTATATCACATGAACACATTTGTACGCCGCACAAACTCACAAGCCAACAGCAGTTGGCAGTCGGCAGACGGCAGTCAGCAGCTGTAGGAAGGCGCCTTGCCATATTGCACACTAAGGACGTTAGCCTGAAGGACGTCCTTGCTCCAGGAGCGGAGCACTATAGGATTGAGGGCCCATTCACGGTATCTGGCCGTTCATGCGCATCTCGAGCTCCTCCTCCTCTTTGGTCAGCGGCACCGTCGTATGATTGTACAATCCCTGGGCCATCAGCTGCAGGGCCAAAGGATTCTTGGAGCCCGTGGACTTCTTGATTTTGGCGCGCTTATTCTGGAACCAGATCTTGATCTGTGCCTCGTTCAGGCCCAGCTCCCCGCTCAGCTGCTGGCGGCGTCTTTCGGTGAGGTAGCGATTCTCATTGAATTCGCGCTGCAAGTAACAAGTAGAGAAAGAGAGAGAAGCGTGGTGAGAATTGTGTTTAAGAGTCGGCAGCCAGAGTCGGGTCTAGGTTGTAACTTCTATAAGTAGGTAGAGGCAGAGGCAAATCAATTATTTGCGGTTTAGTTGAAAGGCGCGCAGTGTGAGTGAAATATGAGCATGTCTAATTGGTTTAGCTAAGGACTGGACACGGGACGGGACGGGACGGGACGTGGATGTGCGGTTGCCGTCGCCAGGATGCAGCTCAGCGGGTGGCCGCACTAAAGTGTGTAAATATTTTGGCTGTAAATATGACACAACACAGCTCTGGGGTCTCAGGGATGTAAGGACAAGGCTCTAGACTGCTTACCTTGAGGCGTGCCAATTGCTCGCTGGAGAAGGCGGTCCTGGGACGCTTCTCGTCATTGGTCTTATCCTTTGGTTGCTTGGGGCGACGATAGCGGGGTCCTGCAACAGACAAGAGGTAACAAATGAAAAGGTTAGTCTCGTATCTTATATATTTTTATATATTCCCACATGTGCCCACATATGCCTACATATAATTAATAATATTAATGGTTTAATTAGCATATATATATTTGCTAGACATTCGTCGCTTTCTCAAAAACTTGTGGCATGCAACGTTATACAATTTGTCAGCTGTCAGAGCTGCCTCTAACGAACTCCAAGGCAGGCCCTGGCTTCCGGGGTGGGGAGTGTAAATTAGAAGCGTTGCTGGCCATTTTGACAGACTCTAATTAATAGCATGATGAGCGTCAAAGTTAGCAGGCGCAGCTCAAAAGCCAGTCGAAAATGACTTAATAAGCCAGGTATTTAGTATTGGCATTTGGTAGATTTCTTTTTAGCCAATTCCAACTGATTGCCAGCTAGCCAAGTTAGCTGCAAGTGCTGATTTGAATTAGAGCTTTGATTTTTTGAGTGCTTAGATAATTTGATTGATTCCCCAGCCTATAATCAGCGGCTATCAACGCCTTGTTGCCGCTTGTTGTGGCAGTGTGGATGTGTTGCAGTGCGATTCCATCGACACCAAATTAAAAAACCATTTCGAGTCATAAAAAAGCACTTAACTTGTCAATTAACGCATCGCAGCAATAACAAACTGGCACATGGAGTAAAAGATTTTCCTTTTGGGCTGGCTTCCAGTCTTCGGGCTCATCGTTTTAACGGCCACTTTCACTGCACGTCAATCGACAGCGCGTTTTAGTGGCAATGAGCTCCGAATTGATATCGGAGCTAGCGGCAAGCAGCGAGCAGCGTGACCTGTGACCTTCGACCTGCAGTCGCTTGTCGGCGATAGCCAAACGATCTGAGGGCCTCGCCTGCGCTACATGTTGTCACATAAAGTGTCAGCTTCAAAGGCAACTGCGCTGCGTGCGGCCAGCCCCGGAAGGCTCAGGATGGCCCAGGAAGACCCAGGAAGGTCCCGAGCCCCTCGCACAACTGAAGAAAGCAGCGTAGGCATTTTCAATTGTCAATTGAGAGTTGAGAATGGAATTGGTATTGGGTATCCCTAATTGTTGCAGTGTCCTTCGGTTTTATGACTGACAACAAGACAACATCCACAGCATGAAAGGCAGCCGCTCCTCGGAGCGTGGGGGTGGTCCCTTCCCATGCCTACAACATCATGTGCCAGACTTATGATCGCAATTCAAGCGTCATTTATGTAGTAAGTATATGTACTTATGAATAAATATTGATAATAAATTGAGATCGGGCATATTACATTGGGTGTTATCCTCAGGAAATTCTTGCTCTATTGAAAGTATACTCTACAGAAAACATCTCAATCATTTCTAGTGCAAAGAATATCATCGCATAATCTCATTCTATAAATAATCAGACATCAATCTATTTCATTAATTGGTAGAATAACTTTGAGTTGAGGTCTTTAAAGGTGTTCTTACTGAAAAAATAATTAAATTCAAGATCATCTATTATCTCTTTTATAAGAGTTTATAATAGGAGCAGGTAGTATAGAGATAATAGATTAATAGATAATAGAGTTTATTGTTAGGATATTATTATATCGTTTAAGAAAGAGAATCTTTAGTTTTTTTCTAGCAACTAATAGAATTCGATATTGAATTGAAGAGTTGAAGCAAATTAGTTGTAATTTTAATGTAGTTTCCTTATTTAAGGAAAATACTTATAATATTTTCAACTTAATTCAAATATTTTCCTTTTGAAAGAGTTTAAAATAGATTGTTCTATATACTCCATCGGGTTGTTACTTAAATATAGCTCTAGAAATATGGACTTTGCCATACTTATAATTTTAGACTCTTAGAAAGGTAATCTTTCTGTCAAAGCTTTCATCAAAACTTCAACCACTAAGAAACTGTTCGGATAACTCCTATATATATCCACTTAACTATCCCCATCATAAAAGTAAGGATGACCTTAAAGGTATAACTCCTTCTCATTTATCCCCTTAACTATCCCCATCATTAAAGTAAGGATGAACTTAAAGGTATAACTCCTTCTCACTTATCCCCTTAACTATCCCCATCATTAAAGTAAGGCTGACCTTAAAGGTACCAGCTGACTTTGACCTACCTGAGCTGGGACGGTCGCTGTAGCGGGTGCAGTAGACCCACGCGGGCCACATCTCGTTCTTGCCGCCCTCGGTGGTGGTGGAGCCCGTTTCGGAGCGGGTGTCGTCCGAGGACTCCATGCCGGAGTCGCGGCTGACAGCGGAGGGTGGCGGTATGGGCTGTGGGCTGCTGGCATTATTCGCGCCGGCCAGTCGGCTGCTGGGCGAGGAGTTCAGCGAGCTGGCGGCGGAGGAGCAGCCAGAGGAGGAGGCACTGCAGCTGCTGCTGCTGGTTGCCGTCGAGGAGCTGCTGCTGATGGTGGATGCATTGGAGGCGGGCGGTGGACTGGCCAAGTGGCTGGCGCTGCTGCTCGACAGCGTGACAGGCGTCGTGGACTGCGGCTGGCCAATCTGCGAGACGGTCTTGCACAAGGAGCCCAGGGCGGACTTCTCCACGCCGGACTCCGCATGCTTGCCCGTCGGCGGCAGCACCGCATTGGGATTGCCATTGGCAGCGCTGCGGCGCAGCCGGCTCTGGACGAGCTCCTCGTGTATGCGTGGATAGGCGGCCGGGTTGAAGCAGTTGAGCAGCTGGGCGCGCTCCAGCATCATGGCTGCGGTGGCAGCGGCGGCGGCTGCCTGCTGCTGCCGGCTGAACTCGAGCAGGTCGACGCGCGTGAAGGCGGAGGGCGTGGCCGCGGCGGCGCGACTCGCCTCAAATGGGCGAAAGATGCTGGCGGCGGCGTTGGGCTCTCCTTGTTTGGTTTGTTTGGCGGCGTCGCCGAAGCGATCGCTGAGTATGTTCGAGATGGAGAACGCCAGCGAGGCGGGCTTCGACTGCTTGGCTTGCTGGTGCGCCGGCGGCGGCAGGCGAGCGGAACCGGAACCGGAAACGGATGCAGTATCATCCACATCGATATCATCGTCCTCCTCCTCCTCCTCCTCAGTGGCCGTAGTGGCCGTCTGGTTGTGAAAGCTGTCGCCCAATATGGAGTCGTTCTCCTCCTCCTTGATGGTCAGCGTTGAGGCGGGCGTGGAGCAGGCGCCCGTCGAGTGTGCGCCCGGGGAGCCGCTGGCGCTCAGACGCTGCTGCAGCGCCGCCGCGTGCAGCGCTGCCGCATCGAAGGCCGCGGACGTGGCCGGATGATGAAAGACGCCCGCCGAGGCGGCCAACTGCTGCTGATGCAGCTGCTGCAGTTGCTGCAGCTGATGCAGATGCTGGAGCTGCTGCTGCTGGTAGAGCGTGGCCGCTGTGGCGGCTGCGCCCGGCTGCAGACTCATGTCCAGGGCGGCAATTGAGAGGGGGATCGGGACTGAATGGATGCGTATGTTGTTATAGCCCTGAGGCGGCGAGTGTGCTAAACAAGCTGGTGGACTGGGCGCTGTTTGTGGACTGCAGCGATCCTCCAGGGCCATTTGTTCACTACACGCACTCGTTGTACTGGCTATCGTTTTGGGGCACACTTTGCACTCGTTATCGTTATTGTTATTGTTATCGTTATCGTTCTTGCTGTTCTTGTACACTTTGTGAGACTCTCTCGTTGGGTACGCACTTGTATCTCAGCTTTAACTTTGTCGTTCACTTTACTGCGTTTGTTTCGTTTATTTCGTTTGCTGCTTTTGCTGCTGCTTTTCCGACAACTGCGACGCGCACGTCTGTTCCATGCGAGCTCAACGACTAAATTAACTAATCACAGTTGCCCGTCGCTGCGACGAAGCCAGCAGAAGCAGCCCGGCGAACGATTGAACTGTCAGCGCGCGCAAGAGCGAGCACGCTAGAGCGAGATGGGGCGCTGTGTGCATGCGAGTGTGTGTGTGTGTCAGTTCGAGGTGAGCGCGAGAGAGAGAGAGAGCGCGCGCACGCTGACAGTGACGAAGACGTTGCTCAAACTTCGACTGATCGATTGGCAGAGGCTGCCACTGCCGCTGTCAGCTCTCTCAGCTCTCTCTCAGTGTTGTGACACTCGAACGTTGTCACCTGTAAGCTGACAGCGGTACATTGTTTCCAGTCAACGCAGCCGAAGAGCGAACCGGTTTTCTTGTCATTCGCCTGCTCGCTCGCTCCGCCTGCGCTGTGCATAGGCCGGAGCGCGCGCTTGTTAGGGCGCGATATGACTTTATTATTGGGAGCTGTCATGCGGTTGACAACTGTGTCGCTGTGCGCGTCTGCGTCGCTGTCGCTGCCGCTCTCTCGCTACCACACGCTCTCTCGCTCGCTCTCTCTCTCTGGCAGCGGGGCGTTGCTAAACGTTGCACTGGCTGGCCTGCTCGCACTTAAGCGCGCTTGTGGCGCAAAATGGCTGCGTTTTGTTGGTTTTGTTAGTTGATTTATCAAAAGCAGCGCGCTGTCTCTGTCTGCTGAAACGGTTGAGTGATGCCCAACACCGCACACCCCCCCGCCGCCACCAACACACTCAGCCTAAGCATGTGTGTTGATTTTGTTTTTGGCCGCAACGTTTCAATCTGTGCCTACAACTTTATCGACACGCCGACTGCAATGATCGATAATTGACAATCGATGCGCCAAACTTCAGCCACTAATTAATAACATTTACATATGTGTGTGTGTATGTGTGTATGTGTGTGTCTGCCTATGATTATTTATAAATCACATGCAAGAGCAAGGCATTTAATTGGCTCAATTGATGGATTTTTAATTGATTTTGCATTTATTCATTTTAAAAAGCTGCGCCACTCAAATTAAATAGCCATTTATTTGCCGCCACAAATGTGTTAAATATATCAAACCATTTGGCATTGATCAACAAACAACAACAAATATATATAAAGAACTCTAATCAATACTCAAATCAGCCAAAATGTGAAACATGTGTGGCCAAAAATATCGTATAGCCGCTAAAATATGGCACATAAATCAATCTAAAATACATTTTTTTTCTTTTCAAATTTAGCGCGCGCTAATGAATTTCATGATTTGCTCAAATTTGTATTGTATTCCTAATAACAATGTAGGTCTGTGATTTATTCGTTTAAGCCCGAGATATTGACAAATGCAACGTGTCGAAAACTGACTCGAATATTAAATACTTCTCAGAGATTCAGAGATTCTCAATTATTATTCAGGAACGCGGCCAAACGACATAATCAATAAGCAAAAACGCCCAAACAATAGATCCCCCTATCCAATAACCATATAAAGCATAACAAATTTCGAATATCGCTTGATTTTTGGTTGCTTTTGAAGACAACCCGTTTTAATTTTGGAATAGCAACAATGGCCACAGAAAATTTATGTCATTTTTATGCGCATTTTGATGGGAATTGCGGCAAATAAATAAATATTTGAACAATATTTAAAGGCATTGTGAAGCAGTCAAATTAATTAAAAAGCGATAAGCGCCCAAAACCGTTTCGAACTTAACCGTTTCGCACGGCCACACTTCCAGTCGTTTCGGCAGTCAGCCATTACGCGCCCACTGGAATATCGAAAACTACACGAAATTCGAACTCGGCACATGCGCACAGCTAGCCGCACTGCTCGCACACACGGCCTGCCCGCACACGCCGCCAGAGAGAGCGGCATAACAATGGCTGCTGCTGCCGCTGCTGCTGCTGCTGCTGCTGCCGTCGGCTCTCAGCGGCAATAAAAGCAGCTGTTGATTTTTACCGCTCGCCCTTCACACAACAACAACAACAACAGCAAGAGCAGCCAAACCTTCCCCGCCCTCCCCTCCGCACGTTACGCTTTTATTGCCATGATTTTCAATTATTACTGTTGTCATGTTTGCTTTGCATTTGCGTGCTCGACAAGCGTCGGCCACAAAGGGTTAAACAGCCGCCGACAGTTGCGTAAAAACGCGTTAATTAAAGTTTTTAACTTGTTTTTGATTGCATATGTACTTACACACACATGCACACATACCTCATTTTCTGTTGTTGTTGTTGTTGTTGTCTAATGCTGGCCACAAAATGCGCCCAGGGAATTGCCAGCTGCTAATGAGCTTGCTTTGGTTATTTCCCATTTCACTCTTTTTGTAGCCGCTTTTCTTTGCTTTGCTTTACACCCCCCCCCCCCCCCCCCCACACACACACACACACACACACACACCTGGCTACTGTTTGTGCCTAATGATCTCCTATCCGTTATACTTCTCGCTCCAGGCCACTCAAATCTCTCGACATTAGCCGTTTGTAGATTGAAAACTCCAAATTTAGTTGCTCTTTTGTGAAGAGCTTATTCCTAAAATCACAACGAATATTAACAGCATAAAAAATAAAATTATCCTCACCTTTTTATTAATTTTTATTACTTTTTTCCTTTGGCTGTTTTAAACATGTTTATTTGCAAAACAAAATAATCCCAAAGTCAAACGTTTTTTATTTCGAAATGGTACTGTACAAATTTTAATATTTACTTACTCAAAATACCAATAATATCTAATAATATCTAATAATATCTAATAAATATATTGATTTTACACTAATAAAACATGTGATAAATTCAGAACTATAATTTAAGTCAATAATCCTTACGATACCATTAATTCTTACCCTTCCGAAAAGAGAAATAAGTCTACCCTAAATATGTTTAAAATATTCTTGAGAAATATTTATCTGGAGCTCTGTTTTCATTTCACTACATCATATTAATACTAGATTTGATTAATAATGCTTATACATAAAATTTACAAGACCGGCGATTAAGCTAGAAACCATAATACTTATAAACAATATTTATTTTATTTATTAAGAGCTAGATACAACTATAAAAACTATACCTAACTTGTTCAATATAGCACTGACTGCTGAGGCCTTCGGCTATGATAACAATATAGTAATGTTGATTGTATTATTAATTAAGATCTAAAAGAAAAAGATTTTGTTTATGTGGTCTCGTTTATAATTGAAATAGCATTCCATTTACCTCTTTTGATAGTTGTTCTTTGCACTAGCTGAGAAGAAACACTTTTCAAAGCGAATTTTCAATTGGTTTTCCGATCTTAGAACAGCTAACAAGCTCAATGAAATACAAAATTTATCAACTCTTAAAGTTATTACAGTTGTCGACATAAACGCCTTTTCAATCTGATGGCTGTATACTATTAGTATTATATTTACTAACTTCCCAACACTTTAATATTTTTAATAGCTATAATTTTTTGATTAAAAGTTCTATGTATATACTTAGGCAAAAAAGGCTATGAAGTCTGAACTCCTTATTGTAATTAATATTAGGACACACACAAATACACATAATTACTTTACTGTGAATAAATGAAATGAAATTAAATATTTACTAACTAAAAACATATCAAGGATTGTTCAGGCATACTCTAAAAATTTCACATATTACGATCTGATATTCAACAGATAAATAAGCTCATTTCAGATCTAAATACTTACATACCATATAAACATATAAATGGGAACGTAACTAACTATATTCAACTTGATTGGAGTTACAACTTCATTTGCCCGGCAACAATTTCTGCCCATTGACAATTCACATAATTACCATATGCAGTTTCAGGTTCACTCCTCACTAAATACACATATGTAAACAGCTTCCAGCTGGCATATACTCTGTTTGATCACTACTGGGCCGTACCAAAAGAATGTTTTGTATAATCTATCAAGTACATAGTTCATAGTTGATGCCTATTTGCGGGGATTGTAGTGCGGGCAGGACAAGAAATCTTGTTACTTGTACTGTCTATGTTATGTATGAATACGCATACCAAATTTGCTGACGATAGTCTAAAAAGTGTGGCCAAAAACTGCTTTCCTACAACAGACAGACCTAAAATACTGATTTTAACTGCGAAACCAAGGTTATAAATCCATAAACACTTGTCCAACACAGTAGCCACACAAGAACCACGTATACTCCATTTCCCTCTGAAAACAGAGTATCAGGGCATAACACATGTCCAACACAGGGGCCACGAGCGCGCCCTCTGGCGGTCAGCCTCGCTAAATGGTTGCTCTGCGTCTCAGTTTGGAGTCTTTAAAGCTCTGCGAGTGTGCCTGAGTGTGTATCTTGGTGTGTGTGAGTGTGTGGATGGTTAATTTAAAATTCATATTTTACACACAGGCCACACATCGCTTAAGTCCGTGTGGCAGCTTGTGCTGAGTGCCAGCGTACGGCGGCGAGAGTTATTAATGGTTCCAGCTTGGCCAGTACATCACTTCGCCTTCAGAGCAGACAATCGATGGTGTGAGTCCCAGCTATCGAAAGCATCGTCAAGACCCATACAACATTAACTATTCCCTTCAAACTATTGTCAATTTAAAAGCAACACTGAAATTAGCTTATTAACAAGTTAAAATTAAACTTAAAGTCATCGACTTAAGTTAAATGCATTGAATTGCATATAAAATGATTAGTTTTCACCATGCATAGCCTTATTTAGTTACAATTATCATAATAATCACCATGATTTAAGAAAAGATAACTACACTGATAAAAAAAGTGTCTAAAATTAAGATTTTGGTCTCAGAACCAAGAATTTTGGTCTAAAAAGTAGCTCGAGAACTAGCAGTTCTTATAAATAAATCTTGATTTTAAGAACATTCATAAATAAGACCAAGTTCTTACAATGTAGATAAAATGTTCTTATATTTGCAAGACAACAAATATAAGTATAAGAATAAGACCTCCTTATATTTTTAGAACAAATGTTCTTACTTATAGACTAAAAAGTATTATAATTTCAAGAATTCAATTCTTCAAATAAGATTAAGGTTCTTAGTATTTTAGGAAGAATTATACTTATTTATAGACCAAAAAGTATTATAATTTCTATATATAGATAATTTCTATATATATAATTTCTATATACAAATGTTCTTACTTATAGACTAAAAAGTATTATAATTTCAAGAATTCAATTCTTCAAATAAGATTAAGGTTCTTAGTATTTTAAGAAGAATTATTCTCATTAATAGACCAAAAAGTATTATAATTTCTATATATAGAGTGAGTTTCCGAAGATCCACATCGAGGGTTTAGTCTTAATAATGAAAGGATACAAATTCGATAGCTCGTCCTGTTCATAAACCAACTTTATCTCTATTTTTGCTTCCCTCCACATCCTTTTTAAGTATAGTCTCAATTTTTGAAATAGAATAAACAATGCCATGCTAATATACACACTAATTAATAGTGCCTAAAATATATATTTATCAGAACACAGTAATATAGATTAACAATTTTGTGAGACTCGAGAGAAATGCTGCGCTCCGAGAGGAATTTCGGGATTTGTAGGTGTTCCGGAGAGCCAAGCCCTACCAAATATTTCCAAACTCGTCTCCATTCTCTTCCAATCGGGATGGGCGGGATTCCCACGGGATACCGATGCCATCTCTAGTGAAAACCTCCGGAAATACATCGATACTGTGTATAAAACGAACCAAAACTTCCCAGTTCTTGGTTCATAGTACGAACCAATAACTTGCCCAGTTCTTGGTTCATAGTACGAACCAAAACTGCCCAGTTCTGGTTCATAATGCAAGAAGAGTACGGTAAGCCACCTGAACTACCCTTGCAAGAGCTATAAGATATGGAAATTCGATTGTGATCAATAAGTGATCGAATTGTGTAAGAGTAAATAAAATAATACAAAGTCTTCTAGTTAATTTCAATGTCACAGAAGAGTATATAAGATTCGTTGCACTTTCACATTTACAATTTCATTTGGTGAGCTGTGCGTTGGCTTTAATTAAAACTTAACTTGTTTAGTAAATCGTTTGCCAGCAGGCCAAGTCTGCTGCTCTACCCCTCTGTCTGGCCTGCTTTCGCCGCAGGCTTTAAAAATAATAATTTTTAAATTTGTTAAAAGCAGATTTGTTGTTGTTGTTGCGGCTGGTTGTCCCCTTTGGTTGTTCAATGCGTTTAGGGTTAAATGTTAATGAACTTGTTGATTATAAATTTGACTACTTTATTTGCCAGCGCAGGAGACTAAGCCAACTAATAGAGGAGAGCAGCGAAACGGGTTTCTCGATTCGCCAGAGACTTTTATTATTAATTTAAATGGCCACTCCAGAGAGACTTTGTCGTATAATTTTCAACTCGAATGTTTTATGAGTATAACAATTTCTGAAACCGTTTTTATGCGCACAAAATTAACCAAAAAATACACAAACCAAATAAACCGAAAGTCATAAATTTTTTATGACTTCATCACTTTGGGGCAACACGAATTTGCATGCGTTTGCCAGTTTGTCAATTTGGCCAAAAAAGAGCAACAAAATGTGTAAATAAAAAAAGCAATAACAAGGCAACAACGCAACGTGTTTTCGATCAATTAACAGATTTTTAAAATTTTGTTGTTTTTTAAACTGTTTTCTTTTTTGATTTATAATTTTGTGAGTTTCCGCTGCAACTTTTTGTTGTTGTTTTGTTGTTGTCGCTGAGCTAACTCGATTGCGCCTGTAATTTAACAAAATTGCCTTTTCTCAGCCAATTTGTCAATTTGCCTACGCTTATTTATTAGCTGGCTCGTTAAAGTTGCTAATTGGTTGCTAATGCCAAAGGTTTGCGGCCGAGTGTTTAATATCTTACTTTATTGTTTAAACAATTTGCTTTCCTAAGCTTGTGTGCTGAAAGCGAAAGTTGCGTCTCATAAATGATGTGTTCAAGTTGTGAAAGTTTGTGTCCTAAGTCTTTACGCATCTCTGGCCCATTCAAGTTTGTGTCCTAAGTCTTTACGCATCTGTTGCCCAGTCAAGTTTGTGTCCTAAGTCTTTACGCATCTCTTGCCCATTCAAGTTTGTGTCCTAAGTCTTTACGCAACTCTGTTCACTCAAGTTTGTGTCCTAAGTCTTTACGCAACTCTGCCCAGTCAAGTTTGTGTCCTAAGTCTTTCGTTTTGAGGGCAATTTTCCAGGAAATTGGCCAACAGTTTGGCAGATTGCATAAGCCAGAGTCTGGACATGTCTTAAGACACTTTTGTGTGGCCTAATCCAATAAAAACCTAAGGCGATTGTTGTGCCTGTGTGTTTGCAAACAGCCAGCCCAGATTTAAAAGGATAACTGGGCAAATCTGTAAATTCGATTAAACCGCAAAGCATGAAAGCAGGCCGAGGCATTAGACAAGGACGGCCCAAGGACTCCGACTCAAACTCGGACACAGTCACAGCAAGTGCAGCGATTTGGCAGCAATTTGCAACAGCGCCACGGGTTGTCCTTTACAAAAGGACACTCTATTGTAAATGATTGTGTGGTTTGAGCGCTGTCTGCAGCTGAGGCACAGAAGCCGCTGGCCCTGCAACAGCAGCAACTGTAAATGACTTGGCCTTGACTTGGACTATGGGCTTTCCTTGTGCATGTCCTTGTCGGGCTGTTAATACAAATGATGCTATAAAATACGAGAATGTATGCCACTTTTATTGCTGGGCCAAGGCCATAAAGGAGTCACACGACCAGCAGCCGCCGCCTGGGTGGCAAGGCAATTGTCCTTGGCCAGGATGGCCAGGATGGCAGACCTTCAATTCAACTTGTACACTTGCTGGCTCGGCTGAACTTCAAACGTTTCGGCTCCATGTTGGGCAGCCATTTTTCCCAGCTGCTGAGAATCTTGCTGGAAATTGTCCGAAATGAAAAATAAAACTAATTTAGAAAGAGAAAAAAAAAACGGCCACAAAAAACACAGACCAGCACCAAAAGGCAGCCAAATGGAACAGAGAAAATTAAAATCATTTATCATGACACCCAGGCTCGTATAAAACTTAACTCTGAGTACCTAAACCTAACTATATGTATCTTCAATGGTGTCGGTGTCGGTGTCGGTGTCGGTTTAATGATGCCACAGTTTTCTGGCTATTCGGCGGGTTCTCGCTGCGGCAAGCGAGAGAAATCCAATAACATTTTAATAACAAAGCTGCATAACAGCGCCATAAATAAGCGTAAGCGTATTTCCAGCGAATGGGGGCCCAAATGCAGCCCAATCCACACGCTAACCAAATTGTATCTATATCTATTCACGCGTAGACCACAGAAAACCCAATAAATAATTAGCTACAGCTACGCGCCAGATTGAGGATTGTGTATTGAGGCAAACACGCCCTCGAAAAGGCCCAAACTTGGCCATAACCCAGGCACAGTTACAGATACAGATACAGATACATACCCATAAGATGCCTTAGATACTGCCTCAGAGTATGGCCGAGCCAAAGATATATCTGTGCTGTACATGGTTTCTCACTTATGTACATAAGAAGAGATCAAATTTGTGCTGTGTGTGTGTGTGTGTGTGTGTGTAGATCGGACTCCGATTGTGTATTCTGATTAGGGCAATCAATTTTCTTTTCAACCAATGCCCTGGCATGGCCATAAATTAAGAGACGCTCTCCCATTGGTGACTCCCGGAGTGGCACACAATTAGCCCGGCCGACGATCTTTGATTTGTCTATATATTAACATTATTAGACAGTATCACACTGCCCGATATAGCGGGGGAATTAATTATCAAGGGCTTAAGTCCCAGCTATCAAATGAAAATGTCGCTTGAGCAAGATAAATGGCCGTCTAGGATAATGAATAGCCTTTTGAAAAGTTATGCACAACTTAGATAAGCTCTGAAAATATTATAGGACTTTGAAGTATTAGTTACACTTAAGTATTCAATATTCATCGCTTTAGTGGCAACTAATTAAACTATATTTTATTACTATAAAGTAAGTGTTAACTCGTTCAAGTCGTTTAGCACTTAATAGAGCTTTATGAGCGCTGCCAGTAAAACGTTGATGGATATCACACTAAAAGTGCAATAATTATATGTTTAGCAGCTTGAATTTAAAATAACTACAATATTTTGATGCAATTGAACTTTGTATAGATATTTGCTTACTTTAACTCATTAATTATATGTTTAAGGAGACACAACGTTGGAAAAATATATAGAAACCATATTTATTTAAATATGAACTGATGGCTAAGGTTTCAACAATCATGTTAATGCTTAATAATCAATGGGTTTGCATATCATTTCAATAGCAATAAATAGGGAGAGCTGCAACAATAAATTACAATTTTACAATGCCTTTTCAGTTACTGATTTACGATGACTACAAAATCATGTGTTATTATATAGTTATATTCAATGAGTTGGCTAAATTATACACTACAATTTTCTTTGGTAGAATATAGAATTAGAAAATTAAATGCAGCAATGAAACAAAAACTATATAACTTTTGTGAAGAACTGGAATTTTATTTAAATATCTTTATAAACAAACATTTCTTCAGTGAACTTCATTCTTAATCGTTACACACTATAAAAAAGGATTTATTTTAACAGCTTTCCGAAAACTTTTTATACTATGTTCCCGAAGGGAAAAATAGTATATTGGGTTTGCGAAATGTCCGTCTGTCCGTATGGAGCAAAACCTATATCTCCAACACCAGTAAAGGTAGAGTCACCAAATTTGGCATACAGACTAATGTTGACTCCCTGTATAGAACTGCATCAAAAATGTTTCGACACCCCCCACCCCCACGCACCCAAAGGAGCAAAATCGCGTTTCTTTCCGAACTCACAAATAACCATATTATATAGGACTGGGAACATTGTATTCTGCAGTCGGGTGCGTCCGCCGTCGGACGCCGCCGCCGACTGCAACGTTCTTACTTGTTTAATATCTTTTTGGTGTAATACACTATTTTCTCTAAATTTTAGCATATTTGCTTAAAAGTTTAACCAAAACTGGTATACTTCAAGAAAATTTTTAAACTTTACTGAAGTTTTTTCTATTCTATCTCTCTCTCTCTTTATCTTTCTCTCTTTCCCATTTTTAGCATTTTGGTTTTCATTTAATCCCAATTTTGGCATTTTATTATATACCTTATATTATTATTTATTATTATATTTATTTATATTATTTTATGCCTTATAGGTTTACTTCTTAGCCCGAAAATTTTATAAGATTTATTTCAATTTCGTGTTTAGTTTTAAGAGTAAGTTCTTAGTGATCGGCCGGAGACAATCGGTACCAAGGACCATGAGAATTCACCGGTCACTGGTCGCCGGTTAAGTGGCCGGTTACGCGTGTGGCAGCGAAGTGCCACTTCAAATACTCATTAGTTTAGAATTACTCTCTTTGTGCCGCCATCTTTCTTATCTCTCCCTCTGTCATTTTAATACTTTTTTGAATGGTTATATACTTACATATACAAACCTCGCAGGTTTCAAACTAATTCTGGTTTTATTTAAGTGCAGCTATATAATATAGTAGTTTGATTTTAATCCAATTTGCTCAGCTTATACTACAAACATTAGGTTTACTTCCTAAAGTAATATTAATAGTTAATGCTAGCCTCTTAAATG
The DNA here is from genome assembly GCA_037075165.1 of Hirtodrosophila histrioides. Classification (NCBI taxonomy): domain Eukaryota; kingdom Metazoa; phylum Arthropoda; class Insecta; order Diptera; family Drosophilidae; genus Hirtodrosophila; species Hirtodrosophila histrioides. The sequence continues at coordinate 767,270 of JBAMCL010000334.1, forward strand.
TTGTATATTAATCTTAAGAAGTAAAAGTTCAGCGAAACCAAAATCGTTGATTAATCTAAGCAAACAAATTCAAAAAAATGAAATGATATTTGCTTAGATTAATCAGTTGGAATGTTAACTTTGATTATCATTATTTTTTATACTTTATGAATTCTATTAAATATTCTGTGGCAGCTTAACTCATTACTAACTCAAAGGAATATCAATTATCTCATCTAAGTGCTTAAATTATCGATATGCTTTTAAGATCTTATGATCTAATAAGTGAGTTATTCCTCTCGGCAAGCCGTTCTCCCCGTTCTCAATAAGCTGCGATATCGAGGCCTATCGTTGGCTATAGATTCGATATGAAATCGGAAACCTGTTCAGCTATAATGGTAGCAGTCCACATTTGAAACTTGATCGTAGAATGGAATGTTTAATGCTTAATGCCTAATGCACACAAAACCGTTAGCTAACAATCAGCTGAACAATCAGAAAACAGTGTAAATTATAGACGCGCAAAATTGTGCGGTTAAGGAAAAAGTCTCAGATCCATAAATTAGCACCTCATTCCACATAATTGGACCCGGCTGTTGATTGAGGCTTTCAAATGCTCGACGAGGCGTGTGGCATGTAGAGTGACTGGCGGGGCGAGGGGGCCAAGGGGGTTGAGTCTGGGGCAAGTGCTAAGTGCAGTGCAAATGTTAACAGCAGCCAAACAGCTTTTGCTGTCTAACTAAAGTTTGTTTTTTATTCATTTATCCAATCAAGCGCGACCAGTTGAGGCTGCTGACAAGCCTCAGTCTCAGTCTCAGCCTCAGTCTCAGTTGTAGTCCCAGTCGCATCCCAATCCCAATCTCTGCTAACAGATTCTGTCTAAGTCTGAGCCAGAGTCTGTGGCGTTTTTCTGACTCTCAGTCAATTCAATCAGTCAAACAGCACGCTGATTAGCAGCTGGCCAGAAGACAGCACCGTCAGGCGGCTCATAGCTAAGCACGTACTAAATGGTTAAATGGTTGGCCAACTTGGCGCACTTGCTCAATCAGACGGCGACTGTCCCACTATCCCCGCTTCCCTCTACCCTCTAACGCTCCCCTGTCCACTGTCCACTGTCCGCTGTCCCATTGTCCCACTGTCCACCATTGACTGGTTAGCAGCCCGATACGTCAATTGGCTGAAAATTAACGCATTTCGCGCTTTCATCTATACTCTGTAATTGTAGAGTTAAGACGGGTGTGCACGGGCAGAAATAGCTTACAAAAATTTGAGTCAGAATCGTTATACAACAGCTATGCTCATTATGCATGTATTATGCATACCTTTTCATAAATTAAGTACTTCTTACTCATGTGTGTGATGTGTTTGAGCCCTTTTGTGTTTACTATAGCGAGTTAGTAAGGCCAGTTTTGTTAATTTTAATAAATGACTATCATATTCTTTATTAAAATTCTTCTTCTATGCGTTTCCGGCTTTGTTATCCTTTCTTCAGGAAGTCTGTTTTAACTTGCATACAATAGCATTCACATAGAGAGGTAGTTTAAAGTATTTACTCAACGAGCAGTTTTATACATTTCTCACTCAAGAAGCCGTTTTTTGTTGCTCTTCGATATATTGTGCAATAAATTAATAAAGATTGAACAAACATTTACATTTTACTTTAATATACATACATTAAACTTATCGTAGCTAGTATTTCCTACAGTGTCATCAATGTTTCTTAGTTTAAATTGCACTTTTGTTTATATTGTGATATAACTTATTATGCACAACTTTTCATAAATTAAACAGTTCTTACTCGTAATTTATTATGCATTACTTATACCCGCTGAGTTGCTCGCATTTCCTAACTATTATTTGTTTAAATTTTGATTCTTATACATATTTATCATGTCGTATTACAGGGCACGTCAAAAAAATTGTCTTTATGAAACTTCCTTCCCTACACACTTTCAGAGATGGTTACACACATCTAGCAGTCGTTTGGATTTATACGTTTATATTTAATCGTCAAAATTATACTCAATGCAATTATTATCATTTTGTCGTTGAATAAGTGGGTAGTGTGTGTGAGTGTGTGGAACAACAAACTATAGCTATAAACAATTTCCCGACTTCAAGCGATACATACATTATAAACAGTATTTCATCATGATCCTTTAAACGTTTTCAACTTTTCATAAATTAAACAGTTCTTACTCGTAATTTATTAGGCATTACTTTCTATCCTTTTGTAAATATATCAATATCAAAATAATGTAAATAATTAATATGTATAACTATATTCTAAGATAGTCACTTCGCTTTATATTAATGTATAATTAGGTTAAGCTGCCACGCAGGTAGCAATATACTAATTTTAAACAATAGTTCACATCTGAAATAAAATAAATTTATGTTAAAAAAATAATAATAAACGAAACAGATCTTACTCATAATCTGTGCTTTTCAATATATGCATCATGATTGTATTTAATCAATTTAAATTCTGCGTTAAATATTACTTTACGATTAGTTATTCAAGGTTCGATCTTATAGTTCAGTTCTGCATAACGTTCTCTTTCTGAAATATTACATCATAATATCTGCGTAGAATTATCTCATAGTCAGCCGATGACTATAGCAGCCTGTGCTATAATACACAAGCTAGTTATAGTTTATACAATTATATCTAACTCTAAATAAATATATTAAAAGAAATATCTCACAGAGTGTTAAGGTAGGTTTGTTTGTCCATAATTCCAAAATATAATAAACTATACCATACCATACTATACTATACTATACTATACTATACTATACTATACTATACTATACTATACTATACTATACTAATATACTATACTATACTATACTATACTATACTATACTATACTATACTATACTATACTATACTATACTATACTATACTATACTATACTATACTATACTATACTATACTATACTATACTATACTATACTATACTATACTATACTATACTATACTATATACTATACTATACTATACTATACTATACTATACTATACTATACTATACTATACTATACTATACTATACTATATACTATACTATACTATACTATACTATACTATACTATACTATACTATACTATACTATACTATACTATACTATACTATACTATGTACTTACTTTTGGGAAACTTGTTCACTGTCTACTTGTAGGTCTCAACTTTGCACAGGGTATCTTAATGTCAATCAGCTGATATTAATGTAGCTATTGATTATTTGAAGCTCGCCAAGAGGCGACTAACAAGGCGACCCACTAAGTAGCTGCTAATCCAATTCAAGCCAGTCTTCAGTTAATCATTCGCAGCGAAAGCCAGCAAAATATTGTTATTAGTGATGATGATGATGATGGAGTTGGAGCTCGAGCTGGAGCTCGATCTCGAGCTGAAGTTGGAGCATTGCCACTGCTCAAAGGCATTTGATAATGGCGGCTACTCGGCCACAAAACTATGTTAAGAAAATAAAAATGAAAACACACGAACGCACTTTGTAAAGCGCTGATAGGCAAAGAGGCTGCTGCTGGCCAGAGGCGCGTCTAATCATAAATTATGAGGGAATCATAGACGCAGACAGCCAGGGGCAACAAAGAGTTTCCATTTGTGACCGATCCGATAAGCGACAATGCAACAGGACATTAGTGTCACACTTAACATGACCGCAGACCCAACTCGAGCCCCTGAGCCCCTGGGCCCCTGTGTCCCGGTCCCTCTGTCCGCCGGTGATGCCAACTATGCATTCAGCAGCATTTATCGCTGACTGATTTCCGCTGCTTTGCTTACCCGTTGACTGAAAAAAAGCACACACTTTTTAAGCAGCTTAACTTGGCTTTGTTGATGTATAGTATATATATAACTGATTCAAGTCCGCTGACTTAAAACCAAAGAATATAAATATATTATTATATTATTATATAGAATATATTCTTTGCTTAAAACACATTTTTTTAATTTTTTTTTATTTTTAAATATTTTTTTATTTTAATTTTTATTTTGTCTCATTAACCAGACATCATATTTTTTGATGAAGTACTTATAACCTTATACTTTTATAATAAGAACGCTGATTTAAATGAAGGAGAGAACTGTCAGTTGAGATCTTAAGATCCAGAACTAATAAACAAACAAAAAATGGATAAAGTACTTAAAATTTAGGTAGTTTACTAAATAACAGAAAGTTGAAATGAAAAAATAAAGATAAAATAAACAATCTTTGAATATAAGTTTTGATTTTTCAATTTAATTGTATAAAGTTTAGTAACTTAACTAAAGACCTTTGTATTTCTTTACTTAGCTAATATTAATTTAGTTTTTAAGGCTTTTGGGTACAAGTTCACTAAAATATTTAATTAATTAATTAATTTATGTTATAAAATATGTTTAATTATAGTGACTAGTGCCCTAACTTATAAGCTTTAGCTTGTAGCACTATTTTTTTTTTATTTTTTTTTATTAATTGTTTATTATTTAATTATTCTGTTATTAGTTCCAACAACTTAAATTAAACTTATGCGATAAATTCTAAAAACAACTTAGTCAAAGGCTAGGTAATGATAATTATTTAATAAGTTATATAAATATATTTACAATATTATTATAAATGTCTTCTTGCTAGATCTATTGGGTGATGTAGCAATAGGAGTGATAAAATAAATAAATAAATAAATAATTCAAGTTATAGAACACTCTTAAGTTATTCGATAACAAGCTTCATTTTTGCAACAGGTTTACCAAGCGTCATTAGATACCCAGAAAATATTGAGTATGAAACATGTTTTATCAAAAATACATAAATTTTAGATAATGAAAGCTGATTTATGATAAGCAGCCACTCTGCCTTAAAAGGCTTCTCTGTTCCTAGGTCCTTCGTTGAAAACCTATCAAATCTAGGCGACATTAGTCCTCGTAATATGCAGCTGGATGGATTACTTACTAACCGAATGTCATCTAAAGTAGCAAGGGAGTTAAAAACCCAAATGATGTCCCAATAGGCCAACAAATGTCCGTTCTAAGCTGACATAAAGCTTGAATTGCAGACAGCTGCAAAGTTTGATAATTTAATTAAAAAAATATAGATTATTTAATCGAATTTGCAGGCAGCCACAAAAATTGTTATTCCTACATTTTGGACTTATAAAAATGTCTAGAACTAGCGTGAAAATAGCTAAATGAGCAACACTGTGCGCTGTGCCTTTTCACTGCTGCTGAGGTTGCTGCGGTTGCATTTTGGGGGCACTTTGATGCATTGAAAGTGGCAGTGAAACCCGAGCGCTTATCACCGGAAAAGATGAGTGGAAAACTCAGCGGCAACCTGAACTATTTTTCATGTGTGAGCTGTTTGTTGTGACAACAAATGGAGCCTAAGCCTCAGCCTGAGCCTGAGGATAGCTCCTGCTGCTGCTGCTGCTGCTGCTGCCGTCGATTGTCATTTAAATGCGCTCTAATCAGGTGCTGGCTTGTGGTTGGGACTGCGTGTGTGGTCCGCGCTTGTACTTGGCAATTAAAATCAGGCAAAGCCGCTTAAAGAGTGCCTGATGATGGCCAGATGAGAGCAGCGACTGCAACTGCAACAACGGCAGCAGCAGCAGCGTGCGTGTGCATTTAATCGCCGCTAAGGTGCCAAAAGTATCTCTGGCATGCGTAGAATGCCACGCAGCAGCAGCAGCAACAATCCGCAACAGTTGCCGATTTCGTTGAAATTCAGAATCGTGAGAGAGTTGCCGTCGTTGCGACTCATTTAAATCTCGTTTGTGGCAGGCAACGGCCTGGCCCTGAGCCTGCCAACGACTCTTGGGGCAACAGCAGCAACGTGTGTGGTCCTCAGCAGCAGCAACAAGGCAGCAGCAACAACAGCAGCAATAAAGCGCCCAATCAACATGGGCATCTACATAAATACTCGTACCCCAGCTCCATTGTCTTCCTTTGGCACAGCTGCGTGGCCAGTTTCGCGCTTATCGGCATTGATAACGCTCCAAAAGCGACTCCAGTTGCAGCTCGGTTCATAACCACTTGCCGCCAATTAGGCCAAGTACTCGACCAGCAAATGTATCTTAAGCAAATGTATCTGTATCTAATGCAAGTGCCAAGTGGCTGCTAATTGGCAACTGCTGGCATATCGCTATCGCCAGCCGCTGACAGACATTGTGCGAGTCTGTCCCTGGCCCCTGGCCACATTTCCGACAAGCTGGAGTCGCAACTGAAGCTGAAACTGAAACCCAAACCGACACCGAAACCGAAACCATTTTGAACGTCAACACGCGCGATAAGCAACTAAATTATTAACACGAATCCCAATCCAAATCCGCCATCAACTACCGACGGCTCCCGTTGTTAATTCTCTTGAATTTTGTGCACCCATGTTGGGGCTCGAACTGTGCCTCTGCCTCTGTCTCTGCCTCTGCCCCGTATCGAATCACTCGAATCGCATTGACTCATAAAGTATATCGCTGACTCTGATATGGCCCCAGCACCTGAGCTTCATTTAACATGAATTCGCTCAAAAATTCAATTTGAAAAGTTCTTTTCATTCGCTTGAAGTGAGGAAATTTCAAATTTATGACTCTGACGTTGCCAATCAACAGTGCCTGCCACACCACCCACCTGCCTACCGCCTACCGCCTGTGACCTTGTTATTACCTATGAAAACTTAATTTGCCATTGGGAAAAAGCGTGACTACCAATTGAGTTGCGGCTGCAGCGGAGCGGCAGGGGCAGAGCTGCAGTTGGAGCTCTGCGCGTGTTCATATCGTGAATACTTCCATTTACATAATAACTGCGATGTCTGAGTGGAAGGAAGATCTGTTCAAATATTTTGGTTTATATACTTGGTTAATATAATATTCATATATTTTATTTAATTATTTTTGATATATTTAATATAAAATGTAGATTTTTATATTTATTATATAAAAAATGATAATAAATATATCAAAAATATATATATTTAAAGATGAATCTTAACAATTTATGTATATGATATTAAATATGATATGATATATATATATATATATATTTTTTTTGATATAATTAATATGAAATGTTGATTTTTATATTTATTATATAAAAAATGATAATAAATATATCAAAAATATATATATTTAAAGATGAATCTTAACAATTTATGTATATGATATTAAATATGATATAATATTAAATATTAACTGATTTTTGTAGCTGAAGGCCACGAAGAAGCCAAGTTATAATTTAAGTGAGGTTCTTAGTTTATAACTTAAATCTAACTACTAATAATAATACCCCTGCATCTTTCTGTTCCTTGCTCGAGATATTTATGAAAGTGATTTAATTAACACGTAGCATAAAATATAAATAAATATGTTTATCAAAAAAAAATAATAATAATAATAATAATGATTATTAACTGATTTTCGGCACAAACTTTGTTTACTCATTTTATTTTATTTGATTTCAATTTTAGTTCTTAAAAGATTTTGAATTAAACAACGAAATTGTGAATGGTTTTGTTTTCATTGAGCGCGTTTGCTTGGCATTAATTTATTCATTGACATTTATAAGCTCTAATTTATGGTTAATACAAGTATTCAACTACTTGAATTGCAAATTTTGAATAAAAGCAAACCATAAGCAAATGTTATTTTTAACTTTTCTTAAAGGTTTCAGCAAAAGTGTTTTATTTATAGACCCGAATAGATCTCATCAGTTTACTGATTATACTACTGATAAATACTATGTTAACTCTTAGTTTTAACTAAAAGTTATCATTATATAAATAAATAAATATGAATTTTTAATAATTTATTTATATTTTCTAAGGTATTCAATTGAGCTATTGAACTTGAGAGAATATTTGTAAAATATAATAACATAAATAATAATATATCAACATCTATATATATATAAAAGAGTTCTTCCTGACCGACTGTTTCATTAAATATGATATATTTATAATAATTTATTTATATTTTCTAAGGTATTCAATTAAGCTATTGAGCTTGGGGGAATAGTAGTATAATATAATAATATAAATTATAATATATCTACATCTATATATATAAAAGAGTTCGTACTGACTGACTAATTCAACAAATATGATATAGTAGTTAGTATAAGAGCATCGTTTATTCATCATTATTGATTAAAACTCCTATATTTTCCAGCGATATAACTCAGAAATAATACAATTCGAGCGCTCAAAGGGGTTAGTTGTGGGATGATAAACCAAAGTGTTGCATGCAACTGCTTTTCGCGAACTCTCCACACTTGTGGATAGAAGCTCCTGAAAACAATATAAGTGTTCACTTTCAGCATAAATGAAAGCTCTTGTGTAACTTCTAGCTATCACAGTCAGTCAGTCAGGGCATGCTCTTTTATATGCTCATTTATAGATGTAGTCCACTTTATTATTGCGTAACAAAACTCTTGTTGGGCAGTGTAATCTGTCGCCTGGCCACCTCTGAGCAGTTAGATCGGTAGCAAAACACAATTAAAGTATCAAGCATCCAACATCAAGCAGCGTTCCAGAGGCTGAGACATAAAGCCGCTTTAAAGCCACTTGCTGTCCAGATGGACGGACGGACAAAGGACGGACAGTCGATGATGTATTACGTTTGTCAAAAGCATCGTGTCAAAATTCGCTACTGCGGCAACTTGGCAAGCGTCGAGACGGCGGCGGCAGGGGGGGCTTGAGGAGGGTGGCACCCACGCAGTGCCAACCAGGGGCTGAATGGTGTGCATAATAAAATTATAAGCGGGATTAGCGTCGCGCTTACAAAGCCGCAGCCAACGAATTGAGACAAACAATGACAGACAAGTCGCTGCCGCTGCCACAGCCGCTGCCACAGCCACTGCCACTGCCGCTGCCTCTGCCGGTGGGTATGAGAGTGCCCCAGTGGCTTCCAGGAAGCCCAGCAGCACCACAACGAGTGCCAGAGCCACAGTCGAAGCTGGAGTCAGCTTGCCGGTTATACACTTAAAGAAAAAGCACATTAAAGTGCTCACAATTTTCTATTGACATTTTCAAGTCTTAAGCTCCCTGTCCCTCTCCCCTTCCTTTCCTTTCCTGCCCTGACCCTTATTTTAACTCCTTTTTTTCTAATTTTTCCCCATCTGATAATGTTCCTGTTGTTCAATATAAATATACATATAGCATTAATTTACACCATTATTAAAGTAGAAAAGGCCAGGTTGCCTAAACTCTTAGTTAAGAATTTCAATACTCAAAACAAAAAACCTGTATATTAAAATGGAGAAATAAATGAAATGAAATTTACATTTTCAACTTCAATTTGAGAGCGAGCAGCTTTTCAATAGCTTGTTTCCACACATAAATAATAGTTAATGTAATTTATGAAGTAAATATTGTATGTATTTCTAATTTAATTGACATTGATAGCTCTATTTAAAAGAGCATCTTCAGTACACGAATTTCCATGCCCAACTCTATATCAAGTTTGCGCTTCATTTCTAATAAACTCTCAATAAAATGGTTTGTTTGATCTTACTATATATTATTCTCAGTGTAGGTGTTCAGCTTCTACTGTGACTGATTGATTTGTGTGTCATGTCATGTGGCATATAACTGTGTGTCTGTGCATGTTATGGCCTTTTCAAGGTGAGCCGGGGAGCAATTCTGTCTAGCGGCTCCCCCGGGAGGCGGCATACCGAATTGTTGCTCATAAATCCATAAATTGCTAACGGGGCCTTCAAGATAATAACAAACTACAAATGAAAACAACATTGTTGGGCTATTTATGTTGACAATTGAAATAATCGGGTAAGCAGTCGCAGTCGAAGTCAAAGTCAAGGTCCGTTTTCGCTGTTAGCACGTCCTTGTCCTTGAGGGCGAACGCGTGCCGGGTCGTGTGTCCTGCCATTGTCCTGCGCATTGAGTGCGCGTGGCAGTCCCGAATGCCTCACTCCTGACTCCTGACTTCTGACTGCTGACTGCTGTCTCCTACTGCTACTTTAAATTGCCATTAAGTTGAGCTAATTGCGAGTAACCTTCGAGCCCGTTTCTTGGCCTTGCCTTATCCGCTTTCTACACAACTTTCTCGCAACGCATTTTCAACTTGGCCCTGAATTTTCTAATTTTCTAACTGTTACCAAACGGCACTAGCCAACAACATTTCTACAGCGGAATAGTTCTCAACTAAATTGGGAAATAATATCCTATTATCCAATCAAAATTATTAATAACCTTAAAAAATCCTTAAGAAATCATGCCAAAAATCGAAACATTTCATAAATTTAGAAGAAATTTCTACTAGATGGATATATTTTCTGGATTTTAGGATGATATTTATTACAGATGATAATAATATCCTATTATCCAATCAAAATTATTAATAACCTTAAAAAATCCTTAAGAAATCATGCCAAAAATCAATATAGGTCATAAATTTAGAAGAAATTTATACTAAATGGATATTTTTTCTGGATTTTAGGATGATATTTATTACAGATGATAATAATATCCTATTATCCAATCAAATTTATTAATAACTTTTAGAAATCCTTAAGAAATCATGCCAAAAATCAATATATTTCATAAATTTAGAAACAATTTCTTCTAGATGGATATAATTTCTGGATTTTAGGATGATATTTATTACAGATGATAATAATATCCTATTATCCAATCAAAATTATTAATAACCTTAAGAAATCCTTAAGAAATCATGCCAAAAATCAATATATTTCATAAATTTAAAAACAATTTCTACTAGATGGATATTTTTTCTGGATTTTAGGATGATATTTATTACAGATGATAATAATATCCTATTATCCAATCAAAATTATCAATAACCTTAAAAAATCCTTAAGAAATCATGCCAAAAATCAATATATTTCATAAATTTAGAAACAATTTCTACTAGATGGGACTAATTTCTGGATTTTAGGATGATATTTATTACAGATGATAATAATATCCTATTATCCAATCAAAATTATTAATAACCTTAAAAAATCCTTAAGAAATCATGCCAAAAATCAATATATTTCATAAATTTAGAAACAATTTCTACTAGATGGATATATTTTCTGGATTTTAGGATGATCTTTATTACAGATGATAATAATATCCTATTATCCAATCAAAATTATTAATAACCTTAAAAAATCCTTAAGAAATCATGCCAAAAATCAATATATTTCATAAATTTATAAGAAATTTCTACTAGATGGTAATAATTTCTGGATTTTAGGATGATATTTATTACAGATGATAATAATATCCTATTATTCAATCAAAATTATTAATAACCTTAAAAAGTCCCTAAGAAATCATGCCAAAAATCAATATATTTCATAAATTTAAAAAAAATGTCTAGTAGATGGGAATAATTTCTGGTTTTTAGGATGATCTTTACTATAGATGATTGATGATTACTGAAGTATATAGAGTATTTATACTTTATAGGGTCGCAAATGTCTCCTTCTTCCCATTTCATACACCTGCACTCACCCAATTTCTGGCTACAGGGTATACAGAAATTGTTCTCCGATGCTTCGAGCTTAGGATGACTAACTGCTTAGATTCTGTCGCCTAGTGTAGCCAGTTGAGCTGCCTGTCGGCACATTCCAGAGCCAGTCTGCTGGCTAACTATGGATCCTCTTATGGATGGGAGGTCGGGGCGCAAGATGTTGGGAGGTTCGACTTCATTAACGGTGATTTGTAATGGGTGTTCCGAGCCGCAACATCGATAAAAATCGTATTAAGCAAAATAAATGCGTTTGCCATACTCAAGAGAGCATCAACTGAACGACACACACGCAGATCCAAGTTGGAGTCCGAGTTGCAGTCAGGATGGGAGGCGGCTGGGCATTATTAATTTGCAATTGCGGTACCCGGGGTACCCGCTATATGGAGCCATAGATCTTGCATTATATTGGCTGTCCGTCTGTGTGTCATATGCGTTCATAAGAAGAGCTTACAAATTGCCAGCTGCAATTATCGCCAAGGCTGATAACGGGCTTGGGCCAGAGATCAGCTTAGAGTTATGGCCAGGCGATGAGCTGGCTAATTGCTTTTAACGGTTGCACCGATCATCGACTGATAGAGAGTGAGAGAGTGTGCGAGTGAGAGGGAAGCACCAATGCAATTATCCAGTTGCATTTGGCTTAATTGCCAGTGAGTAGGCCCAATCAGTTGCCAACTTTGGCTAACAGAGCCAGTGAAAGCGTTTAGTTATTACTTAAACGGCTTTTAAGCTAATTCAAAATTCTTCAATTTATCAAACTTAATAAGCTGCACATTAAAATATTAATAAGTTGAGTCTTTGCCTATCTCTGATTTAATAAAATACCTTCTAATAAATATTTGTATGCCCTTGAAGTAGGTATTATGATTCTGTCATGAAATGCTGAGATTGGAATAATTAGTCGACCCCTCAATAAGAAATTATAAAATCTTTGATAACTCTTATGTTTTTCAAGATATCCTGGGCAAACTCAACCAATCAATAGTTTATTATGTGCTTTATAAGCTGACTAAATTTAATCAAGATCGGAAATAAAGCAGAAACAATCGGATGAAAAATAAATAATTATATTAAAACCTTTTTTGTTCATACAGATGTCCTAACAGAACTCAGAAAATTTCTAGCTTTGTTATACTTCATTTTTTTTTTTTTATTTTTTTTTAATTGTTTATTATTTAATTATTCTGTTATTAGTTCCAACAACTTAAATTAAACTTATGCGATAAATTCTAAAAACAACTTAGTCAAAGGCTAGGTAATGATAATTATTAAATAAGTTATATAAACATATTTACAATATTATTATAAATGTCTTCTTGCTAGGTCTATTGGGTGATGTCGCTTTAGTCTTCTGCTGCAAGGCCGTCCCCGTATGGTGCGGCGGTTTAGAAGACGCCGTGCGAGGGGGTTCACGTGATTTTATAGTCGCTGAACGTACTGCGCTAACTGATTTTGCAGGACATCTCCAATTTTAGGCACTCCCAGATCTTTTTCGATGTTTGCAGTCCTCACGTACCAGGGAGCAGCACAAATTATTCGTAGGGTTTTCGCTTGAAGTATGCGGATTTTTTCCAGGTGAGTTTTGGCAGTTATTCCGTATACTTGTAAACCATATTGCCAGGAAGGAGTAGTGCAGGTCTTGTACAATTTGACTTTGTTGTCCAGAGACAGCTTATTACTAGCCAGGAGCCATCTCATTTTGCTTATCCTGTTCCTTAAAGTCGCTATTATGCTGTACACATGCTTGGCAAACGTTAGACATTTGTCCAAGTGAACTCCAAGTACTTGTAGCTGCTAAGATGCTTCAACTGCTGACCCTGCAAGTAGACGCCAGGACAGAGACCCACACGCAGAGCATAGGTCACATTAGCGCACTTGCTAGTGTTGATGCCAATATTCCAGTGTTTTGCCCATACTTCAAAGTTCTGAAGGTACTGCTGCAGATTGTTATACTTCAGATTCAAAAAGTTTGCTTAAGTTTACTCAGAATCGGATGGCTATAGGAACAATCAGTCGAAAATTGTCAGTTCTTATATATATATATAGAAAGTATCGCTAATACTGCGATAGCAATACTAAGCCATTTTATTTTATTTTTTACTAGATGATTTTACTAGATTACATTTATCAATATATAGTTTGAGTTGAATAACCCTTAATAGTAAATGATATTATACAATTTATCATAGGAAACAAGTACTTGCCCAACATAGTACTCTGCCACAGATATCCGTATATGGTTTGAGTATTGCCACGGCTGCCACCCACTGGCAATAGTCAATGAGATTTCATAAGTAAGGGGGAAAATGCTAAACGATTCAGTTAGCCAAGTTGAGTGCTTCTGACTAATAAATTCGTAACAAATCAATGACCTTACAGAGCCAACAGAGTCCAGAGTCTGACAAGGGACAGACGGACAGTCGGATGGACCCAGACAACTCTGACAATGCCCCAGTCCAGCAATAAAGCTACACGCATTTCTACTTTAGCACCAGAAGACTAAAAGACCAGAAGACCTGAAGAATTGCAGCTGCAGCAAATCTGCAGCTCCTCAGCTTCGTCTCGGACTAGAGCCGAGTTTTCTCAACGCGTGTACTTGCTGTATGGCATTGGTGCATTCTTCACGCAGCTCAAAATATGCCACAGCATGGGAGGAATGGCAGAGTACAAGGGGCACAAGGGGGACAAGGTCCACTCAAAGTCGAAAATATTCACCAAAAGCGTATGCCACAAGATACTCGTTTCGAGTTCGTGGACGTTCCCACAAGTTCAACTCTAATTGTGACTTTATTTGCGCATTTATTGCGGCCGCGAATGCAGCCCAAGATACAGATACATATATATATATACATATATATATATTGTATACCCGTATATACACAACACAACACCAAACATAAACCAGCAGCAGCAGCAGCGCCCTTAGAGCATCCTGAGCAACGTCCACTTGGGTGGTCTCGAACAACTTGCGGCGCATCTTCAAAGCCGGCTCCGGCTCGGGCTCCAACTTGAACATGCAGCATGAGGCAGTGGCAAGCTGTGGCAGCGAACCAACGAACCAACGAACCACCAACCTGGGGCAGCTTGAGCTACAGCCTTAGCTACAGATACAGATACAGGCTGTGCTTGCATGCAACACAGACAAAAGCTGAGGATGTGGATACATTGAGAGACACCCAAACTGAATTCTAAATGATCGTTGAAATTCTGCAGAACAGTGTTTCGTTGGAATTTGCAAATGAGTTGTGCTTGTGTTTGTGTGTTGTGCATTTGTATCTGTATCAGTGAGTGTATCTGTATCTGTATCTGTGCGGCCGAGGCAGTTGCCGTGCGCAAATTCTTATATACACGCGGCCCAGGCCTCCCTCCCTCCTGCGACTTCAGAGTTGTCTTTGATACGAGTGCAAATAATAAATTGTGCAGCTCTTGTCGATGCCGGCTGCCAGAGACATCCAGGAGACGTTGTAATCCCAGCCAGAGACTGCCTGAGACAGCCAGAGACTGCCGGAGACTGCCAGAGACTTTGTCGGCACTGACCCATTTAGTGGCCAAGTTTGAGTCACAATCACAGTGCCTCAAAGTCTCATACTCCCAGCCAGCGCAGTCCCAGCTGCGCCTAACAAATGCACAGCTTGTACAATTTTATTGGAATTAATCATTGTTGCTCGGTAATAAAAAATAATACAAAAAATATACAACAAAAAAAGCAAACTCTTGTAATAGTTTTTCCTGCTGATTGATGAAGTCGATTTTCCGATTTTTATAAGTTTTTTCGGCCCAACCCGCTGTCCATAAATCAACTGGCCAACTTTCGCTGACAACTTGAGCGAATTGACCCGCAGAGTTTTCAACTTGCCCCCAATGGTGGCACCTACAGACTCCCACTATGTCGCCCAGCAAAGTTCGCATTTCAAGTTAATTAGCCTGCTGGCTGCTAAAGTATCTTTCGAGTCCCAGCTCTCGGACTCCTTGTGACACAACTTCGTGCCCATTCCCGTTCCACCATTCCCATCTGATTTTGCATGTCGATTGTCCACAAATTAATGGCTAGTCTCCTTGACTTTTGTGCAGCTCTCTGCTTTCATTTCACTCTAAAGTATTTATTGCAGCGCGAATTGTACTTTAGATTTATTTGGCTCAAACCTGTCCCTGGGGCTGCTGTCTAATTGTGAGTTAATGGCTTATAGATGCCAGTTTCTGGCTTCAAGCTAAAACCAGCTAAAATGGATTATTTATGTTTCATTTGATTACAAATAGTTTTGCTTTCATTTTATGCACAATCGAAACAAGCCACAAAATATAGCTTTAAATTAGTTTCATTTAAATCGAGTTTACTTGGGCAATTACAATACATATTTAAATAGGCTTAGGCAAAACAGTTAAGAACCATTTAAAAGCGTTAACCAGAAGATATTCGCTTGATTTTAGGTTTATTGGAAAGTTTGTCTCCAAGGGCACTGCAGAATGTAATATTTTCTGCAATTTATTGTGTTTAAGGAAGTTAAAATAAATAATAAATTATAAAAATACCTGAAAATTGTATTACACAAATGAATACATTTCAGATTAATAATTAATAATAAACAACTATAATCTATGTTCTTTATGTTCTTTAATAACATGCTCCAAGCGGTCTTAAAATCTAGAACTTATGTTCCTTAAAACAGACGCCAATATTTCTAAAATATTGTTCTCAAAAACTAAGAACTAATTTAATGACTTTAGGAAAATCAGGATTAACCTTAGATCAATGGATTTATTATTCCTTCCCATAAATCGGGTAACATAGGATATTGTGAAAACGTATGTATATGTATATAAGTGTGGTAATATTTTTAACCTAGGGTACAGAGAGTTAAGAGTTGGGAATTTAACTACTTTAAAGGAATACCAGGGCAAAAAGTTATACCTTAGATCAATAGATTTATCTTATGTACTGCCTAACATAGGAGTATTATAACTTTTGGTGTTTAGAATGTAATGTGCATAATCAGACATTTCAATAAGATCAATGCTTAGTTCGTAGATTGCATACATCATTTGATCTAACTAGAGTCTAGAAGGTCAAGGTCACCTCTGGCTACTATATTTTGCAGTAAAGATTTCAATCAATAATCTTGAGATAAATTGACTTATTGTCAAAGGCCATCTGACTGGGCATTGACTAGGATTGTAGAGGGAACATGCAGATTATGTGAAATGGAGGCTGAAACCTCATCACACATACTAACACACTGCACTGCCCTTGCCAGAAGAAGACACAGCTACCTGGGTGATCGTTTTTCTTCGTCCAACATAAGTTTTGATCCTTGTATTATGTGTAGTCAATTTTGATGAGTTACTTTAGGTGAAGGTTTCATGATCAATTCATAGTCTATGCAATCGATCCTCATAGTAATGCTCTACTTGCTTCTTCTGGTTTTTATTTGGCGTTTTGCCAGTGCTGTAAATCAATAGCTTGCTCCATATGTCATATATGGGTAGTCCTCTGTTAGACTTACATGTTCTTTATTGAACATAGTGATCTTTAATTCAATACTGATTCTTTAGAATCTTTACAATTGTATGCTCTTAAATTGATATCCTAATATATGATATCAAATTAAACACAGTAGTTTTGAAGCAACTACTTTCTGCACCGAGTATATTTCCGACTTCAGCAGGGTATCTTCAAGTCTGACTTTAACTTCATTTTGAACTTACACATTTCAGAGTTAGCAACAGCCAGAAAGATCAATTTGATATTGAGCAGACACAAAAATATTAACAATTTACTGCGTAGAGATTAGCTAAATTTGATTGAATGCTAATTTGGGCGATTCTCACATGAGGGTGTTAGATCTGAGCACTTAATAATAGTTTTCCGATTGGGTTATACAATAATGATAATCAGAGAAGTAGCTGGGAAGCGATTCACAAGGCTATGCCAATAAACTAGCGCTGGATAGTAAACACCTGTTTCTTTTATTGACATAAGTTAATTCTCAAGCTCAGCTTGTTTCTGGGCACTTTCAGAAATTTGAAAACGAAAATTGAACAAATATTCCGGTCACAGTAAAATCAATAAATATCCATTTAAGGTCGAAAAACAGTTGTGATTTTAGCACACGGGTACTGTTCCTAACGACCTTCACTTCAGTGTGTGGTCTCTTCTAATTGGCCTTTATGGCCTTCGACTGTCGCTGCATATTTCATGGCACTTGTTAGCCAAGTTAACGATGGGGCGTTGCTAATTTCCAGCTACTGCATGACGGCACGTAGGCCCACAAAGGCCATAAACCACTTGGCCAAGAGAGCGACAAGTAGACAACGTTAACAGCAAGAATGCAGCCTCAGTGGAAAGCTGTTAATAATTAAAATATTATAAATATAATGTAAATTGAATTTAAATAAAATACAGTATAGTTTAAACCAACATTCTAACTATAATATAATTAAAATATTATAAATATCAATGTAATATTGATATTCAAATAAAATACATTCTATTTAAACTTAACATTCTAACTATAATATTAATCGGCTTCAAATTTGATGAATATTTAATGAATCAGTCAAAAATGTTGTTCCACTTATTCCTTTTCTATAAAAAATAATTTCTTGTTAGAAACTTTAATACATATCTTTAGAGAACATATAAAATATTGAACGAGCTTAGCAGAGATCCTAATTTATAGATATATTACGTAATCATATTCCAAGGTACCTCCCCCATTCCATGTAATCAAGAGTAATCTTTTGGCTGATCCCTTAATTCAAATCTTCCTTTAATTTTGGAACATCGTTTTTTTACTTGAGGCGGACAAGTGCTAGAATTGTTGAAATTTTAAATAAAAGATGTTCCAAAATTAAAGGAAGATTTGAATTAAGTATATCCAACTGACTAAATTCAAACTTGTGATTAAGTAAATCACAAATTATGCTCAGTAAATGTTCTCCTTGTAGAAAACACAGATTTTAGTCAATAGAATGCTATTTTTTTTATTGAATCAGAGAGTGCATAGGATAGGTTTATTTATATAATAACACATCGGAATAGTGGCATCCAACACTCAGAAAAATAAATGCTACAGAATTCAAAAAATCACCCTATAATAATGATTACCCTAAAAGCCAGAAATAATTTATATTCAGCAGAAATAATTTTTAAATGTAAGATATACAATTAATTTCAGTAAAATATGAGGTTAGGGGTCGTGCACATATTACGTAATCATCATGGGGGTGGAGGGGTCAGCCAAAAGATTAGTCTTGATTACATGAGAGAGTGGGAGGGTCCTTGGCATATGATTACGTAATCTATCTAAGAGCCTTCTTTTACCAATTTTGATTCAAATTTCGAAGGAAATTAATTTTGCATGATTACGTAATCATAGGGGAGGGCCGATCTCCCGCCAAATGATTACGCTTGTTTACATGGGGAGGATTAGGTATCAAAAAAGGGCAAAAACGTGATTACGTAATATGTGGACGACCCCTTAGCTGCCTTTGGCTACAAAAGTATGGTGACTTTCTGCAGTTTTGGGAATATATTTTCCTGAGTGTTGGATGCTAAGCAACTGACCATCCTGCATAGGCACATTCTTTTGTCTATAAATAAACTGATTTCCACTCTGCTCAGTAACCTACAAGACTTCCTAAACACCTCTAATGTTGTTCTTGTGTAATTGGTCGAGACTATCAATAATATCGATTGCTTAAGCTTTCACTAAGGAAAGTGTTGTATCTATAACATGCGAGCTGTGTGTTGCCAAGTGTATGTTGTACATACATTTCACAGAGTGTGCACTTGAGGCGCCAACAACAACAACAATAACAATAACGACAACTGCAACAAGCAGCAAACAAATGAAGAGCCATAACAATTACAAAATGGGGGCACTGCAAACAAAACTGACATTTTACACCTTTTCATTATCTCAACAGGTAAACAAATCAGCAGACAGGCCGACAGACAGACAGGGCCAACAAGCTGCAACAACAACAAGCTGCAACAACAACAACAACATGCTGCAACAACAATGAGAACAATGCAAACAGAATGAAACACTGCACAAATAAGTAGGTGCAATGTATTATTTGTTTTATCGCTTAAATTGCTGGAAACGCCGCCAAACAAGCGGCTAAAAAGCGCTAAGCGTTGCCTGCCCCTCCCTGAGCCCCCCGCCCGCCGCCGCCACCAACTCACTCTCTTTCCACCCACAAGCATGCTGCTGATGAGGCTGTTGCCCCGCCCGCGCCCGCTGGCAATTTGTGTGCAACGGCGCGCAAACTTCAGCTTAAATGCCGCTGGCCGCAACGTTCAGGCCAAGAGCTGAAGAGGCAAGAGGCGAAGAGTGAAGAGTGAAGGGTGCTGGGGCAAGATTGAAGAGTGTAGACGGAAGACTAAAGAGCCTGGCTTGGCTGGTTAGCTGGGTGCATAATTAGCTCGGCATCGCAGCTTCTTGATCGTGATCCATTTCCTACACTTGGCAAAATGAAAACGTTGCACATAATTTATGGCCACGGCGCGGAATTGAATTAAAAGCTGATAGAGAGGGAGAGAGGGAGAACCAAGCGGCAGGTAGGGGAAATTAAAAAATTACAACAATATAAGGAAAATAGGAAATTACGGCTACTGTGGAATTAGCAGGCCATTGGGGGCTGGGTCGGGGCGGGCAGCAGCGAGGCGTGACAAAGCTAATATTAAAGCAAAGGTGGCATAAATTAAACAGCCAACAATAGCCACGTATCATTTAACAGGAAATTGCGACGTTTCGAAACGAATGCCGAACATTAAGTCATAATTGTAGCTGCTGCTGTATCTGTCAGATACATTTCGAAGTTGGGGTAAAAGCGGCAACAAAGAATTCGAACTTCGAAACCAGTTTGAGGTTGGAGAAAAGTCTACACACTCCACCACCAGCACCAGCACACACAAGCACACAGCTCCTGCGGCAGCTGCGCACTCACACACAGATACAACAGCAGATACAAGATACGAATATAGAGCGAGACAGCAATGGAATGTATCTCAAGTGGAGTCTGCTCTGGTGGTTGTTCCTGGCTGGCGGCTAAGTGTATGGGCGGAGTCAGCCATACACACACACACACACACAGCTGTCTCAAGATGCTCAAGGATAACAGCCAGACTGATGGACTTATCAACGTTTTATTTATGGCGCTCTTTGGACACGGCCCAAAACTTGCACGTTCCCAATTTAATTAGTCTTGCGCTGAGCGCAACTAAATGCAAACCGAAGCAGATACAGACACAACACTGCCAACATCATGTGGCAAGAACTTCTTTTTCAGTTACCCAGCTGCAGTCAGGCCAATTAAGCGATCTTTGCACATGAGCTAAAGCCGCAGACCGTCTCCAAGACCGGGGCAACCAAGCAACCAAGCAACCCAACCAAACCAAACAACCCAACCAGCCAACTGGCTCAACCCTGGCCAAGACATCTCTCACTTCTTCTCCAATTTCCGTTGTGCCTTGTAGCGTTTTTAAGCAGCAGCAGACGGCCAACAAATTGCGCACAACTTCATCATAATCAACGCTCGGACAGCCTGCACAATGGCAACGATCGCGTTGAGCATGCCAGACTCCAAGATACCCTATACAGAGTCGCATAACTGCTGCATTTAGTCTGTGGACCCCACGCCCCAAGAATATAAGGGTATTATTATTTTATCCCGAATGTGTAGCTCATCATTTGATATTTACTGGACTGAAATGAACTGAATTATTAATAAAAATTTGTTTTTTATGTATTGAAATGAAACTTCGAAATTTTCTGTATAGTTTTCTATTGCTGTACAGCTGTACAAGTCCATTTTTTAAATATAATAATAAGTTAGGCACGTATAATTTTTTTACATGTCATGCTATTCTCTTGATCAGCATCTATAGCCGAATCTCTCTCTCTCTCTCTTCTTATTTTTATTTATTTTATACTAAAATTGATTGCAACTATAACCTTAAGAACATAGCTGCCATAATTCAGGCGTCAGAAAATTCAGTTGTTGTAGAAAAATAGTTTTGCTTTTAAATAATATATTCCGACTAAGCCCCCTATAAAAGTCTTATTATGCTCCACACAATTTGATAAAATGCTATCAGTAACTAATCACAATATCATATAGCTGTCATCGGAATGATCGTCTAGAAATTGAGTTGTTGAATCAATGAAACTTTTCTGTGTTTCCAGATATCCCAATGCTGCAAGGGCATAGACGTAAGCTTATTTTTCAAATCTATCTTTACTGAGAATAATTGATATATTTATTTAATAAGATTCTTTTTCTGCAGGATGACCTTCAGTTTGCTTTTGTGTGAGTCTAGTTGGATATCGTGTCGATTACTCAGACTTGATATTCCGTCATCTTTTATAAGTACTCCGAGTACGCAATATATAGAACCAGATTCTAAAGCATCATACGTCTTTCAGCTTAGATTAGTTTCGAAATATTCAGGCCTGTTCCTATTTCCGTGCACTTTTCATTCCGAATTTTTTCAGATTTATGTTTTTCTGTTATCGAATTGCTTTCAAACTTGAATGTATGTATATTCCAATAGTTTTCATTCATTAGAAACAAAGGAAATCATTCTCAAGTGTTTAATCATTTTTCGGGATTCAGAAAAGCTAAACATTCCGTTCCTGAATAATTTCATGTGAATCGGAAATGAGAACAGCGCCAAGTTTTAGAAGGTAGTTCACTTTTTGTATATTTCCAACTCTAGAATTTAAAATTTGCCAAACTTCTTTAAAGAAGTGCATACTATTTAATATTAATTCTTATAAAAGGAGCTTTATTTTTATTATAAACAACATTTTACCAGTCATATCCAGAAAGCTATGAAAACAATGTATATGCTGGTCAAACTTTGGTAGCTTTTGGTAAAAATGGATTTAGTTTGTACGTACTAAACCCTTTACAATAAAATAACAGGGTATGCCCCAATGGACTGAGAGAATCTGAGACTGGTTGAGGCCTCCAGACACTACGCGAAAAACTAAGGTTAAATGCTGGCTAAATTATTTTACGTGCCTCAGACTGAGGCAGGGGCAGAAGTAGGGGCAGGAGCAGAGGCAGGGGCAGAGGCAGGAACAGAGGCCTCCAGTTGGTCCATAACTCAGCTATCGGTGAGGGACCGGGCGGAAAATGATGTGAAAATTGTGCCATAAACTTTTGGCTGCTGCTGCTGCTGCTGCTGTTGCTGCCACGGAGAGGAGCTGGTCGAGGCCTGGTTGCATGCGGCATGTTGCCTGCCCCATTGCTGGCCAGCTTTGAGCTGCTGTTGCTCAACGATCTGTTGTTGGTGTTGCTGTTGCGCCTTTTTATTTGTTTTAGAAATCACAGCAACAAATCATAAATTGCATTTTATGATATTGATTGGGCAAATGATTCTCCAGTTGTTGTTGTTATTGTTGCTTGTGTTGTTGTTGTTGTGGGCGTGTTTGTTGTTTGACTTTTCGCTTTCGCAACTTGCATTGCAATTTTTAGTTTGTGCAAATTTTTGTTTCTCCTCGCCCCCAGGCACAAAATCAACCAGAGCCGCATTATTTGCTCAGCAGGAAATTATTATTATTTGCCAAGATTAAATATCATTGAATTATGGGCGGATTTCTCGATTTTGATTGCCAGCCATTTCAATAGAAATGTTTTTCGCGCTTCTAGGGGAAAAGTCGTTATAGGGAAATAAGTTTATTTCCGGCTTAGCTTTAAGTTCGATAAAAAGTTGAAAATAGTAGAAATAAATAGATCAGCTACTTGGATAAATAACATATTCATTTTTTTATAGTTTAATATCTAACATTCCAGCACTAATAGCTTAAGAACATTAGAATTGCATACCAATCCATAATTATGGGATTATTATGAGTAACTAATTGAATTGATCTATGAGGTCTTATTAATTACATTAGAGGTTACATATCTTGACTTTTGAAAGTTGAGAAAGGGCGAGAAATTGCAAAAAATCGCATAAATGAAATAATTATAATAAATATTGAAAACAATAATAACTATCTTCGGGGTAAGGATGATATATGCCCCTGCAGAAGTGTTTTTCTTAAAGCAATTCAATTTTCAATCGATTGTTTCTATGTCAGCTATATTATATAGGGACTAAGCCATATAAAGTATAATATAACTGAGTTTGATTAAGATGGTTTGGTAAAACAAAAAAGTTGTCAATACAAGAGATCATTTCTCATCCCAAATTTCCTATGGCAGCTATTAAATATAATAGTTTGGTGAAACATAGGAAAATGTAGGAGGAAAATATAGGAGTAGCTGCTTCCCGGCAGAAAGTGGATTAAGGGGCGCTGCTTTGTCCAAATCGAAGACGAAATGTCGATATTATATCTCGATATTTAAAGGTTTTAGCAGCAAGATATAAAGGCAAAATTCTTATGAGTATAATATAATAATAGTTACAAATATAAATTTTGAGATCGTTTTCATAACAATAATAATATTTAGATAATAGATATTTTATGTGAGTTTGAAATCCTTACTTGTCAGGCTAAAGGCTAAATTCTTATGAGTATAATATAATAATAGTTATAAATATAACTATGAAAACGTTCCCATAATAATAATAGATAATAGATATTTTATGTGAATTTGAAATCCTTACTTGTCAACCTTGCAACTTTATGCCCCCTAGAGCAGGAGCAACAATTCAATGTTAAACCTTTTTGTTTTCCACATTTCTGATGGACTATTATATAAGACAATACTATAAGTTTTGGCAACTGCGTCACGTTCGATATTCCTTTAACTATGGAACAGCAAAAGGGTGAGGAATGAGGGGCAAAAATGAGGTTAAGCAACCACAAAAGGGTTTTGTTCAATCAGAGCAGCTGCTTGGCGTGGTTCCCCTCGGGAAGTGGCTGCGGATGTGGATGTGGCTCTATTTAAGCCACCATCAGTAGGAAACAACAGGAACAACAACTTTATGAAGACATAAATTGGCAAATTGAAAAGCCTGTCTCTGATGATGATGAGCCTGATCAGTCGAGAGGCAGCTAAATATTAAAACTCATTTCGACACGCTATGCAATTTGCCTCCTTCGTACTCCTGCCCTGCAGTTGCCTAGCTGCGACCTGCAATTAAACCATTAAATTAATGGGCAAGTGCGAGCAAGACAAGATCCAACCAACGGCCAACCACTCAACCACTCAGACAGTCAACCACAGTCAACCACTTAGCCAGGCAAATGAAAAACGCGTACCCGTCGACACGCCCCCTTTTGGCTGCCACCCAGCTAATTGCATACGAGGTAAGGATGTTAAATCGAACAAGGCTCAGACTGAGCCTGAGCCTGAGCCTGACATTGGCCCCTTGTAAATTGCATATGGAAAGAGCCAAGTAGAAGACATGTCAAGTAGGGAATGCGCAGCTACGCGCTACCCTACAACAAACTAAATGAGAAACTACAGAAGGATTAACTATACGAGTAATAATCTGTTCTTATTCAATATATTGTTAAATAAGCAGTTGAGTAGTTTGAGAAAGTTTGAGAACAGACTTATGATAATAATAACAATGGGAAAGAATTCACCTAGAATACTCCCTAATCACTCCCTTGTCACAGGACACAATCGCTTAGATCCCAATGCTGCAATCTGAATGAGAAATATTCAGGAAGAACTTACCGCCCTGACTACAAGAAGCTCTACTGGAGAATCAAAGTCTGGTGAACAGAGGACTTAGGGATGGAAATCCTTGTACTCCTTGAGGAAGTATATCTTATGAAGGAGCTCTAGGCTCAGAAAGGAGATAGATATAGAAAGCATAGATATATTTGCCCAACCATAATAGTAATAAACTGAATAAAGCATAATGAAGCTTGTAATTGTTGATTATGATCCCATTATATACTGAAAGGTAATAGTATTTCTTACATTAACTCAATTGATTGTTGATTATGATCCCATTATATACTAAAAGGAAATAATATTTCTTACAATAACTCAATTTTGTTGGATATATGAAATATAGGAATATGATTCTGTGGAAAAAGAAGACTCCATTCCGATTTTCATCGTATATCGAATCAGTTCGTTGTTTTAACCAACAATATACATGTGACAATATTATAAATTATAAATATTATTTAAGCACGGAAGGCTGCCATTATATTAACAACTTAGGTTAGGTTAGGTTAGGTTGCAGTGGCTGGAGCAGAAACCCACTCCACACTTGGGCCAGGAATTGGCCCCTTGTGATACCACATAATGTCTTTTAAACATTTTGTTCCCCCTTAAACCAATTTGATGATTTTAAGAATTTAAGGATACTGTAAATCCCAACCTCGGATACGTCCGATAGGGTATCAAAACTGTAGTGTCCCAAATGCTGGAACCCTTTCCTGCTGAGTGCGGGGCAGTGACAGAGCAGATGTTCTATTATTATTAACAACTTAAAGAGTTTAAATAGTATAATTTTTAAACACATAATTACCTAAAATTCGAATACTCTATTTATGATTTTGGTTAGTTTCTTTCAGTGCAATTAAATCAATTAACCCTTTTTACCTGATATATTATGTAGGGTATATAAAATACTTGTATTGCAATTATGCACTTGTTTTTGCTGTTGTTGTTTTGTTGTTGTTAAAGTTGTTGTTGCTACATTTTTATTAAATTGAATTGGGTGCTTAAATAAATTATTTAATAAGCACGTGATCTACGCATTCAAATGTTGCATATTGTTGTTATTTTTTGGGGCCAAGGGCCAATGCTGCCCCGCCCACCAACTGTATGACTGAGTGAGTGAGTCTTCATTTTGCAATTTCTTGTATTAAATCATTGCAATTTAAGCCAGGGGAAACTGAAACTGGAATCGCAGCCCAACAACAACCGGGCACAACATGGCAAAGTGAGCCTTTTCCTTTATAATAATAATGCTGGTGCCGCCATAGCTGTTACATGGCCATCGGCCAACGGCCGTCATATATAATTCTCCACTTTATGACTTTGCTTTGCCCACAGCCTTGATGAACCATCCTGCCATCCTGCCGTCCTCCTGCTCCTGCTCCTGCTCACACTCCAGCCTGGCTGGCACACAATCTTTCATTTGATCGAACGATCATTTTGCGCGTACTTGCTCTGCAATTTAGTGGCCATCGCACAGTGGGCCAAGTAGGCATTCTACACTCACAAAAATAAATGCCCCAAAATAACTTTTAGAAATTATTTCTTAAACAGAATTTCCGAAATAAGTTTAGGGTGGATTTTTGATATAGGGATATTTCCTGAATTCTCTGACATTTATTTTTCTTATCCTGCTGTTGGTTCAAGCTTTTAAATTTTGGATAACGCCAATTTTGAATGCTTTTAATTACCAATACACCTTTGGCATGTATTGATATTATGTGTTTAGTTTACAGCTGTAAATGAGAGTTACATATAAATACTGTAATTTAAGGAAAAACTTTTCATAAATCGAGGTTTCTTTTTTATGAAAAATATATACAAATTTTTGTGGTATTAACTTTCTAAATTGCTTGTGCAAATAACAGCTGAAGTTATCGCAATGTCATCTGGTGAACTTCGTGGTGAACTGCCGAGGAACTTGTGAGCAAAGTGCCCTGTCCAAGTCTTATTTATTTATTTTGGAGCTGCCTTCCACTGTGAATGTTAAAAAAGTTACAAAATTTACTGCTACAGCACCTATAATATTAAAATAATCTATAATCTCCCTTATAGGGTGTCTCAGGTCAGTAATAAAGTTTTTAAAAGAGCTGAACTTATGTTATATTTTGAATATTTAAAAAAAAAAATTGACAGTACTCACTATGAATTTGTGACTAAAGTATTGTACATGCCAAATCCCAAAGCTATATCTTTAAAACTGTGGCTGTAAAACGTTTAGATCGATTTGCGGGGGAACGGGGTAAGATATCAGAGATTGGAAACAAACTTGATCTGCGTATGGTATACAGGAACCTACATTCCAAATTTGGAATATCTAGCTCTTATATTTGCTGAGATCAAGAAGATGTCTCCTTCGGACTGTTACAGACTTTTGCACAGATCAGACGGATATGGCCAAATCGAAATCTCTTTTGAGTACTAATCAAGAATATATATACTTTTATAGGTTTTGGTCTATGTAATGTCTCGTTGGTAATGCTTGTGCATGTCCAAGCCCCTATTTTACCCATTTTATGGGTACAGGGAGTAAGAAGAGAAATTGAGTTTTTGAGGGAATTCTCTATAAATATTTTGTAATAATACGATCAACATTTCAATCTTATTATAAGTAAAATGGCATCGGACTTCTTCGCCAAGTGTGAAAATAGTAGGCTTAAAAATGTATTTACCTATTTTTCAGATTAAAGATAACCTTAGTTTTTCTTAAGAATTAATTAATATCAGTTGGATTATTTGTTTTGCCCATTGTGCGGTGTGTGGCATGTGGTATGCTTAAGTTGCCCCACTCAATCACGCCTTTCCACCTGCCCCTGCAGTCACCTACCACCCCCGTCGCACCGCCCCACCCCCCAGCCTAGTCCCTCTGGCGTGCTGCTTTGTAATAACCATAATGGCGCGCACGATTTATGTTTTAATTTTGCATTTAAGCTGGGAGAATGGCATCCAAGGCGCTGACTCTGGCTTGGATTGGATGTGGTTCTGGTTCTGGCTGTGCTTAGGCTTATGCCAGTGCTAGTGGTTGTTGGTGGTGCTGCTTGTGGTTGAGGATGTAGCTGTGGCTGTGGCTCTGGTCTTAACTTCAGTTTGATTGGCGCTGATAACCATGCAATTGATGCTCATGTTGTAGTTGTTGCTTGTTCTTCGCATGCAGTTCAATTGCAAATTATGTTTGCAGGCGCTTCAAATCGATTAAGTGATCCTCATCAGCCGCAACAACGCTTCCAGCTCCAATTGATTGCCCAGGTGAGTCGATGCGCGAACTCTGATGAGGATCAGCGCCCCTACGCAGACGATCTCTTCCATTCACACTGATAACCCAGGTCAGCAGAGAGTAATTAACCGTATAAGAGCCTTTGAAATGTTCAGCTTTCACAACTCTTCAACCTGACTGACTGACTAAATACAATTGAAGTGTCAAATCAATCTAGGGCTCAAACCATGACCAACAATGACAGAGTGTTGACAAAGTTATGATAGGATGAATTCTATAAAGAACATCTATATACATATATAAAACTCTAAAATGACTGATTGCATTCTTACAGTAGCTTCCTTTTATAGTGAAGATTGGCACAATAATCTCCGGAAAATTCTCTCCGAAAAATTCGATATTCGCGTAAAACTGTTGTATGAAACTTTTTTGCTCAAGCTCATTTCCAAATATATACACAGAAAATGCTTCGAAACACTGTTGTATCTTGGATTATATTCAACGCTAACATTCAGATCTAGCTTGAATAAACAATTATGAATATTATTTAAAATATTTCATACCCCCTTTTAAGTTCAAAGTGCTTCAATGCAAAGATTTCAATTACACTTAAATGATTATTGCTACTTTAAATGGCGACATTCAATTGTTGGTCTGAAGCGGCAGAATGTGCTTGTGCCATGTATTTGGGCTTATTAGCTCAAATTGCATTCCAAATAACAATTGAAAGTTCATTTGGAGCTGCTCAGATTCAGGCAGTACAAGTAACCTTTGCCGGAGACAAAGCTCAGCAATTTACCATCTACTTAATACGAGAATAGGCGCGACATTCCCTGCACCAAATGCAGCTGACAATTGGCAACTGGCAACTGGCAACTGCAACTGGGAACTGGCAACTGCCAACTGCAACTGAAACTGCCAATTGCAATTCCATTTCCAATTGGCTTGGCCTGGCCAAAAGCCGTTGGCCAAATTGTCAGCGTGCAACAATCTACACCATTAAACAAACGATGCCAACGCTCGACTAGCAGAGAGACGGGCCTTATAAGGCAATCGAGCTGAAACCTGGCAATCTAATTAGTGTTCACTTTGGCCTGGCCAAAAGCCTTTTAATTACGAGCTAACCAACGAAAAGCGCCGCAATTAGACTAACTAAAATAGTGCTCGACTTGCGGCCAAAGCGGAACGTGAGAATGGCCTCAGCTCCTACTCCTGCTCCTGCTCCTGCTCCTGCTGCGGCTTCTGCCAAGCCTCAAGACTGTGTTTACACCACGAAGTTACTTCACGAAGCATTTTTATGAACTTTATGCGACCTTCAGTATATATAGCTACTGTTCTGATTGATCTATATCTTGAGATTAACGACAGTTTCAAACAAGTGTATCCAATTATCACAGTAAAGACCAATAAGTTAAAAAGAAACGCGAAAAAGCAGACATTATTAACATACTGGGTAGAGCTGGGAGGCCATCGATAGTAGTATTAACGATAGCTAGTTTCAACTATCTTAGATTAAACCATTAACTACTGAATATACTGTGTATTCAGTAGTTAATGATTAAACTATCGATATTATCAACAAAATTCTTAAAGTAATTCAAATCATTGGGAATTGAAAGTGTTATTGTATGTTCTGAATTACGAAAATTGATTGAATACGAGTATAAAATGTATTGCAATGAATTGATTCTCACTTATATGTCAAAGCAAATTTGTCGTGTAAGTTTTTGCTACATTGAGGTAACTTCATCGTGTAAAGCGTGAACAGGAGAGGGGTACTAAGACTAAGACTTCTGGACTGAGGTCCTTTGCTGGCTAAACATTTGGTAAACCGCAGCAGACGCCGCATGTCGCAAACCGCAGAGAATTTAATTTGTCGAGCTGCAAAAAGTAGCCAGGACACCTTGCGCACCTTGGCGCAACAAATCGCCTGGCCTGCCAGCCTGCCAGCCGGCCAGCCGGGCCAGGACACTGTCCAAGCAGCTCGAATCGCTGGTCAACTGGCCAACACATGTCTGCTGCACAGCAGGACTCCGCATCGGGCTGAACAGAAGAGAATGCATTGACTTCTTGTTGGCGCAACAATGATTAGTTTCGGTCAAAGTCAAAGGCAGAGCAGTAAAGGCAAAGGCTCTAAGGATACGAGGCACTCGACGACAAGGCTCATGCGTGCCGCCTGTCCATAGTTTGATCTCCTGTTTTGTGCTTGTGTGTGGCCTCGGCGCACGGGAGTCGCCCTACTACCAATGGGCCCAAGGATCACAATCGATATAGGGAGTCAGGTAGTACGGCCTGCGGTCGATATCGCTGTCAAAACAACACGATTTATGCATTGTATTGAGAGCAGTCCCTACTACGTACCACGGATAACAAGATGTTTGCCGACGCCTACAAAGGCCCAGGACGGGCATCCCTCATCCTCATCCTCATCCTCCTCGTCCTCGTCCTCGTCCTCCTCGCTGCTGATGTTGATGTATGGCCTTTGATCGTGCATTAGATGCCATCGCTGCGTATTTAATGACCAAGGCAATTAATCTACTTGCATTTAGGAGTAGGAGTCGGTCGCCCTGGCCTCTCCATTTTCTATAGTAGGTGCTGCAGATTCTACGAGGGTAGTCTCAATTATCACAATTAGTCCTTTTCTCAAAATCTTAAAACGTTTTCTTTAAAGCTTGGTGAATGCGTACTGAAATAGATACTTAATAAATAAAATACAAACTACAATATTAAGGCAAATTTAGTTCGTGACTTGGCA
Organism: Hirtodrosophila histrioides; assembly: GCA_037075165.1. Lineage (NCBI taxonomy): Eukaryota > Metazoa > Arthropoda > Insecta > Diptera > Drosophilidae > Hirtodrosophila > Hirtodrosophila histrioides. Next base: position 798,349 of record JBAMCL010000334.1, read on the forward strand.
TATTTATATACATATTAATATTTTTCATATATCTCATCCCTTATTGAAAAATTAAACAGTCTTGTATGTTAAATATTTTAAAATATTCTTCACTCTATTTAAGAGGACGCGAAAAGTTTAAAAACGATGTGCAAAATTAAATAGAAATTAATTTAAATTTAATATGAAAATTAGCTAGTATGTCCTTCGTAACCTCAAAATTTTACATAAAAGCTAAATGAAATATTTTCAACAATATATAGATGTTGAAACTTGGCACAAATTCTTTTGTTAGATGCAGGCAGTACATATGTTGGAACCGACCGGATCGAACCACTATAACATATAGCTGCCATAGGAATGATCGTTTGAAACTATGTTTTTGTATGAAAAACCTATTTGTTCATAAGGCATCCTCACCAAACTTACCCAACCCGAGTCTCTAAAGAATTTGTATAATCTGACCAAATTTGGTCAAAATCGGACCACTATATCATATAGCTGCCTTAGGATCAATCGGGTTAATAAAGAGTTTTTGTAGGTTAAACTTTTTCTCTATGCAAATGTTACTTACAAACCCAACAATTGCGAGTCTTGTTTTACTTCATATACTTTCTATAATATTTGTTTTATTGCAACACATTATTATATAGCTCACATAGGAACAATTCCGACTTTAATGGAGTTTTAGTATAGTAAACATGGCAGCGGTTCTTTCTTGTTTCAAATTTAATATGTTTTGATCATAGGAAGAGCAAACAATGTGTAAGTTCTGTGATCACACACAAGACTTATGCATTACATAGATTCCATAAAAGGTCACAAAAACAGGCTCATTACTGACTGAACTGCCCTCGCACGTGTTTTATGGAAAGCAAAATTAATGCAACAAAGCGTCGTTATCAGGTTCTTTTGGAGCTGAACTCGAGACTTGTATGTAAGTGGCATACACAGTAAATCTCTTTAAATGAGCATTTAAGCGATGACACAGACACCGATCTCGATACAAAACTCCTCTACCCGCACCCCGACGACTCCCGAATCCCCACTCCCGACTACCGCTTTGGCTGGACCTGGACTTCAACTTGGTCTTGGTCTTGGGTTTCGGTTTTGGTGCTGGTTTCTGTTTCTGTTTCAGTTTCAGTTTATTGTGTGACTGTAATTCAATGCTCAATGCGTTGATAGCATCGAGCTGTTAACCCCTTCGAGTCAGTTCCCCTCCCCGTTCCGAGTCCGACTCAGAGTCAGAGTCCGAGTCCGAGTCGGAGTCCAGTGTCAGGGGCAGCCAGGAATCGATTGCTGATCAGCGGATCCTCGTCGTTGTCTCTGGGCTGTCCTCAATTTCTTGGCTGATATTTATTGTATTGTTGGTTGCATTTGTCGTTGACTTTGTTGCTTCTGCTGCTGCTGCTGCTGCTGTTGAAGTTGTTTGTTGTTTGTTGCTGCTGATTGTTGTCGATCGATCGATTGATCCGCCTGCGAGTCGTTTTGTCGCCTTGACACTTGGCCAGCTTTGGTGGCAACAAATGTTTGCCGCAATGTTAACAAGCCCAACAGGCGAGCCAACTCGGCGATCACCCACTGACTTGGCAATTACAAGTCATATATAATAGTATGTCATATATCATGGGCCCTGTATCTATGGGGCACACATGTGGCCGAAGATCAGAGCAATTGTTGCCGCCACTTGTTGCAGGACCACCCAAGCTAAACTCACTGGTAATCACCCACAAAACTGGGCATTATGTCGGTCAGTTAACAACATAAAAAGTCAATAAAAATCCTTTTGACATTTTTGGGCGCGTTTGAGCAAATGCCGACATAATTGTTGTGACAGCCAAAGACACAACACACAACACACACACACACACACAGGACATCGCAGGCAGGACACACAACAGCCTAAGTAGATTATATATACTATATACTTGTATATGGCCTGACAATGGTATAATTAATAGCCTTCGGCTACCCTCTACCCTCTGTCCCAATAAATGCTCACTTACACAGCTCAGCCAATGGGCATTGAGTTCGAGATGATGTTGAGGCTGGGTCTACCTGGGGGAAAGTGTTTTTCCTGCTGTCGGCGCGACTGAATTGCATCAAAGAGCAAATGCAGCCACAGTTGCCACAGCTACAAAGATACAAAGATACATAGTCGTTGCCCAGATATCCCATGGCTAAAACGTTAAGTCATCTTGCCGATCCTCAAATTGTCCAATTGTCCGATCCGATCTATCTGCTGGATCGTTTACAGGAAGTCTTGCTGTGTGCATAAACATTTTGACACTAAGAGCCTCTCTGCAGCATTTGTCTCAGCCATAATAAGCAGAAACTCATTTTGGCCAGGTTTGAAATCGGAATCGGAATCGATTTTCTTTCATTTCTTGGCTCTAAGCCTTTTATTGCATTCGCCACACTTGCCGCATTTTCTTTGATATTAGATTTGTTGTTGTTGTTACTGTTGTTGTTGTTGCCGCACCCACTAAGCGTCTTATAATGGCCCGCAAAGCGGAACTATACTGATAATTCATTATGAATGTTCAGACTTATGCCAATATATATTACATATGACCAAAAGCTGAGCCCATTGCAATTTGTGGTTGGAGAAACTTTGTGGCCAAGACCTAATCTCAAAATAGCGCAAGTCATAAATTTGTTCATTAATATACACTTTATTTTACAGATTATTGGAGCATTTGCAATGCCACCTAAAACCCAATCAGCAAATCATAAGTACTTATTACAAGCCCGTCGATTAAGCTAGAAACCATTATACTTATAAAATGGATGATAAACTAAATAGTTCGATACCACAGTTTTCCTCGAATTTCCACGCTTGTGGGCGGAATTTTCCAATGCACTTTCGTCATAAATAGAAATTACTGTGGAAATTTCAGCATCCTAGCTCTTACCACCGTGCGATAATTACCAATCAGTCAGGACAAACTGTTTTATATATATCGATAGCACGAGTATTTGTTCCTTAGCTGTTTTCAAAATGAGTTTAAAGCCAATTGGTTGGTAAACAAAAAAGTTACAACAGTTTTTCTCGTATCTTCCGCCTTCAAAACTCCCGCCTTAGTATGATGTCGATGATTGCCAATACGTCAGCCAGGGCAAGCTCTTCTACATATATCGATACATCGATAGTAACATCATCTGATAAGTCAATCTAGCTGTCATCAGGAATGAGTTGTCAATTTAACTTTCAGTAGAAATAAAAGTCATATAATTTGTAATAAAATGGAAGATCCGTGGAAGAGTGGTGACTTTAGATGTGTAAGTTGTGCAATAATAGCCAAGGCTGCAGCTAAACTTAAACCCATCCCGCAGAGCACAGTCCTGGCCGTAGAGTGCACTGGGGCCGTTGTCATCGGCGCTGACTCAACCAATAGCCAATATATACCCGGCCACAGCACTGACAGGATGGCACGCCTGACCACGAAGATATACTGCTCCGGCAATGGATCTGGGGGCACAACTCAGGAGTTGGCCTCTCAGGCGTCCTCCAAGCTGGACGCCTACGCGATGCAAATTGGCCAGCCTATGCTCATCCACGATGCGGCTATGCTGTTCCGGAATAGTATCTGTGAACGCCGTTGTTCTCAGTTGGCCACAGAAAACAGCTTCATTGTGGCTGGGTGGGATGCCTGGAAGGGCGGGCAGGTCTACTCTGTGGCAAGGAGTGGCTTCCTAGCCCGGGAAGAGTACTCCCACGCCGGCTCGGGCTCAATCTCTATTAGAGGATATGTGAATGTAAACTTCCGCCAGGGGATGAGTAAGGAAGAGGGCTTGGAGTTTGTGAAGAACGCTATGCAGCTTGCGATGGAAAACGATACGCGATCGGGAGGGACGCTACAAGTGGTCATTGTATCGCAGGATGAGGATGAATTTCACACGTTCCAAAGGGATGACAACGAGGTCCTGCAGGTTGTCGACAACCGCACAGAAAGACGGTGACTCGTGTTGAATATGAAAATATTTTAAGCTAAATTTAATTACTGATTTATAAATAGCCTCCAAACATACAAGCTTGTCAATCTTTACAATGATAACTTTGTATTGAAACTGTAATAAAATATTGATATTATAACCAACAATTATCCTGCATGGCCATTTGCTTCCTGACTGCTGACCTCCTATTGTATTCTCCTCATATATTACCCTTGCTCTATTATACAATTTCGAGCTTTTAATAACCTTTATACTATGGTAACCTTGAGAAACGCATTTCTTTCTCTTGCTCTAAGAAGTACTACTCTAAACTCAACTAATCTCAGCTGCATTACCATCCGACCAAGTCCAGCCATATCGAATCCTGAAGGGCACACAGAACACACTTAAATATTAAACAATTTGCAGGTTTTTGGTATGCTACAAACAGTCAAATAAAATTGCAGATGAATAAAAAGTAAGAAACAGGCAGAAAGACATTTTGCAGAATATGTTTCTGTGGTGGGACTCGAATTTGGAAGGGACCAAGACGAGGACAGCTCCCTCGTGCCCCCCAATCCGCTGCGACGTCTTCTGTCCAAATCGAAGAGACAGCGACGAGATAATTTTGCAATGCTTATGGCCGCCAATTTGCGGAGGATCGCCGTACAAGGAGCGCACGCAGCGATCCGGCAGAGGAGGCAGTTGAGCTGAGTTGGGTTCCTGGCTGGTTGCATGCCCCAAACACGCACACAGAGGGATTGGGCTGGCAACACGTGTGTGTTGATTGGTTCATAAGAAAACGCAGCCAACAAAAACAACAAAAAGAAATCATTTAAAACAGCAAACGGCGATCGTGCTTAAATATGCCAAAAAAAAACAAAAAAAAAGAAATTCAAAAACTCGAAGAGTCAAGAGCCCGCAAAGGGGCAACAGCAGGCAGGCAGCAGGCAGGCTGGCAGCAGGCAGCAAAACGAGGAGCAGCTCAGACGAAGTGCAGCCATGCCAGCGATAGCTACAACTATATAAAGGCCCAAAAGGAGCTCTGGCCATCCAGCAACGAGCAACGTGCAACGGCAACGGACATTGGACGTTGTTGGACAATGAACGAGGAGCGTGGAGCGTGGAGCGAGGGACGAGAGACGCGGGGCACCCAGTGTACCCGTGAGGCAGACAGGATCAATATAACAACAACGTCGTTTCGGGCTTGTACATAATTTTGCATTTTTTATAGGATCGTGGAAGGGAACAAAATGTCGGTTACGGCAAAAGCCATTAAAGGCAGCAGCAGCCGGCAGCCCACAGTGGCACAAAAGCATAATACCACTCATCAAAAAATTCTAGTTTTCTAATTGAAGTTTTAGTTTTTATTAAAGCACAAATTGTACATTCATAATGCATAATCAGTGATTAGTAAAGTATAATCTGTGATTTACTCAGGAGATACGTCATCCCTTAGCAATGCTTGAAGTGTCCCCAAAGCATAGATCTGTGATTAGTTAACCTAAGCTCGACTTTGTGCTTAATTTTTCTTTATATTAATATCTCTTAATTCCTTATTATTACCCCAAAGTCCTTTGCATAATGTAAATAATAATGTAAATAGCTGTATATAATGTTTTAGATCATCTAGACATAGTTTCATTGCTTTAATTTCACACTATCTTAAATTGCCTAAATAGATAATAGTATACTAATCAAACTGATATTTCAATTACTAAAAATATAAAAAAAAAAAAAATGGTACAGGCTGTGCCTATAATGCACGAATTGTACCTCATTGTGCCTACAATTCTCTTAGTGAATATGGCAGTCAAACTATTCACCAAAAAATATTAAAAGCTACGAGATTTTCTTATGAATTGTTGTATTTTAGGTAGAGATTAAGATCCATTAAGATCCAGAAGTCGTTCAAAATTTCCAAACATATTTATTTATTATAACATAAAATAATTTATAGATGCAAAGGTATTAAGCCTGAACGCTTCAATATAAATATCATCCACCATTGTTATCAAACATGTTATAGTTCAAGACAATAAATTGAATTGAACTATAATACATTATATTCCTAAAAATTATATTCTAATTAAATGTAAGCAAAGGGCGCTAGTTTATTAAATTATTACCAAAATTAGCAAGCAATAGTTAAATACAGTATTAAGAAATATCAAGATATAGTAACAGATATGTATGTATACTTCTACCATATACTTTCTCGGTTATAAATAACATTCTTGTGGGCAAGAGAGTGAAGCTTAAAATGTTCAATATATTGTAGGATTGCAGATTTAAGCAATATAATTCGAATATTTTGCAAATACAAGATATAAAAGCTTGAGGTTGTCTATAATCTTGTTATTCTATTCAGCAACCTTCTAGGGAAGACTGCTTAAGGCTAATAAAGACAGGCTATCAAAATGGCTAATGGTTTTCTTATTGACACACACAAAAAAACACAGATAACACACATTTACATTTTGCTAACTAAAATATTTGTATTAAAAATATAATTAATTAAATGTTGTGACAGATCTGCTAAAATATATGCAAAAAATTATGCATATATTAGACGAAAATAAAAAGCAATCGACAGAAAAGAAATAGAATAGAAAATAAAAATAGAATAATTAACTGCATGATCAGAGGCATTGGCCCACTGTAAGGGCAGCCTGGTGAGCAGGGGTGGGTTTGCAGGAAGGATGGATGGCAGGAAGATTGGGCTGCATAGAGGCTGTCCAGCATCCTCGCCAGAATCGAGAAAATTAAGAAGCGACGCGGATCTTGAGTTTTATTTCGTTTTTCACTCTTTTTGTTCTTTGTATAATATTTTTGTTGTATTTTTGTTTTGGGTTCTTTGGCTGCCCCTTCTTGAAATGTTGTTGTTGTTGTTGTTGTTTTGTGATCTTGTTATTTGCGACGGTCTACGTCTGCTTTGGTAATTATTATATATGTATGTACGAGTATATAGAGTTGTGGCTGCTGTCGAGTCCACCATGATGAAGATCATTTCAGGTTCTCTTTCACATGTACATGTTGCTGTTGTTGCCGTTGTTGTTGTTGCAAGTTACTCGACTCGCATGTCATGTCCGCGCGCTGGGGCTGTCAACAGCCCCGGGATAAAATGATCAACATTGATCGCATAATGATCAAGCCGCCAGAGCAGCCCCAGCCCCAGCCTCAGCCACAGCAGCCACAATATTTTTAAATGCTTTCAGCTACATTTGGCTCGATAGGCACATTCGATACACAGATACAGATACAGATACAATTGGTGGCTCTGACTGGCACAGATTCAATCATCGAACGCTGAAAGAGATCACTGGGCCAAGACTGAGACGGAGACGGAGACGGCGACGGAGTTGGCAACGAAGTTGGAGGCTTTTGTTTGCTTGTGGCTTGTCTGCGTAGATTGATGATTGAGTGCGTGGCTTGAAGCCCGAACTGGAACTGGTGCAAGGGGGAGCTGGGGCAGCTGGAGGGGGGCTAGCAGGCTGGGTGCTTGGAGCTTGGGGTCTGCTCTCTGGCCAGGCTAAGTAAGCTATTATGCGTGTTTTGAGCTTTGGCTTGCTATGATATTGATCGCCACTTTTGTAGGCCCCGCATAATTTACTTAATTATATTTAATTGAATTTTAAAGCTACTGGTTAAAGCCATCTACAGCGTTGTTTTTGCTCCGCATTCTTATTTCTTAATTGCGTACTCCTCGGGTTGTTCAACTTTCCCAGACGCAGTACTACGTGTCAGGCTGACAAATTTGCGCCTTTCCTTTTGCCCGATGGCAGGATAACAGGATGACACTCGAGGCATGTCGAATCTTTAACTCGGCAGTCGTTTATCACGGCAATAAACGGTCGCTAAAGTCAAACAACTTTGCCGAAAACCCCTTTAAAGCCCCCCCGCCACAATGGGATGGTAAAATCAGGGCGGCACTTTCCCAGGACGCGTGACATAAATCAAAGGACATACAGCCTCGTAATACCAGCCGCAAAAGGGATTTGTTTAGCAAATCCTTTGAGAATTGATTCGTGCACGCTAATAAGCCCAAACAGAAAACTAAATTATGAGCCGCACACCCCTCTCCCTCTCTCCCTTCACACACACACCACAGACAGGGAGCTATTTTGCTCATTTCCGGAATCCGTTGTGTGGTTTTCTAAACCAAATGACATAATCATAATGAGAATGGGAAAGGGAATGGGGAGTGCTGGCAGGGGGAATGTGAAACGGAACAAGTCCGAGGGTCACATCAGCTCCTGGCAGCTATGAATTTCAATTTGCAACTACCCCGCGTTTGCCTTTAAGGGTGGCAATTAAAATGTTTGCGTAACGTTCTAAACAAAATGGCCGCCGCCCCGAACATGGCTATTCGCCTGTCAGACCGCCCCAATCCCCTCTTCAGCAGTCCTATGAACTTGCAACTGTTGCAAGCTGTGCGGGCGATAAGTTGACTAGACGATAAGTGGCCATAACGAAGCCTCGAGTGGTTTATATAGGGGTTTGTCTCGGTCCCAGGGTAGTAAGCCAGTCTGGTTGTACTTGTATTTGTAGGTCGGAGGATAAGGAAACTTTTGAGCTCAGTTTCTGAAAATCTAAAATTAGCTCTCATTTTTTAAAATGAGTCACAAATTAAGTATGGCAGCTCTGCTGAAGCTGGCCATTAAAAAGACATCTATATTCAATTACCAAAACTCAATCATTATCAAAGAAAACTATAAAATCAAAGACCGTAACGCTTTTTAATAATATATATCAAACTCATTGTGAATCATTATTCAATGCACTTTATATATAAATCAAATGTAATGAGTTTTGGTCTACAAATAAATAATCAAAATATTTAAATTAAAAGCAACAATATATTAATTAAATTGATTTAAATACCTAAAAATCAAGCACGTTTATATAAAAACATAACTTTTAAGCTAATTTATTTAAACATTGTTAAGTTGAACATCTTAATAACGATTTTATTGGTATAATGGGAAAATATTAATATAAGAATATATATTAATATTATTATTTGGGTATAAAAGTTACATAGTAATATTTTTAATAGCTATAATTTTTTGATTAAAAGTTCTATGTATATACTTAGGCAGAAAAGGCTATGAAGTCTGAACTCCTTATTGTAATTAATATTAGGACACACACAAATACACATAATTACTTTACTGTGAATAAATGAAATGAAATGAAATAGTAATGATTATAAAATGATTATAATGTTTTTATTTTATACTAGCTTATACCCGCGGCGTTGCTCGCATTTCCTAACTATATTTATTTAAATTTTGATTCTTATAAATATTTATTATGTCGATCGAGGGCACGGTAAAAAAATTGCTATGAAACTTCCTTCCCCACACACTTACACACTTACACACACTAACACTCGTGGATATTATAGTTTTTATTTAATGTAAAATTATACTCATGAATATTATCATTTTTCGTTTATGAGTGGGTGGTTGTGTGGGGGTGGTGATGACACAACAAACTATAGCTATAAACATTCCCTGGACTTCAAGGAATATATTATAAAAGATTTCATCAAGATCCTTTAAACGGTTTTCAAGTTTATCGCGAACATACAGACAGACATTCTCTTTTATATATAGATATTATTTAATTCAATAATATTGATAAAGTGTTGAATAATTTTAAAAAAAACAGACTAATGAATTCATTTTATTTGAGGGAAAAAAAGGAAACATTTATTGTACTTTTTTGTTGTTAAGATATTCCTTCTTTTTTTTTGATAAACTTATTTTTATTTATTTTTTATGCTACGTGTTAATTAAAGCACTTTCATAAATATCTCGGGCAAGGAACAGGTAAATGCGGGGGTCTAACAATGTATTAAATCCTTTACCAGATTTAATAAAGCTTAGCTTAATTCTAACAACCTTTCTGCAGGCATCCTCCCAAAAATCCAATTATCCGATGGATGCTGTCCGACAAGCCTTCTTTTTAAATACGGCCTTGCTAGGCGAGTAGCCAAGGAGTTGGAGTTAAGATATTACATATATAATCTAATTACATTTAATTCAACCTGAGCACTACTACCTTTTTGGCAGCTTAAGCTACTAATGTAAGGTCAGACAGGCTAAATATTTGAAGCAAAATCAAGTGTCAGTTGTTTATTCTATTCCACTTATATATTTTTTTAAAATATATTTTTATATTATTTTTGCTCAAAATAAAACTTACTTTGAATATATGTTTTGCGTAGGAATCTTACCCAATATTGTTGCATATCCTTATAAAAAGAAACCCAGAGGAACCAATCAAGGCCACAAAAATGTATGGCAAATTATTGCTTAAGTATCTTTGGCGCAATTCCATTTTGTTAAATTAAATACAAACTAAACACTTTGAATTATATTTTGCAATTACTCTGGACAATCGCAGGATATGTGAAGATAGTTTGCAGTGCTTAGAAAGAACAAACTGAAGAGGGAAGCGAGAAGCGAGAGGAAGCTATACCTTTAAATGCCTGTTTATTCTTCCTGTATCAGTCATTTGTAAATTAGCTCTAATCATAACCAAAAATGGCGATAAAGTATCTTCACAGATGCCGAACCTTTCATTTTATTTGAAGCTGCCGCACCCATTGGAATGCCAATAGGCCAAAGCTGAAGATTGTTGTTGTTCCTGTTACCAACTGGCGGCAGAGATAAATGTCCAATAAATTGTTGTCAAATGTCGCGCACCCCGTTGATTTTAATGTGGCTTAAATAGGATAATAAAACTAACCACAGAAGAAAGAGTGAAGACGGCCAACAAACTGGCCGAAAACAAGCCACAGACAGAGGCCACAATTTATTGTTGCCTTGTATATAAAATAGTGCGTTTTATATACCCACACACACACACACATACGTTACACTTGGTGGTGCTGTGGTGCAGTGGTGCACAGGTTGTTCAGGTACCGCAGCGGAAAACCAATAACTTTTCCACGGGCAGAGCAGCCAAGCGGAGCAGAGCAGAGCAGAGCAGCTAACAGGTGCTTATCGTGTGGCATCGTGACATTTTATTGGCTGCCCCAGCGGCTGTGATGCTTATCAATGACCCAATGGAGAGCCAGCTGGCAGGAGGGGGACCGAGGAAAACTGTGACGGCAGCAGCTGACGCAGGGAAATGGAGTTACCCCCGAAGGCGACCATTGACCATATGGAAATGAAGGTGCACATAAACAAGGTTTTATGACTGACCAGGCTGACAGTTCGTAAAACCAAAAAAGAAACAGTCGCAGCTAGAGCTGGGAAACCATCGATAGTCCTGCCTTTCGATAGTTCCGATAGTTATACTTGGAAATAAGAGTGTTGCTGCTTACTAGCTTCGTTAAGGGTAGCTTAAAGTAAATTAAAATGTATTATTAAGGCTGTTTTTGAAACTTAGAGTATTGATAAGCAACATTTTTATTAAAATAATTTCAACTTGTATAAATCAAAATATTCAAGTCTTCATTTTATGTCGGGAATCATCTTCATACATAGAAAGCAAACATAGCTCTTTGAATTTATTATGATCTGTTTAAGCTGATTCTTCTGAAATACACTATTGTTATGGTAACATTAACTACTATATCTAAAGGAGGAGTTATACGATATGGCATTATCCCACATATGTGGACTATCGTTATCGAATTCAACCCTACAAAATTCTTATTGTCGATATTGAAAAGTTCTATATGATATCAGACTCGTATGATAAAATAAGACTTCATTTAACAAAAAGGCAAAATTAATGAACATTTCATAGACTTTTCTGCCCCTAAACTTATTAGCCCATCCCGCAGCTTATAGGATCGATTGTAACAAGCAATCTCGATAATATCGATAGGCTTTCCAACTTTTTGCTTCTTAAATTGTTCTTTTAAACTTATTAATCTATCCGCGCAGCCTATAGGATCGATTATAACATGCCATCTCGATAATATCGATAGGTTTTCCAGCTCTGGACGCAACTGAACTTCACTTCTTTGGAAATTTACATGTTGCCTCTTAAATTGTACTTTTAATTAATTTTCTTCTATTTCATGAGCAAACGCACGCGTTTTAAACTTATTAACCCATCCACGCAGCTTATAGGATCGATTATAACTCGATAAAATCGATAGGTTTTCCAGCTTTTTGCTTCTTAAATTGTTCTTTTAAACTTATTAATCCATCCACGCAGCTTATAGGATCGATTGTAACAAGCAATCTCGATAATATCGATAGGTTTTCCAGCTTTTTGCTTCTTAAATTGTTCTTTTAAACTTATTAACCCATCCACGCAGCTTATAAGATCCATTATAACAAGCAATCTCGATAATATCGATATGTTTATCAACTCTAGACGCAACTGAACTTCACTTCTTTGGAAATTTACATGTTGCTGCCTAAATTGTTCTTTTAATTAATTTTCTTGAATTTCATGAGCAAAGCGCACGCGTTTTGAGCAGTCAAAACAGTTCACAACAAACAGCAAAGGAAACAAAATATAAGCACCTAATTAATTTGGCCAATTTGTTGCCATACCCAAATCAGCGGCCCGCTGGGAGTTGATCAATTAGCCATGGGTGTCGGAGTCAGTGTTTAAGACGGTGTTTGGTGTTGGTGTTGGTGTTTGGTGTTTGGTGTCAGTTTCAGTGTCAGTGCCAGTGCCAGTGCGAATGCGACCAGTTTCAGGGATATGCCCACTTACAGCTTCAGAGGCGCCGCCTGCGCATTCATATTCACATTCACATTCATATTCAGATTCACATTCAGATTCACATTCAGATTCAGAGTCTCCAACTCAGCTGCAAAATGCTCAATCACAGACCACCCAAAAGGCAGGGCCTCCATTTGAGGGATGACTTTGGATATTTGCGCGTGGGTTAACCAAAAATTAATTAAATCTTTTTAATGATGCCGCTGCGAGTTGGACAGCGCGTTGAGAAGATGACTCTGATGCGTTGGCCTAATGATTGCTTTTCGCACCTTTTTATGTTGACCAGTGCCAGGCGGTCTGTTTTTTTATTTGACCGCATTTATAATGTAAATATTTTGACTCATGCAAATTGCTAAGCAGCCCACTGAAATTATATAACTCTCCGAGCAGGGGCTCTGCTCGGGATTCTGAACTGAAATAAAAGGGTTGACAGCCGGGACTGGTCCCAATTTGATAAGCATTTTAAATATTTGCATTGTTTTGTGGCTCTCCTTTCAGATGTGTGCTGGATTCTTAAAGGAATATGACTATTTGACTGAGTTCATACTAAAAAGATATATTAAAATAAAAATCTAAGGCGAATTATATTATATTTTGTACTTTAACAGTGATTAAGCTCGATTTTCCTAGCCTAGCAAAGTTGTAGCATAAAAATTCCTGACTAAAATAAATAAATAAACTGTATCCCAAGTTAGAATGAAATTTTGCTAATGAATTAATTCTTAAGAAGATCAACAGAGTTTTCCATGTAATTTAAATCGGTTCACTTTTGATTAAATTGACTTACAAATCAAGGAGCATTTCAATAAAGTTGGGAAACAATATCCTTAAACCTTTTGTTTTTTTGGATAATTTGCATTTTTATTTAACTTGTCCCTTGAATTTTGGTCATCAATTCAAATTATGTACAGCTCGCTTAAGCTGCTACTAATACTTGTTTAATAAATATACAAAATGCAAATTTTTCACAAGAAATTAAATGAAAAAAAGTAAATTATAATGTAAAATTCATCACCTAAAAATAAGTCTTTAAATATACTATTATAACAACTGTCTCGCCGCGAGCTGACAAGAATAACCCGACTCCGTTTGGGCCACACACTCATTACACACTCCCACTTATTCAACAACAGCTCAAACATTTGCCAACTCTGCAATCTGAGTCCAACCTCAGTCACTCATATCCTTACTGACTGCGTCAAAATTACTCACAATTCTAACTTCAATCCACACCTCGCCATCTTAAACCCATCCTCTGAAAATTTAAAAAAAAATCATACACTTCCTAAAGACTCACAAGATTTTTGAATCTCTGTAAATACACTGTAAATATTAGTCATTAATTATAATTTAATAAACAAACTAGATAAGTTAATCCTAAATTTGCACCACAATAGCTCAAGGCCTTGGCAGCCATAGCTTTTAGTTTATTTATAATTTTACATTATAAGTAAACTGTGTATAATAATAATAATAATAATAATAATAAAATCCTTCAACCTTTTTTTTTTGGAAAATTTGCATTTTTATTTAACTTGTCCCTTGAATTTAAGTCATCAATTTAAATTATGTACAGCTCGCTTAAGCTGCTACTAATACTTGTTTAATAAATATACAAAATGCTTATTTTTCACAAGAAATTAAATGAAAAACAAAGTAAATTATAATGTAAAATTCAGCACCTAAAATTAAGTCTTTAAATATACTTTTATAACTACTACATTTTAATGTGCACAATTGAGTACATTGAACATCTTAGTAATATTAATTTTAATTTAATTTCAATTTAAACCAAAAACATGGGTTTTATTGTCTTCCATAAACGATCAACTTTGTTGAGAACTTTCAAGCAAAAAGATCATCCTTTACTTAACTTAAGTTAGCAATTTTTTCCCATCATTTTGTTTGTATTCCCTTGGTTATTTATTAAATGAACAAACTCAGATTCGTTGATGTGTGTCCCAATGGCAACAGCTGCACAAACTAAGGCAATATAAGAAACTATAACAAAACATTATCCTGAGGGAAGATAGCCAATGCCAGTGCCACAATATGACACAACAAACAGCACGCGCACAAAGTTTTTATATGAAGGCAAATTAATTTTCAGAGGCCAAAGAAAAGCAATAGAAAACTACAATAAGAGAAAACTGGCTGGACAGGAGAGGAGGGGAATGCAGTCAGTTGGCCAAAAGTCAACAGCAATAAAAACGCAGCCGCAGCAGCCACAACACGAGCTGACAATGGACACAGGAGCAGCAGCAGGAGCAGGAGCAGAAACAGGAGGCAGGAGAGTCAGGAGCTGCGCGTCACGTTGACAACAAACTAAGGCAATAAAACCAAAATCAGGATAATGGCACAGCCGTTGCCGAGGCAGCCAAGTCGATGTCAGCAAATTAAATAAATCCCCCGGGCGGCAGATGTGCAGGAACTAAGGCCGAGCACAGGCCATTGGAAAAACAGGAGGCAGTAGGCAGGAGCCTTATCATTAGACCTTGCAACAAATGACATTCCGAGCTATAAAATCAATTACATAATGACAATAAAAACACAGGGAGACAGCGCGAGAGAGAGGGCTATAGAGTGAGATAGAACAGATTTGCCTTTAAGTATTTTGGCTAACAGAACATTTGGCCAGAGCTGAAGACAATGCCAAAAAAAAAAACATGCACATGATGCCGAGTCAGGACAATTGACAATGCCGTGTTTTGGCCCATTTTGACTTCTGTGCGGTTAGGGGCATAAAAACCAAATGCATATCCTGTTGCAAAAACTGCAGACAATAGCTGTGGCAGGCGCAGGAGCTGTGCCCAGGATGCAACACAGCAGGACGCGTGTTTGTTTGCAGCACAAAAAACAACAAAGCCATTTCTGCCACAAACTAAACAAATTTCAAACAACACTGCTGTCTGTGACACTTGCCAGCCGCCAAGACTTCCCGGAACCCCTCTCCGTGCCGCTGTTTTGGTGGTATTAACCAACTCCAGACTCGACTTGGCCAACAAGAAGTGCCCGCCGACTGCAAATTGAGTTTTTCTACACAATATATTCAGAGTCCTGCTTGGGCTAAATTGTTGCGTGACTCAAATGTTTTCATCAATAGTAATTTGCCGTATAATATGCTTCAGGTATTAAATTATACCACAAAATTCAGCTATGAGTAATGCCCTGCCAAAGGATTTCCAGTCTGCCCTCCAACCTCCCCCCAGTTACTGTGTCTGTGTCGCATTTCCCTTGTAGTTTAGTTGGCCAGCTTTTCCACCAACATGAGAAACTGAAATGTCAAGAAATTTGACAGGCAAATGATTGTTGGGCAATAAACCTAATATTTCTCAGTGTAATGGGGCGAAAAGGGCAATCCAATTTATAAAGATCCATGCAAGGATATTCCATACACATTATACAAATTATACGAATTGTTTATGGCAGTTCAAACTGTTTATAAAATGGTAAAAACTTTCTAGGTAATTGAAGTTAAGTGAACTATTTTCAAATCAAATTCATAATTATACGCCCTTATTCTATACTTATGTACATATATCCAAATTATACGAAGAAATTATAGAAATTATCTCGGGAGCTCAAGCTATTTAAAAAGTTTGCAGGCAATTGAACTTAAGTGAACTCATTTCAAAGTTATAATTAATATGTTACGGCTAAGCCCCTATTCTAATTAATTAATTAAAGCTAATTTCTTTTTTGGTTCAAGATTATTATATGTTTTATTGTAGAACTTATAATATTTGCATAGGAAAAATAATTAAGTATTCCTTTTATAAAATAGGTTTTAAAGTAGAATTTATATTTACCTAAGAAAAACAAGTAAGAATGCTATAGTCGAGTATACCCGACTACGAAACTCCCTGTGCCCAGGTCTCAAACTTCCAATCACATCTTCGTCCACTTACTCAAACACACACACATATACATACAATGCCGCACACACACGAGCCACAGCGTAAGCGAGGCATTTTAAGTGGCGGCTGTGCTTCTTCTTCCCCCAGTGCTGTAGCACTGAATCTTCGTTTGTTGAATAACATCCGTGTTTATTATCCGATCGACTTGAAATTTGGACAGTAGTTTAAGAGTGCCTAAAGTATTATACATGCCGAATCCCAAAGCCATTTCTTTAAAATTGTTGATATAAAACGTTTTTATCGATTTGCGGGGCTACGGGGGGGAGATATCTGAAATTAAAATTGAATTGAATCAAACTTGATCTGCGTATGGTATACAGTAGCCTACATTCCAAATTTGGTGTCTCTAGTTCGCATAGTTGCTAAGATCGACGCGTTCATCTGGACAGACAGACGGACATGGCCAAATCGAAATCTCCTTTGATACTGATCAGGAATACATATACTTTATAGGGTCGGAGATGTCTCCTTCTGCCTGTTACATACATTTGCACAGGCTTAGTACCCCCTTTTTACCCATTTTATGGCTACTAGGGAGTAATAAATAAATATTCCGTATATAAAATGTTTCATTGTTAAATTCAAATTTTAAAATATTAAATATTCCTTCCCTATATAAAATCTGTCGAGCCCTATTATCAGCATAACTTATTCGATTATTTTAATAATTTATTTTATTTTATTTATTTATAGAATGTGTGTTTATTTATAGATATATATAATTGTAAAGATGATATAGTCTAGTACTGACAATAATTTATTTATTTAATATTATTTATCCGCCCCACAACTTGTCATTAGAAGTCTGATAAATGGTTATTAAACTAACCAAATTTCTAAAGACTAACTTTGAATATTTGTAGCTTATGCATTTCATTTTCATTTGTTTAGTATAACTTTATTTTTACTTAAGTGAATAGTGATTTAACTAAAAAGCTTTAGCCCTGAGGAAACTAGGAAATATATCAATAAATATCATACATCAAAATTTGTGTAACGTTGAGCACTCGAAATGTGTTCAAATTTGCATTTCTATAGCCGCAAAGGCAAAAAAGAAAAAACAAATTGGAGCCTCTGGTTTCTGCACTTTTACGATGTTTTCAACACAAACCAATCAATTTTATAACCCAGCTTATTAATAAAAATAAAAAAAAACTCAAAAGCAAATATTAAAATGCCCATGAGGATCATAAACAGAAGATATATGAGGCCCAATCAACCATTAACATGTTCACTAATTTTATGAGCCATATTATAAACGTCTTGAGATTTTCTTTTCATTTACATTTATTTTATCTTTTCTTTATTTTGGCATTGATTGCCTTTGTTTCTGCCAGCTTAAAACTTGAAATCGACCATAAAATATCCGGTCGGGAACGTGAAGATTATAAAATTTTATGCGCAATTGGAAACAGTTAACAGCAAATTCTCAGATATATATACGAGTCAAATCTAAAGCTCATTTCAATACAAAAGCCGCGTGCAGTTTCAGTTTCGGATCCACAGAACCAAAGAAACTTGTCAACAATATTTTACGAGCGCGGCGAGATTTTAATACTCTATAACCAACAAAATTGAGGGAGTATATGCGGTATGAAGACAGACTGTGAACGATAATTTAAACTCAAATTATATGAACTATGTACTTATTTTATATGTTAAATCGAAAAAAAAATGTAAAATTTATGTTATAAAATATGTTTATTGGGGGTTTATGGGGGGGAAAAAAAAAAAAAAAAAAATGCAGTCTTTGTTTTTGACTATTATGTCGACTCTCCCATCACAAAATATCAGAAAATCAGATATCTATGTCAGAAAATCAGATATCTGTATTCCCAGTTATATCCAAGCTTAGCAACTAATAAATTTATTACTTATCACTTACTTTCTAAGGACTCTAACAGTTATTAATCATGCTCAGCTTATATGAATGAAATAAGCACATTTTCTATGATTATCAACTTATGAATTGTGTGCAGTTATGCATGCTTCGGTTTTATGATTAATTTTGTGCAACATTTTGTGGCCTGGAGTCACCAAATTTGGTATGCATGCTGGTTGCTAACTGCTTTAGCCAAGTAGAGTAGATTTCAATGCCCGCCCCGCCGAAATCTAGAAAAAACGCATATCTTTCACATTTTCATAGCTAGAGTCAGCAAATTTGGGATGTGTACTTTAGATAACCTCCTTGAAAGATTGCAACAACAAAACTTTTGCCAGCTCCTTACGCAGCCACGAAAATAAGCAAAACACGGCGCACAGAGTATAGCGCAGTCATAGTTTAAGCATATAATGCATAATATCTGCATAGATTGCTGTCTACTAAATTTGATACAAGAACTAATTAAGACATCCTTTAAAAACAGGCTAAAAACTTTATTTCTTTAGGTATTTTGTCTCTTGTTATTGAGAGCAGAGTATATCGCAGTCGGTAGCTATTCACTGCAACATTTTTACTTGTTTTTAGTCATTTTTTGGTCAAAATGAAAGGCTGTAAAATCGAAAATCGTTAAATGCTTAACAAAAACAACAAAAACAGCAACAACAAACGACGGCACCAGCTGCGCCTCATGGAGGAGCCACAAAATCGACGACAGCCATATTGAAAAGTCGACGACGATGGCGACGTCGACGTCGATGGGGTCGGGAACGGAGGCAAAATGGAGTTGCCCGGGGGTTTCGGCCACATGGAAAACCATAAACATAAATAATAATACAATATGTATTATATGGCCGAGTCGGTTGGCCGATGGTTCGATCTCACATCTACATATCATACATATTTACTCGTGTGTATAAACTGGGGACTCGCATTTAATTTATGATGTTTCCCCGCATTTTTTGATTGTGCACAATACAACAAATTTGATCGTCGAACGCTTTGTAAATGATCGATGATTGATTTGTTGACCGGGTCCAAGCCAGGGACGGCCCGGGCCGGGCCGGGACGGGCCAGATCAGGTCCGTTGTTGCCATTGAATACTTAAACAGCAAATTACATGGCCCATACTTTGCATTAATGTGCAGCCCGAAACGGTAAACGGTAAACAGCAGCTGCAATTAACTCGAACTCTGTTGGCCCCAACTGAAGCTCTGTTTAATATGGCGTCTGGCCATATGTGCTGCAGATCCTAATTTTGTTTAACGCTATAGAGACGTTCCAGCCCCGAGCAACTGAAGCTGAGAGCTCCAAAAACGATACCCGAACAGACCATAAAAAGAGCACACACAAAGTTTATGAATATGCAAGAGAGTCGGGGCGTGGAGCTTCTAAATAGGAACTGGCCAAACAGACTACGACTCCAACTCCGACTCCGACTGCAACTGCAACTGCGACATGGCCTCCAGCTACACAGACTCCACAAATGGCAGCTGGCAGTAATCCCCGCACAATGGGTTAAACAATTCAAGCTGCCACCCATAAATATCATGCACCTTACAGTAACCATGTGTATCTTTACGATACACGCTTTAGAACAAAGGTATGCTTTGCCTTCAAAGTAGGCAAGCCTTCTGATAATTCTAGAATTTGGGTTTTATAACGCACTAGACAAAATAAATTAAATTCAAGCCTGTTCGCATTTCCGAGTACTTTCATCCCGAATCGTTTTGGATTTAACTCTATCAAGTTATGTTCGAATAGTTTACTCTTAACGTCCTCAAAAGGAAATCTTTTCAATACCAAAGATTCCAGCAATGGGAAATCTTTTCAAACCAAATATTCAAGCGAATGAAAATCTCTTTAATATACAAGTGATTTTCTGAATTAGGAAGATCTTTCAAAATCTATCCTAAGCGCATTTAGCATTTAGCATTAAGGATCGATTTTGAAAGAGATTCCTAGTTCAGAAAACCACTTGAATATTTGATTTCAAAAGTTTCGAATCGGAAATGAGTGGGAATGCGATTGGAAATAGGAAGAGGACTAGTTTTAAGAAACTAAACAAAGAACAGGACAGGTGAAATGTTCTTAATAGCTAACCCATCCCTTGAAATATTTCCCTATCGGTAGATCGGGAGGGTCCCGAAGAAATTTCGGTACCGCGGTACTACCGAGCCTTCATCTCTAGTTGAATTCAATGCGTTCTTTGGCAAATCTTCATATTTTGCCCATTGTGCCAGGCCTGCTGGCTGCTTCATCTCAAGCTCCATCTCGAGTTTCCTTTGCGGCACTCCATTAGCCAAATGCAGAGTTCCCACTTTCAGTCGCTGTCTGATAAGCAAAGTGGAAGTGGAGCTCTTATAAAAAAAATGTATAATTTGCTGTCTTTTGGTGTTGATAAATGCTATCGTTGGCTGTTTTATTTTTTTGGCAAATGTGCGGCGCCCTCTCTTCCCATATCGGTTGCCGCATCGGAGGATATTTTATAAATGATGTGCCGCATCCTGGCATCAAACAAATTACAACATTTTCGAACCGTCATGCTGTGAAGCATGCACAACACACACAAAGACACAAGAACAGACAATTGGAAAACACATTAGGGCAATCAAACAACCAAAAATTGAATTTGATAATGTGTGTGTGTGTGTGTGTGTGTGTTGCCGCAGGGGATGGGGCAACGTTATGGAGGAAAAACTAAAACCGATGTTCTCTAATGCCAGTGGCCATAAATTTCCCAGTTGTTGCCGATGCTGCCGGCTCGAAATGAAAACCCTAAAAACCAATCGCCGTATATAGTATCTACGTACTTATGTATCTTCAGCCAGTCAGAGCGGGATTACATGCGATGCGCCACGAGATGATGAAGCAGCAAAATTTCGAAAATGGACGTACAACACGCAATCCATCCAAACAGCAGACTGTGTTTGTGTGTGAGTGTGTGTGTGGAGTGTGTGTGTTGTGGAGGGGCGTTGCAATATGCTGCTGTCTATGTGCGCCTGCGGCAGCTGCGCCCAAGTGCTAATAATCTCATAGTTCTGCGCAAACAATCAATAGATACAAAACTCATAGATACAGATACACACATAGACAAGTAGATACGCAGACATGGCGCTGCTGGCTGGAAAATTGAAAACCGTATTAGCTGCATTATCCATTTGTTATAATTCTCGAGCTGCCGCTGCTTGTAATCGCCGCATTAATGTAATCTCTTGCCACAAAAAGAGCCGCCCTCAATGTTGGTTAGCCTTATTCTATACCCTTGCAGAGGGTCCTAGTTATAATATTGTCACGAGATGTGATTTCATTTACATATAGTCATAAAATTCTTGATCTGGAACAATGTATCTTATGGCTGCCATAAAATACACTGAGAAATAAATGACATAAAATGAAGAAAGTCGCCAAACTTTGGTAGCCAAAGGCAGACAGACTTTCTTTCTGCATTTAAGAAATATATTTCTTAAATTGAAAAAAAAATGATATACCAAATAGAAATATATTTCTTAAATTGAAAAAAAGGTTATACCAAATAGAAACTATATCTAACATTAAGAATAATATTTATTATATTTTGTTTTTATACTATTAATTTGTTTTATTTTCTGAATACTATGAAAAATATGTTTCTTAAATTAATATAAAAATGTTCTACTTAATGAATATAAGAAATATATTTCTTAAATTGAAAAAAAGTTATACAAAATGTAAATATATTTCTTAAATTGAAAAAGAAGTTATACCAAATAGAAACTATATCCAGCATTAAGAATAATCTTTATTATATTTTATTTGTATACTATTTATTTGTATTTTATTATCTGAATACTATGAAAAATATGTATCTTAAATTAAAATGAAAATGTTCTACTTGATAGAAATTATATCTGATTTTTAGAAATAATCTTTATTATATTATTATTTGTATTTTATTATCTGAATACTACGAAAAATATGTTTCTGAAATTCAAATGAAAATGTTCTAGTTAACAGAAATTTAATCTATATTATAATAATCTTTCTTACACTTTATTTCATATTTTTTTTATTTATTTATTTAATAATAAGTGGGCTTAGTTTAAACTATGGCCAACCTTGGAATAAATAGCACTGGCTGCTTAGGCCTTCGGCTATGTAAATGTCTTAAGATTAGGTGGAATATTTCATATTTTTATTTCATTTTTTTTATATTATTTTCTGCATTTTGTGGCATTTATTCTGCTGAGTGTAGGAAGAATCTGTTTTGAGTTGTTGTAAAAACAACTTTTAGTCGGGAATGGAACTCTTTTTCCATATGAAAATCTTCTTACTTATAAATTATTGATACGCAAGTTTCTAGTTTAGACCGTATCGTATAGCTGCTAATTGTATTAAGGGTATTAAAGCTTCGGCGTTCCAAAGAATATCTGTTCTTGCTGGTTTCCCATTTGCGTGCTATTTGCCTGGCGGGAATTGCGGCCTCTCCGGGGTTCGAATCTGATTTCGAACGCGAAATGTTGCCCGTTGTCATCGACAACCTCCTCGACCTCCATTTCAATTTGGATCTCTGGCTGGCTGTCGGATTTTGCGCTTTGGGGCTTTGTTGATTTTTGGCTTTATCTTTTAATATGTACAAAATGGCGTGTCAAATTTTTACAATTTTTCAATCAATTTTCTAAAGCGTTTTTGCACCACAACGAGAGATTAAATCAAGTGAGAATGCAATAGTAGGGAGTGCTCGACTAGAAGATACCCTGTACCTTACACGCAGCGCATTCTGATATCTACAATCGACTTAATAGGAAATTTCTAATTTCAAACTTTTTCAAAATTAAAATTTTTAAAAATGCAAATTTTCGAAAAAGTTAAAAAAAATGTTTTATGAATAAGATACAAATGCCAAGTCAAGAGCTCAAAACATAATTAAAAAGCCATTCCGTATGGAAATCGGTTACGTTTTGAAAAAGTTATGGGAGCTGGTAGGTTAGGAGGTACTTTGGTGTTTATAAACTCCCCGATTCGAAATATATATATATTTTTTAGCATGCATTTTAGCTCAGAACCAAAAGTTGAATAGTGAAATAGTTTTTCTTACTAATTGTTATGTCTACAATCAATTTAAAGTCAAATTTCAAGATTTTTTATTAAAAATTTTCTATTCAAATCAATTTTTCTTTTTAGAATATTATTAAAATTGAAATGCCCCTTTCACCTTTCGTCATTCGGCACATGAAGTATGTCTTTTTCTTTAGGTTCTCATAAGTATCTTGAGCGCATTCAGCTGCTACTTCTCAGGGATACTCAGCAGTACTCATGTGAGTATTCAAAGGCAATTAGACGCCCCACTTACTCAGTCAAGCAGCTGTCGCACTTTCACCAACATATTACAAGCGTTTCCGCACTTCCAAGAACCCCCAGCCAGCAGTACTTATATAACTAGCTCATTAATAGCAATAAATGCCTGACAACAACAATTGGCATTCCACACACACACACAACACACACACACACAGCACAACAACATGCAACAGAAGAGAACACAAACCAATGACAAATCCCAACCACAAGGCACATGCCTGTGGACCTGGACCAGGATCTGGATCGAGATCTGAATGTGAATGTGGATGTGGATATGGATGTGGCTGTGGTGAATGTTGCCATTTGACGGCGGCTGTCAGGACAGGGCAGGGCAGGACAGGGCGAGGGCAAGGGCAAGGGAAGGCAGCAACCCCTCGGCTAAGCCGCCTTAGTTTCAGCCCCGAGCTCGGACTCAACCCCTCGTTAGCACAGCGTGTAAATCAGCCAAGTAGTTCTCACATTTTCACACACGCAACGCAATTTTCCGACCACACAACCCGCTAAGAGGAAATGTTACGTCCCCCACCCAGCCCCTTGGCACTTGCCACAGATGCTGATGCGGATGCGAATGAGTATGAGGATGCGAATACTGGGCGCCATTTTGTGCTGAGTGGATTTACGAGTATGTGGCTAGGTTTAAGGGATGAGGATGAGGATGAGAGTGTGGACGTGGATGACATTGACGTTGTGGCAACATTTGTGGTTAAGTATCGGTTACACGTCCATTGACAGCCCGCACATTCGCATGATAAATGCCTTTTAATAATAAAAAAAGAAACAAACCAAAACAAAACAAAACTGATATGGTTTTATGAAACATGTGCGAGTAATTCACAGATAATCGTCAGCACATTGCCCCGCCCTTTGGCATATAATTCAGGATTGGAAACTCATCAGTCAGCATAAAATGGCTGTGTCCTGTCGAATATTACAGACAGTAGGTTGCAGCTACCACAATCCTTTCAACTATTACTCAGTATTACAAGCAAATTACTGGGATGAGAATCTTACCAATGAAAATTAAATTTACCATACAAGAAAATCTTTAAAAGGAAATTTCATTTCAGATCAATCGATGAAGTTATATTAAAACTCTTGTATTACGATTTGATAGCTAACCTGTCTTAGGATAATGTTATAATAATGTAGGATCAGTTAAAACAATATTGTTTTAGAAAAACTTTAAAAGGAAATTTCATTTCAGTTCAATCCATGAAGTTATTTTAAAACTCTTGTATTTTATGTGATAGCTAACCTGTCTTATGATAGTATTATAATAGAGTAGGATCATTTAAAACAATATGGTTGTAGCTGTCTTACTAAGTTAGAGGTTGCATTTAATTTAAACTTAACTTGTCAAATATTTAACCGTTTTTTTTAAATAAGCAGCATGCTTTTGGTAGCATGATTAGAATTCAGATGAAAATATTTTTAAAACTTGTTGCTCAGGAGATTTTCTGACCGACCGTCGATCAAAGTCAAAAAGTTGTATACAAAAATATAGATAGGCTTATATCCGAATTGATTCAACACAGGGAAAATTGTAGAAAGGCTTACATCGTGATCGATTCTACATATTCAGTAAACATATATATATATTAATTATTATAAAGAACGGCGTAATATCGCCTCATTATAATTATATTAATAATAACTGTAACTCATAAAAAATAATTACGCAGATAAATTCTGAAGATACCAGATCTGATTAGTGACAATATGGAACATAAAAGTCACCGATCCTGTAGATGCTTATTCTTAAAAAAATAAAGTACCACATTGTATTTAAAACCCACTTTTTAAGCCTCCTCCTCCTTTTTCTAAAAACTTCTACTATAGAAAAAGCACCAAGATCAGTTTGGTGACAATATGGAACATTAAAAGTCACCGATCCTGTAGACGCTTAATCTTAAAAACCAAAATACGAAATTGTAACTAAAACCGTCTATTTTAAAGATCCCTCCTCCTTTTTTAAAAAAACTTATACTATAGAAAAAGCCCCAAGGTTCTCAATTGAGGCTTATAATAGTAGTTCTACAGGGAAGTCAAATTTTGGCTCGAGTTCGCCTGATCAGCAAATTGCTCCATTTCATTTTTATTTTTTTGTAAACTCTGTTTGAAATATTTCCGCAAATATCTTTATTGCCAGGCATTTCCAGACAAAAAACAAAAAAAAACAAAAGGAAAACAGCAAAAAAGCCATTCAGTAAACGGGCAAGTTCTTGAGCTCATTCGGCCATGCTGAATTCCAGGCATCATTAAGCAAAGCAACACTCGGATACATAAGGGTCTGCCATGCCGTACCGGGCCATACCCTACCCTACCCCTGGGCAACCGCCCCTGCACACCCGCTAACCGTAACGCAATTGAGACCCAACTGGTCGTTGCAGCGAACTGGTCAAATCGGGACCTGGAATTGGGATGGGAATCGGGATCGGGATCGGGATCGGCTTCGGTCTGGGGGCGCGGAGTGCTGCGCGGAGGCGCTGCTTTCTACCTGCCACGCATTTATTAAACACGATCGGGGGGCATCGGCTGCTCCGGCCAAGACCACAACACGTTTGGCTACAACTTTACTTGATTGGGGCTGGGAGCTGGGGCCTGCGACTGGGACTGGGACTGAGACTGGGACTGGGGATTGCACTTAGGCGTTTACCTGCTGGGACCTCGGACACAGACTGAAATTAAGACCGAGACGTGGGGCAGGGACGGGGTGCTGGGGCTACGCGTGCAGCAAGCAAACGCGAAAACGTTAATTAAGATTATGAAGTCATAAGAGTTGCATGTGTGTGTGTGTGTGTGTGCATCCTTTTGACCAGGGCCTGATAGTTGTCTGCGAACCTTGGACCGGTTTTTCAAGCTGTTGGCCAACCAAGCTGCACGATCTTCACGCGAGTTGATTTTTAAGTCAACAACTTGATTTTCCAGCAATAACAAGATTAAATTATTTAATTTTTTGCCTCATTTGGGCGCACCAAGAACTGGCTGCCTAGGCCGCTCTTTGATTTGCTAAAACGAGCGCCAACGTCGACATCAGGCGACTGCGGCTGCGACTGCAACGTCAACAGCGGCGTCCTAATGGCGTATTATAATTGCCTGGTTGGGCTGAAAGGGGTACGGGTTGGGCAGTGGGCACCCC
Source organism: Hirtodrosophila histrioides (assembly GCA_037075165.1). Lineage (NCBI taxonomy): Eukaryota > Metazoa > Arthropoda > Insecta > Diptera > Drosophilidae > Hirtodrosophila > Hirtodrosophila histrioides. The sequence continues at coordinate 825,242 of JBAMCL010000334.1, forward strand.
CGGACGGACAACGGCCGCTCCTGTCGCAGCTTAAGTGGCTTTTAATGCTAATGTATCGGCCAGCTCTATGCCTTTGCATTTATGGCTCGAACTCGCCTTTCGGCCATGTTAATGAAGTGCAGGCCTAAGAGCCTTTGGCAATTTGAGCCTTTCATCTGATGCTGTTTGCCTTTTATGAGCGCTGAGCATTTTAATTATGATAAAGTTGTAAAATTGCCCCGCTCGATGGACAATCTTTGCCGCAGTTCATTTTGGGGTCACCAGCAACGAGCTGCTCTCAAATTGGCCAAATTACATCAAATGGCTGGCTAATAAATTCATAATTTAACAGACACGCAACTCAGTTATTAATTAGCTTGACTATAAGGCATAGGCGTACACAGGATCTCCGACAGGGGGTATATCCTGTAGCTGAAAGCATATTCTTCAAATTCTGCAACTCTTTTAATAAACCAAAAATAAATACTTTGTTTTAATATATTATTTATATCAATTTTTAACATTTGCATCGAAAATTTTGAATAGAAATGTCAGAAGAATTCTAGCATTAACTTTGCTTTATCATATAGTTAAATTAAATGTTATATTCAATAGTGTTTGATTTTTCAATAATTAGTATTATGTTTAAGTATTATTATTAAACATAATTTTGTAAATAAATATTTTTCAATATTTGATTTCTTTTAAAAATAAATTCAATATTTGATTTATTTTAAATAAATAAATATTTTTCAATATTTGATTTATTTTATTTATAAATCAGAAAACCAGCATTATGATTAGTAACATACAGAATATTATGAAGCACTAGGAATTTATATAATATTTTATTTACAAAGGATAGCACACGTCCTTCTTTACTATTTTTATGAGAATAACTTTAAATGTCATACAAAATATTATCTTAATTCCGGATAATAAGTTCGTGTTGAGAAATTTATTATTATTTATTTGAATTTAAAACATGTTGAGCAAAATATCGTTTGTTAATTTAAAATTCTAGACATTTCGAACATGTACAACTTATCGAATTTCTTAATCGATAAATGTAAGCATTTTTAGTTTTACTTCTAAGCGAGTTGGCAGTTCTATCAAACATTAATGGAATGTGAACCAGAATACAGAATAAGAATATTCAATAAGCATAATTTACAATTTTGTATGTTTAAATACATATATTCTTAAGGCCGACTTACACGATATGACATTTTGCCATATATGTGGAATATCGTTATCGAAATCAAACGTACAAAGTTCTATATTGTGAGATACTTGCTCAAACGATGTGGCAAATCAAAGATTTATATAAAAACGTGACAAAGAAGTTATGATGTTAAAATGTTCAACATTATTTCTATTATTTTACCATACAATAATGGTAGGCTTGATTTCGATAACGATACATTTGAGAAGCTCAATTCATAAATAAGGGATATAATCTGATGAGCAACAAGAGGTATTGATACATATGAAATACATCAAATACTTCGAGCACCATTTCATTCGGTTTTAAGATCAAATTGTGAATTTTGAAGCTGTCTTTATATAAGGTAGCGCTGCGAAATACCTACCATATATTGAAATAACTAAGAAATCTCAGTTGAATGGGGGCTCTGCTCCACTGGGTATACGCCCTTGTATACTGGGGTATGTATGTAGGTGCGTATATGGCTCATTGGTTGCCAGGCATTGGCATTTAACCCTCTTGACGTCCCGCCCACCCCCAGGAACAGCTGCAAATGGCGCCCCGCTAAATGTTGCCATGCGCTTCCGTTTCGTGTTTCGGGTGTTCGGCCATGTTAGTTAGCTCGGGATCGGGTCGGAGAGGCAGTTAGGGATAGTTTTAATTGCTTATAGCGGAAGGCAATGAAGCAATGCGACAGCAGGTAGCAATAATTAGGCGCCAGGGTGCGGAGAGCCATTAACGAGGCCCGATTTCCTTTTCACCTACCCCCGTGCCGGCCGTGCCCAACTGTGCCAACCTAATGAAAATATAACTAAGAAGCATTGCGTCTTTAACCATTTTCTCCCCCCTGTCTCTGCCACCACTCCCCTGGCTAATGAATTATGCAGCGCCAGCGAATATTAATTGCAGTCGTCTCTTTCCCGCATTGCGTGTGTATGTACGAGCATTTTGAATGCCCGGCGGGCCAAGTTTGTTGTATCATTCAATTTGTTGGCTTCTCCTGGCCCTCGCCCACTCTGGGAACCGAGCCTGCCCTGTTCTCCTCCCTCCGCCTACACAGTGGGCGTATCGTCTGGGCGTGAGCGTTTTCCGCCTATCCGCAATTTCAAAGTTTAAATTTTCAACTTAACCTTTGAGCTTTTCCGTTTGCCATGTGGGCTGCTCCGCCTCGGTCCGCCCCTACTCCGTCCAGCTCCGGCCTAGGACTGGGACCGGGGCCTTGGACCTTGCGCATTTTGCAACCTCTATTGGATTTTCATTTTCTAATTGAATGGAAAATTTACCAGCTGTTGAAGTCAAGACAAGTGGGCAGAGGGAGCCAATAAGTTTGTGATGGCCAGCGCTAATTGCAAATCGATATTATGGACTTGGGCTTGGTTAACTAAATTCGCACACTTCTCAACACTTACTCTACGTACACAGTCGACCCTCTCTAACAGAAAAGTGGACAAGCCTTGTTAATAGAAACACTACTGCATGCAGTATCTGCATATATCTATGATATTTATGAAGGACAATAAGGATTGAGAAGTAAACCGTCATTTTGTCCTGCTGGACGTTGTCATCCCTTCAGAATGTGTGAAATTCATCCTCATCCTGCGATACAATGACCACATTTACTGTCCCTCCCGATCGCGTATCGTTTTCCATTGCAAGCTCCATAGCGTTCTTCACAAACTCCAAGCCCTCTTCCTTACTCATCCCCTGGCGGAAGTTTACATTCACATTTCCTCTAATAGAGATTAAGCCCGAGCCGGCGTGGGAGTACTCTTCCCGGGCTAGGAAGCCACTCCTTGCCACAGAGTAGACCTGCCCGCCCTTCCAGGCATCCCAGCCGGCCACAATGAAGCTGTTTTCTGTGGCCAACTGAGAACAACGGCGTTCACAGATACTATTCCGGAACAGCATAGCCGCATCGTGGATGAGCATAGGCTGGCCAATTTGAATCGCGTAGGCGTCCAGCTTGGAGGACGCCTGAGAGGCCAACTCCTGAGTTGTGCCAACAGGTCCATTCCCGGAGCAGTATATCTTCGTGGTCAGGCGTGCTATCCTGTCAGTGCTGTGGCCGGGTATATATTGCATATTGGTTGAGTCAGCGCCGATGACAACGGCCCCAGTGCACTCTACGGCCAGGACTGTGCTCTGCGGGATGAGTTTAAGTTTAGCTGCAGCCTTGGCAATTATTGCACTACTTACACATCTAAAGTCACCACTCTTCCACGGATCTTCCATTTTAATAGAAACTATATGACTTTTATTTCTACTGAAAACTAAATTGGCAACTCATTCCTTATGACAGCTAGATTGACTTATCAGATGATGTTACTATCGATGTATCGATATATATAGAAGAGCTTGCTCTGGCTGACGTATTGGCAATCATCGCCAAGTAAGTCTGCAGAGGGTCCCCTAACATATTATAGGCAGGAATGTTTGGGTGCATTGAGAAACTATATTCCATCATTAGATTACGATACCCTGTAGTGTTCGACATATAGTAGGGAGCACTCACAATCTTTCGAAGCAGCTTAGACTGGAAGCGCTGCAGGATCTCTATTTTTGAAGTCGCTGGGCTGAGTAAGCTAGTCCTGCAGGTCCACACAAGTTTCAGGTTAGAGTTGTAGAGCAATTGCTTGTTTTGCAGACTAAGCTGTGAGCTGTTATTCTCTAGATTTGATATCCAGATGCCTATTTATCCATTTAATATGCTCCTTTGCAGTTCAGTCGTCTGTCAAGGGTCAGTCCAATATATCTTCAATTTCGTGCCTCCTAATAAACTGTTCTACTTTCCCGGCTATCAGTAATGTAGCTAGTTGTTGCAGTAAACAATTTCATGCGTCCCTGCACAGGTAAACTATGTATGTTTATTTACAAACACCCACGCGCACACATAACCTCACATTTGTATGGTTGGCATGGCTGTCGAAAGAGAAAAAACCATCATAATTATAATAACATATATTTAAGCTAATAACTGAATTAATTAAAATCTCATTTTTACAGCGGCAGCAGAGGAAATGGAAATGGAAAAGGAAAAGGCAATGGAAACAGAGAATGAGAATGGGAGTGGAAGTGGGAAAAGTGAGCAAACCAACCGAATTTTCCGAGTGCCGGCTAATTAATTTTGGCCCGGGTATAAAACAACACACGGACCTGGCCGGTAAGCCCATAATTAAAAGTCCAAAAGCAGCAGAGAAACACAACTTTTACGACACTTGATTAGGGTCAAGTTATGTTGTGTGTGGGTTTTGTTTTTGGCCGGGTTGCGGAGCTGGTCAAAATGAGCGAACAATATGCAACAACAGCTGCTATCTCGCTCGCACAGACAACTCAGGTACTAATTAATTCAATCTGTGCACTTACAGGCTTATCAAAATGCCGCCGCCAGCAAGCCCCAAGCCCCAAACCCCAAACCCAACCAAAACCCAGCCAACCAATCCTAACCCAAGGGATAACGTTGTTTTGTCATGATTTTTAATTAACTTGAAATCAACTCAACCGCCTGGTAGGGGGGGGGGGAGTGGACAGCAGGCAGGATGGCAACCGTGCCGGGGTCTCTCTATGGGTTACCTCCCGGCTTCTGTGCATAATTTGATTACGGCTTATCGCCATTGCCGGATCTTGTTTAGCTCGTTACGTGCAAGCCGTGACATTTTCACGCAATTGTTGTGTTTGTGTTGTGCCCGAGCAGGGTGTAGCGCTGGGCCCCCCGTCCTCCCCCATCCCCGTTTGGCGCCAAGTTTATTTACACACGCTGGCGTCAGATAATAAATTGGCCAGGCCCGGGCCGGGCACACCCACGCACTTTGCCACGGCAAATGAACAACAAACAGCCACAAGGATAATAAAACGATTTCCGCAACGTGCCATAAAATCCCCCGAGCAATTCAATTCAATCTACAGCCCGCAGGACGAGCCGGGACGATGAGCCAGGAGAAGCCAGTCTGGGCGTAGCAGCAGCTTTTGCCGTTGTCCTTGCCATTTGATCCTTTGCAGCGTCAATTTGTAGTAAAAACACGCGCGTTTTTATTATTCCATCAGGGCAAGGGCAGCCAGAGCGAAGCGACCACAACAACAACAACAACAACAACAACGTTGAGGGGTTGAAAAAAGGAACCCCTAACTTAGGCCCAGACAGACACTCCCTTGTGTGCCATCAGCAAATTAGAAACGTTTAGAGAGCCCAAGGGTTGCCCGCATCGGGCAATGGGGATGATGATGATGATGATGGGACAACGCGATGATGACGACGACGACGATGATGGCGCTGGAAGATGGCCTGGGACGTGGAACGGCTTACCCTCACTCTGCCTCCCTTCCTCTCACTCTGTGTGTGTTTCTGGATCTTTAGAACCAACCCGAACCCAAACTTGTAGCGCCTCCTTGGCCATATTGGCAGGGAAATGGGAAACGCAGAAAGCGTAAAAAGCGAAAAGCGCTTTATTGAATTAAATTTTAATTGAAGGACATGCGCGTGAATATATTTAAGCTCAGTCCTGGCTCAAAATGGGCGCAGGATGCTAATGCCAAAGGTGCCACAAACGAGCCACAAATTTACTTAGCAGAAGTTTAATGTGCTGGCCTCTGAGTATGTACTTAAGATAATGCGTCTTAAGATATTTAATTACTTTCAATTACAAGAATTCTTGGAAAATCTAAGACTTAACATTATGTTAACTTTTAAGTGCAAATTAATATACGTCAGTTTGTTTTATAACTTGAAACTTAAATTCAACATCTTTTATTTACTTATTATACCCTAGCAGAGGGTATAATGTGTAATGGACTGAAGGAGACGTTTCCGACCCAACAAAGTATATATATTCTGAATCAGCATGAATAGCCGAGTCGATATAGTGATGTCCGTCTGTCCGTCCGTCCGACTATCCGTCTGTCCGTCTGTTTCTATGCGAACTAGTTGAAACTTGGCACAGACTCTTTATTTTACTGCAGGCAGTACATATGTCTCTCTCTCTCTGTCTCTCTACCTCGCTCGCACTCTCTCTCTCTGTCTCTCTTTCACTCTCACTCTCTCTCTCTCTCTCTCTCTATCTCTCTTTCTCTCTCTCTCTTTCTCTCTCTCTCTCTTTGTCTCTCTCTCTCTCTCTCTCTCTATCTCTCTTTCTCTCTCTCTTTCTCTATCTCTCTCTCTCTCTCTTTCTCTCTCTCTTTTCTCTCTCTCTCTCTCTCTCTCTCTTTGTCTCTCTCTTTCTCTATCTCTCTATCTCTCTCTCTCTCTCTCTTGTTCTCTCTCTCTCTCTCACTCTCTCTTTTTCTCTCTCTCTCTCTCTCTCTCTGTCTCTCTCTCGTTCTCTCTCTCTCTCTCTCTCGCTCTCTCTCTCTCTCTCTCCTTCCCTCTCTCTCTCACTCTCACACACACACACACTAAAGTGGATCTCCAAAATAAGCTTCTCCTATTCACAAAGTATACCTCCAAAATGATAAATTGTAGTGGGGTCCCTTGAATTTTTGAGAATCGCAGAGAACGGCGATAAAAATTATAAAACTGTTTTGTATGAAAATCTCTGTTGTTTATAAAGATATCCTCACCAAACTCACCCAAACCGAGTCTTTGGAGAGTTTATATATTCTGACCAAATTTGATCAATATCGGGTCACTATATCATATAGCTGCCATAGGAACGATCGGTTGAAAAATGTAATCTGACCAAATTTGGCCAAAATCTAACCACTATTTCTTGAGAATCGCAGAGAAGGGCGATCTATTTCTTTCTCTCTCTCTCCCTCTCTCTCTCTCTCTCCCTCTCTCTCACTCTCTCTCCTTCCCTCTCTCTCTCTCTCTCACACACACACACACACTAAAGTGGATCTCCAAAATAAGCCTTGCTATTCACAAAATATACCTCCAAAATGATAAATTGTAGTGGGGTCCCTTGAATTCTTGAGAATCGCAGAGAAGGGCGATCAAAATTATAAAACTGTTTTGTATGAATAACTTTGTTGTTCATAGAGATATCTTCACCAAACTTACCCAAACCGAGTCTCTAAGGAGTTTATACAATCTGACCAAATTTGATCAAAATCGGGTCACTATATCATATAGCTGCCATAGGAACGATCGGGTGCAAAATGCAATCTGACCAAATTTGGTCAAAAATATTTCATTCAAACTAAGTGAGAGTTTTATTATACTTCAAATAGTTTCCTATAATTTCATAAAAATCGGACTACATCACATATATAGAAGCAATCAGACAAAAATTAAGTTTGTTTAAGTTTTCTAGGGTATATAGCTTCGGCACTCCGAAGATAGCCGTCCTTGTTTTATTTTATTACTAAGATGACTTAGATCACATTTATAACACTAAATTTGAATGGATAGATATATAAGTTATAAGTTATTATAAGGCATGACTGGGTTTCGAACCCGGAACTTTGCTCTGCCAGGCGCTAACACTCTGTCACTCTTCTAATGCGTTAGTAAATATATTATAAGCTGTTGTTTTTGTTAATTAATTGAGCTTTTAATATGCCAATAATATAATTAAATAGCCATTAAGTTTGGTTTTTGTTAAATTCTGATTAATACTTTAACATATTTTCCGGAATTTCAAGTGTCGTCAACCCCACTTTCTAATATTTAGAAAGTTATAGTCAACTAAAGTCAATTTGATTAGCTATAATTTAATTTATTTACTTAATCGTTTTTAATCGTCAATACAAAGCGTAAACTCACAAATATTTATAAGCTGTAAACATTTCATTAATCAACCTATAATCAACCTATAAATTCAAATAAAATTAAATAAATTAATACATTTATTTATATTTCTTTGTGCTGAATCAAAATAGTAGATAATATATGATAATCTGCTACCCAAGATCAAATCATAATCAGAGCTGTATCCTCACTCTTCTTTGCCAACAATTTGAACAATCAATCTATTGAGAAACCATCGATGCGATTAACCCAATCATGAGCTTCATTTGCTACCAACTTGGCAATTAGATCACATAAAAGCCAAGTGCAGTTAGACAATGTTCATACCAGTATTATTGTTGTAGTTGTTGTTGTTGTTGTTGCACCACTGCAATAACAACTGTATGCTGTCCATATAGGGCGTCAGTTATGAGCAACAGCATTTGTTAGGAACAGCAACGATCGACAATCTAAACGATCGAGATCGATTGTAGTTGTACCCTGCACTAACTAAAAGTGGGTGAAAAGAGTATAATAGAGTGCGTATATATAGATATATATATTTTCTATATACAAATAAAACCAAGTCACAAGAAATGTATGTTTCCTCTGTAATTCTCAATCAATTTAACTATTTTTTTCTTCTTCGGGACGAAGGAAATAGGCATTTTAAAAAGCAATTCAGAAACTTTTTCACTTTGTCCTATATAGTATATATAAATATTTAAATAGGCGAAGTAGAATCTTTTCCACTTTGTCCTATATAAAAGAAAGAAAGAAAGTTGTGCACATATCCGATCTCAGTAGGCTTTTCCTGTCAAGTCTATTTGTACAATGGACTATGGGAAAAAATCCTATATTTTGGCAAAAACTCTAAATATAAAGCCAGAGTCATGAAATTTGGCACACATATAAGTTAAGCTAAAGTAGAATTTTGGTTTCTTATGTTTTCAAATTGAGCCATGCCTTCCCCATAAGACTATGGAAACAAAAATCAAATTTCTAGGAAATTATAAGAGCTAGAGACACCAAATTTTGAATACAGGGGCGTCTATAGCCATGTTGCTAAAGATGTAGTAAAGATATACTATCTATCCTGAAAATATCACAATGTTCGCTTAACAAACACCCCAGTTATTTAAGAACTGTGAACAGCAGAATAAAATACACTGCTTGCAGCTCAAGCAGTGCACTGCTGCTTGCCGAAGCTGTGTATATTTGAGGGCATCTACTAGTCGAGCAGTCCCAACTAGAGCATACCCACTTGTTATGAATGATTATGTGCATGATGATCATGTAGTGCGTAGTTGTGGAGCAGGCAGAGGCAGACAGGGGGGGAGCTGCGGCAGGCAGGCCGGACCGTACCAGACCGGATCGGGTCGGATCGGATCGGAACGAGTCGGCCTCGTTGATTAGCTGTCACTATTGACAGCCGCTGGCCGGCGATTGACGACAATTATTTTATTGTCAGCGGCAAAATATGGACGCCAATTGGAGGCGACGTCGTCGAGATGCCAACAACTTGTTGGGGGCCACATTTTTGCTGGACGGCCATGTTGGGTTAGCGTTTTACAAGTGGCAACATATTTTAGCCATCATTTGCCGCTGCTGCTGTTGCTGCTGCTGCTGCTACTGCTGCCAGGGGCCACCCAAAGCGCCAATTGTCGTGGCCGCTGATCACAACAATTGTGCCGCCTCAAAAAGGCAACACTGAGCCAAAGACAAGTCACAGGTCTTTGGCACAATCCGCTTAGCAGGCCCAGGATGTGTTTGTGTGTCAAAATATTTATAGCAAGGACAACACAGCAGCCACCACTGTTGGCCAGGCTAACAGCGGCCACATCAAAAGATACAGTTACCCAAAAAAGATACACTCGTATTTTGTCAACTCACAAATTGCTCGGCATTGGCTCATCCTTTTGTCCTGCCTGCCGTACGCTCTTATCCTGCGAGCCTTATTTATGGGGTGTTCACATCTAAACAGCCGCCGCCGCAGCCCGGGCCCACCCGCATGCAGCAGCGTGAGAACATCTCCTTCCCGGAATTGAATGGCCTCGACTCTGGCGCTAGCCCAGCTCGGCTTGGCTCGGCTCGTCTCGTCTCGTACGTGAGCTCCAGCACTCGCCGGGGATTGAGCTTGATCCTCGGAGCTCAGATTGAGATTGAGCACATTTATGGAAAACTTTGGCAAGCCAGCTTGCTCACCTAAATGGACTGCTGCGGCATTTATGATTTGTGATGGCCATAAATGGACAACTGCGTGATCTGTGAGCAGAATTTTATAATACGTAAGCCCATCAAGTCGCTACAGGAGTGGGGAGGGGAGGCAGGGGAGCGAGTGGCGTCAATTTCACTTAAGCTATTTCCTTGGGCATCTGTTAAGCATCTCGTGTCGGAAGGCAATCAAAATTATTACACCCAGCCTAAAGAAAATTCACCCAAAACGCTCAACGGCCATAACAGCAACGCCCCCAAAAGCCAAGTTAGTTGACTGCTGCTGCCAAAAACAACAACGATAAATGTGTACTAAGCACATCAAAAACGAGTCTGCTCAGCTGCCAAATACCCGGTCTTTTTACGAAAAATGGCCCACAAAACTTTCATCATTTTAATAAAATGTTGAAACAATTTATACATTTACTATGGCAATATTTATATATTAAAATAATGATTTATGTTTTTATTTTTGTACAGAATATAAAACCTTAACTACACTAGAAGAAGCCCTGAGTATATTTATTAGATTAATCTGGATCTTCTGATCTTAACTGTGAAGTTATCATATTATAAAGTCGCCGTTTCTATTTTAAATATTGTAAAGATATAGGGGTACGCCGAGTTTTTTCAACTTATACACAAACTTCATTAAAAACCCGAAGAAGTTCAATATTTCTTGATCTAAATAAAAGTTTTTTTCAACTTATACACAAATTTCATTAAAAACCCTAAGAAGTTCAATATTTCTTGTTCTAAATAAAGATATTGAAATGATGTCATCTTAGTTCATAACGCAAAGTCACTTCTGATATCAAAAAATTGAATTTTTCATCGTGATGATAAAATATTATCTAATTAAAGTTAACTTTGATTAATTTAGGAAAGAACTGATTATAAATTATTATCTAAGTAAAGTTAACTTTGATTAATTTAAGAAAGAACTGATTAATTGAGATCACAAACAAGTTAGATTTAATAATAACATAAGTTTAATAATCAAGTCTGTTCTCGATTCCGAACAAATCATTCGAATTGAAATTCTGTGCTGTTCTGAATTCCGAAATACAATGAACTATTCGGTTTGAAAAGCTTTGCAATCCGTGAAATCTATTCAAAAAGGTTGAGGAAAGCAATCGGAAATAAGAACTTGCAATCTTATATTCTGCTAAGGTTCACAAGTAAGACAAGCCCCATTTTAGCCATAAGTTGGGGTATACAAATTAAAACCTTGGCCGAAAAACCAAACAACACCCAACAACGTCACGCGCTGGCGATTCGGCAGAAACGTGAAGTTGAAGTTGAGGTTGGAGTTGAGTTTGAGTTTGAGATTGAGGCTGAGGTGACTGGGACTGAGACTGGGACGGAGCTGGAGCCAGAGCCGAGACTGAGACTGTGATTGCATGACAGGAGGCTGGCAGGAGGCGCAGGACATGCCCCCTATAATAATAACACGGCACTTGTGTATTATGGCCAAAAGTAAAGGCTGCTGATGCAATGATGATGATTATAATGAAACCGGCCAGAAACCTAATAAAGCAACAAATTTTCATTTCTTAATAACAGCTGCCAACAGCCTTTCTCGTTATTGTTGTTATTGTGCGGAATTTAAACTTATTAACCTTATACAAAATGAAAAATCAACAAGTTTTCTACACTGTCCGCAATTAACTTGATTGGATTGGGCTGCAGTACGAGTTTCAGCGTGATCCTAACTAAGTACTTAAGTAGACAGAGCAACTAACTATTATGTGAGCTAAGTTCATCCGGAAAGTCATCGTTTGCAATTTGATAACAGCAGGTACTTGGTTTAATTGGTTTTTTATCATCTACCCACCTTAGTCAGTAATCTGCAATTAGTTTCTTTAAATTTCAGAGTACAAATCAAAAATGACTTAAGCCATTTTTAACTTTTAATTTTTCTTTAAATAAAACTCGTTTAAACGATTCATCTTAGTTAATTTTCAAGTCACATCTAAAAGGAAAGTAAAATGTTGTCAACAAAAAATGTATTCGGCTAATTAGCCAATTTAAAATTTAAATCAACTGTAGGTAGGTGTTTTTGGACTTGTTATGCAATTAAAGTAATATATTCGTATAGTTTCTAATTTATTGCTATTCACACAGCTTGAAATTATAAAGTAATATTCAAATTATAAGTGCCCAGTTGAAATACGAGTACTCACACCTTATCTTAA